>OZ030022.1:47015000-48215000 GCA_964023405.1 Apodemus agrarius | reverse complement strand
ATTCAGCTTACACTTCCACATAGCTGTTTATCACAAAAGGATGTCAGAACAGGAACTTACACACAGGGCAGGAACCTGAAGGAAGAAGCTGATGCAGAGGCCATGGAGGAATGCTGCTTACTGGCTGGCTTTCCCTGCCTTGCTCAGCTTGCTTTCTTATAGAACACAGGACTGCCAGCCCAGGGATGGCACCACCAACAATGGGCTGGGCCCTCCCCCCTTGATCACTAATTGAGAAAATGCCTTACAGCTGGAGCTCATAGAGGCATTTCCTCAACTGAGACTACTTTCTCTGTGATAACTCCATCTGTGTCACTCAAAACCAGCCACTACAGTGTTCTTCTAAGAGTTCCTTGATTTCAGATGTTATATTAAAATACGTTTTTAATCTATTTTGAGTTGATTTTTTTTCTATGTAGTTTCAAATAATAAGCCAGTTTTACTTGCTGGCATGTGGATACTCGGTTTTCCCAGTGCCATTTACTGAGGTGACTATGCTTTACCCATATGTCTTCTCTTCTTGGCACCCTTGTCAAAGACAAGTTGACTGTACATGGGTGGATCTATTTCTGAATGTCCCATTGTCTGTCATGACTATACATATTATGGTATGAGTATCATTTGCTTTGGTCTCCACTGGCTTAGTCATGTACTTGAAATCAGTAAATGTGAAGTCTCCAAATTCTCCTCTATAAGGAAAATGTAATATGGCATGGTTTGTGTGTGTGTGTGTGTGTGTGTGTGTATGTGTGTGTGTGCAATAAAAATAACTGAATGTTATTCTGCTTTAAAAAAGGAAAGTCCAGCTAAGTAAAATAAGTCAGAAACAGAAGGACAAATGCTCTGTGGTTCAACTTAAATGAAGAGTTTAAATAGACAAATTCATAGTAATAGAGACTTTCATGTTTGTTACCAAGAGCTTAGATGCGGAAGAAACTGGTAGGTGTTGGTCAAAGGATACAATGTTTCCATCATGCAAAATAAAGAGGAACTTCCTGAAGGGGGTGAGTAAGCAATAGCAATATGGCATTGAATGTGGAGATGGTTTTGTAGATATGAATGCCCCTCTGCACCCAATTATATGCTTTGCATGTACAGGTTTTATTTTGTGTGTCCATCACAGCCCGGTGAGGTGATCTAAGAAAAGATGCAATTCACACAAGTAGCTAGCACATAGCGACCATTCGACGAAACAGACTGAACATTTGACATAACAGACCAAGGTGTTCCCACTTCCACAGGAATATCACACAGACCAGGAGGAACTTATTTTAGGCAAACCCTCACAAACAAACACGTCATTTACACAGGCTCTTTGCTGTGCTAGCAAGTAAAGGCCCACGAATGCTGGTGGCATTTGGATACTAAGACTGGAAACATATGAATCTAGTTCATTTCCAAGAGGATAGGATGGAAACCCTGGAAAATTTCCAGTCTGGGACATCATGCAAATGTCCTGGTTCCATGACAACAGATGAGTATTTTGTTGCTTGTCTCTAGGTAGTCCTGTGTTTAACCACAGACAGTAACCTAAATATGTGCACCTAAATATATCCCTATGGAGTTCTCAGCCCCTGCCATACCATTAGACAGCACTAGGGTGTGTTGAAATAATCACAATTGATCCAAACAGCATCAAACTTGCAACACAGCACCCAAACCCACAGCCAAGGCTACCTGGTGGCAAGAAGTGGGTAGGAGTGCACCGGGCTGAACCAGGCCTCTTTCCTCCGTGGCATGCTGTCGTAGATTAAAAGATCTTTCTCGGTCAGAACAACCAGGGCTGGTTTCCACTGTTTCTCACTCTCTCCGGGCATCTGAAACAGAAAGCAGAGAACCGTGAAACAGCTAGAAGGCAGGATGAACAGAAAAGACGCATCAGCATCCCTTCAGTCAGAGGGCCAAGCAAAACGAGTGGCCTTCAGTTCTGGCTTCAGTAGTTGAAAAGGAAAGAAAGAACTTCAGTGTGATTCTAGCCATCCCTGATCACTGAAAATATCTGATGTCTGAAGGTCCCTAGATGGGCTTTCTATGCAGCCGAGGAGAAGCAGGGAAGCCCCTTCGAAGCTCACCTGTCAGTCACTATTTCACAGTGGGAGGCAAATGCTTGGGGGGAGTCAGTGTTCTCATCTCCCGCTCTAGTAGAGCATATTGATTATGGAAAAAAAAATTGAGCAAATGTCCAAAGGCACCGAAAAATATCCCGTGGAGGCACGTGCCTCCTCATCTGGGTATGTAGCATGCAGTCTTGGAAGTCTTGCTCTGGAATTTCGCCAGAGATTCAGGCATCACTTTACAATTTCTCTTCTGCATTGACTGTTCAGTCTTCCTCAATGAAGAATAGATATTTAACTCAAGAACCGGGATGGCCAAGCAGGAACAGGACAGAGAGCATCGATTGCATACATGGTACCAGATGCGTTTTGGCATCCCTTCCAGTGCTCCGTCCTGCAGAGATCACACGAGCTACTCAGATGCTCTTCTGTCCATCCATGCAAGTGCTCTTTGGAACATGGGGACCCAGATTAAGCTTGTTGAGGATGCAGAATCTCAGGCCCCATCCAGATGTATGTTTATTGGAATGTACCGGTGATGTGTATACTCCTTAAGGATTAAGAAAGCACTACTCAATGTTGGAGTAAAGATTCTCTTTGACAGAGTCAGCTCCTCAGGGCAGACAACTTTTGCATAAGTCATCACTCAAGGTCTATTAAGAATAAAAGTAAACCTAACCACAAGCCAAATTTATATTCCAGCTCATTTCTCCTCCTCTGTGTTTTAAAAGTATGTATGTGGGGATGGAGAGATGGCTCAGTGGTTAAGAGCACTGACTGCTCTTCCAGAGGTCCTGAGTTCAAATACCAGCCACCACATGGTGGTTCACAACCATCCGTAATGAGATCTGACGCCCTCTTCTGGTGTGTCTGAAGACAGCTAGTGTACTTGCATACATAATAATAAATAAATCTTCAAAAAAAGAAAGAAAAAAGTATGTATGTATGCATGTATGTATGCATATATGTATGTATGTATGTATGTATGTGTATGTATTTATTTTACCTATGTGCTCTTTAGCATACATTTGGAGGTTGGAGGACAATGTGCAGGAGTTAGTTAGAACTACCATGTGGGTACTAGAGATCAAATTTATGTTGTCAGGCTTAAAGGCAAGCACCTTAACCTGCTAAAAGCACATTGCCCATATCTTTCATTCTGATCATTTATATATACATATACTGTATGTATATACATATATATAATCATTACTATATATGTATATATAATATAACCATTACTATATATATATTACAGAAAATTTTTACTTATCGATTGAAATACATTTTTAATTCTATATACTGCTATTCTTTTTCTCTTGAGACTGAATCTCAGGGCGGCTCCTCCTGCCCCAGCCTCTTATGGGCTGAGACGCCAGGCTTACACTATCATGCCTGGCTTCAGTGTCATATTAAGTAGCACAGGGAAATCTACACAGAGGGGAAGACGCATGCACGTGGCCTCTCTCCCACCAGCACCATGGCCGGTGCAGCAGTAACAAGTGCCCAAAGTAGAAAAAACCGTGCAGCTCGGTGCTCAGGTTGGCTTTTCTAAGGTCTCTGTGTAACCTGAGGACAGTTCTGGTCTTCATGAGTGGTCCTAACTCCTACTGCTTCCCTGCCCACGCTGACAAACACATGTACCCCTAAAGGCGAGCGATGCGAACGCTGTAGCCAGGAAGCCAGAGCACCAATCCTGCTCCACAGGTGGCTAGCTGTCAAGGATCTGATTCTTTTGTATTTTAGTTTCTGCAAGGGTAAAACGGCAACTCAGCCTCCGAGCAGAGGATGGTGTGAAGATACACGAGCTAACAGCTATAGACGGCTTAACGTAGCCCAGAGCAGGCACCCGATGCTACCCAGGCGATTAAATGGGGCTGAGAGTATGACGCGTAGCAGCGGGCAGGCGACAGAGACAATGCAGTGCATCTAAATGTGCCCTTTAGACCTGGGATGAATAAAATAAAGACAATGTTTTTCCTTGGGGGGAAATTATAAGATGAATCAACGACGCCTTTTATACCAACAATGTAATGTTTTCCCTCTACTTTTCCCATGCTCCCTGCCCCGGAAGAACTCTTCTTCAACTTTAAACACACCACTACCTTCCACCAACTCCAAAGACTTGCGTCCTAAAGAGCATCCTCATTTTAGTGTTCTTAAAGCTATTTATACGCGACTGGTGGTTTATCTTCCCTCCCTTTCGTATTTTTGTGCATACTAAATGCATCTACCTTTAGCTTATTGACAGAGCAGGAACATCTGTAAAAGATCAAAATAGATTGAGAAGGAGAAGTACCAGACTTTACAAGGTGAATAAGCTATGTATCTCAAGGCAATTAAGTTGTGGTTTGGGGCAATAGTTCAAAATAATAATTTCCAGCTTCTACATTACACTTAGTAAATTATCTTTCCAGGTCGTTGACTAGGGCTGGAGAGGCTACAAAATGACCCTCCCGGTGTGGCTATTTCTCTTACCTAGTCAGCTCTGATGCATTAATGTTGACTGAAATCAGTCATTTAACTGAAGATTCCTCAGGAAAAAAAAATCATAATTCTTCAGAAACAATTTGAAGTTCTCAGAATGAACCCGGGCAGTAAATATTAATGGTGGCATGCCGACCTCTGTACCCATGGGGTCAGTGACACAGTGACATGTCCACTGATAGGCATCGTTCCAAAGCCTTACATACTTTATGGTTTCTTCAAGTTATGTATGCGGGATTTCTTAAAACACACCATGAGAAAACTCTGAAGGGCTAGTCTCCACCTCCATGGTGTCTAGATCTGTTGTTTTCATTCTGTATAAATTCTTTTAGTAGGCTGCACATGAGGACGACTGCCTTAGCAAGGGGGAAAAACAAAAGTCAAGTAAAGTGCGTGATTTTTGGTGTCAGAGAGATGGCATAGTGGATAGAGAGGCTAAAACCTTTACTACGCAAGCATCTGGATGCGAGTTCTAATCTCTAGGGCCCACACAGGAGTAGGGTGGTGGCACAGATGCCACCAGTAATCCCAGCATTCAGAGGGCACGGTCAAGAAATCTCTGGGGCAAGCTGGCTAAGTGGGTTAGTCAGGCATGCTTCAAGTTCAGCAAGACACTCTGTCTATTAGAGTAGAGAGCAATTGGAGAAGAATTGTCCTTGGGCTTCTGTGTATGTGTATACCCCAAGGCACATGCCTCTCTCTCCATGAAAGGAAAAACAAAACAAAACAGGATTTTGAAAAACAGAAACCAAAACAAACCAAACCAAACCAAAAACATATTCTATACGAGCCCTACACTGAAGCCTGGAAGCACATTTCTTTTTGCTGCTGCTGCTGTTGTTGTTGTTGTTAGACTCACGTATTTGTGCTATTGTTCTGGTGACATCTTCTATTAGACATCTCTTTTCTCTGGCATCCAAATGTAGGTGAATGTCAAAGCAACACTTCTGGGGTTACATCTGCTTTTTTGTTAAAACGTGAGGCCATGTCTGCAGTGGCTGAAGCAATGTCCACCTCCACCCTGCATTCCGCTTTGGGGGCTGCAGTTGTCAGTTTCTGAAGTACTCACTGCATGTGTAATAAAGAAAAAGAAGCACAGACAACGGAGAAGACAGTCCATTCTGTAGGAATTCAGAAGCCGTGTCCTGGTGGACAGAGCCATTTTCCACTTCCACAGCATATCTGAGGGTGGGTTTGCAAACCAGTACAAAGGATGGGAGGGGAGGGGAGGGGACGGGAGGGCAGGTGATATGGTTTGTATATGCTTTTCCCAGGGAGTGGCACTATTAGGAGGTGTGGCCTTGTTGGAGTAGGTGTGTCACTGTGGGTGTGGTCTTAAAACCCTCACCCTGGCTTCCTGGAAGTCAGTCTTCTACTAGCAGCCTTCAGATGAAGATGTAGAACTCTCAGCTCCTCCTGTACCATGCCTGCCTGGATGCTGCTATGTTTCTGCCTTGATGACAATGGACTGAACCTCTGAGCCTGTAAGCCAGCCCCAATTAAATGTTGTCTTTTATAAAACTTGCATTGGTCATGGTGTCTGTTCACAGCAGTGGAACCCTAACTAAGACAGCAGGGGAGGGGAGGGGAGGGGAGAACTGACTGGAAGTGGGAAAACCAAAAAATGGAAATGGAGAGAATTATGGCAAATGAAGCCCCTGGGACCCCATTCCCAACCGGTCCCAAAAATCAAGTTCAGGGATAACAAACTTTGTGAACTTGGGTCCCCTGTTCAGATCAAACTGTAAACCATAGAACTTAGTGAAAACCCACAGGCAGTTGAAATGGGGTTGTGTGCAGATGGGGTGCTGACACCTCATTGACTTTAATTCTTTATCTGTTATCCCCCCACCCCCACCCCCGAACACACTTCCTGGAATAGCATTTGAAAGACACTGACCTCATCACCTATGAAATATACAGAATAGGCTTCTAAGATGACACTTTTATCAACACCTTTTGAGGCTAAAAAAGGGTGGTTACTAGTAACACAAAGTCAGGCTTCAAGATTAAAGAAATCACTAATAATACCCATGGAGGGCATAGCGGAGTGCCCTGCACAGCAAGCAGACAGGCAAATCTTAGTATTAGCTAGATTGACTATTCCATTAAGTAAGGATAGCGATGGCAGATTCAAGATATGGATGGGTTAGAATAAGCTTGCCTCTCCTGACTTAATGTCCTCATTGGCCTATGACAAAGTGGGTTTGCGTTAGTGCTAATGGCCTTCAGCGTTCAATCATTTTAAAACTCTCTCCCTCTCTCCCTCCCTCCCTCCCTCCCTCCCCCTCTCTCCCTTTTCCTCTCTGTCCCTCCTTTCTCCTCCCTCTCTTTCCTTTGTGTGTGTGTGTGTGTGTGTGTGTGTGTGTGTGAGTGTGTGTGTGTGTGTGTGTGTAATCATAGAATACAGGGAATCAGTTCTCTCCTGCCACAGTGTAAGCTGCAGGGGTTGAACTCAGATCTTGGTAGCAAGCACCTTTAGTCACTGCATCCTTCCACCAGCCCCAAACGTGGGTTTTTTTTTCTTTTACTTTAAAAGTCTCTGCCATAAAGCCACAAAGATTCTTGCTTTATGATTCCTCTTGGTTTTAGGTCTCTTTTTAAATCCCTCTTCTGACTCAGTCTTCCCAATACTCCTTTCCCACTTTTATTTAAGCAGGGGAAGTAGAACAGGTTCATGATCTTTGGAGTTAAAAAAAAAAAATCTGGCTCTGCCGCTTCCCAGCTGAGGGGTGTGAGCGGAGTCCTGAACTTCCAGATAACTTGTCCTCAGATGTATTACATGCTGACACGGCCTCCCTGCATGCACATGTCGTGAAGACACAGTGAGAGATGTAGAGCAGGTGCTGGGTGTGTTTGGTTGTCCCTGTGTCATGCTTCGCATGGCTCTGGGGACTGACCTAAGTAGGGTGGTGAGTGAATGAGGAAAAGAGAAACATACAGAGATACAGAAAAGCTGCGATCAAGTGGACTGGGATCTCTGGTTGAGAGGACACAGCGCCCAGGAAGCTCAGAGTATTTATTCTATACAGTCGAACAGGGAGGCAGGAGTACCGCACAGACATAAACAAGGAGGTAGGGTTATTATACATAGCTGAGCAAAGAGGTAAGTTTACCTTATCAGTAGGCACCCATTTCTATAAGGCAACACTGTTCAGGGTTTAAACATCTGAGAGAGGAAGGCTGTGGTGGATATTTCCTATGCACACTGTCAAGAATCACAGTTGGACCCGAAGGTTTTGCCATCTTCCGAGTGTCATCCGGGGAAGGTTTTGCCACTCCTATAGATCTGCGGCATTGGTATCCTTGGCATGGCCTTGCCCGAGTCAGCTAATATACACTTCCCGAGGACTTCACTTATGTCTTGCACTCCCATATCTCTTCTTGCTGTACTTTCTCTCCTCCGTGGGCAGCTTAGAGACTTAGACTCAAATGTAGAGACAGTGACTGATAGCAAGGGAGAAAGTTCTGGAAGAGTTGATGACAACTCTTAAATTGGAGATGCTGGTTATCTTGGCTAACTCCCAATTTGTCTGCTTCCCCTCAGGTTGCCAGCTCTTTGGAACAAAGGAGGAGATACCAGTGTAATAATAATCAGAATTTATCAGATTCAGAATGCTTCACAGACACCAGGTAATTAACCCCGGGACCATCTTCAGGGATGTTGTTTCAGATAGAGCACAGGCAAAGCGCTCAGCAAGGCCGCTCGCGCCTCCGACTTCTCGCTCAGGCTAAACAATATGGAGGACCCAGCGATCAGCAGCCATGGACGGTGAAAGGCAAGGGGAAATGGGAAGTCAGAAAGGACAACCTAAATTTTAAAGGAAGAAAGGGACATTGCAGAAATGGTTTAAACCACTTGCTGTGAAAACCAGAGGACCTGAGTTCAGATTCCCCACACTGTAAAAAATCGCACGCGATGGTTCACATCTGTAATCCTTGTACAAGGGAGGCAGAAATGGGATTCCTGTGGCTCGCTGGCCAGCTGGTCTAGCAAATCAGTGAGCCTCAGGTTCAGTGAAAGATGATGATGTCTAAAAAAATTCAGGTTGAGAGTGATAAATATACCTGATACTGATCTCTGGCCTCCACACATGTACCTGCATGTAAGGACATACATACATACACACACACACACACACACACACACACACACACACATACACACACACCTGCCTATGCAGCAAACTAGGCAGAGCAGACAGGTATAGCAACTAGAAAAAGAAGGTATAAGAAAGTGTTGTCCAGACCAAACGTGGATAAGGATGCTGGGTCATTGAATTTTCATATATTTGGTTGGAACGCATACCGTAGGGATTTCTTCAAAGGTTTAACATGCACATATCATTTTGACTCAGCCACTTCTCACATTTGTATTTAGCCCAAAGAAATGAACACCTGTGGCTGTATGCTTAATTTACGCTGTCCCTTGACCATGGATTTAGAGTCATCCAGGAGACATACCTCTAGGAACATCTACAATAGCATTTTTCAGAGAAGTTGAACTGGGCAGGGAAGACCCGCTTGGAATGGAGACACTACTGTCTCAACGACTACCAGCCAAAACTGGATAAAAAAGAGATATCAAGTAAACTACACCAGGATGTGTCTCTCCTTGCTTCCTGCCTGTGGGCCACACTGAGCAGCTCCTCCAAGTTCCTGTTGCCTTTTCTACCACAACGGATTGTGAGTCAATGTGTATCCATTTCCTTCAGTTGTTTTCACCAGATCTTTTGTCCCAAGAATGAGAAAAGTAACTAACATGCCACAGAAATACATAGGGACAGCCTTAATAACATTATTTTAAATATCTGTGTTCCCCAGAACTGAATGTCTATCAATAGGGGAATAAGTAACTAGATGCTATAGATCTATATAATGGGAAAAGAGGGAAAACAAAATCAAAGAATGAACTATTCATGTATTCCATAACATAGATAAATTCAAATAATTTTGCAACGTAAAATAAGCCACATCTAAACTATAAATGGTGTATCATTCAATTTACACAGCCTAGAAAATATAAACTAATTCATTGGATAGTCGTCTCCTGAGGCAGGAAAAAAATTAGATATTGTTGTTTAGGAAAACAGCTTCCAAAACAGTAATACATTACAATAAACTTTGTATTTTCCTAAGATATACACACATGATGAATTATCCATCGAGAATGGAATTTTAGGTAGTTTTGTTTCATTAGTTTACAATAGACCATGAACAAGTATTGCTAATTTAATTTATTAAATATTGTAATAAAATATTTTAGAGAAACATAGCTTCTCCCAAGATTGCTGAGAGACTGGTACTGATGCAAGACTTGGGTTTACTGTTTAAACAAGGTCACAAAATCACAAGAATCCTTGGGAGTCATGGCACCCTGTTCCCAGACTTCCCGGGGAAGAAGAGAGTCAGGGAATCCATCATAATCAAGGGCTGAAACCCAAAGCATTTCAGAGTTCCTTATTCCCTCTCCACATGTGCAAGCAGAGTTGATTTCTTATGAACCGTTGTATTTACCCAGCGTGCAAAGGTCAGATGCTAATACTCTCTAACAGGGACCTTTGGTGACTCTATTAGAGGTAACGCTGTGTCTGGTGGGACTTCGTAATGGAGCCAACCTAAGGGCAGAGCACATATCCATTGAGATAGGCATGCAGCTTGGTTTTAAATCTCCTTTCCCTGAATCACATTTGAGATAGATAAGGTGAGGAGCTCAGCAGAGTCTGCTCTCTTTCCCAGAGCCGCTCGCCGCACAGGGGCATGTCAGTCGTAAGAATTTGGCCTCTCCACAGCCTGCCTCATCTGCTTGCCCCGAATGCCACAGCAGACTCTACGGGATTCCAACTTGTTCTCTCATGCAGAAAAGAAAATAGTATTGGATCCCCTGTGGGTTATTCCTTGTCTATATGTGAGTTCAGAATAAACCGGTTAAGTCAGACTAATACCTCAGACCCGTCTTCCTGGTGAGACTGTGTCCTATCTATTTTAAGTTTAGTAGGGTTAGCCACGAGCTTTTCTCAGCCCCCTGAAAACAGAATGGCAGCCTGGCTAAGCACTTACAATATACGGTGAGAAAGGGTATCTGCCTCCCTGCTTACTGCTCCTTTGCCTGCCTTCATCTAATTAACTTCCCTCAGGAACAGAGGTATCGGTAGCCTGGTTATTCTGACATATGAACTATATTCAAATATATTTTAGTGATAGGCATAGTTACTCTTTGTAGCTCTGTCTGTGGTCACCATCAAATCTCCCCAACTGCGTAGAGTATGTACACTGAGCTGATCCTAGCCTGGCTGTTGCCTCACTTTACAGACCCAGTATCCTGACGTATACAGCAGGTGAACAAGACATGCCACTTAGGTCAAGTTCTAAAATGACACATGATGAACTTGTGACCCACGGTATGCATATACAGTAGGAGAGCTATGAATGAGGACTAGCACACGGTTTGTGAACTTTCTTAAGACACCATGAAATACTTCCCCCCCCCAAATCAATTATCTTGTTCTCAGGCACCAATTTCATACAGAAAGTGCTAATTAAAATGTCGGATCTGGTCAGAATTCTTAACACGTGGTTATTGTTAGCAAGTACTCCATATAGACCGAGGTTGGGAACACCAACAAGGAGAAAGGATGGATTGTCATTTTATCCTGAATCCTATTCTGAACCACCACGTTGAGTCACAGAAAAATCCCAGCCATGAGGTAGGGCTCCGAAATGGGTTCTACTGTGTATCCATCTTGCCATGCACACTTTGAGCAATTTGGGTGCACTCAACCTGACCGCACTGATTTCAGGACTAGAAGCTTGGTCCTTCCAGAGAATCCTCCATGGTCCCCAAACCCTCTTCATCTCCCAGACAAAGCTTTCTGCACCTTCACTTGTCTGCTGTGGAAAGCTTTTCCCAGATCACTTCAGCTTCAGCCCAAAAAAACCCTCGAGGCATCTCTCTGGTTTAGAGCCAAATACGTGTTTGTTACCCACTGTCAGTGCCCTTGACTACGTGGAAACGTCCTGTGCCCTCCTGCAGGGTGCGGCCACTTCCTTTGGATAGTTTTAAACATGATCTGTTTAAAACAAAGACCTACGGTTTGTAGGAAGACAGTTTCTAACACATTTCTAACTGTAATGGTGAACTCTTACCAACCTGGGAACGCCCCTTTTTGATCTTGTTTACTCATTCACTCAGCGACTCCTTCTTTCCCCAGCAAATTCCAAAAGTAAATTTCAAAACCATGCTCTGCCTGAATTACACAAACTTACTGGACTAAGGTTGAGGTTGTTTTGCAATGTGTTAAATCTTTGGATCTTCTAAAGACAGTAATTGCCCTTAAAGAAGGGCAATCGAGAGAGGAAGATTGGGAGACAGCTTGGCATATCTATTGGATTGAGTCATGTAAATCCCAGGGCTTAAAGGTTTGCAGAATGGAAATAATTCTGCTTATTGAGTAAGAGTAAGAAGTGTGTGTGTATGTGTGTGTGTGTGTGTGTGTGTGTGTGTGTGTGTGTTCACATAAGAGAGCCTGTACCAAGATCGGCACAGTTCCCCCAAATCCATAAGCTGAAACGGTAACACTCAAGATTGTTACCTTTGTTGGAGACAGGGCCTCTATGGATGCACTTTATCACATTAGGATGAATTTCTTTAGAAGTTGGACTCTATTTAGTTATAATGTTGCGGCAGAACACCTGGCAAGAATTGACTTAGGCGAGGAATGATTTAACTCATAGACTTAGAGGAGACGCAGTCATCATAGCAAAGAAGTCATGGCCCAAGGACCATAAGCAGCTGGTCAGTCATGTTGCATCCTCAGAAAGGAATCAGAGAGCAATTCACACTTGTACTCAGCTTTCTTTCCTCTTTATATTCAGTCCTAGAGCTAAGCCCATAGATTTGTGCCATTTGTGTGGTTTTTCCCCACCCCAATTAACTTAATCTAGAAATTCCCTAACAGACACTCCCAGAGAGTTGTTTACAGTATGGTTCTAGATCCCATCAAGTTGACAACCCATCTTCATCATGCCAGGCTCCCTAATCTAAAATTTTGTGTACACAGAGGAATTGTGAACCTAGACATAGAAAAACAAAACAAAACAAAAAAAGAGGCTGTGTGAACAATGGGGGTGGAAACAGGACCCTACATCTTCAAGCCAAAGATCACCAGCAATCTCAGGGTGACTTATAGAAGAAACACAGGGCATGATCTTTCTTATAGAGTTAAAAGGAAAACACCCTAGTCTGTGTCTTGACCTTGGATTTCTAGCTTCTAAAACTGAGAGACAAGTTTCTGTTGTTAAGCCACAGTCTGTGGTTCTACGTTTGGCCACCTTAGCGTGCAAATGCAAGCACCGTGCTACGTTGCTGATGCTTCGAGGAATTTATTATTATCCCCATTTAGCAGCAGAAGAAATCATGCCTCTGAAGAAAACTCATTTCACAGCCAAGGTTAAAAGCTTAGCGTTATAAAGCCACTGGTGTGCATTCTTGTAGTTAAAACTTGTGCTATTTCCAGATCATAAATTGCCTTCCACAAGAAGAAAACGAGGAATTCCGTTGGAATATCAAGAAAACGGTGGGCAGAAGACATCTGGGGGGACCCAGAAGGATAGTCTCCTGCAGGCTGGAGTATTCAGGACCCAGCTCATAACAACCAGGCAGCACACCATGCCTCCCCTGGGGCCTTCTTGTCAATCTGTCTTTCTTTCTTATTTCTTGGCACATGGGGTGACACTCTGAGAAGACAGCAGTTTGGTCCAAATTCCTAAATTCCTTTCTTGGTAATCAAAGCTCTTTATTCTTCAAGCCTCATATCTGATTAAAGTAATTCAAGACCAAGGTGTAGATGACTCACAAGCTCGAAGTATTGCCTCTATTTATAACATGGAGAGTGACAAAATTAGTCACTTAATGTTTACTCCTCATTGAAAAATCGAAGGAATAATATTCAGATCGTGACTTGTTATCTGAAGGAGGAGAAACCTTCTGAACTTGATTTGTGTTTGCTGTGTTGCTGCTTTAGCACACCAGTCTCTTCCCTGGGGGTGTTTACCCCAGCTCCAGTGTTTGTATATCCTTTGAGAGCTGAGTGTGGCTTAATGGTTTGTGCGTTCTTACAAAGAGCGCATCTCACAAGTTCAGCAGCATAGGGTTCATGTATAGACTAGCCTAAGGAACTGGGGAGAGTCTGTTACCGCAAAGGTTTTCTATATAGCTAAGTTCTTACAGGAAGTTAAGTTCTAGCTCATGGCAGAGGAAGTACTGGATACAAACTCTGGCTTCTGCTGTCAGCATGTCAGCAACTGTGTTAACCATGGACTCTCTTAGACAAGGAATCACAAGGTGTGACGATGATCAGCAACTAGATGTAAGAAAACTACTGGACCCTGGATTCTACTGCTTTGGCCTGCCAACTGCTGGGGTCATAAGCATTAGTCACTACACCTTACTCATCTTCCCAATATTTCAATAGAAGACAGGGAAATGGATGCTTGTATATGAACTTTTACTATTTTTTAGAAATTGTTGTATTATTTTCCTATTTTCTGCTGCTGGAAGTCAAAAGCTCTAGAGCCAAAGTGTTGGCATGCTGGAAATTTTGGGGAATTTCCCCGACTTTCACAGCCTGCAGAGTCTCTCCCATTTGCTCTGATCCTCAGCCAGCATGCTATTATCTTTTCTCCTCTTGTTCTTTGCCACCACATTTTCTTCTCTCAGCTCTGAAAAACTCGTTCCCCACCAAAGGATACCTAGCTAATCCAGTATGGCCTTCCACAGCTTAGGATCCTAAACTTAATCACATTAATACAGTGCCCTTTCCCACCTAAGTGTAAAGTACTATTATCATAGGTTGAAGGAATTGGTATAATAGCATTGAAAGAAAGCTTTATGCTGCCTATCTCGGTCAGCAACTAATTCAAGTTAGATGAAGAGTGAATGGAATGATAGGGAATCAAGCATACTTTAGACTTTTCTGTTTTTTTTTTTCTTTTTTTTTCGAGACAGGGTTTCTCTGTGTAGCCCTGGCTGTCCTGGAACTCACTCTGTAGACCAGGCTGGCCTCGAACTCAGAAATCTGCCTGCCTCTGCCTCCCAAGTGCTGGGATTAAAGGTGTGCGCCACCACCACCTGGCTTAGATTTTTCCTCTGTGCTACCTCCAAATATAAAAAGGAACATAGAGTAAATAAGACTGACAAAATATCAACTGTTGAAAGTAGGGTATCAATACTTGAAGGCTTATTATTTTTTCTTTTAAGTAGAATTTAAAGATCTCTGTAGTAGGGAAATTTAAATAGCATGGAGACAAAGGAAAATGTATCTGTGAGGCAGATTTGTGTTCAGATTGACAGCTGGTTATTAAATGATAAGCACTAATTTCAGAAATATAAGACACACATACACAATCACCTCTAGGGTCATGTTTAGATATCAGCTTAACTAGGGTGAGGGACTCTGTACAGCTGGTAAAAGAATGTTCCTTGTTGTGTCTGTTTCTAGAAAAGATTGGCCCATGGATCAGCTAGCTGACTTAGGGAAAAAGTGTCACCCTAATGAACGGAAATGGATACAATTCAATCTGTCAAGGGTTCTGAGAGAACAAAACAAACAGACAAAAAAAAAAGGGGGGGGCTGTGAATGAGTCTCTTGGTTTGGTTCTGGAAATGGGACCCAGTCTCACACATGACAATGATACCCTGCACCAGTGAGCTACTGCTCCAAGCTCATATCACTATTTATATGTGTGTGTGTGTGTGTGTGTGTGTGTGTGTTTGTGTTTGTGTGCATTTGCCCATTGTGTTTAACAGATTCTGGCTGAGGAACAGTAGAAGTTGTACCTGCCCGGCTCTCTCGGGCTTTCATGAACATGCAAATTATTCCTCCAGAGCATTGATTGAGGACTTAGAAGCAAGCGATGCAGAGGCTCTGCTGTAGACAGCCTTCACCCACCCACAGGCCCAATTTCCTTTTCCCTTTACCAGATGTGAACTGTCCATGGCTACCTTCCAGAGATGGATGAAAGACAGCTTATCACCTGTGATGCGCGTGGATAATTAAATCAAACTCCCCTCAGTCTGGTGGACACAGCTAGTTTGTACTTTCATTAGCTCTAATATGTCATTTCAACTACACTCCCAGTTTGATTAACAAGTAATCTTTGATTTACAGCACAGGTCTTAGCACCCTGGAATCATGCTCTTTAAAGGGTGCTGACAGGGAATAGAGATTCTCCCCACTTCTCCTTATGAAATTTTTTGCAAGACAGATGTCATTACTTTAAATAACAATGATAATGATAATAATAATAATAATAATAATAATAATAATAGCAACAACAATAAAGCAGACTCTTTGAAAAAACAGTTTCTGCTTTAATGTCCTGTTTTCAGAGAAGAAAAGAGAAAGGAAAAAAAAAAGAGAGAAAAGTTTTTTGAAGGAAGAAAACCATTACCACATCAGTTAGCTTCCTGTTAAGTCCCAGTCTGGCTCAACTGCTCTTCGGTAATCTTGGATACCCTAATGTTACTGATGTCGTAAAGAAATATCCACATACTCGTTCCTAGTTGAATGTATTGTCAGGTTTCACTCAACCACCAAACAAAAACAGAGAAGAGTTCCCTTTCGAGAAACCTCAGAACTGTGAATGGACTCAGATACAATCAAATCCCAGGTTTCCTTTTCTTCCACTCGTGCTCCATAAAACCTGCCCTGCTCATGCTGCTCAGTGCTCTTCTCTGACCTGGCAGGAGGGGTGCGATCTAGTTCTACAGACATAAATCTTCTTAAAAATTGAAACAAATAAGTCATATTAATTTGTCTGTCTGTCTGTCTGTCTGTCTGTCTGTCTGTCTGTCTGCCTGTCTGTGGGTCTTTCATCTGCTGCCGGTCTGTCTGTCCTTGTATATGCCCAAGAAGCACGTGCGGAGGTCAGAAGACTTCTGATATGAATGTTTTCACCCTCCAGTCTATAGGTCCCGGGGACGATATTCAGATCAGCAGGTTTAGTGGAAGGCACCCTTACCTACAAGCCACCTCACCACCACCTATCATCCCCCCAAGCATAAATCTTACCTGCCATTTCTACCTTGCAGCTCAGCTCAGTTCCTTCCCTTGTGACTGATCCTGAACAAGGTCCTTATCTTTCCCAGGCTTCTGTTTCCTCAAATCTAAGTGAGGGGAAGAGGTATTAAAACCCCCTTTTCTCTCTAGCTCCTATAGACCAGGATGAATTCAGACAGAGTGTGTGGGGGGATTATAGTAATGTGTCTTGCTAGGGCAGAATAAGTTCTCCAAACTCAGTATTTCCCAAAATTTCAACTGTAGTTCACTTGTCCCTGATTTAGCACATATGCTGTTTACAAATCCAGAAATCTTCTCTTCCTAGGATCCATTATTGGGAATTGCTGGAGGCATAATCTATATTTAGATCAGGAACTGTATGTGTGTCTTGTGCTAAGAATTGGGAACAATGACTGTCATCATTGTGGTCTTGGATGTGGTACTCCTTTTCTCCCAGTGATTTCTAATGAACTGGATGCTTGGCTTCTTTGTCTTCACATCGGTGGGTACTATTACAACTAGATTCTCTTTTCCCTGTAATTTATTTATTTTTTTTATTCACATTATATCCGGCCCCCTCTCTCCTCTCCTCCCAGTCTCACCTTGAAAATCCCTTCCCTTGTTGCCCCCTCCCCTTCTGAAAGCCCCCCTTGGGTATCAGCCCATCCTAGGACATCTAGTTCTGGTAGGACTAGGCACATCTTCTCCCAACAAGGCCCAACCAGGAAGTCCAGGTAGAGTAAGGGGATCTAATGGCAAGGAACAGAGATGGAGAAAGCCTCTTCTCCACTTGAAAAACTGGATTCTTAAATTCCACCTCTAGTGAATCCTGAAACATAGGGATTAACACAAATTTGTTTCTATAGCTTAGAATATTCTTCTCCTTTGGGATGCACTAGCCCAGGCATTTATTTGGATCCTGGGTGACAATCCCTTTGTTATTTAACCATTTAGCTAGTGTCTATCGTACTGAAATATATGCCTATTGAGATGAAGTGGCATATACCAAGACACACACAGGAAACAAAATACTCGCAGGAGCAAATATGGAGACAAAGTATGGAGCAGAGATGAAAGGAAGGCCATCCAGAGACTGAATCACCTGGGGATCCATCCCATATACAGTCACCAAATGCAGACACATTGTGGATGCCAAGAAGTACATGCTGACAGGAGCCTGATATAGCTGTGTTATGAGAGGCTCTGCCAGAGTCTGACAAATATAGAGGTGGATACCCGCAGCCAACCATTGAACTGATAATGGCGTAGCCAAGGGAGGAGGAAGAACTGAAGGAGCTGTTCCCCATAGGATGAACAATAATATCAACCAAGGGGTCTAAACTACCAACCAAGGAATACACATGGAAGGACCCATGGCTCCAGCCATACATGTAGCAGAGGATGGCCTTGTTGGGCATCAATGAGAGAAAAGGCCCTTAGTCCTGTGAAGGTTCACTGCCCAGTGTAGGGAAATTCGAGGGTGGAGAGGAGGGAATGGGTGGGTGGATCAGGGCACACCATCATAGAAGCAGGAGGGGGAGGGATGGGATGGGGTCGAGATTCCACCTTATAATGAGAACGGCTTATAATGAGAAAGCCGTTCTTCCCTCACGTCACATTTTGTGTCAGGTCACTGAAGGACAGAAACAGAAATGAAACCTAACCTATGATCTGTGGGAATATTAGTCGAAAGTATTTTTAACATTTGGAGTTTAGAAAAGCAGAGCTATGACTTCAAGAGAGAGCAGACTCCCAGAAGGGAGTTCAAATTTGGTTGATGGCCAGTCTAGAGAGTGCTTGGAGTCCTTCATGAAGATCATGATAGTTATTCCGACAACTAGACAAGCAGAGCATTGGTTGAGAAAGGAGATACATGCAGGCCAGGCAGAGACCAAGATTCCATGGTACCGTTGAACCAGAAGTCACCCTGTGCACATATGTGGTGTGCTAACATAGTCTGTTTATACCAGAATGGTATTTTCCCCAGACAGGGAAGTACTCAGTTGTTTACTTGTAGATGATCTGCCAACACCTTATACTTGCCTATCTTAAATTTTAGGTAGTAATATCAACTTATGAACTTATTATGAGAATAAAATGAATGACCATCCAATAGATGGGAAGCACAATGAATATCTATAATAGCGGTCCAGGAATATGAATTATAAATGTGAGCACGATTACCTATGATGCTTCCTGTAAGCCCCTGTTTCAATGCTGATCTGGAGAAACCCATTCATGTGGGAAAATGCTCACTGTTTAATCATCTTGATTTCTGCTACTCCTTTGTAACCACACATTGCAACCTAACTTGGTGACACTGCTCTGGTTCTCAGAATGAAGCACTTGTTGATAGTTCCCAGGGAGAGCATGTACAGACTTGTGTTTTAAACAAGATGAACCACAGCCAACCTGGAATCCAGCATGTGGACTCTCACTCTATCCCTAAATTTCCTTCTGAGAAATTGGTACATTAAACTCTACCCTAAGAACATGCTCTCATCCCTTCTAACAATTTGATTCTTCCTCAAGCATCTTTCTATGTGCTTTGAATTTACTAAGCCCTGGCAAGTTATTTCACCTCAGCTTTTCTTCTATGAAAGGTGTTGATGTTTCTCACCACACTCCCTTGTCTCTTCTCAAGCTGTACGAAGACTCCAAGTTGTACGAAGGCATATGTGGTCTTCTGGATTAATTTGCAGAGATACACAACAGTCCCAGGAGTGTTTGCATTCCTTCTTGGAAGGAATGCCTAAGATGACCTGGCTTGATACTTTAAAATAAGGGGAGGGTGAGGACCGGGACAGAGTATGTTATCCACAACAACAGGATGGGTTGCGGACACCCTACAGCCGGCATCAATAGCTGTCCTGCTTCTATGAGTATGAACACGCTCCATTTGTACCAGGTCTGCCACCTACTTCTCTGCAGCATACTAACTGAAGCCCGGTGATATTTTGCATAGCTTAGTTGCCCTGAATATCATGCATAGTCTCCTCCTAGGAAAACTCAACTCTTTCATTTCCTATTATGCAAATAGATATATAAGGAAGAAGGCAACTTCCTTGGTGCTTAAACATTTTTATCTCAGTGGCTACAAAGATCCCTTTCTATCAAATTAAATAGCAAAAGAGATGGTTCAGGTGGTAGTGGTGGTGGTGACCTCTTGTTTGATTTTGATTTTTTTCTTAATAGGATTCAATCTCTTTCTACTGCTTCTATAACAGTAGTCATTGTCTACAGTTGGCCTCTTCCATCAGAACAGCGAAATCATCTATGGACTCCCCCACCCGCGCAATAGAATTTAAAGTGCTGAAAACTTTGATGGAAAGATACCAGGGCAACAAGACAAAACACAGAACTATACTCCCACTTTATACTAGTAAACAGAGAGTTAAGAAATAATTTATACTATTAAAGGTTGCGTATCTTAACTACACGAGAATCTGTAACACTTTGAGTTGCAAATACTCACCAAGCACATGCTTTGGCATCAGGCCCTGTGTGAGAATCTGAACATGAGTTACAAGCAAAATCAGATAAGCATTCTCTGAGTGGAGCTCACAGGCTGCTGGAGGGGACAGGCATCATATAAGCTATAGAGCATATACTGACTTGTCCTTATAAACTGTGGAGACTGCCACCATTCCTCACTATAGTTGTTTAAGAGTTCTACAGAGTCAAATCCATCGTCTATTTTTCTAGATGTGTTTCTAATTTTAATTTTGGAATTCCCTTTGAATTACATACCTGTAGGGCAGGTGTGAACAAGGTTAGTGCACTTGAGAGACGTACCTGGGATAACAGGTGCATGGACCTTTTTGGCTTCCTAGAACTATTTCTGCAAACAGCACATTCCTCTGCGAACGCTCTTTTACCCACACCCTGTTCCCATAGTGTTTTTGGTCAAATGTTTATACAGCTGCTAAAAAAGACAAACTCGGGGAAATGAATAAAAGCAACATTGGAGACTCAAAACAAAAGCAAACCCCCCAAAATAGTTCAGGCACTCCCCTCTTTTTTGATATTTTCCATCTTCTCATACTTAAAAAAACAAAAAAACAAAAAACAAAACAAAAAAAAAACAAAAAAAAACATTAAGAGCTTTGATTTAAAAAAAAAAGGCTAAATAAAGGAAAATGTCAAGTTAAACCATGGCATCATGGGAGATAGTCGATAAAGCCAACAGGAGCATGGGCACTAACTGAAGGGAGCATGTGTCTTCAGGAACCAGACCTGAAGCTACCCAGCCTGCAGACACTGAAGGCTTTATGCTCTTTCCATGCAACTGGAAACTCCCAGCAGCAGCCAAGAACTAAGCTTAGCCACTTATCCCAATACACTATTTACAGTGGTAAGAAATGTGGAAAAGCAGAAGGAGCAGATTCATTAATGGTGGCATTAGCAAAAGGAATGAAGGAGCCCAGTGGCCTCAAGGCTGTCGCCGGGGTACTGATCTGAGTTCAGGAATAAATAGAGGCAGAATTGGGCAAGAGGTACATATACTTAAGCAGTCTGCTTTAGGTGTGTCACCCCTCATTGTCTTACTTCTGATTCTGCTTGAGGGGATCAATGTAGTCCTAAGGAGAACATTGCTTCTGCTCAAGGGTGCAGTCTCACCATCATGGTGGGGTTGGTGGTGTGTACGTGAGTCTATTTTTCAAGATTCGGCAGTTCCTGGATTCAAGGTGACTAGATTTGACACAATGACTTATTTCTGTGCCTTCAGCCTTGGAGATGAAGCCAACTCTGAGTGATTAACATGTTGATTGGCAGAGTTCAGCAGGTGACTCACAGTAAAGAATCCGGGGGGTGGGGGGGAACTAAAGATACTGAAAATGAACTTTTCGTTCTGTTTAGTTATCTTGTAGCGCTGAGTGAGGACTCTATGCTTTTTAGTACAAGCAACATTCTTCAAATGTCTATTTCAACTCTCCTTGCCATCTGGCCCCATTGTGTCACAGGACCTTGAAGTCTCATGCCTGATACTTTTACCACAGATTCTTGTAGCCAATAAAAGAGGTACCGTAGCTCTGGCTATTCAACTCCAGGATTGGACAGTGCATAAGGCCCACGTAGTCCCTGACCTATAGAGTTGCTATAGCAATAAGATAGAAAAGGATGCAAATCGATGTCTAAGCCACAACGCAGGTTGTGAGGTTGTCAGGACTGAAGGAATTGGTCTTATGTGAAGTATGTACATGTTAGCAAGGGGCAGAACACCAGGTCCAAGAAACGAATTGTTAAGGATGGGATTTTAATGACAAAACACATTATGAGGAATTTATTTGGGGGCCCAAGCAGACATTTATACAGGCTTTTCCTAATCCCATGAACCAGCTCATCTATGAAATAATCGGTATCTATGAAATAATTGGAAGGTTGTCCTATCTTAAGTTGGCCCAAACTCACAAATACAAAGTCTCTGTCTAAAGAGGGAATATATTGAACTGCTGACAGGTTCCTCGTTAGAACAGCGTCAGGCAGCCGAGCAAGGAGAGACCTCCATTGCTCCTTTTTCCCAACACTGCATTGTTTGATGTTTTATGATTAATGTTTTACTATGAATACAAGGCGAATCTTCTTCCACTAAAGAGCTTTGGTTCTAGTGATTTTCAAGCCTTGATAAATGATTTAAAATTTCTGATTTTTTTCTCAGAGTTTGAATCACCTATTCTTGCATGTTGGAAGGATATATCTGAATCTCATGGGAAGAAATGAAGGCCAGAGGGATCCGGGGGAACAGGGGGGTTATCTGGCGATGGGAAGCTTCAGTGAAGGCAGTTAAAAAGGTCTTGATTTTAACTTTTCATAGAAATTTTATTTTTTTTTAAACTGAAGCTAGAATAGAGGCAGCCTTTTAATTAATTCTTTTTTTTTAATTTTTGAAATTAGATCATTTTAATGAACTAGTAATCATGTAAAATCATCATAAAAAAGGAATCTTTTTTTTATTAGATATATTCTATATTTACAATTCATTTCCCTTTTTCTGGTTCCCCACCCCCAAAGGTCCCACATGTCCTTTTCCCTCCCCCTGCTCCCTCATCCACCCCCTCCCACCTTACTGTTCTTGTACTCTCCCACAATGATGTTTTGGTCCATTCTAGCACCAGTGTCCACTCCTTTCTTCTTGTGAGACATCATTTGATATGTGATTTATGTCTTTGGTGTTCCAAGCTTCTAGGCTAATATCCACTTATCAGTGACTGTATACCATGGGTATTCTTTTGAGACTGGGTCACCTCACTTAGTATGACGTTCTCCAGCTCCATCCATTTCTCTAAGAATTTCATGAATTCATTGTTTCTAATGGCTGAATAGTACTCCATTGTGTATATATACCACATTTTTTGTATCCATTCCTCTCTTGAGGGACATCTGGGTTCTTTCCAGCTTCTGGCTATTATATATAAGGCTGCTATGAACATAGTGGAGCATGTATCCTTATTGCATGCTGGTGAATCTTCTGGGTATATTCTCAGGAGTGGTATGGCTTCTTACAGGTTAGCTCTTTAAATTCTCTAACGATGGTTATAAGGTACATATGGTTTCAAATTTCTTTAAATGTAGACATTGCTAATATCCCCACTTGGAGGATGAGAAGACATGCTGTTTTATTATAATACATGTAGAGCTTCAACTTTAGGACGTTTCTTTTGTTAAGTAAGCAGGCTGCTATGCAATGTACGACTTCAATCTTCCGGTTTGGCAGAACCAGTCTTAGGATTGCCTCCTTCTACCTGACCCATTGGCGACAGCTTGGAAATAAACTATTTGGTTCTAATACTTCTTTTCTTCTCTTTACTTTTTTACTGATTCTTTGTGAGTTTCACATCACAAACCCCAATCCTACTTGTCTCCTGGTCTTCCCCTGCAACGTCCCTCCCCTAAAGAAAACAAAAACAGAGTCTAGAGGACACATTGCCCTGCAGTATGTCACAATGTGTCCCACAGTACACCCTTTTGTCCACACATCTTTCCTTGAAAGTGTTCATTACAGTGAGTCACTGGTCTGGTTTGAGGTCTCTGACTTCTGCTACGCCATCAATACTGTATCCTCACCTGGACTCTCCCCTTAGTTATCCTGCTTTTGCCCTGGGTCATGGAGATCCTGCAGCTTTGAATCTGTAGGACTGGCCCTTTCCCATGCTCCAGCAGTTCATAGACGGGATAGATGATGGGATGGGCCAACTCAAAGCCCCGAATCTGTGTCTGGATGGTAGCTGACCTGGTCAGCCTGCTAGCTATCCTGTGTGTGTACCACCAGGCCAAGCTCTCCCATTGCCTGGGCACTTGCTTGGCATTGCATCACCAGGCCATTGCTACCTCTTTTCCTTCCCCTGCTAGTTCACTCAAGGCCAGCAAGGGGCAAGGTCTCTCATTCTTATGATCTCAGGGCTGGCTCACCAGCAACATACCACCAGGGCCAGCTCTATGTTGCCCACATGAGGTGCAGGGTCCACTCTCCTGAGTACTGCAGCTGGTAAGGACTCTGGGGCTATGCCTCCCAGCTGCCAGATGTAGTAAAAGACAAGGGGACATCTTTCTCATAGGTAGAATGGGCATCGGCTTCATACCCATTCTACCTCACAGCAGATGAACAGTAGGTCCAGCTCTCCTGTGTTTGTGTTGTTGGAAAAGCTCAATCCCACTGCTGCTAGGGCCAGCTCTACTGTGCAGAACCCACTCTCCCAAGTGATGCAGCAGGTGTGTGTGTGTGTGTGTGTGTGTGTGTGTGTGTGTGTGTTGCCTGTATGCTTGTCTCTGCATTCTATAGGTACAATGCCAATAGAGGCCAGAAGAGCCCCCCCCCCAGGACTAGTGTTACAAATGTTGTGAGTCACTATGTATCTGCTGGAAATAGAACCTGGGTTGGTCCCCTAGAAGTACATTTAGTGTCATGGCGTCATCTCTCTACCTCAATACAAAGTCTTGTTGTTGGGTCATGGATGATGATAATTGAATGTACGTACACTTGATCTTAGCCAAAAGGCCGAGAGGTGATTTGAATGTACTTAATCCCACAGATCTGCACACTGAGAATGATTACTTTTATATGAGGACTATTTTAACATGATAGTGAGTTTTAAGATTGAAGCAGGTTTCAAACGGAAGGTCCAGAGCCTTAGATAGACCTTGTCCTCTGTTGCAACCAGCCTTAGTCGTCGTTTAGGACTGAAGACTCAGGTGACTACTATGCCAGTCAGTGTTTGCTTCTAAGTAGGCTGACTTGCAGATGAGTGTGCATGCTTACCTCTTCATATGTGTTTATCCGTGTGTATCTACAGTGCTAATCCAAAATTAGTGCTGCCAGTGAGTCAAGGTATCTGAAAGTCCTGGGGAAGAATTCTTTCCTCGGCTTTTTATCTGGCTTCTAGAGATGCAGTCTTCATGTTCCTTAACCGTAGCATGACCTCAAACTTGGCTTCCACCTCCTGCCTTCTTCTCTTTCACGTGATGTCTGTCCCCTCCCGACTCCTTCTTACAAAAGTACCTAAGGTTTAGCGATGGAGCTCACTAATTGTCTAACATGGGTGAGACCCACAGTCTACCTATACCCATAACCTATCCCACAAATACATAACTGCACTTAGAACCTACCAAAAGAACCCAGAATTTTCTCGTCAGTTGAATCATGTATGCAAATCATATATTCACCATTTAATCATATATGCAAAGACTTTTCTCCTTAGAATGTAACATTCACAGGCTATTGAGCCGAATTTCCCGGTGAGACATTCATTATTCAGGATTCCACAGTTGTTAAGTCAAATCTGACCAGGAAAAGCAAAAGGGGTCCTGTGCCAAGGTGGCTAATGAAGGAGCCAGCTGTGGGGAAACCTTAATCCAAGGCTTACAGGCCCAAAGTGGGAACAGGCTTTGATCCTTGATTCTTTAACCATTGCCGCTTCAAACCAGAAACAAACATTAAAAGTTCATAGCAAACCATATACATAAGACATGACTACCGTGAGCTGTGTGGTTCTAGAGCATCAGAATCTTGTTCTTGTCCCTGAAATAGTGAGACAGACACCGCTCATGAATCATGAAGCTGTTTTTGTGTTTGTTGTTTGATGGCTGTGCTATAAATATACATTTTCTATTTATTTATGTTCTCGTTCAAATCAAAGGTGAGCAGTTAACTGTCACTTTTACAGTGATCAAAGCTCTGGGGAGGATAAAGACAATCTTCTGGGTCACCAGCATTTGACTGGCCGCTGTGGGGAAAACCTGCTTCTGATCATTTGTTGGATATTAGCCACTTTAGTCCTGAAATCTGTAACTTGAGAGTAGTCGTTAAAGGTTTATAGTTTCTTTGTGTGTCCAAGATGTGTTTTAGATATAAGGAGGTGAGTCATATCATTTTTTGCTCTTTTTTTTTTTTTTTGAATTTTTCGAGACAGGGTTTCTCTGTATAGCCCTGGATGTCCTGGAACTCACTCTGCAGACCAGGCTGGCCTTGAACTCAGAAATTCGCCTGTCTCTGTCTCCCAAGTGCTGGGATTAAAGGCATGCGCCACCACCGCCTGGCCATTTTTTGCTCTTTTAAAAATGATCGCCACTTCACTTTAAGCATAATTATTTTTCCTCTGTACAAATAACAGCTATTGAAGAGGATCTTTTGGTGTAGCTAATTAATCTTCCCATTATTGATCTGGAGCCTAGTTACATGGCTACTTAGAGTTTGTTATAATTCATCAAGCTGTACTAATGGCGCATGTACACATACTTTTTAAAGAACAGCAATTGCTTATTGTTAGTAAAATCAGGAGACATAGAGAAGCAAGAAGAAACACATAAAAAAAAAAAAAACACCACCAAGTTGTAGGTCCCTGAAATTCTGTTGGGGTGTTGCAATTTGCCTTTTCTCTCTGCCTTTGCTTGTTTTCTTTGTGGTTTGTAAGATGACTGCAAGTTCATCAAGAGGAAAAAACCTGCATTGGCTGGCCTGCAATGCTTTTGACTAGTAGAATATGGTAGTCACGATGCTAAGGGCTTTAAGACCATACACAATTTCAGTGACTGGGGCCCTAAAAGTCCTTCAGCTAGGATACAACTGCTGTGAAGAGAGATTCTCAGACAAAACAAAGGGCACATGGAGAGCCAGGTGTTACTATTGCCAGCCCCAGATAAGTTCCCCGTGGAGCACCAATATTAATGGTCAGCAATGTTTGTGTACATCTTGGAGGTCAGACCCTCCAGATGATCATAGCTCCAGCTGGAGCCATGGGAAGCAGGAAGTCCCTTACAGTGAAACACCCGGAAGATCGTCATAGGTAAAGGAGAACTTGTGTTTTTCAGTCTGTCATTCTATGTCAAGAGCATATAATTAGAGTAGACATTCTGAGTGTCTATTGCTCTGTCAATCTCTCATAAGTCTGCCTGCCTTTTATCTTCATTGGCATAGTATGGACACTCTGTTGACGATAGAATGTTGTGTTCCAGCTTGAAGCAGGTCATGAGATGGTGTCCACATGAGAATGAAGAGAAACTAAGCTCAGATGAATACGCTGGGGCGCCATGTAGAGAGGGAGGAGCAAAAAGGTCTAGGAGACCCACCCTAGCCATGCTCTCAGCCTTGTACCATCAGATCAAAGGGTAGTTCTGAGTCTGAAGCCAAAAGGACAGTGCATTCCACCACTGGCATACACTCAGGGCTCTGTGCCCCTGAGTTCCATGAAAACAAGAAGATTACAGAAGCAAGGTGTGCACTTCATGGGGTTAGGCCAGTAGGTGTTATCTGTTCACCCTGCTGACAGTATGCATGGATCAGACATGATGACAGACATTTTGTTTCTGAAGAATAACCCTAAATCCCAGCAAAGACATTCATAGTTTTTTGTTGCAATCATTAATCCCTCATTGTTTATCTCTAATGAGGGAAGGAAGTGTTCAGTGTGCGTGCAGCTTGTGGAGGGGAGGGGGACCAAGTTCATACTCAGGGATGGTAAATGGAGTTGTTGGAATTTAGCTTTTGTTAATCTCACAGGGATGCAAATGACTGATATTCTTCAGAAGTTTATGTGCATGAGACCATTTGAAATCATCTTTAAAGAAAACTGAACTTGTGTCTTAGCAAACACACCTCACAGACATCCCTATCCTAACCTAAGCTTAATCCCATCTCTAAGCCAGATGAGAGCTTCACCATGTTCTTTATGCTAATAAAAACGCTCTTCCATTTAAAATCCTATACAAACCCTAAAATCCAGATGATGTCTACAGGTCTAATGCTTAATCCTGGTTGTGCCCTTCACTGGATCTGGAATCAGCTAAGAGATCAGCCTCTGCACAGCTCTGATGAGTTTTCTTGATTTCTTTAACTGGAGTGGAAAGACCTCTAGTGGATGTAGGGGGTGATCCTTGCAGGCAGGTCCTGGACATGAGGCCCCAGGAAAGGGTGTTTTTGGTTTCAGCCTTGTTGCTTTCTCTTAGCATTGTTATCTTCTGCCAAGTTCAGGTACCCCTTTGCCACAGCTCTTGCCATTCTTCCTTCACATCAGAACCCAGCTCCTTTGGACTTCCAGCATGGACTAAAGACCAGGGCTTCTCTGCAACTTCTAGGTCTTTGATGCTATACTGGGTCTAGGAAGTTCCTTAGCCTTGTGACTGAGCAGCTCCTGGGCTCTCAGTAGATCCCCTGTGAACATAACTCCAGTATTAAGATTGTTTTGGAAATGTTCTTATTTGTCATGAGGAACTAGGAATCAGATAGATCTGTGGTAGACAGAGAGACAGGAAACGGAGATTCCTGGTAAAGTAATGTGTTTTTCTCTTAAGCATTTCAGAAGGTCGGCTTCCTGACTTTCCTCGATCTCTGAGACAAAATTGCTGATTCCCACCCCCACCCCAAGACAAAGACTTGGTAGAATGTTTTCACAGGAGAAAACAGTTTGCTGTGACTCTCAAATCTGGGAGGCAGGGGAGTTAGTTCCTGTAATGAGAAACAATCAGCATCCCTTTCTTTATCTGGATTACTCAATTCCCAAATAGTCCAAATTAGGCAATTCAGGGGAAGAAAGAAAAGTCACTCCACCCCTAAGCATACAAAAGGTTTGGCTCTGCAAGTCAGAAATGTTATCTTTCTGTCCCCTCCCTCTCTGAAGAGTCTCTTTATTTGTTTGTGTGTGTATGTATGTGTGTGTGTATGTTTGTGCATCTGTCTCTTTCTGTGTCTGTGTTTGGTTGTCTCTCTATGTGTGTCTGTCCTTGTGTGTGTCTGTCTGTGTTTGTGTACATCTCTCTGTGAATGTTTCTCCTTTCAAAAACCTCCCGAGTGCTAAGATCTTGCTTTCCTCACCTTTTTATTCTTTTAACAAAGCAAGAAAAAGAATCCATTCCTGCATTCCTAGGCAACCTCACTGCAACACCAACAGTATTAAAACATCTAATTTAATTTGTCTCCTTTAAAGACTCATTGTATTGGTTCTTCTTTTCTAGAGAACTCTGACTAATAAGACCAGGGATGGCTTTACCCATTGCTCATGTTCCACTTTGTGTCTGATCAGCATCCTACACCTTGCCCTGGGATGGAGGAAGCAGTCAGGCCTGGTACACACACATCAGCTTGAAGATATCACTGGATTTTTATTTTTGAAAGTGCCATACCAAAATAGTCTCTTATTCTCCTTGGGCTCATGAAAAAGGTAGTCTGGGTTAATCATCTTGACCAGTCTATAGCATGTGTCCACCATTTTATGCATGCATCCACTTGGTTCAGTCATTCATTCTTATTATAATATATTTAGATACCACAAACACATTACTATCTAGAATCACAAGGGTGAGAGCCATGTAGGGTTCCTGATGTTCATAGTGCTTTCCACGGGTGTTGGTTTGTTTTTAGATGTAGGAAAGCGAATCCAAAACCAAAACTAAAACCAAAAAAACAAAACAAAACAAAACAAAACAAAAAACCAACAAAAAACAAAAAACAGAAACAAACCAAAGATTTAGTTTAATTCCATTGTAAAGACTCTTTAGCTGGTTAGATCATGAAAAACATAGTTCTGACAGGCCTCTACACCATTCCCCATTCCCTCTTCTTTGCTAAAACCATTAGATTAAATTCCTAAAGCTTGCCATCAAGGACTAGTTCCTAATTTGGCCACTTCCTTTCCCTGAGGCTGACTACCAAGGTCCAGCTACCAAAGCATTGATGTCCAGCAATCAAAATTCCCCCTTTGGCTGCCATAATTAACACGCCTAATTAAAATGAGCCAACTCATTCTAACTCTTTTACCTTTAATCTGCCATTTGCATATGAGCCTTTTCTGTCTCCTTTCTATCCAGAGGCAGTCCTTTCCTTGTCCCTCTAGAACAAATATTGCTTTCCTCTCTTCCTTATATCCTTCCCCTTCTCTCTCATCTTTTATCTCCTGTCTGTGCCATTGGGGCAAATGCAAATAAATTTCCTTTTGTGCTGAGAACTTGATCTTGGGGTATCTTGAGATAACATTGAGGTCCTTATACATTGTGTGCTCTTTCAGCAAAACAATTAAAGAGTGGCTTCTATTTCTTTGTTTTGCTGGTATTACCCAAGAATTGCAACAATGAAGACACTTCAAATCATAAGCTAGTTCATTTGCTGGTATGCATGGTATACAATTATGCCTATGAATAGAAACCAGTTTCACTGGTTTCCATCTGTGCCTGGAGCAGAGCTGATCCCGTGCCACAGTGCTCCATATTTAAATACTGCCAGAGAGAGCTGGTCTCCCAGGAATGCCAACACACCTGTGAGCAGAGGTAAGACCACCACTTCTGTTCAAATTCTTGGCCCAAGAGGGACTCTCCAGAGCCATCAGGACACAAGAACCAAGGAACAGCTGGAGACAGGATCCTTCCAGTTTCTGTCTGAACCCCAGAGCTGACCTTGTGCCATAGCTCTCCATATCCAAATTCTTCCTGGAGAGAACTGGTCTCTCAGGAGTACTGACACACAGGCTTGCAAGAGGGACAAGCCACAGTCAGAGATAGCAAGACCAGCTAAAAACAGAGATAACCAGTGGTGAGAGACAAGGACAGGAACATAAGCAACAGAAACCAAGGCTACTAGGCTTCATCGGAAGCTAGCACTCCCACAATAGTGAGCCCTGGATACCTGAACACACCAGAAAAGCAAAACTCTGATTTAAAAATCACATCTCATGATGATAATAGAGGACTTTAAGAAGGACATAAATAACGCCTTTAACGAAATTCAGAAGAACACAGGTAAACAGGTAGAAGCCCTTAAAAAAGAAACACAAAAATCCCTTAAAGAATTACAGGAAAATAGAACCAAACAGGTAAAGGAACTGAACAAAACCAATCAGAATCTAAAAATGGAAATAGAAACAATAAAGAAATCACAAAGGGAGAAAACTCTGGAGATAGAAAACCTAGGACTGAGATCAGGAGTCATAGAATCACCAACAGAATACAAGAGTTAGAAGAGAGAATCTCAGGTGCAGAAAATACCATAGAAAACATTGACACAACAGTTAAAAAACACACACAAAGAGGTTTACAGAACTCCAAATAGATTAGACCAGAAAAGAAATTACTCCTCTCACATAATTGTCAAAACACAAAAATGCACTAAACAAAGAAAGATTATTAAAAGCAGTAAGGGAAAAAGGTCAAGTAACATATAAAGGCAGACCTATCAGAATTACACCAGACTTCTCACCAGAGACTATGAAAACTAGAAGATCCTGGGTAGATGTTATACAGACCCTAAGAGAACACAAATGCTATCCCAGGCTACTATACCCAGCAAAACTATCAATTAACATAGATGTAGAAACTAAGATATTCCATGACAAAAACAAATTTACACAATATCTGTCTACAATTCCAGCCCTACAAGGGATAATAGATGGAAAACACCAATACATGGAAGGAAACTAAACTCTAGAAAAAGCAAGAAAGTAATCTTCTTTGAACCAACCCAAAAAAGATAGCCACACAAACATAAAAATAACATCAAAAATAACAGGTAGCAACAATCACTATTCCTTAATATCTCTTAACATCGATGGACTCAATTCCCCAATAAAAAGACATAGACTAACAGACTGGATACATAAAAGGATCTAGCATTTTGCTGCATACAGGAAACACACCTCGGTGGTAAAGACAGATTAAAGGGCTGGAAAACAGCTATTCCAAGCAAACAGTCCCAAGAAACAAGCTGGAGTAGCCATTTTAATATCAAATAAAACGAAATGTCAACCAAAAGTTATCAAAAAACGATAAGGAAGGACATTTCATATTCATCAAAGGAAAACTCTACCAAGAAGAAGTCTCAACTCTGAACATCTATGCTCCAAATGCAAGGGCACCCACATTCATAAAAGAACACTTTGCACCTCATACAATAATAGTAGGAGACTTCAACACCCCACTCTCATCAATGGACATATCATGGAAACAGAGACATAGTGACTCTAACAGAAGTTATAGACCAAATGAATTTAACAGATATCTATAGAACATTTCATCCTAAAACAAAATAATATACCTTCTTCTCAGCACCTCATGCTACCTTCTCCAAAACTGACCATATAATTGGTTACCAAACAGTCCTCAACACATACAAGAAGACTGATATAATCTCTTGCATCCTATTGGATCACCATGGACTAAGCAATAGCAACAAAAACAACAGAATGCTCATATACTCTTTGGAGTTGAACAACACCACACTCAATGATAACTTGATCAAGGAAGAAATAAAGAAAGAAATTAATGACATTTCAGAATTTAATGAAATGAAGGTACAACATACCCAAACTTATGGGACACAATGGAAGAGTGCTAAGAGATAAACTCAGCTCTGAGTGCCTCCAAAAAGAAACTAGAGAGAGCATATACTACCAGCTTAGCAGCACATCTGAAAGCTCTAGAACAAAAAGAAGCAAATACACCCAAGAGGAATAGATGTCAGGGAATAATCAAACTCAGGACTGAAGTCAACCAAGTAGAAAGAAAAAAAACTATACAAAGAATCAACAAAACCATGAATTGGTTCTTTGAGAAAATCAACATGATAGATAAACCCTTAGCCAGGCAAACCAGAGGCCACAGAGACATTATCCAAATTAACAAAATCAGGAAAGAAAAAGGAGATATAACAACAGAAACTTAAAAAATTTTAAAAAGTCCTCAGATCCTACTACAAAGGCCTATATTCAACAAAACTGAATAATCTGGATGAAATGAAAAATTTTCTAGACAGATACCCAACCAATGTTAAATCAGGATCAGATAAACCTTCCAAATGGTCCCATAACCCATGAAGAAATAGAAGCAGTCATTAAAAGTCTCCAAACCAAAAAAAACCCCCAGGACCAGATGGGTTTAGTGAAAAATTCTATTAGACCTTCAAAGAAGACCTAATACCAATACTCTTCAAACTATTTCACAAAATAGAAACAGAAGGAACACTACCCAATTCATTCTATGAGACCACAGTTATGTTGTGTATTCTTCCTGGGAAATGGAATCATTTCTGTTTAATCAGGAACTTGTAACAATTTCCTTTCATAGAGGAGGACTTCATAAAAGATATTTTTCTACTCCTATCATGTTTAATGTTCCAAATAGATTTTAAAAACTGGTTTAGTGCATATTACTTTTCACTTCAGAAGATATCTTATATATTTAAGAGGCATTTAACTACTATTAGTTATTTTGATGACTTAAAAAATGTCAATACCAAGTTGTATATTTTAAAATAAATTTTGTTACTTTAATAAAAAAAGCAGTTTCACACACTCATACTTTCACAACATGTGATGTAAATTTTCTTATTGTTCCCTGAAGTTCCCATAAAAGAACGGCACTCACAATAAACATTCTACAAGCTGATTGGCTGATTAGAACATCAATAATTGTAGAAACTTGGAATGTTACAAGGACAGAGACAAAGAAAAGTAGGGAGTGTTGGGGATGGGAGGGAGAGGGACTTCCAATCAGATATAAAGTAAATACATAAATTAGTTAATGAAGAGCCATATGTTGCCCATCTCATAGTCTCTCTTGTGACTATTAGTTAAGTCCTTTGGGGATGTATGAACAGACCATAATTTCCACCAACCCAAAAGCTAAGAAACCATCTCCTAGCTCATATAGCATGTGTCAGAGCTTTCTCCTCTTTGCTGTAACTGGCCAGGCTCATGTTTTCATCAATATTTAAAAGTATCTTGATTTAGAACTTTCTTTGTTATGTTACTATAAAAACTTCATAAAATTGTAACCATGTTGGAACATTATATTTGGGGCCAACTAAATCTATGCTTCTGAGCCACGGAGACTCACATTCTTCTGTTTGAGATGAGAACTATACTTTTTTGCATAGATCATGCTACAGAGTTCGGCACTAGAGTTCCACTGTTTGGTTAAACACAGTCAAGGGCAAGGTATCATTGTGAGTATGAGATGTGATTAGTCTTTAAGTCAGTAGGCTTTGAACAAAAATCACCCTCTGTCTATCACATGATAAACATGTGAACAAGTCTCATCCCCTGGGCCTAAGGATTCCTCAGCCAGGAAGGAACTCTCCTTGACACTGCCTTTAGACTCAAGACTACAGCTTCAGTGTTGGCTAGAATTTCCAGCCCCCATAATCACATAAGCCAGCTCTTAATAGAAATGTCTTTCTCTCTCTTTTCATGCACATCCCGTTGCTTTCATTTCCCTGGAGATGAAGGCACTAGATAAACCACATCCTAGTCTGTATTATTTAATGACGAGAAAAAGAAATTCTGTTCCTACCTGTCAATTTCAGGACCCACTAATAAGTTATGACTTTGGCAAAGCTGTACTGTTACCTTGTTATTTATACAAAGGGCTCTCCCATAGGAGGAACAGAGTTCAACTATTTTTATTTAGATCTGCAGCATTGTGGGGCTAATAGCATAGTTAATTTGCAAGCATTTTCATTGCTTCTAAAGGAAAGCCTGCACCATTTGTTAATCATACCCCAGTGTTCCTCTGAGAAACACTGGTCAGAGGCCTCTCAAGGTGTGCTACGGAGCTAGCATCATCAGCATTTTGGGGGAGGAACTTGTTTGAATGTAAATTCCCACCCCAGAGAAACTACCATAGTGGGGCCCAGCAACATGTTTTTAATAAATACACTGTCCAGCAGACTCCAGTGTATGTCAAAATTTGGGAGGTCCTTATATGAAGAGCATTATGTGAGGCCCTCTGTTTTCCTTGGGGCAGACATCCCCTGGGACCTACATCATCCATAGATTCTGTGGGATTCAGGTTTCATCCACAAATCATTTCCAAAAGCTATGCCCAATTTTCAGTCAGCAATCAATTCACTAACTACCAGGTAAAAACTAAGTGGGTACTGTGGCAGCTAAGGGTGAAGTGTCACAAAGTGTGCCTGCTTTTCCAAGGCTGGTTGCCCAGTGTCTGTGAGTCGCAGATGGCTTTGTTCTAGACTCCCTGGTGTCAAGGGGAAACGGGAGAGCATAGGGAACCAAATGAAGGGAGTGTGTGAGGTGAGGCCCCAAAGGGTCTCACTGAACCCAAAGAGCAGAGAGAAAGGGATCCAGTCCAGTCTCAAAAGAATACCCATGGTATGCAGTCACTGATAAGTGGATATTAGCCTAGAATCTTGGAACACCAAAGACATAAATCACATACCAAGTGATGTCTGACAAGAAGAAAGGAGTGGACACTGGTGCTAGAATGGACCAAAGCATCATTGTGGGGGAGTACAAGAACAGTGAGGTGGGAGGGGGTGGATGAGGGAGCAGGGGGGAGGGAAAAGGGCATGTGGGACCCTTGGGAGTGGGGAACCAGAAAAAGGGAAATGAATTGTAAATATAGAATATATCCAATAAAAAAATGAGAAAAAAAAGAAAGGGAACATCTTCCACAGTGGGAACAATCTCTTTCTCTGTCACTATCCTCTGTGCTTCTCCACCTGGGCAGCCTTGTTTTCTTGCACAGGGGTGTCCTCTGCTTTCCCATGCTGCCGCTGGGACTCTGAATACCTGGGTCTCCTTTAAAGGCCACTTAGAATGATGCCCATCTTTGGGCTCATCCTAAGGATTATTCTTTTTCTCAATGTGGTCATATCACAGGCCACTGGTCAGCTCATGGATGAAAACCTATTACTTTTAGGTCTATACATCCAACTGTGTTTTAAAAGAGGCTCCAGAGCTGGGTGTGGCACATGCCTGCCATCCCAGCATTTGAGGAGAAGAGTTGAGAGGATCAGGAGCCCTAGGCCAGCCTCATCTACACAGTGAGTTTGAGGTCAGCTTGGGATGCATGAGACCCTGTCTGAAAATATCCTCTGAATAATAATAATAGTACCACTACCATTACTACTACTAGTAAACAAAAATAAAAAACTTTCAACAACAGGACAAAGTATTCCAATAAACCAAAGAACAAAACCATTGAAAATGTTAAGTATAAGAGGTGAAGGCTGAACTTAGTTTAGAAACCATTCCTGGAAAAAGGTATAACTCTGGATTCTCAGTTGGACAGTTGTTTCTAAGAAGACATTCTTGGATATCCAAGTCACGGGTATTATAGAGACTCCAGGAATGTATTACACACATCACAAGTCATTGCACAGGGACAGGACCTTGAATTCCTATGTAGAGGTTCATCCTGTATTTCTGTCTCCTGTCAACTAATGTATGATTTTGGATTGGTGGTAGCATATTCCTGCATCCAAATTCATTCTTGCACAAAGAGTACACGATACATGGATTTTCTTTTACATTCCCTTGGGTCAGCATCATTGGCCCAAGGTGTTCCTTTTTCTGAAGCTTGGACTAAGAAGATATAGTTGCATTCTCGCTGTGGATAAGCATGTATGGAATCTTGCTTTCAGGAGTTAATGTGCTCCCCCTATGCTTAATTTGTTCTACAAGAGTTTCTGCTTCCTCTACCTCCCAGGTATTTAAATTCTAGAGAATCGTCTACAAAGTTAGCAGCTGGAACTGTACTTTCCAGCATCCTGTATCACAAACCACTGTGGTTCTTTATAAGCCTCATGTATATGGTGAAGTGGAAACTTAAGGGATCTTTGGAAAGTCGTTTGATGATGTTTTGCTGGGGCAAAGACGTGAAGGAATGTTTCTTTAAAGTGGACACAGGTGTGAAAGGCTAAGGCAGAGTCGTGAAAGAACATTTCGCTGAAGCAGACATAGGAGAGACATAGCTGTTCTGCTAAAACAAGCACATGAAAGGACTTGTGATGAAGGATTCTTTGCTAACAACACACATATTGGTCCGCCTTACGTTGTGTAGTTGAGCTGCATTGGTCAGGACTCCATAGAGAGAAGCATACCAAACAAACAAAAACAAACAACACTCAAAAAAAACCTTCTGGTGGTATGCTGCTGTTTCTTACTCAAGCTGTTTGGCAGAGTGATGTCAGCTGAGACAGATGCACATGCTGAGACATGACACATACCGAGGCAAGACATATGGAGGACATGTGATGGTTGGAGGCTATAAACAGAATGTGACAGACAGTGACAGAGGCTGACCTTGGCTTGCGCTTATGTGCTGAGGCAAGACCCATGTTGAGACAACACGTGTGCTAAAGCAAAACTCATATTGAGGCAAAGCATGTGGAGAACACACGGTGTTTGGATTGTATAAATAGGACTCCACAGAGTGACGGAGAGAGCTTGTCTTGCAGGCATAGCTAGATGTACAATGCTTGTGGGCTATACATCTTCACTGATCTTTGCTTCTCTGAGAGAGGCACAGCTAAGAACTTCTTCTGGTGTCCTTCTAGGTCCTTCCTGCTGACTTGAGGTGAGGCTGAGGCCTGGTTCTCTCTGCTAGGCTGTGCTACCACTGCTGGTTCCTGTTTGTTATCTCAACCCTACTGGACTGGACTGCTGATGTATCCATGAAGTCTTTCCAAATGGATCAAGCTGCCTCTGAGAACCTACGACCTGAACTGCCGATTTCCAGTCAGCACAGATGGGAGTTGCACCAGAGAATCTTTCTAAACAGGTCCACTTCCCCCATATCCTTTCTTCCCCACTAGCTCTGGTGGGTGGTGGCCTACAAGGGAGGTTAAAGCACTTAAGAACTATCATTGAAAATATGGTTTACAAAAATTAAAATTATAATATGGGGCTGGAGAGATGGCTCAGTTGGGAATTCCCAACATCCACATGGTAGTTCACAGCTGTCTGAAATTTAAGTTTCAGGGGATTCAATCCCTTCTCCTGCATGTGGTGCACACAGTGGCATGTATGCAGGCACAACACATAAAATAATAGATAAAGCAATCTTTTTTAAAAAAGAGGTACACCCTCAAACCTTGTTTTAAAATATGGGAATTTTGTGGACAAACTTTCACATACATTCTAACAAAGTCCAAGTCAAGTCAAACTCTAATTTGTTCTTGAGTAAATCTGCACTGTAAGTCCCATGGATTTATGCTTCAGGTGACTGAGATGAATCCATGGCTTGTGAAATCATGGAAACTTAAAGTGAATTGCTAAGGAAGCCCCCTTCAGGAAAGATGCAGTCCTGCGGGTGAGACCTCTACAGATAAACTTCCTTTCTGCTATAAAGAGAGCCCTTTCTGGTTGAGGGCAGCTTTGCCAAAGTAGAATCTCATTTGGATTTTATCTTTACGTAGCCCTGGCTTCTGCATCTGCGCAGTTGTGTGGAGTGCACAAGTCATACAACTTTCCTTAGTGGCTCCTTATAAATGCCACCGACCACGAAAACACAAACAGATCCGAATGGGGATTCACAATGCTTTATACAAACAACACGAAACAGCAGTTACTCTGAAACTTAAGCACGAATAAGCCTAAGTCCTTAGACTACAATTTTTTAACTAGGATGACCAGATTTCAATTATCAATTTCAAGTAAACTAGGCAAAATGTTTACCTGTAGGAATTATTGAAGGTTATTAGCAGCTGAGGTAAAGTGTTTAATAATGTCTTTAAAAGATTATTAGATAAACTGGGCATTTTCTGTATCTCACAAGACAAAATGATGGTGAAATTCAATCCAATAATCTCTAAGACAGTGCTTTTGAATCATAAAGGCAGAAATATCTTGTACTTTAATTTTCAAGTTGAGTAGCATAAAGCTTAGCAAGAATCTATCATGATCATCCCAGTTCAAGTAAGGGAAACTCGACAATGCTTTTCACCCCACCTTGTATAATGTTATGAAGGCAGTGCCACCTGGTCAAGGCAAATGACATAAGGGGGACAAAAGACAGGGTGACATAATTATAGTTGGGGGTTGACATATTTTATACCTGGAAAACTCAAGAGAGGTCCTTAGAAGACTGTCATCAATGACAAAATAATCTAAGTTTTATACATACAGAATCAATAACTTAAAATTACAGTCTTCATATATTAAAACCAGCAATCTCTAGATATTAAACTATGAAAGGTTTCAAGATTAATAGCTAAAATAAATTAAAAAATGTAGCTACAAATTCAGAGAAAGAGAAATGTAAACACCTAATGGAAGTTTACAAAGAAAATCTAAACAGATACTCAATTCTTGGAAAAGACTATTCATGTCTCACCTATAATACTAAAGAATCTACCATTTCACCCTTATTTGCCAATGAAAGTAGCATATGTGTAGAGATGGTGCATAAATTTGGCTCATGTCTGGAAACCACAATGACAGAAAACCAGAGACAACTGATACGAAGTAAGGAGTCAGTGGTATGGCCAACGGAAAGGCATGGAAGGATGAAGGAAAGATTGTTGGCATCTATAACAAAGGACAAGATCTAGTTGTCTATAGGAAGAGCTGGAAGCTGAGTCATCCCATGGGCATACACGCCTGCGGACATTGGACACTCTAATTGATGTTTATGTATATTTTAGACCCTTGAGGGGCTATATAGTTAATGAAAGGGTAGATAGCCTTCACCTCAACCCTGTGATTTAGATAGAATAAAAGGTCTATTTTGATAACCATAGGCTTCTGCCTCCAAAAGGATGTGTGGTTGGCATTTACACTGCCTACGCGGTCCAGAAAACCCTAAGCTATGTGACTGTCATTGGCACTGGCCGAAGCCATTGAACTGCTATCAGTTACCTGATAGATCCTCCAGGATGAATCTACTCTACAAGGACACAACTTTGATACATTCTCATAGACGTCTCAAAATTAAACAACAAAAGGACATGAGCTCACATCTCAATATTTTGAAACACATGAAAAAAAATCCACTATGAGAAGAAATCACATGGGAATGTTAAATTCTGTCAAACCTAAGTTCATCTCTAATTCAGATACTGATGGTGTAACTTTTGGTACTGGTACCAAAGATATGATGAGACCTTTAAAGAGGTAATTAAGTTAAAATAAAGTCATAAGGTTGAGCTTTAGTTTAATGAAGTATCTCTACACAATGAGATTAAGACATAGATAAACATGTATATGTACAGGAATAAGAGAACTATGTGCAAACCAAGAACAAGACTGCAGAAAAAAAATCAAGCTTTAATCTTAGACTATCAGCCTGAAGAACAGTAAGAAAATAAATATGTTAAGCCTCACAGTCTGTGGTTCTTTGTTAAAGCATCATTAGCTGCTTAGTACAACTTAGAATAAACAATAAAAAGACAGAGACTGTAATAGAAGCTCTCTAAGAATACTTGTTCTAAAACACAAAATAAAGTCAGGTAAGATATAATCTTACACACCTATAATCTTGGCACTTAGGAGACCAGAAGAATTCTGTGAGTTCAAGATCAGCCTGGTCAGCCTGGCCAGCCTGGTCTATAAAGTGAGTTACAGGACAGCCAGAATTATTTAAAGAGACCCCCAACTCAAGAAGCAAGCAAGCAAGCAAGCAAGCAAGCAAGCAAGCAAGCAAGCAAGCAAGCAGAAACAACTCCCCACAGTATAAAGTGAAATGTGTCAGACTCAGAGAGACATGTTTCACGTGTTTTCTTTCATGTATGGAAATGGGGAGTTTAAAAAGTATAGGACATAAAAATAGAAAAGGGCTATTTGTGGCAAGAAAGGGAGTCATGAGGAGTGAGGAGGTGGAACATGAAAGAACAATGGAGTGACAGCAAATACATTAAAATACGATACACAATGCATGAAAATATCATAATGGAGCCAATTATTTTATAAAAGAAACAAATGTTCAAAACAGGACTTGTAGTAAGACACCCTTGAAAAGAGGAAAGGTCTATTACTCTACAAACACAAGCAATAGCAAGAGCAACACAGAAAAGGAAAGACTTTATGAAGGAAAGCAAGGTCTCTAGGAATGCTGAACAAATAAGTCAACCTGTTTGTAAGTATCTGTCACATAAAATGAGTGAGAAAGAATAATAACCAGTTTAGAGAATAGCAAATAATACAATGAACACAGTATCAGTTAAGATTAAGAGTTTAAGAAAAGCAGCTTCCTAAGATCCTTATATTAGGAGTGAGGCTATATTAGAGTTAATTCTGTTTAGTTTCTAAGTCACATATAAACTTTAAATATTAAAGCATGCTAAATGAACATATGAAGACCATTTAATAAGAATTAATCCCAAACTAGTACACGGGGGTGTGGTGGTGGTGGTGGTGGTGGAGGGGGGTGGTGGAGGTGGGGGTTGTTGGATAAAAGAAATCTAGTAGTAGACAAGAAAAATATAAACAGAAACAGAAAACACAGAACTCCATGTTTACTGTGGAGCAGAAACACCTACTTCTCACTAAAGTAGTTAATGTTGACTATTCCTTAACGTAGATAATCATAGGGTAGACCAGATATCTGCTGTATGCTAGCACTTTTCTTTTATCATCTACCTATGTTTGTAATCTGATGTCCATTTGCCAGCAACAGTACTGCCACCAGAAATCAGGGGCTGAAAAGGTTACACCAAGTGACTGGAAAAGATGTCTTCTGGGAAAAAATTTGAAGTTCCAACTGACCTGACCCTCTAAAGGTACTGGAAAACTCTGTTACCAGGTGATAAAGTATTACCAGGATAATATCTTTGAGGACAGCTGCCAGGCTATTCATCTTTGTTGAATATTAAAGCATGCTAAATGAACATATGAAGACCATTTAATAAGAATTAATCCCAAACTAGTACACGGTACACGGGGGTGTGGTGGTGGTGGTGGTGGTGGTGGTGGTGGATATATATATATATATATATATATATATATATATATATATATATCTCACATAAAAATAAGTTTGAAAATAGGTTCCACAAAAAGCATCATTAATGTTTAAGAAGAAAGATTAATTTTTTTTTGAGACAGGGTCTCCCATAGCCCAGGCTTTGCCTCCAACTTGATTGATGACAAGAATGATTTTAAACTCCCGTTTGCTGCAACGTTGGAGTGCTAGCATTACTGGTATGTGACAACATAGTCAACTTAGGAAAATTAATTGATACAATGTAATGGAATTAACAAACCACTATCTGATAGGATATGATGGATAAAAGTCTTATCCATGAGATGGAACTTATGCTGAACACTGCTTCAGTTGCCAAGAACCTGAGATTAGATAGGTTATAGACAGGGGAAAGCCAAATACTGCTGTTCTGCTAAATGAATATAGTAATGAAATGACTCCTAACAACATTCTGCTATAATCATGGATCAGTGTCTTTCCTAGTCATCATCATGGAAGACTCTATCTGCAGTAGATGGGAACATATACAGAGGCCCACGACTGGATAATGTGCAGAAAGTGAGAGACCTTGGAACAATTAGTCTTCTATAGAATCAGTCTATCAAATCCTCACCCTTTCAGGTATCTCAGAACTCTGCAGAAGAGGAGACTGAAAGATTGTAAGAGCCAGTGGAGATGGAGGATACCAAGGAAACACGATCTTCTAGACAGAAGTCTGGTGGACATATGAAATCCGAGAGACTGTGGCAGCATACACAGGTCTAAGCCAGAAGGAGTCCCATGGCTGAGATAAGATGTGGACATAGCTCCCATCCCTAAACCAGAGGCTCTCTCTAATTGATAACCACTCACAAAGGAATACTTAGTTTTCTGCAATGGAGTTTCATTGGGTATACAAACCACATGTATGGGCAGGCCTCCCATGCCCAACAGTAGATGGCCAACACAAAATGACCTCAATGATAATTTTGGAGGGCTTGCTTCTGTGTTTTGTTGTTATTGTTTTGTAATTCATATTGTGGTCTTTTGTTCATATATTATGATTATTGATGTTGTATTTTTATTGGATTTCTATGTGTGTCTCAGCATCTGTATGTGCTTCTTATGCTTTTTCTTTGATTGTTTCCTTCTGCTCATTTATTTTGTATTATTCTGTTTTTTTTTTTAAATTTTACTTCATTTTCAGATACTTGTTAGTTTTCTAATAAGGGAGAGAAGAAACCAGTATGGATTTGCATGGGTGGGAGTTGGGAAGGATCTTGGGGGAGGAGGAGGAAGAGGAGGAAGAGGAGGAGGAAGAGGAAGAGAAATTGTAAACGGTATATTTTGTATAGAAAATATTTACTTTCAATAAAAATAAAATTAATACATGAAAGTAATTCTAAGGCAAATGAAAATAGACTGCATGATTCTTCTTCCCCAAACCCCTTTCTGCCCAGCAGGGAGAAGATCAAAAGGTCTCCCTTTACTGCTATGCACTACATATTCTATATGCACGTTGTTTATATACACAGAGACAGCAGCAGCTCTCCCACTGTGGCAATTTAATAATAATCCCCTAGTCTTTTAGGAAGCATCCAAAACTGGAACCCATAGCACAAACCTTATGTTTCCTTCAAAGGTGACATTCACAACATTCATTTTTTTTTTTCATCCATTTTTTCTCTTCAGAATTCTTTACCAGGCTAGACCAAAGTTCCTAGCTCCTTGATCTTCTGTTTCTCTACTTAAACACACACACAAAGATATATAACAATTTAAGGCACAGTAGTATGTTTTGCATTGCAGGTGCATTATTTCTATTATGCATAACTAGATTTTAGAATGTCTCAATCTGTTGTTTCCTCTTTTAATCAATTTCTAAGAACTCGAGGATAGGGGCCAAGTACTGCATTTGTAGTGTAACTCTGGGTTCTGAGCAGGGCTGGTCCCATAGCAGGCACTTCATTTAAATCCACTAAATTATTTTATGAATGGAGAATGCAGAGCTTGAGCAATTAGTTCAGATTATTATCATTGATTTTATCCATTGCTAAGCTTGGCATCACCTCCCGGCAATTAGAACTTTACATATGGCCACTTTTTGTCACCTGGTAACTCCTTATGCTTTTACCAAGCAGAAAGAGAAGAAAAATTAGCTAAATAGAAGTAAGCAAATAGCAATTAGAAGCTGCAGAGAAAACAGCAGCTCTGGAAGAAACCCGAGATATCATTTTAAATTCTTTAAAGTATTTTTATATTTCCAGAAATAAGTTGTAAAGAAAATGAAGTCAGACAAAGAATAATTATGTTTGAGACCTGTGCTGGTAATAGGAAGCCATCACACCCAAGTTACCAAAACAAATAAAGTTTCCTTGGATTTGAACAAACTTAAGATCTTTCCTTTTTCATGCCTAAGAGTAGGATTTCTTCATACTCTAAAAGATACATATTTCAAGGTAGTCAACTATTATCTCTAAAGAGGTTTTCAGAGTCCCTCCAGACACAAGGAGTGATGGAGTTGCTCCCAATTTACCCATGTGTCCCCTGTTTTTCACTTCATGGCATCCATAATCAACTGATAAAATATCCCTCCCATACTGAACTGTGCATTGGAATGAAACGGTTTTGAGTAACTGGTGTTTCCGCTGTACATGGTCCTCACAGCCACAGCAACGGTGGCGCTACCTAGGAGGTCTTTTCTCAGATACACAAATAAGTAGGCTGCATACATCAGTCCCCTCATTTAATCATCACGGTCTGCAAAGTAGTTCTACTGCCCATTTCTCAAACAAGAAAACAAGATTAAAAGTATTAAAATTGTCTTCTCAGGTCATGACATCAGTGAGTTGCAAAAAAAGTGGATTAACTCTACTGTTTGTGTGCTTCTTGTCTCTGTAGTAGGCTTCATTTGTACACTGGACTCTCCTGGGAACAGATGCAAAATAGAGATTTCCCAGGTCACCTTGTTGTTCTGTCTCAGAGGATTGTGGGTAGAGCCTAATGTCTGCATTTCTGCCTCATGTCATTATTCCCTGGGCATCACTATTGGAGGTCCCATAGGACTCTTGAGAAACAACGTGAATCCCACCGCCTTACAAACAGCCAAGTACTATAATAGCACGGAGCAGTGGCTATTCAGTCAGTGACAAAGAATGAATAAATAGGACAGCTTAAGCCGTTTCTGAAAATCCACTGTAGGCCATTTTCTCTACAGTGGTAAAGACAAGGAGTTATAATGTGAGATGGACTCAGATACTACTTTCCTAAACAAATTGAAATGGGTTCCTTCTATCAGGATGTATTAAAGCCTTAATGTTTCTCAAAAGGGAAAATGTAGCATTATCTCCAAAGTTATTGATTCCCAACTACAGTATTTTTCACATGCGGATTTCATTTTCAACTTAAGAAACAGTTGGGAAAGCAGCATCTTTGAAAACAAATGGATAACAATAGCCTATGTGGGGCTTCGAAGTACCCACAGAGCTGCTTTTGCATGATTATGACCATTTGTTCATAGGAACGCAGGGAAACTGCCAGGGTTTTCCTCCAACCTCCCACGTGCTCCACCCCACCCCCAAGAAACCAATGCTTGAAAGAACAGAATGGGGTTGAGAATTGGGTCTTTTCCTCATGTTAGCACAGCAGGTGCTCTGCTTTTCTCATAAAACCAGAGCGCACAGACGCAACCGTGCACAATCACTCTTTAGTCCCGAGTCCCTGTTTTCTCTGGAGGTGGTTAAAGTAAATTTTTGCAAGTCAAAACAGCCACCCTCTCTGTGTAGCATGACTGAGTTTACAATCCACTCTGCTTTGCTTCCTTTTCCTCCCTTCTCTCCTCTCCCCTTCTCTCCCATCCCCTTCCCTTATCCTTCCTTTCTTTTAAAAATAGGAGCTCATGTATTCTAGTCTAGCCGCAGACCCTCTCTGTTTCCTAGGGTGATCTTCACGTATACTAGACAAGCACTCTATCAACTGACCTAATTCCATAACTTACCAATCACTGCCTTGTATTAGAAGCCAGGAAGCGGCTCTCTGGATACACCCACAGATTGGATACAATCTTTCTCTGGCATAGGGTATGTCTCCAAGAATGCAATAGAAAGAAATTTTGCACACAGCTTCCCATTGGAAAATTGTTGTAAAGGCCAGAGGAGTATGCCCTTGGGTGCCCTGGATCTGGCTGGGCATGTCTTGAAAAAGATAGACAGCATTAATGTCTTGAAATATCACCAACACCAATGTACTTTGTGGTCAGGGACACATGGCCTGTCTAGAGAGGTCTTAAATCTACTCTGACTGAACATCAAGGCTAGATATCAGTTTACTTTTTTGGTAATGAAACTCATTACCGGGCTCTTCAAACCTTTCAACGTTTCTCCTCAGTTCACACTTCATAAAGCATTCTCTCACGTGGAGGGAATAACTTTTAATTTACGAGAGGATGCATGACCGTGTTTCCCTTATCCCTTGATTGCTTATCACTTCCTATAAGCCTTGGAACCTACTCCGCAACCCAGCTTTTCTAATCGCCCACCTCTCTGATGATGCCCGTGCACTCATAGCTGCTCCTTCCCGACTCCCTCTCACTGTGTATCTGGCAATTGCACGGGTTTAATATGTACACTATGCAACTCATTAGCTGTGCATCAGTATCTGAGCCAAGAAGCGACACGACGGATCCAGCAGTGTGTGTGAGCTCAGGTCAGCATCTCAGCTGAGGGGTCACAAAATGCAAAGGTCAGCAGCTTGGCTTGGCTCTTGGTACACAGCGTACATCCTGCCCTAAGTTGGCACTGGAGAAGGTAGCAAATATGAGGTCGCCTAAAAGTTCAGGAAAGAAGCATTCCTTGGCAGGCCCCCAGAGCTTCATGATTATCAATTTGCTTTTCTGCTCACATGAAGAACTGATTGAGTTTATTGTCAAAATAAGAGAAAAGGAGAAAGCCGAATAGCCACATGACATTATCATATTTCCAGGAATGAAATATTGACATCCAAGTAAACAGCCACTGGGCCAGGCTGAAAGTTTAAAGTAAGTCTGTTTAACTTCAAGTGTTATTTTTATCATCCAAATAGCATAAGCTAAATTTTCTAAGATCACCTCCAATTCAGGCATGAGTAATGTTCACTGCAGACCTTTCTTCTTTTTATTGTCTTCCCTTCCTTTCCCTTCCTTTCCCTTCCTTTCCCTTCCCTTCCCTTCTTTTTTCTTTTCTTTTCTTTCTTCTTTCTTCTTTCTTCACTAATGGAATGCAATAATGAAAAAAGTTTCATCAAGCCTGGGCCCTCAAACCCTCTCCCTGACGCCCCTCCTCCTTCACCATTTTAAACACAAACACTGCTTACACACTTCTTTTTCTTTCCTTCTCTTTTCTTTTTTCTTCTGTCTCTCCCTCCTTCCTCCTCTCTTCCCTTTTCTCCTTTCTTTATTGCATTCTTTCTTTTTCTCTTTGTCTCTGTCTCTTTTTCTTTCTTTCTTTCTTTCTTTCTTTCTTTCTTTCTTCCTTCCACCCTCCCTCCCTTCTTTCTACTTTCTTTCTATTTTCTTTCTTTCTTTCTTTCTTTCTTTCTTTCTTTCTTTCTTCTTTCTTCTTTCCTTCCTTCCTCCCTCCCTCCTTTCTTTCTCTCTCTTTTTCTTTCTTCCTTCCTTCCTTCCTTCCTTCCTCCCTCCTTCCCTCCTTATCTCCCTCCCTCTCTTTCTTTCTTTCTTTCTTTCTTTCTTTCTTTCTTTCTTTCTTTCCTCCCTCCCTGCTTCCCTCCTTATCTCCCTCCCTCCCTTCCTCCCTCCCTCCTTCCTTCTTTCCTTCCTTCCTTCCTTCCTTCCTTCCTTTTCTTCCTTCATTCTTTCCTTCCTTCCTTTCTTTCTCTCTCTTTCTTTTGTTCTTTCATTCTTTCGTTCTTTCTTTCTCTCTTTCCTTCAATAAACCCTAGCAGGAGCAGAACAACCAGGGCAGAAAAGTTTCCACACATCCCAGGTGCATTGTGATTCAAAGCAGATACTTATACTTGTGTCAGGGCTGTCGGTTTCCCTTTCCAAGTGGCACTGAAGGCTGTATATTTTCAGCAGTCAGTGATTTCAGAGATGAAGACTGAAGGGATTTTTAGAGCAAGCTTCCTTTTTTAGGATTTTTTTTAAGTTTAGGTTGCTGTCTAGTTAGAATCAGTTTGGATTTGAATGAAAATGAACAAAGAAAATATTGTGTGTAAAATCCCAGGATCTGCCATGGTTGGATTTTTCTGAGATCACTTTAAAATAAAGGCCCAGAGAATCAAATTTCTTGTCAACACAATTCAAAAGGCAGACTTTGTTTTCAATGCTCACACATACAGGGTAGGTGCAGAATCTCAATAAGTACTTTGTACTGAGACAGCTAGAAGATGCTTCCACGAGTGACAGAGCCTGTGCCTGTCCTGAGAGGGAGCAGGGCTCCTGCAGAGCTGGGCAGCCAATCACCTTAAACAGAGGCGCATGCTCATTCACTCAGCGAGTAAGGCTCTACAGGAGGTTGTGCAGAGTCTTAGCCATTGACAATAACTGGTGAAGATTAAATCACTCTATAAGACATCAAGAAAATGTTTATTTATGCACTTAAAACTTGTACAGTTCTTAAGAATTAAAACACCATGGAAGCACAACTTTAAGCGATGCAAGATTGGAATGTTCAAATCTATTTTTAGTCCTATTCATAAAGCCTTAGACTGTATTTCATGAAAAGCAATGCAATGCATTTCTCTCAAATATCGAATTCATATATACATCTTATGACTACTTTAGCACTCCAAAGTAGTATTGACATTACAGAATTTAGCTCCCCAGGGTGACAGAACTTGTTGGTCACCCCTGGTTGATACGGCAACATGCTAATGTCCATTCTCCTTTTCACAATTTACCTCCAGGTTCCTGGCTCTGGGAGCCTGGATCTACAAGCGAAAGGGGAGCAGACAGGGAGAAAGAGAGAAGAAAAATATATACATTTGGTCCAAAGGGGATGCCATGTGACTCTTTGGTTGATTTTTATATTCTGCAAAAGGTTGTCTTTGAAGCCATCCAAAGAGTTCCAAAAGTGCAATACAGCAGCATAGGAATGAGGTACAAAGGAGATTGCTGACACTAGCAAACGGTATCACCTGAACACACACACACACACACACACACACACACACACACACGAGACAAAGAGAGAGAGAGAGAGAGAGAGAGAGAGAGAGACAGACAGACAGACAGACAGACACAGAGACAGAGACAGAGACAGAGACAGAGAAAGAGAAAGAGTTTTCCCAGTGTTCCAGCCATAGAAGATTAATGGTTATGCTGAAACGAGGCCATGCATTTCTGGGGCTTTAAGCTTGCCATCCTGAGTCTTTCTATCTGATCTTAATATTCTACTTAAAGACCTCCCTTAACCTCCCAGGCGAAGGTAGCTGATTTTTCTTTCTTTGATCCCTATAGATTTAGTGCAGAGGTGCATTACCAAATGTAGTGTTCTATATTTGAAATGCGTAACCCTGTGTTTGTATTTCTTGTTCGTTTGTGAGTCCTCAGGGAACTTTTTTTTTTTTTTTTATTTCCAACTCTTGACCATGATGAACAATGACTGAGAAGCAATTTCTTCTTCCTACATTCAGCGCAACCGGTCTTTATAACATTTCCCATTAAATTGTTGGTTCACACATATTCTCCCTCTCCTCTGCTGCAGCGAAAGCTCCACCATAGCAACCATCTTGTCCGTTCCATTCATCATCATGGTCTCAGTCCTTACACTCCTGGGGTATGTTGCATGTGTTAAATACTCTAGTTTAACTGATGAATGAAGTAGAAGTGATGTGTGATGTTTAGTACGTGGATAAGTAAATCCCAACTGTATATTTTCATTACATATAAAAAATCTTGCTATGGTTCTCAAGCAAAACCATGTCAAGCCTTTAAAAGATGAGAGATGAATTAAAACAAGAAACAAACAAAACAAAGCAAAACAAAACAAAACAACAAAACTCACCCTTCACCACTAAAATTCTCGTAGTGGTTCCAGTTTGGGTTTAGAGTATTTTTACCTCACATAAAAGGTCAGGTGGAGAAAGCCTCTCTTGGTGGCAGTAAAAGCATGAAAATGACCTTTCAACCCAGCTATTATACACAATAAAGCCTCTGTGCTTTTGACAGGAGACAAACATCTCAGTGACGGATCGAATGGTGGGAGACCTGGTGCCAGGAGGAGCTGGTTCCTGCATTCCTGACCTCACTCTGACAGGATAATACCAAGGTGCACACAAGGTCCATAAAAGAAACTGAACCCTTTAACCAACTGAACCTTCTGCAAGGCCAATGATCTGACGAGAACTTCAAAGAGGGGTGGGAGTGCTGCAGATCCACGCCTAATTATAATTTATCTCAGGCCATCTTTAACTCCATTTTTTTGTCCCTTTCACATCTCTGAGTCCTATCTCACCCGTCCCTGTATCAGGTGAAACCTCCTTAAAATACACTAACTTAGCAGACCACTAGCTCCCCCCAAACAAAAAAGCTAAGATTGGTGTTAGGTGGCCTCTGAGGCTGTGTTGGAGGCTCCCCCATTGTTGTAAACCCAACTCTGACGTCACCCAATGTATATGCAAAGAGTCTTGGTTTATGTCTTTTTTTCTGTTACTTTAAAACTCTTTGGGAAACTGCTTCCATGTTGGAACGTGGAATTCAGTGTGACCTAAATATGTGTTCTTAGGCCATGCTCACTCTGAGTTGGCTCGAGAATAAGCCCTTATTCTGTCTAGTGTGAGGGTAGAGCAAAATAGCTACTGTTTTAAGCTTCCTTTCTTTTTTTTTCCAACATGATATTTTTACTGATTATTTGAGAGTCTCACACCACGCATCCTGATCGGGCTCTCTCCCATGTTTTCCCCTGCCCTTTTCCAGAGATGGGCCCAGCTACTTCCTTTCCACTGCCTTTACTGGAGGAAAGCATCTGCAGGTGGTGAGTAGCCAGAAGTTAGAGTTTTGGAAGATTGAAGTGCGCAAAAGTGAATGCTTGCCTGAAGACTCCGTGAAACACCCAAGGATGCGTCTGAACTCTCTCTTCATTGGTGGGGCTCTCTAATACACTTTCTATATATTGTTTCTGATAAAACACCAGTTAAACTGAGCTTCCTTTCTTCATTTTCCACATCCATTAGTAGGGGGTACCCATGAGGAACAAGGTAGTGCAACCAGGAGGACAACTAACTAGAGACACGTATGTAGCTGAGTCCAAGATGCCTACATCTGAGAAATATTAGGTTACAGTTCATACAGTATTTGCTCTGTTTCCTGCAAATGGTAGAAAATGAGACTATGAACTGGGCGGAGGGAGGAGGAGTGCATGGAGGCCAGAGAGTTAGATGAACTGCACAGCCATGTGTTTTGTGAACGAAAGTAGACAGGCTAATACAATAACACAGGGATTTGTAATTCTTCTGGACCAGGGCTGGTACCTGGAGACCACTGAAGACTGACCTGAAGTGTCTGTGCTTCCTAAGAAATGAAGGGTCTTGGTCAATGGGCATGGTAGCGAGACTTTCACCATATCTTCCTTCTCCTCTTGATGCAGCTTAATGCTCTTCTCTACCTTCCTCCATTCCTCTTATTCCAAGATAACTTTTCTAATTTTTGACTGTTCCTTTCTAGGGGCGTAGAGACCCTAATTTGTGTCTACCTCTGTTCTCATCCAAGTTTCAGGCACTCCAGTAGATTTCCCTTGTAGTCCTCAGTGGCAGTAGAGCAAGGACATGCATTCACATAATTCTTAATAGACATGATAGTGCTTTGCATACATGGTGAGATGCAAAACAGAAAGCCAGTTATGCCTGGTGAGAAAGTCAGAGAGAGAGAGAGAGAGAGAGAGAGAGAGAGAGAGAGAGAGAGAGAGAGAGAAAGTTTTGGGCTCATGATTATTGCAAACTAGTTGCAAGACTATGGTTGACTTCCATAAATTGCTAATTAGTATTCCGTTGTATTTTTCTTCTGGCTCCAGAGTTCTATAAAGAGTCATGGTTCTAGTGAACCTGGTAAAAGCAAGGCGTACATCTGGGTTGTACTTTCTAGGAGGCAAGAGAGCAATCAGGGAGCAGTTCCTGACTCCCAGTCTAGAGCTATTACAATGCAGAAGAATGATGCATTCATACAGAATGAAGATCAGCCGTTCAAAGATCATCACGACTTCATCTCATTTGAGGTTGAGAAACTTGACCTTTCAAGTAAGGCAATCCTTAACTGTCAAAGTACATGGGCTCAACACTCCTCCCTGAAAGGGGGATTTGTTTTGAACACAGAAATGAGGCTAGAGATGTGCTTTGCAAAGTGCTTGTCTAGTGCACAGGAAACCCTGGCTTCAATCCCCAGAACTACATAAACTGGGTATGATTGTACCTGCCTATAATCTCAGTACTGGGGTGGTGGAAGCAGAAAGATCAGAAGTTCAACGTTCAAGATTTTCCTATGTTACATACTGAACTGGACATCAGCCTGAGGTCTATAACAGCGTATAAGGAAAAAAAAAAAAAGATCACTGAACTCCAATTTTAGCCCAGAAATTTTGAAAGAGCACTTTGGAGCCAGACTGTAATTTCTATTTATTTTATAGAATATACACTGTAGCACTAGGAGATCATGTTCTGGCTACTGCTACTACCAATATACCACCATATTCATTGGACAATCTTAGGTTGACTCCCCCCCCCCCCCCCGACACTGTCTAGGTGTTGGAATCACAGTCCATTTTCTTTGTAAGATTACAGTCGGCAGGGCAAAAACACTTCAGGTGATAGTGCCTCTCCATGCATTGTGGTAACAGCAATACAAGTGAATTTTTTGACAGTCTGGCTGCACTGCATCTTGATTTGGGAGTGATTCTAAATCTCTATCCGTACTTGTATTTCCATTCCCAGTTCTAAGTAGAAGGCAGTATGCAGAATGTCCTTTGCTTGCCAAATGTCCCAGGAGACTGATTCAGCCCATGGATCCTGAGAACAACTTAGGAAGCGTTTAATGGAGAAAGAGTTCATGCTGGAATGGGATGCTATAATATGAAGACAGTTGTGAGCAAACCTAAGCATGGAGGGTGGTGGGCAAAAGCTTCTACATGTCTCAGAATTGCCTACTGTCCTCATCCGTTCCTTATCTAAGGACCTCAGGGACAATTGTTCAAGTTCTTCCCTTGTGGCAATGATTATAGTAGACATTGTTGCTTTCCCATAAAAATGACCCTATTAGGAAGACCAAGCTGAGAGTTCATCTTGGTAGACTTTTCCTTTGACCAGTAAGAAGTGTCCCTCCTTATCTTTTCTGACAACTTTTGGTTGAAAGTCAATTTTATCTAATATAAGAATGGCCTCTCCAGCTTGTTTCTTGGGACCATTTGCTTGGAAAATTGTTTTCCAACCTTTGACTCCTAAATAGTGACTGTCTTTGTCACTGAGGTGGGTTTCTTGTATGCAGCAAAATGTTGGGTCCTGTTTCAGTATCTAGTCTGTTAGTCTATGTCTTTTTATAGGGGATTTGAGACCATTGATATTAAGAGATATTTTTGTTGCTTACTGTTATCTTCTTAGTTAAAGGTGAAATTCTGGTTGTGTATCTATCTTCTATTGGGTTTGTTGAAATATTACCTTGTTGATTTTTCTACAGTGTGGTTTGCTGACTTGTGTTGGTATTTTGCACCCATTATCCTTTGCAGAGCTGGATTTGTGGAAAGATATTATGTAAATTTGCTTTTGTCAGTCAACAAACCCTGACACTACTATGGACAACAAGAAGAGTATACCAAAAGGAGCATGCCATGGTTGTCTCTGGAGGGGCCCTGCCAGAGCCTTACAAATACAGAGGCAGATGCTAACAACCAACTATTGGATTGGGCATGGGGTCCCCAATGGAGGAGCTGGAGGATGGTCCAGAGGAGCTGAAGGGGTTTACAGTCCCATGAGAAGAACAATGATTTCGGCCACCCAGACGCCCCAAGACTCCCAGGGACTGAACCATCAACCAAGGGGCACACATGGTTCCAGCCAAAAATGTGGCAGAGGAAGGCCTTGTTGGGCATCAGTGGGAGGAATAATCCTTGGTCAGGTAAAGACTCAACAGAGGTCCCAACAACGAGGGGGGGGAGGGAGTGTCTTGGGTGGAGAGGCATATATGTGGAGGCAGGGGCAAGGAGGAAGGAGAGGGGTTGGGGGTCTTAGGGGAGGGGGGATATCAGGAAAGGTTTTACCATTGGCAATGTAAATGAACACAATATTCAATAAAAAAATTAAAAAAGGAAGGCCAAGCTGATACAACATAATTAATATACACTCTTTCCTTCTTCAGAGATCCCACTTTAGGTGGCAGATAAGTCCCTTCTCCCATCTCCAGCTATCATAGCCAATGCCTGGGTCACAGCAGGGATACAACCTATTGGCTTAACCTGTGAGAGCTCTGGGTGTAGAAGTGGTACCCAGAGCTGGGAGGCTTAGCTGAAGTCAAGAGTTTAGCTGTTCCCATGGACTTCTTCATCTTCCTCCCTTGTTTCCTGTTTCACTCCCTTCCCCAGGGCCTCCTAAGACCTTCCATCAGCAAAACCCTCCCTAAGACTCAACAGTTTAAATGATTTGATAAGAGAATCTAAGTTATCAGTGAATGCAAAGGCCCAATGACTACTGTTTGATAAAATGTCACATGTTGCTTTGACAGCTCCCATGATCCTTGATGCATACTGGTGAGCTCTGCTTTCCTTTGATACATCCTGCATCCTCCAAGAAACTTTTCAGACACACCAGAAGAGGGCATCGGATCCCATTTCAGATGGTTGTGAGCCACCATGTGGTTGCTGGGAACTGAACTCAGGACCTCTGGAAGAGCAGCCAGGGCTCTTAACCGCTGAGCCATCTCTCTAGCCCTCCAAGAAACTTTTCGCATCCCATTTTTCTCAGGTCATTCGGAACAGGTTAAGGACTTCCACTGGATCCTTAAAATGATTTTATCTGCATAACATCGGGTCACTTCCTCCTCCAGGAGCACAGGGGACAACTCTCTCTCTTGTCCCTTCTAAGCATGCTTTACACATTGATTTACATGCTGGCTCACTCAGTTCTCTAATGCATCCTCCATGTGGCCCCACATCCTGTGTAGTGTCCTTCACCCTCAAGCCATGAGGATATGTGGCTAACAACTGCTCATCTGTTCAGGATGAGGTATATCCTGTCCAGGCATTTCACCCTGTTCAGGGCAGAGAATCCCTTCCTCACTGATAGGGTGAATAGGAAGTGCTTAGAAAAACCAAAGTGGGAAACATTCAGAAATTATCTTTTCTTTACTCAAGTCAAGTTTTTTTTAGTTCATAAACGATGGACAGCCTGCAATGTCTAAACCACAGGACCAATATTATCACAGTTTAATAGTTATACAAACAGGCCCGGGGAGTTTTCTGTCTTGAGTTAAATCATGTTCTCCAAAGGGATTTCAGCAGGTACACAGTAAGATGTATGAGTCATCCCACGAGGGGTGAAATGCCCACAGTCCCACCGCTCTCGCATGGGCACCTTGGAGATTGCAAATGACTCATGATACTAAACTGTGCCCCGTGAAATCATGAGGACAAATAGCATATGTTCATATGCTCATTATGGTACCCACCCATACATTCCCCAGTGTAAATCTCTGATGTTTTATGGGAACGAATGGAAGTGTGTGTAGGGGAAACTGAGACTTAAATCCATACTGGCTCATTGAACCTAAAATGCCAACAAGGAAGATCCCCAAGCTGTTGCCAGGCTTTCCTCAGCCTTGTTCCAGCCCAAATGTGACTCATTCAGGAACTCAAAGACTGCTTTTTAAAGCTGCACAACAGGCCTATTAGTACTTAATTGCATTAACAGTCTGGTTCCCAACATAGCCAACCTTCTTGGTTTAGGAATGATGGAAGGAGCCCGCACAGGACTTCAATTTCCATCTCATCAGATGTGAGTTCCTTCAGGTTCAAAACTATTTTCTCTCTGTTAAGGAGTGGTGGGAAATTCTGACTTAGGTAAATTTTAGGCAGATGGTAAGTGATTTTATTTAGAGACTCCAGAAATATCCCTTCATTAATTACACGGTTGAGAACTTGATTACCAGGAGCTTGCTGATGCTGGCCAGGGCTGTCTCACATTTACACTTGAGATTCTTTTAATGGATCTGGGCAAGGGAGCCAGAAAATGTGAAGGTGGAATGGGTGGTTGGCTCTATCTGAAATTTGGTGGGGGTACTGCAGATAAATCATTACTGCTGAGAAGGAGGACCAATGAGGGCCAATATAGGTGAGAAAATAGAACACGAAGACCAACACATATACATATACAGAGAAGGCTCTGTATATAGTACATAAAAAAAGAGACAGAGATGGACAGATGAATGAACACAGAAATGGGAAAGAGGGAGATGTGGGGAGGAAAAGAGGGAGAGGGAAAGGAGAGGGGTGAGTGTGTATGTGTGTGTGTGTGTGTGTGTGTGTGTGTGTAAAAGAGAGAGGGAGAGTAAGGGGAAGAGTGAGGGGGAGGGAAGAGAGACAGAGAGAGAGAGAGAGAGAGAGAGAGAGAGAGAGAGAGAGAGAGAGGAATCAGGTGGGGATAATGTATGGTCCTGCTTTTACACACGATGCGAAGCAGTAAAATTGACTATGAAAGCTGAAACTACACAATGGGATACAATGGGATGTAACACAATGTAACGATTCGTTTGGAACATAAGGATGATTCCATGATCCTCAACAGTTTTTATCAATATCCTAAAAATATACAGGGAAGAACGACGACTATTAGTTTATTTCCTTGGCATTTTATTTAACAATTATTATTTAGATGTTAGAAAGACTGGGAATGACAATACATCTCTTCTCTGTGCACAAGACACTCTAATCCGTAATACTTGGAATAGCCCTTCCTGGCCTTCTTTGCCTCATCACTTCTGAGACAGAACAGCCTGTTTTCTGAGTCTTGGAAAAGTGTCTTACCCTTTCTAAGTTTTCATCAACTAACAACATTGTATCCTTTGTATTTTTTTTTCTGTTATATATTTAATACAATTATTTTATATAAAATTCTGTCGAATCAGCATCTCACTGTGTCACCCAGACTGGCTACACTCCTCCTGCCTGTGTGACTGTTAAACAGTGACCATCCCTTTACCCTTAAATGATGCAAAATGTGTCAATGGATTTCTCCCATGTGAACCTTTCACTGTCCCTATTCTTCCTTTCACCCTTTGCCACAGCCACTCTCTTATCTTTGCCTTTGAGTCTACCTCCACCATGTTCTGGTTATCAATTCATTAACCATGCCTTGAATGGTGTCAATATCAGCATGCCCAGAGGCAGCTATTTCTTTTAAAATTCCACCAATATTTGGTTCAAATTTTATTTTTTACAGTTATCACTGGTCTATTTTTTTTGTGTGTGTGTCATCACTTTTCATTCCTGCTTTATTATTCATTCTCGGGGAATGCCATGTAGATGTAGCATTTGTAGACAAAGAGAAAAATCACCCATCCACTTTACTGTATGGCTGTGGATGGACTACAAATTGCTGACATATTACACATCGACCTTGGATAGAGGGATGTGCTATGTCACTACTCACGAGGCATATCCTCCATCTACATAATGATCTGTCAACCGAGGAGCACGTACTATAGTTGACTGTTCATACTTAGGGTAGCATGGCAACTGTAACTCTTTATTCATGCCGATATGCAAACTGTGTGTCTAGAAACATTGTTTTCCCTCAATGTGTCCCATCAAAGATGATTCCAGACTTCTTCACACTTTGGTAGCATAAAATTTGGAAGAACGTCTTCTTGTGTGGAGAATAAAGAAAAGGCTTAAGCAGAGAAGTCTAATTAGCTGACATTGTCAAGTGGGTATTAAGGAAGAATCTCTGACTTTCTTCTCTTAGTGTCATAAACGGGTGAGAACAAGATAATAATGGGTGGGAAAGGGTGATAGCTAATATTACAAGTGTTGCTCTTTCCTTGTTATAAGATTATAAAGGACGCTGCTTGTTATTAGATGTCTCGTAGTTTTGAAACTGCCTTTGTGTGTGTGTGTGTGTGTGTGTGTGTGTGTGTGTGTGTGTGTGATGCTGCGGGAGGAGTGTTCTCTGGGAAGGCTTTCTCAGAAGGGCAGGTGTCACCTGGGCCCTTTTTACTCGCTCAGTCTGATGGAAAGTGCTAGAGCAAGAAGCTGAATTTTTAGAAAAGGAAAGGGTTCCATGGGGCTTTTAGGTTTCCTTAACGGGACTGAAGCTACTGAAACACATTGCCTAAAACAGAGTAGCCACAATACGAATAACCAATGTCTTCTGTGACAACCACGTGAAGGCACAGCTACAAGGACGTTGCATTGAAAAGAATCTGAAATAACGATAAGTACACCTGAGAAGCTACTTGCATCTCAAAGCTCCCAAACAGGTGTTTTGGCTTGCTGTGTTGCATTTCTAATCGAATGTGGAATCACCTGCAAATTAACCCCAAGACAATCCAAATGTCCAATACAAGGGGACACACAACAGACTTCAAAGGATCTATTAAGTCCATTTACTATTGTTTCTCTATGCACTCAGAGAGTGAGAACATATCTTTCAAATGTAAAATAGGACCACTTAAAACAGTGCAATGTATAATTGAAAAATTATTTTAAAAAATTAACAAAATAGCTCTTAGCGATGGGGAGATCTCTAAGGTCTGCCCTGCGCAGGACAGCAGACAACTTGGTCTTTTACAACCTGTCTCCAAGCCTCTGAATAAAAGTGTTTCAACAACAACAACAAAAATTAACAAAATAAGTTTGAGGTAGAATACATATCATAAGTTATGGGCATAGCTTGGTACTTATAGAACTCGTGGGAACAGACTAGACGCAAATGGAAAGGCTTTGTTGCCCTGACTTACACAATTTGCCTCTGGATTTTAGTGCTCATTGGGAAATACAATATGGGGATAACGTATGACCCAGACAGTAGAGCCACAGTGTACAGCCTATGGTGGCATTAACAATGCAGAGTCTGAGAAATGGTACTAGGACTCTAGGAATAGAAGTAAATGGCTGTGTTGAGTGATTGGCAAAGGATTCTTCTAAAGACTAAAACAGAAATAATTTTACCCTAGTGTTGTTCCATGGTGTCATGATCTCTATGTGTGAATTTTGAGTGTGCCTTTAGATGAAATACCTTCTACTCCGGAATCTGCATTTCTAGTGAAGTTCTTCTCTTTGGTAAGAACAAGAAGTTGGGTTAGGTCACCTTGGAGTTCCTTTATCTCTGTTTTTGCATGTAGACGCTTTTTCCTGTTCACCAATCCAGACTTAGATCATTGTGTAATTCTCCATATCTTTCACAAAATGCTGAAGGGATGGTCAAATAGGTAAGAGTGTTTGCTGTGCAAATTTAAGAACCTGAGTGAGCATCCCAGCATGCACATTAAAGGCCAGATGTAGCCATGTACACCCTAGGAACTCTGAGAGCTGTGACGACCAGATACAAGATGATGGCCAGGGCTTACGGGTCATTAGCCTAGCCCTAGGTCAATAAGAGATGCTGTTTTAAGGATGGCAGTGATTCAGTGGATCATTTGATGTTCTTCCCTGTCCTCTACAAGCATTCATTGGCACGGATTCCCTTCTGACACATCTACATATAACACACACACACACACACACACATACAAATACATGTTCACATGCATGCATGTGCACATTTGGCCACACACATGCATGCATGCATGTACACACGCATACACACGCATGTTTTATTAAGTTGATGTTACCCATGCACGATGGCAGAACCTGCAAAATAGTCTCCCGTTGTGTCCTTTGCCTGTCCTCCCCACAAGTTGAACTATTATATACCCACACTCTTTTCTTCTTATCCTCTCTGGCCATTCAGTAAGCTCCCCAGTCATTGGAGATCTCATGGTTTTTAAAGAGCCATCTTGAGACTCCCTCAACTGTCTCAAGGAGAGAAGGGTGTTAGTATTCAGTTTTCTTCCTGTGTAGAGTCAAAGAGGTCTTGGGATTTGCATGGAGCAGGATTTCACAAAGGAAACTGATGCTGCTTCACATTATGCTTATGTAAGCCTCCCTTGCAAAACCTTGGAATTACATATGATTTGCACAGTCCTATCATGGATCTCCTATTATTCATCCCAAAATCAAAGCTTAACAGTATATCGAAAGACAAAGGACATCAATTTAAGGTAAATTGCAGGTAGATATATATAGGATCACATTTTATATCTTTACAAATACCAAGGAAATTTTGATATTTGTGATAAGAAAGGCGCGGTATTAAGGATTTGCCATTCATTGTATTTGGCTAAAAGCCATGCATATGAATCTACACTAGAATTTTGTATTAAACATCTATTCAAAAATAAGCCTTGTTTGGATTTGTTCCCTTGGACCTGATGTATGGTAATGTTTTTTGAGAAATTTAGAGTTAAAAGCAATAAAGGATATTCTTGCCTATAATAATTGCCCATGATAAGTCATTATTGCTCTTATAAATACACTGAAGCACACACTCAAGGAGACATCTGCAATAATTATTTGAAATTATATTGTAAGAATAATGGCATTCCCAGAACAGAAAGAGCTTTTTATATGCTCTTATTACTGCTCCATGGGAACCCCTAATGGCCTATGGATGACTGGGATAAGCCAAAGGCATAACTCAGTTTTTAAGTAAAAAATGTTGGAACCCCTGGAAACATAGCCAGTATCACTAGGACTGATACAGTGTCACTTCTCAACTCTCTGAACAATAATGATTTTAAATACAGATTAGGACTGAAGAGAGATGAGAGCGATGGTTGAAGAAAAGAGTGTGGCATGCAATGAATCAGCTTGTTTAGGCTGTTCTTGATTCGAGCATACATGAATAGCACTTAATGATGTGTATATATGTGCATGCATGTGTGTATACACACACATATATGTATATATGTGTGTGTGTGTGCTTGTTATATGTACATGTGACGGGAGGGTACATGTGTCTACATGCCTATGAATATAGGCTTGGGAGATGTATGTGCTGATGGGGACCCACATACATGCCAGATCCAACTTGTGCTTTTTCACATCCTTCCATGAGTCCTGGGATGAGTCACCTACACTCACCAGTGCTCATCCTTTGCCTCTTGCTCCAGGCCAGCCTCATCCATTGGGAAATAAGAACACAACACCTTAACCAGGGGTTGGTGGAGCTGGTTTTCTCTACTAAAGACTATGAGTGGGAGTAACCTTTCTCTACAGCCTTTATCTACAGCCACGATGCTTGATGGTTTCCGTTCCTGCTCCTGCCCATGCCCTTTCAGGTCAAAGGATAGCACAGCATCACATGTCTATTCTCAAGAGCTTCTTTATGTGTTTCCTGCATCTTAGCTACACTGGATCAACTCTCTCTTGTTTTAAATCAAGTCGTTAACTTGAATTCCTACTTCTCTCTGCTAGGACACTGAAGATCTGTTCCATTTCCTCTCCTAGGACCACTCATGTTAACTCAGGGCCTTGACCAAATGAAGACCCATTCCATCCCAATAGGTCCCTATTCTTGTTCTTCTCTAAAGAGCATCTGCTGCTCCCATCTCTCCTGCATATACACTTTATTATTCTAATTTTTCTATTACAAAGAAAAAAAATGCCCCTTTGGGGTTTGAAGGAACCCTGTATTTGATACCCAGCACCACATAAGCCAGGCATGGTGACATATGCCTACAATCCCAGAAGATTGGAGATCCTTAGCTATACAATGTGTTCAACATCAGATTGGGCTACATGGTCTCCAAAAATTAGAACAATAATAATGATAACTCTCCCCAAAGAAAAATCTGTACCTTTCTGGTAGCACACATATGTTATACCTACTCTTAGAAGGTTTGAGACATTGCATACTTTTTTGGGCTATATAGGAAGACTCTCATCTAGACCTCCCCGAATGCTGCCCAAAATAAAACTATTCTTTATTTTTCAATGGACATGACTTGGTTCATCCTGATCTCAGCACAACTGGAACTCTAAATATGACCCAAGACAATCAATCCAATTAGATTTAATATTAGGGCCTTTGCTGGAAGGGGTAGAGCACAGAGGCTTTAACTTAGAGACAAGCAAGAGTAAGAAAATGAACATGAAATGTTCAGGTCAAGCAGAGATGAGTTCTTTGAGAATAAATCATCAAAGGAGATAGAAACACAAAGAAGTGGAACGGTATGACTAATATCATTAAGTACATCCTGGGCACACTAGAAGCTTATCCTGGAACACAGCCTGCACAAACCTCCTGAGATCAAGCAGAGTTGAACTTCTGTCATTTGAAACTGCAGGATTGCTCAATAAGAGTTCTCCCCCAAAAGAAACACACCGGAGAAAGTAAATGGTGGCAGTGTTAGCAACTGTGACTTTGCAAATGCCAACTGTGCATGTTTCCTGTCCTATTTCCATTAGGAACACCAACTCAAAACACGTCCACTTATATCAAGACCCCAGAAATCTCTATGCAGAAATAGTCCATCACCACAGATTTCCCTGTGACTACTCTGTCACAGTCACACAGCTGCCTCCACTTCTGGTCACCTTGACCAGAACCAACAAACCATGACAGGCTTCCCAAGATTCCAAGGTCTTACGGTATTGAAGCTCTTAACATCTCTGTCTGTTAGTTCTCTGACATCTGAGAGACGGGGCAACCCCAAACCAAACAACCCACTTCTGCACTGAATGTTGTGGCCCAGACCCATGTGTGAACAGGTCCCCACAAAGAACCATGGAGGGAAACAGCCAAATGGTCTTTTCAGGTGTTATGTCCAAGTGATATTTGACTGGGTATCCTCAGATGACAGGATTCATGGGCAGGAAAAATGTGATTGCAACATCTCTATTACTATCTATTAGAGGGAAGTCATGGGGAGGTCAAATTGTCTCAAAGCCCATTGTTCAGAAGCACTAGATGTATTGCAGGTTCAAGGGACAGTAATCAGATGTAAGAACAATGCCCAAGGCTCAATCCTTTAAGCCTTACTATCTCTGATATAGCACATGCTTTGGGAAAGAAATCTGAGTAACAGTACTAATGTTATATACAAATATTTTCCATGACAGCTGTCCTCCATGAGACATAGTTGTCTTTATCATCATCATTATCACCACCCCCACTACCATTATCATCATCATGTAAAAGAACTATTTTTTTAATCCATCATTTATATAAAGGCCAAATGGTGATACATTCCCATTAGCCCATCTTTGCCTCAGAGATCCTTATTTAATTGCCCGATTTGTTAGAATATCTAAGTTATGACTTTATGAATCATATTTACAGCATAAATCTAAGCTTCTGCAGTGGCAACCCTTTGTTTGATTTTCATCTTGTCCTTTTTGCTAGACACATGTATGACTTCTTACGTTCACATGTAAAAGTAGAAATCAGGATGATCTAGGAAAGGGAAGAAGACTGGCCCAAGGGAGAAAGAAACAAGGAGTGTAGAGATGATATATATATATATATATATATATATATATATATATATATGTATGTATATATATACATATATATGTGTATATATATACATATATACACATGTATATATACATATGTACTACACACACACACACACACACACACACATATATATATATATATATATATATACATATATGTCTTTATGGAACCCATGATTTTGTATGAAAAATATACTCTAATAATTAATTTTTATGCCACTTACTGCTCCAGTGCTGCTGTGTACTCATTTTAAATACGAATCTTGCCACCCACTCTTGCCTAAACCTGCATCCCATACAAAACTGATGCTCACTAAGAAATCTACTTGTTTAAAAGTACAAGTAAAAGATAAGGTGGTAGTGTATCAGCACAAAGTTGTTGCTCAGTAAATCCTCATTATTAATACCATTGTTGTCATCTGTAAACATGTGATTCCTAAAGGATCTAGTTAATTAATGGGTAGGTTCATTAAAATCCACATAAAAGCATTCTGAGCGATCATTTCAACTCCCTTCCTCCTAGATGCTGTACTAGAGCACACAACAGAAATCAAAGTATTCATCAGCCCCCTCATTTGTTCATTGAGCAGTTAGGGACCATGTGTAATTTGCCACATATTTGAAATTATGCTAGGAAATGAATGTTGATTAACACAAATTCCCCACATACTGCAATGTTATGAGATCTTCTGTGATGGACAAGAAATCTAATTACCCATAAGAAGAGAAGCAGCTTATAAAATGAGTGAATTTCAGTGGGGAAACCTATGAGCGACTGACAAGGAGACTTTCTCTTACCTTTTCTGCAAGCCAGCCAAGATGCCTGATCTCACGACTGCCGGCAATACCTGTCTTCCCCAGCTGCTCCCTGATGTCAGCCACCACACGGGTCAGCAAGTCACCAACGTTGGAATGAATGGCACTGAACCAGGCTTGGGCAGTGGCAGAGTCCTTACTCCTCAGGATCACTGTGTGCTTAGCGTCTGGCGAGTGAATTTCTAGCTGCCTAAGGAGGCAAACAGAGGAGTTGCAGGATGACCTGGTAGTTCTTGCTTCTTCACAGCCCACCTTTCTAAGGTGAAAACAATGTTTATTCTGCACATTTACCTTTACGGTTCCACCATTCCATCATTCATGGATTCATTTATTCAATTATCACTTGCCTGGGCTCTGGTCTGTGCCTTTACAACATCCTTACAACCACCAAATCCCCCAGATTAAGGATCTCTCATTTTACTGTGATGCAGCTTATTCTGAGATCATATTAATTCAGTTGCAGAGGATTTTAGCATTGCCTCCACACCATTTCTGCTGTGGTACGAAGCAGACCACAGTAACTAGCCATGCTCTTAACCCTGTTTTGAACTGTTAGTACAAAGAATATAGAAAATAAGAAATGGAAAAGAGAGAAAAAAAGCAGGTAGGGAATGCATACATTTACATACTAATTATATATTAAATTTAGAGAAAGGAGAAAACTGAAAAAAAATATTTTAAAATAAAAAAAAAGATCGCTTTTCAAATTCTCAGATTTTCTTTCTTTTTCAAGACAGGGTTTCATGTAGCTCATACTGACCTCCAAAATTTCATGTAACTGAAGGAAGATATTGAGCTGTTAATTCGACCTCCTGCTCTTGCCTTTTCAAGTGCTAGGATTGTAGGTGTGTAACACTACTCTCCTGTTGTCAAGAAGCCTTTACTCTTTGGGAACCTTTATTAACCTCACAGTTAATGCTGAACACCAGAGCTTATGCCAGAGTTGAAGTTGGTTCACTAGAGCTGTAGTGAAAAACGATCTGCTTAGAGTATCTTAATAGTGCAATGTTTTAGACAGGGTCTGCAGTAGTTTGAATATGAATGACCTCCATAGGCTCTTATATTCAAATGCATAGCAGGGACAGGAGTTTTTTGGTAGGATTAGAAGGATGAGAAAGGAGTGTGGAACTGGGTGGCAGAAGTAGCTGTGATGTTTCGAAAGCCATAGAGTAGGTGAGGTACTGCTGCCAGGCACAACCATGCTGCTCCCTGGCACAATGTGGACTTGGGGACTTTGGATTATGGAGGCAGCTGAACTCTTTAGGCAGAGTTTAACAGGCCATACTAGTAGGAGTATGGAAGACAGGGGTTCTGAGAATTAGGATGGTTCTGATAAGAGGTTTCAGAGGGAAAGAATATTAGTAAGTATCCTAGAGACCATTCTCATGATATTTCTGGCAAAGAATGTGGATACTTTCTGCCATTGTCCAAAAATCTGCCTGAGGCTAAAAAGAAGAGTTTTGGCTTAATGACATTGGCAGAGGAGATTTCAAGACAGTCTAGTATTAACTGTGTTGCTTGATTATTAGTGGTCGGACTTATGCAGATCTATAATGAAAAGGAGCAAGCTGGACAAAAAGAAATAAAAAATGTACAGTTTGAAGTGAAAAGAAGCACCAGGAAGTGTAATGGAGCTAAGTTCAATGCTCAAAAAGATAAAACTTTAAAGTATAGTCTGATACTAAAGGGAGATATGATCTCAGGGCAAGATCCCACCTAGATAAGATTCAACTTGTAAAAAAGGAATTAAGGAAAATATTAAGTAGTAAAGGAAACCATTGAAAACAGAGAGTTGATGCAAATGTAATTGAAAGAATGGGCCAAATCGAAACAGCTGATATGAGTCCCCCAACACATTTACAGCAGAGGACTGCCAGGACTGGGTTCAGTCAGAGAAGATGCACCTAACTCTCAAAAGACTGGAGTCCCCAGGGAATTTAGAGATCTGTTTGGGTGGGTGGTGGAGGCATCCTCGTGGAGACAGGGTGTGAGGAGTAGGTTTGGTATGTGAAATAGTTGGAGAGTGGATGGGGGTAATAAAATCTGGAGTATTAAATAAATACATACATACATACATAATTAATTAATTAAATTAATTAAAGACTCCCCCCCCAAAAAAAAAGAGTGGGCAAAGTTCCAGTTCCATCAAGCAGCATCATTGGCAACATGGTTCTGGCTTTAGAGTGAAGAATTCAAGAAAAGGGTTGTGGAATCTCTTTCTACAGCTAACAAAAAGCTGCCAAGACCAGGCATATGTCAGGGGTGTCACTGCATGGAGGCCAAGAGAGGCTGTTGTGGGATGCTGTGAGGGGAAGCCCAGATTGTGTTGGAGACCCTAAGATGTTGGAGATGCCAGGGCTGTGGGATACCTTCCAAGGAAAGCTGCAGATCAGGTATGGAACTGTCCCAAAACAGAGAAGCTTGTTGCAGTTAATGAAGCTGAAAGGAATTGGAGACCTGAAGAACGGTAAACATGGAGATAAAGAATTTGGAGTTTTGCCAGCTAGTTTATGGTTTTACTTTGGCCCAGAATGTCCTCACTATGCTCCCTTTCTTCTTTTTTGGAATGGAAGTATATATTCTGTGCCACAGGGCATTGGAAGTAGATGTTCTGTTTTTGGTATTGATTTTATAAGGGGGGGGTTATAATGAAGAGAACCCATGAGTCTCACAAGGGACTTTGAACTTTGGATGTTTAAACAGTATTGACACTGTGATAGACTATGGGGGCTTTTGAAGTTGGACTGAGTGTACTTTTGAATTATGATATGGCTACAAGCCTATAGGGGTCATTGGGTGGCATATGGTGGTTAGACTAAGAATGGCTCCTACAGGCTCATATATTTCAATGCTTAGTCACCAGGGGCTGGAACTCTGATAGAATCAGAAACATTAGGAGATGTGGTCTTGTTGAGGAAGGGTGTCACTGGGGCTGGGGGGCGGGGTGTGAAGCTTTGAGGTTTCAAGGGATTATGTCAGGTTCTCTCTGTCACTCTTGAGGCCTGCAGATCAGGATATAGCTCTCTGCTACTGTTCCAGCACTACGCTTCTTGCCATGATGATAATGGACTAAGACTCTGAAACGGTAAGCAAGCCCCTAATTACATACTTTTTCTTTTATAAGAGTTGCCTTGATCATAGTGTCTCTTCACAGCAATAGAACGGTGACTGAGATGGGTAATGTTTCCTTTTAATTTGTTATTGTGAGGAAATTACAGGTTCATGTGGATGTATACAAACAGTACAGACTGGTTTGTCCTGCCCCAGCCAGCTTCCCTGATGATATTTTACATACTACACTTTAGTACCCAAACAAGGACACTGGCATTGGTATCGTTTATGGGCCTATGCAGTGTTATCCCCTGTAGGTTTGTGTAAAGGCCACTGTAATCCTTTGTAAACCACTGTCCAATCACCACAATGATTTCCCAGCAACCTTCTTACTAACATGCCAGATTGCTTAGAGTTCTCCAGCTCCATACTTTTCAGTAGCGTTATTTTCTATTGTAGGGGAAATATTTTTATTCACTGATGTTGGCATTGGGAACCTCAATCAGAGTTAAAATATTCATGCATTAATTTCCTCTCACTGCTAAATAACCACACTACAGTCCACTAAAAATTGACTACATTCCAGGCAGTTTGTAATCCTTTAATATAATAGTAGTAGGATATTCTCAATAACTGTATGTCTTCCATTGTTAACCAGTTTAACGCTATTGAAAACTGAAGTTTGGATGGGCAGGGAAATAATTTACCTAAGGCTACACAGATAGTAATTCTGGGATTCAAACACATGTGAACCTATGAATTAAAAAACAGATTATAACACCTCTGTTTTAGATTAGGTAGCATCTAAAAGGGAGGCAACTGTTGTCTTCTGAAGCAGTCTGAAGGCTGGAATTCATCACCTGGGATGTACCCAATAATGCCATATTTAGCTCCTGCCTTGGAAGATAACTATTTTTCAGATCACATGAACGTTAGACATCTCAAGGCAACCTGGCCCCATTAACATTTGAAACTGACCTTTGAAGAAAATCATTTAACTCAGAAACCTGAACTGCAAAAAAAAATGATTTAGAAAGTGGGATGTCTCTAAGGGGTTTGAGCAACAATTAGCATTCTTTGTAAGAAATCTGAAAACAAGCCATAACAGCCTGAGGTTTTATGTGAAGAGTCAGGGGACTCTAGCATTGACAACTGTCCCAACCCAGGAGAAAAACAATGTGATACCTCTTAGGGACTTTCCAAAGAAGACACAGGACATCAAGGGTAGGCTTGGGAGCCTACAAACACATTAAAGAATACTCTTGACCTGTCTCTTAACTTCTATCACTATTTATTGTTCTATAAAGTTAAAACATGGAATACTTCATCAACAGTGTTTTCTTTTGAATATTTGAATGCTTTTTTTTTAAAATGAGTTTGGGAAACCATCACTCTCCAGCTTTCTCTCTCTCTCTCTCTCTCTCTCTCTCTCTCTCTCTCTCTCTCTCTCTCCCCCTCTCCCTCTCCCTCTCCCTCCCTCTCCCCCCCCCCTCTCTCTCTCTCTCTCTCTCTCTTGCACACACACACACACACACACACACACACACACACACACAGAGTTTTGCATAGTAAGTTGCCAGAATGTCTCTAGGAGAAGGCAGACTTGCCCTCTGGAGACAAGGCTCTTTCCTTTGGATTTTGACAGCCTTTATCAATATTAGTAAATGTAAATAAAGTTTAAGAACCATAAAATTCAGAAAAATACACTGATTATATCTATACAAACTAATATTTCTTTTCTCTCTTCTCTTCTTCTCTTCTCTTCTCTTCTCTTCTCTTCTCTTCTCTTCTCTTCTCTTCTCCCTCTCCCTCTCCCTCTCCCTCTCCCTCTCCCTCTCCCTCTCCCTCTCCCTCTCCCTCTCCCTCTCCCTCTCCCTCTCCCTCTCCCTCTCCCTCTCCCTCTCCCTCTCCCTCTCCCTCTCCCTCCCCCTTCCCCCCATCCTTTTTTGGACACAGAGTCTTGCTATGTTAACTTTTGAACTTGCAGTCTTTCTTCTCAGCATCCTGAATGCTGGAATTACAGATGTGGACCACATGTCCAACCTTTGAATGTATTCAAAGTGTATATATGCATGCAAATTCAAACTGGATCAAGCAATAGGAAACTGAAGGCATCCCAGAAGTCCTTGCTGTCCTCTGTCTCCAGTAACCATCCACCAAAATATCTACTCTTAGATTTTCTGTAATCACCATTAGAGTATGAAAATTGTGAAGCTACTTATTTTTTATTTCCTTCTTGATGCTGGGGATTAAAATAGGCTTATGCTTGCAAAGTACATGCTCTTCAATTAAGCATGGTCCTCAGCCCTTAAAAAAATTTTTTTTTGAGACAGAATCTCTTTAAGCTCTCTAGGCTGGCTTAGAATCTGCTGCATGCAACATTTATGTATTAAACTCATTTAGGTCTTAAACTCATCCTGTAGATCAGGCAAGCCTTGAATGTGAGATCTTGTCTTTGCCTTCCAGATACCTGAGTTGACTGGCCTGTGCCACCACTTGCCTCTGACAGTCTTTCCTGACCTAAAACTATTCTGTTATCTGACCAGTGTGTGTATGGGTGGGGAGGGTAGAGAGGAGAGAGGAGAAAGACAGGGGGAGACATAGACAGAGACAGAGACAGAGACAGAGACAGAGAGACAGACAGAGGAGGGAAAGGAGGTAATAAGAGGGGGAGATAGGGAAGGAAGGAGAAGGGGAGAGGAGGAAGGGAGGCAGGGAGAGAGAGATAGAGAAGGAGAGGGAGAAAGAGAAAAGGAGAAGGAGAGGGAGGGAGAGGAGGGAGGGGGAGGGAGAGAGAGAGAGAGAGAGAGAGAGAGAGAGAGAGAGCAAGCTTAAGAGGCAAAGTTTAAATATGAGTCCCATTGTGTTCCTCAGTGGCTCTCAAAGTGTGGCCAAGCCCAGCAGCAGCACTGCCTAACTCAGAACTTAATAGAAATATATGCTATTTGCTTCCCTTCTCAGCGCTATTTAGGAATCCTGGGGGCAGGTGTCATCAACTTGGCAGGCAAACTAGATTTGTGATTCTGGTTGTGGGAAAACCACTGTGTAGGCTCAGAAGAGTCTCGGTACAGCTGCTGCCAGACTTTCCCAGTGGCTGAGGGGAATAAGTTACTGAATGGTGAGTGGAAATATTCAGTTAATCCTCAAAGAAGGGGAGCAGATGACCCAGAGCAGAAGAGGGACCTGGGCCATTTATAATCAAAGACAATAGAGCAGGTTCTCAATGGAAGGATCCTTCGGAAACCTGGAGTATATTTCTTTTACAACATCAATACAGATGCTTGGAGCTTATCCCAGACTTAGCAAGTAAAACTCTCAAGTAGTCAAATGCTTTAAAATGTTCACAAATTGTATAGATTGAATGGAGAGTATCCCCACTAAGCCCAGCCTTTCAAGTACCTACAGACAAGACTAGGTGTGTTCAGGGTGGTATGATGAGAGTTAAAATGAAGAGCCATGTGAGGGATAGCATGAAAATAATACAGTAGAAGCTTCCTAAAATTACTTTCATATATGAAGGCAATATAAACAAAATTCACAAATAATAGGGGCACACAGTTACAACTTAACATCTCTTGTCACCAAAAGAATCTTCTAGTATTGGGATTGGGTTACACTTAATTGAGTTATTTGCCAAGGGTGTCCCATAGGAATCCTCACATACCCAGGCTGCAGCCAAGACTATAGGTTGCTCTTGATAAACTAACGGCAAGTTCCCATTGCTAAAGACAACACCTACAAAACTCACTGGACAGGGAGAAGTCAAGAACTGGTGCCTACATGCTGCCCTCAGGCCTCTGTTCTCATCTTCAGTACAGGAAGGTACAAGAGATATCAAAAGGCTATCAAAAGAGAAACATAAGCACCAAACCAAACACAAAACCGTCATCTACAATGCTGTCCTGCTTGCAAGACACTCGAGGGCAATGTTGGCATGAAGGTTATGGTAGTAACCAAGTGTCTTAGTCAGGGTTTCTTTTCTTGCACAAATATCATGACCAAGAAACAAGTTGGGGAGGAAAGGATTTATTCAGCTTACACTTCCATGTTGCTGTTTATCACCAAAGGAAGTCAGGACTGGAACTCAAGCAGGTCAAGAAACAGGAGCTGATGCAGAGGCCAAGGAGGGTTGTTCCTTAACTGGTTTGCTTCCACTGGCTTGCTCAGATTGTAGTAGCCCAGAGATGGCACCACCCACAAGGGGCCCTGCCCCCTTGATCACTAATTGAGAAAATGCCCTGCAGCTGGATCTCATTGAGACATTTCCCCAACTGAAGCTCCTTTCTCTGTGATACCAAGCAGTATCTGATTTGACATATAGCCCATTCCCAACACTGTGACCAAGAACCTGAGACTATCATTATGTGATATTATTATATCTATCACTGTGTAATCTTTTAGAAGCCTGTTTGTTTTCTAATGGTAGGTAGGAAGGGATTGGATCCGGATGGGAGGAGGAGAGCTGGGGAGGAACTGGAGTAGAGGAAAACTGTAATCAGGATAAATTGTGTGAGAAAAACATCTTCTCAGAGTGAGAGAGAGAGAGAGAGAGAGAGAGAGAGAGAGAGAGAGAGAGAGCATCTATAGGTGGCTTTCAAGACAAGCCAATAGAAGACAGGTGAGCATGATGTTTATCTACTGCTAAGAAACAAGATCCTTCAAAACCATGTGGCTTAAACTCCAAACACTTATTATCCCCCAGTTTCTCTGGGTAGGAAATTGGAAGGCAGAGTGTAGCTGAGCTGAGTCAGCTGCAACCACAGATCCCATGATGGTTGTCTTGCCGTTCAGAGGGGAGTAGTGTTGGGCAGAACAAGGCAGGGCTGAGACCAGGTCCACACAGAGCTGGTGCTTCAGTGTCCCTTCTGCTGTGTCCACTTTCTTTCCTTTAGCCAGTTCAAGCTAGGTTACTGTGAAATACGACTGGAAGCCCTACTTGTACTGTGGTGACAAATGAGAGACTTAATTTCTGTAAGCCTTAAATGTCTTTATTCCCTCTACAAGAGCACTGGTGGCAATTATGATGAAAGTGGTGATTCTGATGATAATGACTATAAATACTTCTCACAAGGAGATTTGGGTAATACTTTTTGACTGACAAATCCTGAAATTAACCACTGTCAATACTTAAGATTCCTAACTTAGTAAGTGGTAAAAGAAACTTTGTTAGTAAATATAAGACACTTGTATTTTCTTCATATAGTGACATTTGTGTTAGCTTTCTCTTCCTGACTATTTAAAAATTTAAAATTTCATTTATTGAGGGTGTGCGTATGTGTATGTGTGTTGGACAAATGCAAAAGAAAATATCCTTTAATTCCAGCACATTTACAGTGTATCTTGCATGTGCTGGGTGCTATAGAAACAAGTGAGCTACTTGGTCTGTGTTTCCAAAGAACTTATCACCAGCAGTGCGTTGATCAGTGTGTTCCCAAAATTCAAGTCCAAATAAAACTTTAGACTGAAAAGTTCTTCTTTTGGAAATGGAATCCTTATAGATATAGTTCAGGCAAGGTAAGAGAGATTCTTTTATCCCACTAATCTACACACTGGACTGAGGTTAGGTGGGTTTCACTGTAAGACACAGAAGAGGAGCAGTGAGTCAACATGGGTAAATGTATTGCCCTCTAAACCTGGCAAGCTGGGTTCAATCCCTGGAATCTGTGGTTGAATGAGAGCATGAACTTCTAAATGTTGTTCTATAGCCTCTACATCATGATATATGTTATTTATGTGCACACACACACACACACACACACGCACACGCACACGCACACGCGCGCGCGCGCGCGCAATACATAAAGTAAAAAGGGGGCAGAAAAGTGCCAGAGATGAACAGCTAAGAAGATGACAGAGAGATGCAGCAATGGGACAAGCTTTTCAGGTTTCACAAGAAGCTAGGAGTTAAATCTGTTATGGCTTCTCCATCTTGTCCTCCAGAGGGAACCCACCCTGTCTACACAATGATGTCAGGTCTCCAGAGTCTGAAACTTGAGGTGGATCAATTTCTATCATTTCCAGCTACCAAGTGATACTTGATTATATTGCACAACCATCTTTCTTCCCATTACGGGATCAGGACTATTCTAAAGTTTAAAATTCATAGCAGCTCAAAGAGAGGCCCAAGATAGGTGAGTTAGAGCTTTTTCTACCATGGATCCATTATAGCACACTTGGACTAAAAACCTTTATAACAAAAATGTCCCTTCCCGCTAACATCCTATCCTCTCACATAGAAGGAAAAATAGAACCTTCTGGAAACAACCACAAAGAGAGTCTTGGGAAAATGTTGGCTCATAGTAGGGCTCCACTCTGCCAGTAAACACACCCTCTACTCCCTTCTCTGGATACAAAAAATTGAGAGAACTCCCTTGCTAACTGTGAGTCCTACATTTCTGGAACTGGGGGTGAGGAAGGAGGGAGGGAGTCGAGGAGCAATAAAGCCAGGAGGGCTGATGGGAGCTATTTTGAGCAGGCCGGTCTTTTATAACTCCTATTTCGTTCCCCAGTTGAAGTGACCACTGCTTGATGAATTGTGTTTATCTGTAGTTCAGCGATAAAGTTCTCTTTTAATTCCCCATTGAATAGAAATATTTAGGGCAATGCCACAGCTGTGTTTATTCACACAGTCCGACACAGTTATGTAAATACTGCCTATGGAACTATTTTTGATAAAGGACCCATACCAACCCCGAGGAATTAGATGCTCACTCTAGATGTCTGCCAAGATGAGCAGTTCCGACTCAGCTTGGCAGAGCTGTGAATGGTATCACAGCTTCTCAGAGATCATTTGGCAAACTTCATGGTGAAAGAAAGGGCTCTTTCTTCTCTTGCTCTTGCAAAGCTTCCACAGAGCCAAATACTTTTTAGCATTCTCTACTTCTCTAGCTTAGAAATATGAAGCGGATATAAAACTTGAGGCCCCCTAATAGAAAATTGATAAGTAGAACAGAAGTTGAAACGTGAAAGCTGTCCTCTGATGTGAAGCTGGAGAAGGCAAAGGCGAAGCTATGGGCTTTCCACAACCGGAAGTCACAGGGATGACCACGTGACCAAGATGGCTGCTCCCAAGTTTCAGATCCATAATTCCTGTGGCACCTTAAGAACCACTTTCTAAAAGACAAAGGTAGAAGTCTGGTTGCCAGAGTTTTGATATATTTTTATTTCTACCTTTATGTTTTTCTCCATTTCTCAAAAATGTCTTGCAATAGAACCAGAAAAAAAGAAAGTTACTCATTTTTATTGGTTAAAGAAAAAACATGGTTGTGTTTAGCAAACTTTAACAAAGCCAACAGTGAAATATATGCTACGTTAAAAAAAAAACAGTGTCATGATAAGAAAAAAAGTATCTATCTTAGATAACTCTAGAGAAAATAGATGAACGTAATAAATATGCATTATAACTAAAAGTCTTGAGAAATAGTTTTTAAATTTACTTTTATTTTATAGGCATTGGTGTCTTGCCTTCACATATGTCCGTGTGAGGCTGTCAGATCCTCTAGAAGTGGAGTTACAGACATTTGTGAGCTTCTGTGTGAGTGCCAAGAATTGAGCCCTGGACCTCTCAAAGAGCAGGGAGTGCTCCTTACTTCTAGGCCACCCATTTTTAAAAAGGTAACAACAACATTTAAAATGAGGGCTAGTATTTGTTCTATTGGGATGCAAACCACACATACACACACATGCAAACACACACACACACACACACACACACAGACACACACACACCCATACCCACGAATGGTTTTTCTTTTTGTCTTCACCTAGCTAGCCTAGGTGCTGAATCATATGGCATCCATGCCATTGTGTAAAGAAGTGTTCCATTGGAGGGATCAACTCATCTAGGCTCATCCAGACAACAATAAAGCACAACCGTGACTGGAGTCAAAGTCATCCAACTGAAAACCTATGCCTTATTTATTACACAGCTCTGGCTTAAATATGGCAGTAGCACAAAGCCTCATGGTTATACTAGGTAATTTCTTATTGCTGTGAATACACATGTGGCAAGAGCAGCTTAAAGGAAGAAGGGGTTTATTTTACAGTTTGAAGGTACTGTCCTTCAGGACAAGGTAGGCATGGCTATAGCAGTATGAGATACCTGGTCCCATCGCATTTGAACTCCGGAAGCAGAGAGGTAGTGGATGCTTGGGCTTAGGAAGCTTTCTCTTTTTAATTTAGACCTTGGTCCTTGACCAGGGAATGGTACCATATATATCTGAGACAGACCTTCCCACACCATTAACCTTGTCTAGCAACCCTTTCACAGACATGCCAGAGGCTTGTCTCCTTGGTGATTCTTGACCTTGTCAAATTGACAATCACCATCAACTATTACATGGGTGGAAGGTTTAGTCTCTCTACCATTGCCAGATGCTGTGAACCTTAAAGAGAAGAAGAAGCTTTGTTAGAACTTTTTAAGTTCCAGGAGTTTCCCTTTAAAGGGCTTTGTGGGAGCTGGGTTTCTCAGTCTCTTTCTGTTTCATGGCTCATGTCTGTAGATGCTTCATTACCTTCACCTACCAAGAGGTGACATCCTTGCCAGAGGCCCAAGCAAACTGAACTGTTTGATCATGGATTCGAACCTCCAATTTGTGAGCTGAATAACCCTCTTTCTCTTAATAAGTTAATTGCCTCAGGCGTTTTCTTGTGAAGCTGACTGGCACATGTCACACTCGTTGCCTGTTTATAAAAACATGCCTCCTTTAAGAGTGGGGACCGTTTTGCATCCTGTTTTCTGCTCAGCATCTTTGGGACACCATTCCAGTAAATGTGGGAAGTTTTTAAAAATCGTAGGTAGAGCTTCTCCATGGTATCGAGCAGAATTCAATCTTTATCTTTCACTGTCACCTGGGAACTAGGCCATTCATACAAACTAGCCATGCCAACAGAGACAATGCGTGAGGGAGTGCACAGACTCCATCTCTGGGAAGATATGATGTGGAGGCATCCAGCTCCCAGGGACAGGGTTTGGCCAGTGTCACATGGCTGTGGCGCAAGCCGAGGTAGTTGTGTAAACTATAAGGTTATTGCTAAGTAGTGTGGCAATAGTACCATTTCCCCAGCTCAACTATAGTCATGGGGTTGGCTGTTGAGCTTCTAATCTAGTTTGTGGAAATCTTCAGGAGATACAGGAGAACTCCAACTTCCTAACCAGACTTTATACTCTTGCCACAATCTACAATCCCCAGCTGAAAATGTAGATTTAGGAAGCAGGATGCTATGATAAAAGCTAATGAGATCATTTAAAGACTGTGTCAAGTGTGAGCAGTTAATAGGAAAAAGAAAGCCAGAGTTTGTGCTGCTTTGCACAAAATCCTATTTGGAAAACAGGTCATGCATGCTAATAGCTTTCTGAGCTCCGAGGGAACCTGACAGTATCTCTCACGCTGGCAGGATGCCAGTTTTACAATGACATATACATTTATGAAATATGAGGAGAATTTCAGCATGCTGACCTCTCCTGGGGAAATTATGTCCTTATCGGAAGTTTGAAGAGAGAAGTCAGCTAAAGTCAGAAGTTGAGAAAACTTCCCATGTTCCCACCCCAACTTCATCAGTCCTTTACAAATTATTTTGTTGTTCGTTCTTGTTCAACTGGTTAGAAAAATCTTATACAGTTGCTACGTCAGTGAAATACTGTACTTTTGCCTCTAGAATCTGGTAAGCCACACTGATAAGTGATTTGTCCTACAGTCCAATGCAGAGTATAAATATCTGACTTCCAAGAGTTTGTTTTTCCATCTTTTGAATTAGATCTCTATTGGGCTAGGATGGCTGAATTCAGCAAATAATATAAGATTCCTAGTTAAATGTGAGCTTCAGATAAGGAATAATTTCTTACTGTATGTACTAAGACATTTCAAATGAGAGAGATAGAAAAAGTACACATGAATACCATGAATAGAGAATAAAGCTGGGTCTTAGGATAATTATACCATAGAGGCATAGGAGGGTTTAATGCCAAGATGCTGCCAGGAAACTGGGTTAGGTAATAAATGGGGGATGGCAATGAGATTAGCGATGGAAAACTGAAAATGACCCAGATTTTGAGAGAAACTTTGTGTCTGGAACGTGATCATCCTAGTGTGATTTAAGTGACGTCAACATACCATCATAGTCCCAGCTAGGTGATCCTATCTTTCAGGATAATTTCTGCACACTGATCTGCACCTAATCTCTAGATTTTAACAGAATCAATTAGGTGCTATTACCCATTGAGAGCTGACCAGACTGTAAGTTTCAAAAGTTACCACATTTTCTCAGTGGTGCTGAGGGAGTTACCACCTTTAATGGGGTGACAGTTTTATTGCACAGGACAAACTTGATTAACTGGTACTGGCTGCTAGACACAATGTGAAAAGTGTTGGAGTCCCAGTCTACATAGGATCTTGGCCTAAATGTCAGCAAATGATGGATGAAATTTCATTTGAAACTTAACTTGGAAAGTGTTCTAATCATTGATTGATGGTTACCATGGATATGGAAGTGCCTCTTGACTAGTTCGAGAAATAGTTGGGCTTAGAGCGCTCCAGAAATAAGAGGATTCTGCTTTTCCTGGTTGCCCTACTATCAAAGAGGCTCATGGCTTTTCATCTGATCATGTCTTTTTAGAGCTCATCCTTTTATATGGTTTATTTTCCCCATTAGATGGTAAATTCCAGAGGGCACCAGACATATCAGAATTTTTTTTATGTACCTCTGTTGGCTTACAGAAGAAGTCAGGGTTGTAGAAGTGCTAGTCCAATGGAATAGATGGCTGTGCTGATTCTGTACGTGTATTCTATGTGGCTGCTGGTCTCCGTGTTCGTCAAGTTCTACAACCACCTCTCCTTACACTGTTGTTTTTCCTTTGCTGACATTTAACCCTTCTGTTATTAAATAGCAGTTAACTCTACAGTACACAGTCCTTCAGTTCTAAAGTAAGTAGCTCAGTGTAAGATACAAATGGCCTATGAGCAAACTAATTCCCACAGATAGCATACAGCAGTTCTCAACACCAAAATGGTTACCCAACATGATGACATGGACTTGATTTTCTTGGGCCAAAATGATGTAGGATCTTGTGGACTTTTATCAGATTAGATAGAGAAACAAAAAGCCTAGCAAGTGTGGGAGGCAGGACAAACAGGCCATAGAAAGATATAGGAACTAGGACAACTACTCCCAAATGCAGATAATGAAGAGACAACATCAGTGAATACCATCTAGTTCATTTATGGAGGATTGCCTTTTTTGTAAATTAATGAGATTTGTCTGTATGGTTCAATTATCAAGTTGAAATAAAAATGTTCTTTCATTATAAACTTACCAATTATTTTTCAAGTATCCAGGACCTTCCAGACCTGGCATTAGGCACACGAGATAGAAGTCAACACAGGTATCATTTCTAAAACCACTGACATTCTTACTATGTGGCACAAGAAAACACTTTCTTCTGTTTCTAAAGAATGTAGGGACAATTTCTATCTGTTGTAAGAACATAGAATCTTTTGGTTCACAACAAGACACTACTGTTTAAGTAATACCCACATGAAGTTGGTAGATGCTACATGTGTTAAGAATAAGAAAATATTTTCCCTTGTAAAGATCAATCCCTCCTCAGGTCTTTTGTCACAGTATCTGAAAGCTAGCTAACACATTGTGGAAGGTACTATTTTAAGCCATTAATATTCACGAATCCTTAAGCAGGGATTTCTAGTAGCTCCCACCCCCAAAGAAAAGATGGTTCCAAGAGGACATCAAGGAGAAGACTAAAAGAGAAGAAAGTGAAGAAGGTATGCCCCATGGAGGGATACAGGGAAGGTAGAGTGCAGAAATGGGAAATACCACAGGCAAGCTGTGTTAGCAGGAGGGAGATGAATACAGAGGAAACAGCTGAAGCCAAAGCAACCCCAATTTCTTGCAGGAACAAATGGAAGAACAGAAGTCAGAAGGAACCTTGGGAAAAAATTGGTCTTAGGTATGAAGCCTAAATTCTGGAGGAAAGAAGTGAATTGTGTGCTACTCATGTAGGTAGTAGTCTTATAGAGCCTAGAGTCCAGGTTTCTTAACAACCAAGTTGTTCTAAATTTGGGGAATAAAGGAGGAGTGGAAATCCAAAATGTGCTGAACATAAATTTAAGCTCATGCTTTTCCAGAATTGAGGTTGTTAGCTTTGGGCCAGTGATTCTATCTGTGTTTGAAACTTTCACTGAAGTACGCTGCAGATATTTCACTGTCAACATCTTTGTGACAATGACAGCTTCGTAATTATTTCCTCTCTGGATGCCTGTGCTCAAAGACACTTTGACCTCTCTTGTAGATAGCAGTAATCATTTTCATTACCTGGCAGATTTAAACAAGTGCAAACAAATAAATCAGCTACCCACACAAATTGCTGTTTTTTTTTTTTTTTTTCAAATCTGTATCTGAACTATCTAGACAAGTTTTAAATTGTTATGCGATTCTGTGCTGGTTGCAAGAAAAGGCGAAAATCAGAATCATGCAAATGTTCATCTCACTCTTTTAAAAGGTCACATGACACAAAATTCAATCTTCTTTATTCTCCTAGTAAATGCCAAGGTGTCAGACAAGTTGTGAAGACAGGTAGTACTTGTGGCATAGTGGTGAGGTTAGATTTGTTTTCTTTGACTATATCAGGTTTTTTTTTTTTTTTTAATGCACAAAAGTTGTAAGAAAAATGATCACAGATAAAGAAAATAAACTCAAAGCTTTCTAATTCCTGATGTGAGGGCCATGCACAGAAGGGAATAAGGATATGGCTTCTATGGTGTCCTGATGCTATCCTCTGGCTTGTAGCACCCCAAAGTGGGTGTTCACTCCAGATTAGTCTCAGGCGATTGTTCTTCATACCCAACATCATGGCTCAGATAATCCACAAAGGGAGTGCTCACCAATTAGCATGCGCTGCTTTTGATGACCACTATAGAACTTGGCCCCAGGAAACAAGCTGAAGAAAGCCAGCCTTGAGAGTAAGGCAAATAAACAGCCTTCATCACAAACGACTCACTCACTAAAACAGTTACCAAGTGCTCGCCCTCTGCTCAGCAATCAGCTAGGTACTAAGGGCACAGAGACAAACAACAGGGTTTTCCTTCAAGGTGCTCACTGTCCAAAGGGCCTGAAGAGGATTGAGCAGAGGGCAGATAAGGAACACAAGTGGCCATATGTGACACACTGGGTAATGTCTTTCATGGAGACACTGACTTGATCCCTGTGCTTGCTATATGCTAAGGAATTCAACTTTTCTGCATCTTGGATTCCCATCTACAGACAGGAAGGAACTGCACCCTAACAGGGACAATGACTACAAGTGGTGACCTCATGGCTCACTCTAAATGAAAGAAAAAAAAACATTAGTTAATCCTAAATAAGAACTAGGGGTGGGGGGGGTGGGGAGAGAAGCATCTCAAAAAACGTGGTGTTCTGAGTAACAGGCACACATGTGTGAAACTAAACTGGTTATGGTAGAATCATTGAGAAGTTCTTAGAAGTAAAAGAAAGAGATAACAAAGAAATTGAAGAAAAACAAGAGAGTCTGAAGGCTAATATGGGCAGAATTATATCAACAGGGTGCCACAACTGAGATTGGACTATATGGCATCATGCCCAGGAAGACCCATTGTCAGAGAGAGAACAGAGGTGTAGAGATAATATGCAACATCTACATGTCTACAGGGGAAACAGCAACAGAAAGATCCACATTCCCTGGGAAAAGAGAGAACATCCTGTGATGGCCATTTGAGTCCTGAATAAGTGCTTGTGACTGCTAAATACCAAGTCCATGGAAAGTTCACCTATGGATGCAAAGTTTAACTAGTGGGTATGGGGAAGCTGGGATTATAGAGTGAGGACTTGGTGTAGTTCAGGTTATGTCTGGAAGGCTGAAGCTGGTGGCACCAGTGTGTTTAGAGTACACAACAGAACTAACTCATGTGACACTGAAAGTGTGGGGACCGAAGGAAGACAAAGCCTGCTGAGCTTCAGGACCAGAAAGTCCCTCAGGAAGATGGTGGCGCCCGAGATGGGCTGACATAAAGACACCCAGAGGATGGAAAGAGGGCTGGATGATGGGGACAATGTGGTCAGGGATACAGAGTGTGTTCAGAAAGAGAAGAATCATTCCATTCAGCCATAAAATTATTTCTGTAGCTTCAGTTAATCTTGAAAGGCTTTGCTAAGGCAAAATTGAAATAAGTCAGTTGTACACACTTTAAATACAAATATTGAGGCGTATGTATGTGTTTCATGGTGACTTCACCCCATTTTTCTTGCTGTAGATTAGTTTCCATTTCATGTAACTTCATTAAATGGAATCACATAGTGTGAGTTCATTTACACAGCCTGATTATTCTGCGGTTCCTTTATGTTGAGGCATGTGATGATATTTCCCCTGCCCCCTTTGTTGCCAAACAGTGATCCACCGGGACATTCTACAGGCCTTGTGAGGTTTTCAAGTTTGAGGGGTATCAAAACTAATGTTGCCATGGGCTTATATGTATGAGTTCTTTGCCTACACATATTTATGCACCATGTGAGTGCCTGGTACCCCAGAGTATTTAAGAAGAGGCACCAAGTCCTTTGGAACTGGAGTTATGGACAGTTGTGAACCACTGTGCTATGTGGGCACCAGAAACCAAGCCATGAGTCTTGGCAAGAGCAACACCCCAGACCATCTCTCCAGTCATTTAAGGATTTGTTTGGCCACACAGGCTTTCATTTCTCTTGGGAGAACAGCTAGAAGTTGAATTGCTGGCTCACTTGATATGTTTGTTTAGCATGTGAAGGAATCGCCAATAATATTAAAACTGTTGTACCATCTTTCATTCTCAAGCAGAATCATGAGTTTCAAGCTTCTTCGCATTCTTGCCAACAGTCTTACTAATCTTTAAATTAATATGTGTGTAGAGGGATACTGCTGTTGCTCTAATTTTCATGCTTACACTGACTAGCAATGTGAAGTATCTCAGTCTACACCCTGTGTGTCTATCATCTATGATGAAATGTTTATGTGAATATTTCTTATTGTTTAAAATAATTATTTTATGTGTATGTCTGTATGTCTGTATGTCTGTATGTCTGTATGTATGTGTACCATGTGCATGCAAACCTGCAGAGGTCAGAAGTGGTTGTCAGAGTCCCCAGAACTGGAGTTACATGAAGGTGTTAAATCCCATGTGGATGCTGAGAACCAAACCTGTGTCTTTTACAAGATTGACAGTGCTCTTAACTACTGAGGTGTCTTTCCAGCTCCTATGCAGATGTTGAACGTGTTGGGTAATGAATGTTCTTAGACACATGTTTGGGGGCAAAAAAGGAAATTATTAGACCTTTGATTTTCAAATGATTTTTTAAAAGCCACTTGATATTTCAATTTCTTCTGAAAGTGACATGTATATTCAAGTTAATGAAAATCTATCTGAAAGGATGAGATCAAATAACCACAGAGGATAATCTTAGAGTATGATAAATGGCTATCATTGGCTAAACGAAGAAGGTCATGGCCAAACTACTTTATAATACTGTAATATATATAATGTGACATTGTCAATAAAATTAGCATTCAATATGGGAATTAAATAAATAAATAAATAAATAAATAAGATTAAAATAAAGATTAGAGTTAAAAAAGTTACACTTTTTTTAATATTGAGGTCAGAAATTTATATACTTGCAAATACATGTATATATACATATATGCATATATATGTGTACATAATATAAATTATATATATGTACATGTACATATTCTGGATACTACTCACTTATACACAATAAATACTATTCACAACTATTTTCTTCAAAATCTGTTTTGACACTCTTAAGGATGAAAAGGGTTTTTAAAATATGATAATGAAATCTGAGCCAGGCGGTGGTGGTGCACGCCTTTGATCCCAGCACTTGGGAGGCAGAGGTAGGCAGATTTCTGAGTTTGAGGCCAGCCTGGTCTACAGAGTGAGTTCCAGGACAGCCAAGGCTACACTGAGAAACCCTGCCTCAAAAAACAAACACAAAAACAAGCCAAACAAACAAACAAAAAATAAAATCAGACTTATCTGTCTTTTTCTTTAGAAATATGCTTTTGGTGCCTTACCTAGTCTTAGCATTCCGTCTAAGCTCCGCCCCACAGTTACCTGGCAACTGCCAGGTATGCCCAACTCTCTATAAAAGGGGCTGCTTGTGCCCGCCTTGCTCTCTTGCTTCTTTCTCTCATTCCCTTCCCCTGTCTCTCTCCATGTGCTCATGGCTGGCTTTCACTCCTCTACTTCACTTCTCTTCTTCCCCTCCCCCTCCCTCTCCCCCTTCCCCTCCCCCCTTTCTCTGCCTCTATTACTCTCTTAACTCCCTTCCCCATGCCCCAAAACTCTATTCTATACTGTATGGTCATGTGGCTTGTCCCTCAGTGGGGAGGAATGCCTCGGCCTGGGCTTGCTGAGGCACCCCCTTCCCCCACACCTGCCTACATATGTCCTTCATAGAACATATCCCCCCTCTCTTTATCTTTTTATAAGCACATCACCTAGTACCTTTGCTAAACTCCAATTTGTAACATTTCTTTACTGTTTTTCTTAGAGATCTTACGCTTCTAGCCTTTACATTTAGGTTGGTGAAACATTTGAACTCATTTTTGCATATGGTGCACGATACTCATTTAATTTCATTTTTGTATGTAGACATTCAGTTTTCACAGTTGTGCCTATTAAAAAGATCACCCTGTTTCCAGTTAATTGTCTTTTCATATGTTAGAAGTCAGTTGTCCACTTATGCCTGTGTTTATTTCTAGACTCCCAATTAGGACTCATTAACCAGTTTTGTCTCTTCTCCATTTTTGTCCCTGCCGTTCTTTTAAGAATTATGTTCCCCAAGTGGTGGTGGCACACACCTTTAATCCTAGCACTTGGGAAGCAGAGGCAGGCAGATTTCTGAGTCCGAGGCCAGCCTGGTCTATAGAGTGAGTTTCAGGACAGGCAGGGCTACACAGAGAAACCCTGTCTCAGAAAACCAAACCAACCAAACAAAAAGAATGATGTTCAATTTTTAATCTCCTGCTCCTGGTGGTATATCCGTAGCTGTCGTCTTTATCCTGCATTGTCTTTCAAGATTTTCGTTTTGTTTTTTGCTGCGGAGCACAGTGACTCCAAGGAGCCCTGGTATAATTTGCTTCATGTTTCTTGTCAGAAGACTTGCAAGATTTGGAGAGCTTTCAGAAATGATTTCAACATTTTCCAGGGGAGGGAGGCTTTTTTTTTCCTTTTCTGAGGACTCTCAAGTGTCCTAAGAAGCTTGTATTTGGAGTGCGGCCCATAGGTTCTCTGTATGTCTGTCTATTGACTACCTAGCCTAGGTTGACTTTGAACTTGGGATCCTCCTGACTAAGTCTTCTAAAGTGCTGGGATTGACCACCTCGGACCACTACACCTGTCTACTCTGCTCCTTTCTTTGAATTTATATTTCCGTGGTTTTATATTCCGTGAATTTATATTTGGGTGGTAGTTCTCTGCTACCTGTCTGATCTTGACCCGTGTTTTTATTTTACACGTCATAATTTTGACCTCCAGAGGCTCGATTAGGACCTCATTTCAAACAAAATGACTGGGTTTTTATATCCCCATTTGATAGTGTTGCATTAATTGTTTTAATATCCAATTTGGGTAATTCTAAAATCCATACCAGTCTTGGGTCACCATTAGCTCATGCTTTTTCCTCTACATTATGACTCTTCTTATTTCTTTAAATGACTGGTTATTTTTTTAATTTTATTTTCTATATTCTTTGTTTATATTCCAAAGGCTTTCCCCTTTCCCAGTTCCCCCACACCATACATCCCATTAGTCCTCTCCCCCCCCAACTATTCCCCAATCACCCCCTCCCCCCATTTCTCTGTTCTGGATCTACAAAACTGGATCCAATCTTTTCAGGCCAGTCTTTGTAAATTTTAAATTATTAAGCGTTAGATATTTCTGGATTTCTAAAAATACTTTATGGTGCTCTTTCCTCAGGACACAACTATGTGGGGAACATTTGATCTTCTCAGCTGTGTTCTCAGACTGCCAAGCAGGACCAGCATTGAACTCTCCTTGGGGTATTGTCGTCGTCTCTCCTGAGTGGAGCCTTCTATATGCTCGATCTAACAACCCAGAGGTCATTATGTTTGGTGAGAAAGGTTTCAGGGATCAAGTACATTCCACTGACACCTCTTGGTGAATGTGTAAGATGTGTTCTTTGACCTTACATAGGTTTCACACATATGAGCTACACACAATACCTTCAAACTTCCAAAATCTTTGAAGTCTCATTTCTAGTATCTACCTTGTGAGCATGAGCTGTTTGGTCTCCCTACACTCTTAGCTCTGTCTTGATGTCCCACAGGATCTGGCTGGCTCTACTGAGCTTCCTTCTCCAGGGACCATGACCTGGCAACTCACTCAAGGTAGTATGTTAGGACAAACATAAGAGTACCTTTGTGTGTCTTTTCCTCAGACACCATTATCTGAGGGACAAGGTTTGGCATTATTCATAGTATACTTGGTTTACTTCTGATTTGTTTCAAGTAGGAAAGTAACTGTCGCTCCATTTTAGTCAGAGGAGAAGTCTCATCTCTCACTTTTTTTCAAAATACACCTTTAAGATACAAGCATGGCAGCATTTGTTACTGTGAAGATGTGATGGTATTCGTTGCCTAATTAGATTCCATTCACTTCAGGACAGTTCAGTGGTATTTACTGATGAGCTACTACATACCTGGCACTGTATCTATAAAGATGGACCAGTCCCAAAGGTCTCTGTATTCCTTGCATGCATTTACAAATAATAGATACTTCAAAGACACCATATGCAATAATAGGTCTTGCATATTATCATGCTTTTAATATTATTTCACTTCTGGTGCCTGCCAACATGACCACTAATTTTGCATCAAGAACAGCTGGAGGAAATAAGAAATTCAAACAATGCCATTTTACTTATTGTAAATAGTCTTCATAAAAGACTTGGGGGCAGAAGTTGAAGCTCCTGAGGGAAATACTTTATGCTGATGAGTTGTTGATCTCACAACAACAATACAAACCAGATAGGAGCAAATAACACTTCAAATGTGTCGACCCCAGGATCCGAGGGAACTCAGCAGGTTGAGGCGAGTGTAAGAAATTGATGATACCATAGGGGTAGATTTTCCACCACGGTTCCAACTTTGCAATGGGCATTATGTAAAGTTTGAAGAAGCTGGCTGTTGATTTTTCGTGAAGCCTGGTGTTCTGCCCGGCTGTAGGCAACGTGGATGCTTTCTAGGGGAGAGATCAGCTTTCCCATCTCCACCAATGGGATGTTTTGTGATCATTTATTAAAGCTTTAATTCTGAGGCACCGAGTGAATTTAATTAATCCCACCCCCACCACCCCCTACTTCGTAAATTTCCACATACGTGAATTCGCCTGGAAATTAGATTTCATCTCTACAAAACAATTATAAAAAAGGACATCCAACTAAAGCATGAGAGATTAGTGTGGTGAAAAACCCATGACCTACTCCAAATAAACATGCCTGTCAAACTGTAATGGGATGAGTCATATTAAAATCTGATTGCACAGGCACAGGGACTCAGCATTTCCTCTAAACCTCCGGGGGATGTGGAGCTGCTAATTTCCCCGAGGCACACCTTTGAGCAGCAAGGAGCTATAAAAGGCAAGATGCCCTTCACTGTCTTATTTTGGTCTGAGTCATTGTTGGAAACAGGGAATCCTTTGCAACTGGACCTCAGCTTAACCGATTATAAAACTTCCTCTCGTCTGCTCCTGAAAGTATAGCATGTTCAGCAAAGTATGGGTGAACTTCTTCAGTTGCTGCTCATTAATTCACTCGTCCTACGGGCAGACATTTATTGAAGAGGTATTAAAGTCCTGGCTAATTAAATATGTACTCTTTCAAACCCCAGCATGAGGACATCAATTCAGAGACAATCAGACATTAATAATGTGATGTCATGCCTACTATTAGAGCAGTTTAAGCAATAGTTAAGGGAACACAGAGTCCTGGAAGTAGAATTTCCTCCTTCCTTCCTTCCTTCCTTCCTTCCTTCCTTCCTTTCTTTCTTTCTTTCTTTCTTTCTTTCTTTCTTTCTTTCTTTCTTTCTGTTTCCTTCCTTCCTTCCTTCCTTCCTTTCTCTCTCTCTCTCTCTCTCTCCCTCTCTCTCTCTCTCTCTCTCTCTTTCTTTCTTTCTTTCAAAGAAAGGTTTGATTGATTCATTTTTCTAGCACAAAACTGGTATGTAGTAGCCATAGCTGGAGACAGAGTCCCTTGCATGGAGACTCTAGTGTGGGTTTTCACAAGTTGGAAGAGTTGATGAGTATGGTGTCTTTCTAGAGTTCAGTTTCTGAGCAACAATGAGGCTGGACAAGGGATATTGTCATCATTCTGGGTTTTTGCCTAACATTTGCAACCAAATCACCAGAGGACACAGACTACTAGGTCCCAAGCCCAGACCTCCCAAAATGAGTTTTCATTATTTAATAAATTTCTATGATTGTTAGCATTGCTGGCTGCTGGCCTGCATGAAAAATTTCAGAATCCCTTTAAGGCATTGTTCTGTGCTTACATGCACAACAATGAAAAACATGCAGTGCTGCACTTTACAGTGGATGATTAGAGGTTCATTCATGATTGGGTTAGAGGAAATTCTATTTCTTTCCCTTCCCTATACAGTGAGGTTAGTAGACCTTCAGAAAGGGTTTGAAGATAAGGTGCAGTGTGATGATTCTGTGCCTTGTGAGGGTTAGAGTCAGGCAGGGTTAGGTTTAAACTCTGTTCTGTCACTTACAACTTTGGGGTTTTGTACAGAAACACTACATAAGACCTGGAGATAGTAACAGGAAATACTACATTTTGACCTCAAGAGTAGAAACACTCTGCAATGCTGGTGCTGTCTGCATGAGATCTCCCACACTAGAGTCTCCATGCAAGGGACTCTGTCTCCAGCTATGGCTACTACATACCAGTTTTTTGCTAGAAAAATGAATCAATCAAACCTCTCTAAGAAAGAAAGAAAGAAAGAAAGAAAGAAAGAAAGAAAGAAAGAAAGGAAGGAAGGAAGGAAGGAAGGAAGGAAGGAAGGAAACAGAAAGAAAGAAATCTCCATGTTTGGGGAAGCAGATCTATTAGGAGAATGTGGGTAAGGGGCTGAGTAGATAGTCCCAAGCAGAAGACACTGGAGCACCAGTTCACATGTTGCTGTATTCAGTATGTGTGCATTTTATGCAGCTTTGGAAACGAAACAGAACATAAAAACCCCTGGAACCCCATGGATATTTCCTCTCTGAAGTCAGAAGGATTCCAGTGGGAAAAGTATGGCAGACATGGACTCTGAGCTCTAGAGCCATCACCTAGTAGCTCCGCAGAGTCCATTTGTAAAGTTTTCCCCTCCAGTGCTACAGTGCAGTATCATGCTACCACTGACACATGAGAAACTGAGCTTTGACCTCGGGAAGATGGATGAGGTTTTGTGCATTGGGCGTTTTGATCCTGTTGGTATTTTCAAAGGAGTATTTATCATACCTATTCACTGACTAGACTCATCCCTAGAGAATTTGCCAAGGCCCCTTTTCTGGAGGTTACAAGTCTGTAGGTCTGCAGTGGGAACAGGAATCTATAATTTCTTAACCACTGAATATCTCCCATTACTCAGATGAGTCTTATTTTAGAGGGAAGTTTGGAAGCACTATTACCCATGATAGAGGGTCAAACTATCTGCCAGGAATTCATATCAACCAAGAAACTGAGACTGCAAGGTCCTCACAGGAAGGGGATGGGGTTTACAAAGACACAGCTGAGGCAAGAGCTAAGGCACATGTTTGTAACCTCAGTCCTTGAGACTGACAAAATAGAGTAAGAGTTTGAGGGTAGTCTGGGGTATAAAAATACGATTTCAAAATATAATAAAAAGAAAAGGAAGAAAAAAATAACAGAGATGGCCAGTAAAGACAGAAACAAGGAGCTAGGAGTGATGGGCTATAAGGTAAGAAATGTTAAGTGTCTCATGGAACTGTGAGAAGTTGAAAAAGACAAGGAGGAGTCTCCCTAGAGCCTTTCCAGGAGCATGACTCTGCCAACACTTTGATTTGAATGTCGAGCCTCCAGAGCTAGGGCAGAATACATTCAGTTATTTTAAGGTTCCTTCTTTGTGATAATTTCTTATGGAAGCCCAGGGAAATGAATATACCTGACAATTAGAAATTTCAGGGAAATAATTATTAACTTAAATTTTTATAAATATATATATAATTTTACATATATATATATATATATATACTATTTTACATATACACATATACACACATATGCAAAGGTACTTGCTTCTGGGGAGTGCTTTTCCACCCACTGCAACATTTGAATTTTGAGCCATGTGTAACTATTACCATTACAGTTTAAATCTGCATTATTTCCTACAGTTGGTACCCAGCTGATAGAACTGTCTGACAGGCTATGAAGACTTTAGGAAGTAGGGACTGGTTGCTGGAACTAGAACCCAGGAGGTGAGCATTGAACATTATACCTTCCCCTGGTCTGTTCCCAACACTCTGTCCTCTACTACCATTAAAGAGTCTCCACCACACAGTGCCCGCATCACGAGCTCAGTCATGCTTTCCCTGCTGCGATGGGCTGGACTGCACTCTTGGCAACAACAACCCAGAATAAACCTTTCCCCTTTCTATGACACTTCTGCCAGACATTTTGTCACAATGATGAGAGAAGTCGTACAATTTCTATTGAAAAATAATTCATTAAACATTTTGATGTAATATTCTAAGGCCACATATCGTTTACTTGTGACAAAGACCATCAGCTCCTTTAACTTCATCAAAAACCAACAAACGAATCATATGGGAAAAAAGAAGTGAATCCAAAGGATGGATGACTCCAAGCGTAAGTCTTGAGGGCCTGGGTAGCTAAAGACACTGATTATAAAGTTCTTGTGGTGGGAATTAAGCTCGGAAGAATGGCAGAGCTCCCACAAGGCAACAAAGGTAAGACCAGGGAACCCATATATCTTGACCATGTGCCCGGAGATACACTGAAATAGGTAAAATGACGTGTTTCTTTTCCTGACGAGTTTTATGTCAACTTGACACAAGCTATAGTCATCCGGGAGGAAAGACTTGGGAAAATGCCCCTATAGGATCAGTATATAGGCCAGCTTATAAGACATTTTTGTAATTAGGGACTGATGTGGGAGGGTCCAGCTCATTATGGGTTGTATAAAAAAGCAGGCTGAGCAAATCACGAGGAGCAAGTCGGTAAGCAGCACCCCTCTATCTCCCCCCTCCACATTCACTCATCCCCAGCTTTCCGCCCTGGTTCATTTTTTTTTCCTAACTTACTTCAAGGATGCATTACAATGTGGAAGTGTAAGCCAAATACATCCTTTCCTCCCCAATTTGCTGTTGGCCATGGTGTTTCATAATAGCAATAGGAACCTTAACTTAGACGTTTCCTATAAGAACAATGTGCGTCATTTGTTCCATTTAACACAATATTGATTGAACATTCATTGGGTAGTGGGCACTAGAGACAGAAGAAAACCAAAGGAGTCCATGTGCTTAGCCTTCGGATATTTGCCTATAAGTCCATTCCTCACACTTTCTTTGACTCGTTTCAGTATCACAGGAAAGATAATTACTCGTGGCATCTATGTCTTATGGCATCTGCAAATAGGAAGCACCAAGGAGGGCGAGGGTAGGAGGAGGGGAAAACCATTGTATCTCTGTTCTCCACCCAATCACTGTCTTAGGGTTGTGTTGCTATGAAGAGACACAATGACCAAGGCATTTGTTTTTGTTTTTGTTTTTTCGAGACAGGGTTTCTCTGTGTAGCCCTGGCTGTCCTGGAACTCACTCTGTAGACCAGGCTGGCCTCGAACTCAGAAATCCACCTGCCTCTGCCTCCCAAGTGCTGGGATTATAGGTGTGTGCCACCACGCCCGGTGACCAAGGCATCTCTTATAAAGGAAAACATTTAATTGGGGCTTGCTTACAGTTTCAGGGGTTCTGTCCATTATCATTATGGCAGGAAGCATGGTAGCATGAAGGCAGACGTGGGGCTGGAAAAAGAGCTGATCTACATCTGGGTGTGCAGGCAGCAGGAAATGTACTGGCTTGGACTTCTGCAACCTTAAAGCCTACTTCCTAGTCCAACAAAACTATATGTACCCCAGTGCCATACCTCCTAATACTGCCATCCCATATGGGCTTATGGAAGCCATTTTCTTTCACATCATCACAATCACATAAAATGACATCTCTAGCAGCATCTGGATCTTTACCATGGCTCTAGGGTAAGGACAGCTAGGCAAGAGAGCATTAACTCTTTTAGAATCTCAGTATGTTTGTAGCCAGAGTTCTTTAGCTTCACCACAACTGATGGGCTCCAGAGACTCTTTAAAGAGAAAGAACACTGCCTTCCCCCATGGCTAAGATTACTCTAACCTCTCCTTCCCATCAGCCTTTCTTGGCTATAGTTTAAAGATCTCCAGGAGATGCTATTCAAAGCTAAAGAGCTGAGAAGGAAACTTACAATAAGAACCTACCACATTACCCACATACAAGAAAGGAGGACATTTCTAACATTGCTTACAATGACGTCAATAAAGTCAATTCTTATTCTCTTGGAAAATAAAATTAAACATGTTATACCATGGTCATAGTTAGGGGATATTTTCCTCCTGTAATGATGCCTTGTAGTTTTTCCTAACTAATAAGATGATCATAGCAATCATTGTAAAGGAGAATTTTCCATCTGGGGACAGATCTAGACTATTTTGCGGGGGGGGGGGACTTTCTAAAGCACTGGATGCAAAGATCACAGATGCGGAGATGGACAGCATCTGTTTTGCACTGCCCATGGCAGCATGAGCTGGCAGGAATGCTGAGCATAGGTTGAGAAGCTCACTGGGATAGCTTGGGTCTTCCTTGTGCTCTCTTGACAATCATCTGTCCATTCTCCCAGTGAAGAGGTTCAGTGCCTCCTCTAAACCAGGTAGTGGGATGGATGCTGGAAGCAGGGCATGATAAAGAGATACAGATGCCAATCAACTGAACAAGGCAAGCCTAGCCCATAGTGTGGGGACAGCTACTGGGAGATGATATATTAAGACTCCAATTGGACAAACTTAAATGACAGTTATTTTTGTTTTTGCTGAAAAGCATTAGGCTTTGAAATTTTCTCCCTTTTAGTCATTATTTTCAAATCCTCTTGGCAGTTTCATAGGTGGATATACTGACTTTTGATCCTATCTCCCTATTACCCTCTTTTGTTACTCTCTCACTGAGTTGCTATTCTTTTATGAGCAACTTATTAGTGTCTACATGCCTGATAAAATATTTCCCTTCCCCTAGACACTATTAATTGCAATAGCTCCTCAGGGAGCAATGGGACCCCACAGTTCTCTTCATCCATGATGGGATGTTGGCGGGCCCAGTCACTTGCAAGTATTGGACAGATAATCATAGTTGTTTGTGAATACCATTGCTGCGTGATGCCCAGAAGAATGCATTTTACTGGGAGGTTTATATGGCCCCCAGAGATAAAGTGACCATGCAAAAGTATATGAAAGAATATTTGCATCCTTCTAAGTTATAGGGAACTTTAGCAACCACTATCTTATTTGGCTTTCACATCAATACTGCATTGATGAGTTTTTTTTTTTTTTAGAAGCTTGATAATTATTATAATGGAAGTCAATTCAGATCAAAAAAATATGGTGGAAATGCAGAAGGAAACAAGAACTCAAAACATTTCCAATACTCTGTTTTTCCTTTACTAAAGATTAATAGACTCTTAGAGAATTAGTCCAGGGGAAGACAGAAATCAGCAAGAAGGTGACAAGGAACGAGGGAAGTACACAAGAACAAACTATAAAGACAAGACACACACACACACACACACACACACACACACACTCAACAAGGCTATAAAAGTTCACCACTTTATATGCTAACTTAAAATTTAATAAAATAATTAGGGGTCTTGCCTTCAACTACAAGTATATAGTTTAGGAAGGCTGGAGGGATGCTGCAAACACACAGGTACTATTCAGTGAATTAGCTGTGGCAGACTGTGGTCATGTTACAGTTACGCCTACATTTGCTACAGGCAGAGGCAGGGGCTCTTTTTAAACAAAGATGATCTCTCAGAACCCAGAGGGAAAGACTCTCAGTTACAAAGAGTAAGAGCCTACAAAAACAACTACTGCCACTGCCATAGCAAAATACACCTTTCACATATTCTAAGTGTGAAAAGGCCCAGTGGTCTGTCCTCTGGCACCTTTGGGCTACACTGGTACTTTGGGTACCTGTTTAAGGCTTACATTAAAACCTTATAAAGTGAGGGAAAGGGAGGGAAAATGGTCATCAGCTACATTGTTAGTGTTATGGTGTTTATTAACTGAACTCTTAGCACATACATAAGATGACAGTGCTGAGTACTTGGTCATGATGGGATAGATATGTTTATTCTGTGCTACTGAATGATCATGAAATATCTGTCAGTTAGCATGATGACCATGAAATGGCAGCTTTTGTGTCCAAAACATGCTCCAAGATGGCTGTGTCAAGGACCTGATTCATTAGGTCAGTTGAAAATTCAGGCTGAAGGAAGATTTTTTTGACATTTTGATATTAAAGTCTCATGAACACATATTCTCATTGTTGTACCAGTCCAGAAGGGAAAAACACACTTCTGTCCATATCTCATTAGACATAATAAGTGAAAGACCCAGTGTAGGAGTTTGAGTAGTTTTCCTGGCAAGCTTTGGTTAATTTGACAAGTTTTAACAGAAACCTAGTTATTTTGGTTTGAACGAGAATGGCTCCCACGGGCTCGTGTGTTTGAATACTTGGTCCCTAGTCAGTGGAACTGTTTGAGAAGGATTAGGAGGCATATCCTTACTGGAGAAGTAGTGTAATTTGGATATACTTTGAGGTTTAAAAAGCCCACACCATTTCCAGTTAGCCTCTTTCTGCCTTGTAACTAAGAAGGTAGTCTAACGTCTTCTCCATGCCTTTTAGGTAACCAATTGCTTGACATCCCTTATTGCTTAGGTCACATGACTAGTTTCAAATCCCTCACTGTAACCTCCTGAAAAGAATCACCTAACGCTATTTTGTATATATGTTTCTCTCTGGAACTCCCAGTTGTTGAAATGAGTAAATTTGTTTCTCTGAATCTAATCTCAAATAATTGCAAGCATTAATTTACTTGAAGTTTCATGTTTTTGGTTTAAAATGCACATCGAATGCATTCTGCAAGGGTCGCTGCTTGCCCATCACTCAGAGTGAAGTTTACACTCCCAGAAGGCATCCCTTTGCATTTCATTCATCTACTTCCTGTATCTTCTGGTAAAATTCATTTCATTCACTCAGGGCCTTTGAGAGATACTTACACTGACAAATGATTCTGAAAAGTGAACTTTATAATGTTCATCTTAGTGATTGGATATTTGGGCTAGGGATATAAAATCTTTACTGTAATTAATTAATTAATTTATTTATTAATTATTTGATGATTACAAAGAACTGCAACCTAAACTTATGTGCTTCTGTTTTCAAAGCTACATCTTTACAACACAGAAGTTATCAGGAAGCTAATAAGCAGTGATTTTAAGCTGTTATAAACACTGGCTTTAATAGTGTTTCATAACTTCAATGATTTCATGTAGATCAATGCTGGCTGATTCCAGTTAGTTTTTTTTTTTCTATTCCTTGGATTCAAAACCTATCAGCACATGACCCAAAATAGTATAGCCACCCACCCATAAAGACATAGAAAGGAAAGGTAGATAGAGTGGTAACATCTGTAAAAGAATATAGAAATGATCACAGGACATGTTCTGTGCTGCTGGTTGCGTATGAACATCTGACAGCTCTGTACCCAGGAACAGCCACAGAGGGTCTGAAAACCCTGGAAACTATCAGGACTGTGGGACTCTTCTGAGATCAGCAGGAATATCTGGGTTCAAATTTCCACACTGACTCAGACCCCCTGCTTGCTATAATCATTTTATTTCTCTCATAGATGACAGCAATGTGAGAAAACTGTGCCCTCAGAATTTATGGGGGGGGGGTGTGTTTCTGTAAGTCTGTGTGTAGCCTGGGTAGGATTTTACATCTCTGTAGTAATTAAAAGCCTACATCTGTGCTTCCTGGAGAAATTAAAGATGCTATTTTCAAACTGACCCCATTCCTCAGAGTGTCAGCTTCATAGATATAAGATCAGACAGAAATGTGTAAAGTCATGGTGTGGTGTTCATCAACTGAAGCAGTGTTTTATAACTGTCAATTTATTAAAAAATCAAAACTGAAACAAATAAACAAAAAACCTAAGCCAAACTAAAACAAACAAACAAACAAACCAAAATAGGCTATCCAACACTTAGCAAAGCCTAAGAATTTTTTTTAACATTTCTTCACAACACTAAAAGTATCTTCTGATATTCTTGGCAATACAGTTTTGTTTCTAAGAAGAGGGAAACAAGACAAGATGATACTTGCTAAGTGTTCACTGAATGCCGTGTGCTAGGCAAGTGTCCGGTGATTTCAATTAACTATTGTACATATGTAGAGGCATCATCAACCCTTAAAGCAATCCAAGAACTGAATTGCTAAAAGTCACTATGATAATAAATGAAAAAGCAAGTTCTCAAGCCTGGGTTGTCCTGGCCTGAGAGTTAATCATCTTTTCATGACTGTACAAGGCACAGGGAGAAATATTATATTGTCAGAGGGCTTGAGAAAATAGCTCTGTGAGTTTCAACTTCTGGATCTGGTGTTTTGTTTCCAGGTAACATAAAAACATTTTCCCATGGTCCGAATGTTTACTAATAGAGTGATGAAAACAAATTGCAGTGCTTGGAATTGCTTATGTGTTTCATAACAGAGACCTTTGGGAGAGAGGTTTCTTCCAGATGGACAAAGAAAGCACCCCACACTGGGAGTGAAAGGGCACACAGAAGGGGCTGTGAATAATTTGTCATTTTAGAGGAACATGAATTAGCACTGAGGTTTTGTGGCACAGAGTTTTGGTTCCTCCTGATGTGTAAACACTATAGATACCTACCTCTTTCTTTTTCTTCCCTTTCTCTCTGTTTAGACAGTACCTTTTTGTAGTAGATATTTCACTACCAAAGCAAGGTTGGTATGGTGATTGCAACCTTCTTAACTGTGTCTTCTGTAACCTATGGCTTTGCCACATTGAAGAAGTTTCCTTTAAACCTCTTCTACTTTCCCTTGATAGCATAATAGTCCACTCAAAACCTATTTAGAGCCTTGTGACCCTGACCACTTCCTGATATATTAGATTCCTATAGCTTCCAGTTTGTCCCAAATAAGCTGTCTTATCTTCCATGCATCATAGTAGTTAAAATTAATCTTTTTGCTATTATTAAAAAGGGTTTCTAGTGGACCCTGGTGGCCCATGCCTTTAATCCCAACACTCAGGGGGCGGAGGCAGGGAGATGTCTGTGAGTTTGAGGCCAGGTTGGTCTACAAAGCAAGTTCCAGGATAGGCAGGTCTACATAGGGGAACCCTGTCTCAAAACAAACAAACAAACAAAAACAAACAAACAAACAGTCTCACTTAGCCCAGGTCAGCCTGGAATTCAGTACATAAATTGAGGCTGGCATTGAATATTGAACTTCTGATCTTTCTGTCAAGTGCTGAGATTACAGACGTGATCCACCACACCCTGCTTTAAAAGAATTCTTTATCGAAGCTCTACAATGAGATGTGACTTCCTATTATTAAACAGGAATCTATACATATGAATTGGGGCTGTCCAAAGCGACTTCTTCAATGAAGTCAGAATCTGGGTTATTCTCATGTTCTCATACCTCGACTTGTATATATCTGACCCGTCATCAAAGAGGCGAAATTCAGTACTATTCATTTTTGAGACATGGTCTCATTCTAAATACGCTATGTTCTTATAATTAATTTTTGTTGTTGTTGTTCATTTTTGCTTCCAGATTCTCAGTTTATCTTGCTCTGTGTTCTAAGATCCCAAATTCCATTTTTTAAATGATGCTGTGCGGACTCCCGGGGCTCTAGTTTCCATTGGTGTGTAGCTACATGGAAGCATTAATGGAAGATGGGAAAGCAGAAGAGCAATGTTGGAGCAGTTGCTTGCCTGTCATCCCAGCTGGGACTCTCCCAGTTCCAGAGCTACTTGTCTCCGTTGCCTCCTAAGCCTGGGGTGGAAACAGCTTCCTGCTGTTGCTGAGATCCGGGATTTGTATTGGTTCTTTCAATACAGCTCTCCCGCCTTACTCTATTCAAGTAAATATTACTTGTGCTGCTGAGACACAGTGGAATGAGGTTCATCTACAAAGACCATGCTGGGGGGTGGGGGGTGGGGAAGAATGCTCCCACATTAAGGGCTGTCTGGTGAATCCTTCAAGGAGGAAACCTGCATCCTAGCACTGAGACTGATGGTCTCTTGATCGTCCTTTTGTATTCAACAAGAGACGTTTCATGCTGCTGTCAGATATTGAACAAATGCAAGAGCAAAAATGTGACATACAGGGTAAAAACTTAAACAAAGCTACTTGAGAGTCAAGACTTGAGAGACGGACAAGGCTGGGGTGGTGACATATGCATGTCCTCTTGGCATGAAGGGAGCTCCAGCAAGAATATTGAAAATTCTGGGGCCAGCCAGGAAACATCACGAGATTCTATTACCAAAACCAAACTCAAACAAAACAATGAAACTCAAATTTACTGAATTGGCCAGTGTCAAAATTTGAATTCTAGCATTATTTAAACACAAAGGAGGCACACATTTTACACCACCAAGCAGGAATAGCCATAGTAATTTGTGTCCCAACTTCTTTTCCCACTGAGGGAAACAAATTTCCGCACTTATGGAAAGGGGGAACAGGGTCTCTATGTGAATTCCCATTATACTGTTGAGTCACCCTCACAGGGGATACCTGCTTGAGTAGAGGGTGTCTGCATGATAAGTCTGGGGTTATTTCCAGAGCCATCATTATCGAGGCTGGAAAACCCCAGGGCAGTTATTTGCAAACCAAATGGAGTTCAATTAATGGATCAAGAAGCAAAAGAACAAGACCTGTATTTTGAGAGTCAACATTAGCAAAACTCCTCTACACCCAGAAGGTCAAGTTCAACCTCTCCAAAAGCTCTCATAAAAGGAGAAACTTAAAATTTCTTGGAATGTTACTTACTGTACAAGAATGAGCTAAGATGAACTCATGTTGACCTGTGGACCTGCGTATCCATGAATCATGGAATCTTGCTTGATGAGACCTCTGAACACTTTCTTTCTCCCCCCCACCCCCCCAGACAGGGTTTCTCTGTATAGCTCTGGCTGTCCTGGAACCCACTCTGTAGACCAGGCTGGCCTCAAACTCAGAAATCCGCCTGCCTCTGCCTCCCAAGTGCTGGGATTAAAGGCATGCGCCACCACCGCCCGGCATCTGAACACTTTGTTAAAGCAAACCAGAGATGATGATTCTTCTCCTTCTCCTTCTCCTTCTCCTTCTCCTTCTCCTTCTCCTTCTCCTTCTCCTTCTCCTTCTCCTTCTCCTTCTCCTTCTCCTTCTCCTTCTCCTTCTCCTTCTCCTTCTCCTCCTCCTCCGCCTCCTCCTCCTTCTCCTTCTTCTTCCTCCTCCTCTCTTCCTCTCTCTCTCTCTCTCTCTCTCTCTCTCTCTCTCTCTCTCTCTCTCTCTCCCTCTCCCTCTCCCTCTCCCTCTCCCTCTCCCTCTCCCTCTCCCCCCCCCCTCTCTTAGTCAGTGCTAAGTTGTTACGGGGGAACCTTACTAATTCATACCTCACTGATTAAAAATGTATGGTAATTAGTGTGAATGCTAAGGTTTATTTATGAAGGAAATAGATTTTCTTAAAAAAATAACAGGGCAATGAAATTTTTTTTTGAGCTCATTAAAACTAACCTTTTGTGTACTTGCTGTATACAAAGATGCAAATTAGGCAAAGATTCTTGTTAAGCAAATCACAGTGTGGCTTGGTCATTCATGTTAACCTTTCGTTCCTAAGGGCCCAGAAAAGTAGGTCTAAATTCAAAGGAGAGAGACACTATTACAGTATGCATCAGAAAGACTGGCAACATATGATGGTATGGCAACATTTGCTTTAAGAAAGTGTTCAGATGCCGGGCAGCGATGGTGGCGCACGCCTTTAATCCCAGCACTTGGGAGGCAGAGGCAGGTGGATTTCTGAGTTTGAGGCCAGCCTGGTCTCATATGAGTGAGCTAACATATTCTGAACAGTGGAGAAAGAGTACAGGGAATTATAATGTAAAGAGACACATAATAGATGCCAGCTAGGAGACGGCTGTTGGATCTACATGACAAAGAACCCTGAGATGATTAGGGCCAAAAACAAGAGTCCCCAGAACACTCTAAATGCTACACATTGGGACTTTCAGGAAAAATGGCAGGCAGGTATTTTCCATTGCCCATCCACATCCAAAGAAAGAGTGGGCGATTGATTCCACCATAAGTGAATAGACCCAGTAAAAGCTTCTAAAGACACACTTCAGAATCAGAGGCACGCTCTTCCTATGGGAAGCTTGCTCAGCAATAACTCTACAACTCTGCCTACTGACACAGGCTTTAATAGGTACCGAGTCTCCATCTAAATAAAGACCAGATAACAAGGGATCAACAGACATTTGAGGAAAGCCCCCAGCGGGGAAGATGAAAATGCTTCTAAAGCAAGCAGGCAAGCAATCACCCAGCAGAGGAAAGAGCAAAGAGCACAGGAAAAATCAGCTAATTAACAGTCTCTCAGAGCTCCTGGAAAATGTGACATCCACAAAACAAGAAGAAAATTCTATGAAAAGGGAACACCCGACAACAGAAAGAACCATGCTCCAATAGCCAGAATGTAAACAAAGTGTACTGAAAAGAACTGCAGAGAGCTAAGTTCAAACAAATGTGACAGAGCAGGGGAGAAGCACCCAGAAAATGAGGAATTCCAACATCTTTCCAACGGGAGATGTGGAGAGAGGTGACCGATGAACAGTACGGCAGACATCACCAACTTAATAATAAGAACCGATTCCTGGGATTTCAGATGTGAATTGCCAAACAGGCCTGCAGACAGACTGTAAACTAAATGATGAGTAACTACTACTTAGCAATAAACCTGATTTCCAGTTTCTTTTAAACTACCTGACTTGATTATTATCATCAGTTTCGTATGTATGTAGTATTTGTTTCCATAGGTGTTTTTGTAAGTGTGCACATATATATGTATATATATACATATATATGTGTATGTATGTATGTTCATATATGTAGAAAGTAGAGGTCAATGACAGATGTCTTCATTTATTATTCTCTGTTCTTTTCCAATTGTTTTATATTGGAAATGATAAGCAATTTGGTAGACAGGCCTATGATATGTTACTTTCCAAAAATTTACTGATAAATTTGAAGTAAGGGTCTTGCCATTTCATCCAGGCTGGTCTCCAGTTCCTAGGCACAGATAATCTCCTGCCTCAGTTTCTGTTATAGCTGGGAATGCAGACATGCACAAAGTAATTTTAGCTTCCAGTATTAAATATTTAACTTTTAAAAAACTGCAGTTGAAATATTAGAGCATTGAAATTTTTCCTTTATTAAACATAAATACCTTGCTGGCCCTAGTGACACATTCCTTTAAACCCAGCACTTGGGAGGCAGAGGAAGGAGGACTTTTCTGTGTTCAAGGGCAGCCTGGTCTATAAAGCAAGTCCAGGATAACCAGGGCTACACAAAGAAACCCTGTCTTGAAAACAACAAAAACAAAAACAAAAAATGAACAAAATAAAAAGTAAAACATATATAGATTTCTCTTTTACACAATATAATCTGATTATAGCTTCCCTCCCTCCCCCCAACTCCTCCTAGTTCTCCCCCACATCCCCTCCCATCTGTCTCCTCATACTTTCTGTCTCTGGTTAGAAAACAAAGAGGCATCTAAGAAATAGTAATGAAATGAAATTAAGTTTAATTAAAACAAAGACAACAAAGTGGAACAGGTCAAACCAACCAACCAACCAACCAAACAAACAAACAAACAAACAAACAAACAAAAGAGTTAAACTAGAAAGAGAACATTAACTCTTATTCATGGCACAAGCAATCCCACTAGCATGCTTCAGGAAGAGTCTAAATCTAGAGCCTGACAAAACCAGCTTCTGCATAGACAACAGAAACTCCTTTGTCAAGCCGGGCAGTGGTGGTGCACACCTTTAATCCCAGCACTTGGGAGGCAGAGGCAGGCAGATTTCTGAGTTTGAGGCTAGCCTGGTCTACAGAGTGAGTTCCAGGACTGTCAGGGCTACAAAGAGAAAGCCCATCTCGACAAACCACAAAAAGAAAAGAAAAAAGAAGAGAAAAGAAAAGAAAAGAAAAGAAAAGAGAGAGAAAGAACAAAAGCCCTTTGTTATTAATACTCAGGCCTGTAACTGAAATATATTAAGAAATAAATATTTAGCCGGGTGGTGGTGGCGCACGCCTGTAATCCCAGTACTCAGGAGGCAGAGGCAGGTGGATTTCTGAGTTTGAGGCCAGCTTGGTCTACAGAGTGAGTTCCAGGACAGCCAGGACTACACAGAGAAACCCTGTCTCGAAAAAAAAAAAAAAACAAACAACAACAACAACAACAAAAACCAAACAAAAAGAAAAAAAGAAAAAAGAAAAAGAAAAAAAAAGAAAGAAATATTTGTTTGAGTTTAAAATCAATTCTAATCTTGCAGAAAGAGAAAAACCAAAACCTACAGGTGTCAGTCACACAGGGGCCAGGGGATTGAAAACAAAGCTGTTGAATATTTAAGAAGACCACAGGCCTCTCTCCCTATGTGGTGTGGGTTTGACAGTGGATGGATAGCAGAGGGATGGGGGAAGTAGTAGATTGAGGACTTGGGATTTAATTTTCTTCTTTGTACTAGGGATCAAGCTGAGGACCTCATAGATATGAGGGCAAGCAATTTACTACTGAGCCATGTCCCTAGGTCTTTTTTAAGCTTTCTATTTTGAGACAGGGTCTCATTTAAGCTGCTAAGGTTACCCTCGAACTCATTCTGTAGCCCAGGCAGGCCTCGCAATTGTGATCCTCTCCCTTCGGCTGAGATTACATGCCTGTGCTCTCGAGCCTGGCTGACGACTTGGAACTGACACATAGATAATACTTAAGTTCTTAGGAGACTAAGAGTTGAGAAATTACAACACAGGTCCCTGCAAAGAAGCCAGCAATCTCAGCAGTCTGAAAAAAAAAAAAAAAAAAACTCTGCTAAAGAATGTTTTCTTATGAAATAAATCTCCGCTCAACAGCTTGGGGACATGACCTGGAAAGTTCTCTGATCTCCGAGCAAAGATGAAGAAATAAAAATCAAAACAACAGCAACACCATCACAAAACTCCTTTGCTTTAATCATACCCAGGAATGAAGGCATTTTTGACTGGAATCTACGTTATAACTCCATTGTCCTCAGAGGAATTAGAGGTTGTAAGCATTAAGTCACCCGGTCCTCACAAACCACTATAGTGGCTAGAAGGTTGAGCCATATTTTACAGAAAACATCTCTGTTTAAATTGACAGATAAAATACATTAGGCTGGGGATTTAAAAAAAAAAATCAGAACTTTAACACTGATAGTTCTGGACTTGGGGGAGTCTAAGATGATTTCACTGATGTAGTGGGTAGTGTGTATCTGCTCTTCATAGACAGTGGCTGGTATGTGCTGTTATGTCACAGCAAGAGTGAATAGGCTTCTTGAAAACTCTTTCATATGGGCATTCATCTTAAGCATTAATCATCTATTCAGCTCACAAAAGTGCCATATCTTGACACGATTCCACAGACATTTAGGCTTTATCATATAAATTTAGCAGAGATAAAAGCATGTAAGAGCTATTCCCCCAGTCCCACAAAATTCATGTCCTTCTTAGGTACAACGTATATTCATTCCCTCTATCTCAGTCGTCTTCCCGATCTTAACTTGTTCTAGCATCGGTTCAAAAATCTAAAGTCAAAAGTCATATCTACATATCTGACTCAGACGTGAGTGCGATGAAGACTTGCTCTGTCCTAAGACAAATTCCCCTCCAACTGGGAGATAGGAAAACCAAGCAAGATGCATGTTTGCAGAACTCAGCAGCAGGTCAGGCTTAGGTCAAACATCCCTATCCCAGAAAAGAGAACTGGGAAGGAAAACAGCAAGAACAGGTCCTACTCAAACCCAGACCTAGCACAAAAACATTATACCATATGTCTTCAGAATAATCTTTGATTCAGATTTCTCCTCTTCTCATATAGTCAGTTGGGGTTTGGGTTTCTAGTCTTTAGGTGACTCTGTCATCCATGGCTTTCCTCAAATGGTGTAGATACAAAGTCTTATGGGTTGAAGTCACTTGCCTGGAGCTCTCCAAGGCTAGAGGTGCATGCTGGTGAGTGTACTGGTCTGTAATCGCCATCATCCGCTTTTTGTGGCCTCCATCATCTGAGTGAGAATTGTCTTAGTAGGACAGTTCGATGCAGTGGTCTTGCCCTATGCATGTCCTAGGACCTTACAATGTATCCTTTGGAATGTAGGTGGAGGTAGCGATGGATCCATGGGTTATGCACCAGTGTGAAATGGTGCAGCAACAGAGGTTTGCTTATCACCCGGAACAATCAGGAGCATCACGGATGGAAAAGAGCTTTGTAATTGTTCCGTTCTCAAGGGCTGGGCATTCTAGGCCTACAAATTGCAAAACAGCCCCAAAGAGCCATAAATGCCTCTGAGACCATTCTTTATCTGGCTGAGTAGTATCTGGTTTTTATCTATCTACACCAGCTTCCTTACCGAAGGTATACTTGGCCATACCCTTTGTATTATTTTGCAATCTTACAACACTGCGAGGCTGAGAATCTTCAAAATATTTGTTATATTTTCCTTTGGTAATAAATTTCATCCTTAATTTGTTGTTTTTTTCTTCTTGTGTTTTGTTCTAAGCAGTTCAAGAGAAAGCCATAACACATCTTTAGGAAGCTGTTTGGGTATTTCTTCTATCAAATATTCTAGTTCTCAACAACACTTGTCCAAAACAAATGAACCTAGATACAACTCAAGCATGTTTCTTGATCCTTAGTAACAAAGATGGCTCCTTTATAATCTGATACCATTTTGTCTGAGGCCTTTACTGTCTGCATCACCACCAACATTCTGATCATGTTACTTTTAAGACTAAGGGTTTCTCCTCAATCTTCTTTCCTTTTAAGTCCTCATCACAGCTATCGTTTCAGAGCAATCAATGTATCAGGAATTTTTTTAACCTCTACATATTATCTGACTTCTACGTTGTGAAATAATTGTTGAGAAACGCATCATTCCCCAGCACCAATTATTGTATGAATCTGTTCAAACTGTTCAACTGAAAGACCTCAGAGTAACTTAGAAAGGAGAAATTTATCACCGTCAGTTTTAGAGACTAGAAGTATAGAATCAAGACACCAGTAAACTTAATATCTGGTGAAAGGCCTGCTCATCATAGATGACAGCTATTGTCTGTGTTTACATGCTAGAGGGGTAAAGAGGCTCTCTAAGTTCCTTTTTGAAGAACCCTAGTCCTAGCCACAAGGGATTGACCCTAAACTTAACTGTTTTATTATGTTTCCACCTTTACTTTTAATATAACTTTTTATTAATTGAGATACAAAATATATAAACTGTATTTTGATTATATCCCCTCCCTACTCTTCTCCTTTATTGCTCTCAGATGCACTCAGACCCTCCCTACCCATTCCAAACTTTATGTCTTTTAATTTTAGAACCTATTGAGTCCTAATTGTGCTGCCCACAATGTACTGCTTACATACTCATGGTGTAAACTCAACCGCTGGAGCATAGTCGACTGTACCTAAAAGAAAACCAATATCTTACCCCCGAAGCTGCAAATTGTCAATGATTCCTTAGGGGCTGGGGTCATGATTTCCTTCCTCTTCCATACTAGAATGGCTTTATCTCCTACAACTCTTATGTAGGAACCCATTGTTGATATGAGTTCATGACAACAATCCTGTTATGTTCAGAAGACATCATTTCACTCTGGATTTCCCTTATTCTTAACCACCTATCCCCTCTTCCCTGCTCTTTTCTGATGGTCCCTAAACATTAGGGAGAAGTAGGGATATATATGTCCCATTTGTAGTTGACTACTCTACATCCTCAACTTTTATTACTACTGAATGGAAGATGAGATTTCAACTTAAGACTTTAGAAGATGTACAAATATTCACTTACAGCAGATAAAGAACCTGGGAACACAAAAAGTTCTTTATAAAGAGAAGAAGCAACAGCATTGAGATTAAATTTCATATTTCAAATTGTGTTTTTCCCCTGTGATAGAGCATGTATTTCACATAGCCCTCCATCTTAGTTATTTGAAATATGTTCACTTCACATAGTACAGCTATACATTGCTTACGTTTTCCTTCTGTTTTCAATTGCAATGTACATCATGATCTCTGAGCACCAGATTCCATTATGAAGCGAACATTAAGTGTCTAATCAATAAGAAGGAGGAAGAGGAAGAAGAAGAAAAAGAAGAAGGAGAAGAAGGAGGAGGAGGAAGAAAAAGAAAAAGAAGGAGGAGAAGAAGGAGAAGGAGGAGGAGGAGGAGAAGGAGAAGTAAAACAATTAAGAAAATAGTATTTAGCAAGCCTCTCAGTAGAGAAGTCATCTTGAGAAATGGCAGATGTAAGTACCTCATGAATCTTCATTCTGGATGCAATTAAGAAGGGAAATTGTCAACAGTATTCAAAGTTTAATGAGCATGGTTGGGAGTTTTATATAAGGTAAGGAGGAAATAAATTTAAGCTAATAAAATGTTTATTTTCCTGTTGGTAGTCACTGAAACCCTATTTGTCTATAAATATGTAACTACTATCTTTGGAATCATGCAAGACTCTAACAGAACCAACTGATACGAGAGCAGCCTCAGAGAACGAGGACGAGAAAGTGATGAAATTTGGTAAATTCCTACTCTGCTCTGTTCTGACTCTCCCTAGGAAAAAAAAAGAACCATGTGAAATAAAGAAGTTTAATTAGTCCTGAAAGGACAAGGAACCACATGGGAAAGCAGCAGCTTTGTATACACAGCCCAGAGGAGAGGGAGTTGGCAGGCAAGGGAAAACACTACATCATGGCCATCTTGGAAATCCTCTTCCCATGCTGGAAGGGCCAGCTCCATATTTCTTATCTGAAGCACTTCAGATGTATTATTCCATCTTACATTGATTCCGCACTCACCAAATAACTATTGTGGTGCTTGAATTTCTCACGTATCCTGTCCACGTAGACAGAATGTATGCTTAGGCTGCCTCGGAAGTCAGCATTGTGGGAGTAACTTGGTGTTCTAGTATTCTGTTTACATGTGCCTTTGTGTTCCAATGTGGCCTGTCCACAGTGAAAGCACATCCGGATCCTCCCTTGCAAGTAAGTCTATTCGGTTGACAGCTTCATTGATCTCTTAAATGGGCTCTGGCTATTAGGTTAATACAAGTCAATCTTTTAGAGATGGATTCATTCCTGCAGGCCTTTAAATCAACTTTCTGACTTTCTGAGGCTGAAGTTTAGCTTCTGACTTATGGTGACACCATTGAAGAAGGTGTTTTTGTGAAAATAAATCCAAGGGTGTATACCAGGACTTACCAGATCCCACCTCTGAGTCACTGTGTCAAGTACACAATTCCATTTAAAACGTGCACAGCATCTTGGCGAGCCTCTCACCTGTGCCTTGGGTATAGAGATACGCATACTGTTTATCAAGACAGGATGTACGTATCTGTACTTTACCCATGAAATATACACTAGGCTCTATTGTGTAGTGCATAAGATAGTGACTGATGCCTCACATCCTGCCTGCGCTGATGCAGGTACTAACACCCACTACCAGGACAGCTAATGCACTGTCCTAGTTTCGCTGAGTTTTCAATGTATGGGGTTAGAGTGCTGCTTTAATCTCTTCTATCATATTCCTGTCTGGGGGGGGGAGAAGATTTCTTCAAAAGAAGAATTTAAAGAAGAATGCCCAAAATGGACAGATAAGTATGCTGTTTATCATATATTGGTGAAAATATGCACGAATAGCTACTTGGTACTAGACAATATTCCTGAGAGCTGGGATAATGAAATGACAATGTGGAACGTCTCTGATCTCAAGAACTCTATAGCTTGGGAACTAGGAAGGCACACCGGAAAAGTTGTCCGTCTTTAAGAAGGATGCAATAACAGCCAGAGTGGCAAGGAAGGTGTATCGCGAGAGAGCCATGAGTCCCTGAGGGGTTACTTCAGCTGGGGCTGAAATTAGGGCCTTTGGGAAGATGGCAGGCAGGTGGCTGGTGGGCTACACAAACGGCCTAAGGATTGCTGAAGTGTAAAAGCTGGAGATGTAGGGACCAGTGCTGAGCAATTAGAACAGACGCAGAGCTTGATGGGGGCTTCCCCACCACCACCCAGTACTGAGGAGTATAGACATCTTTATGCAGAAGGGAGGGAGCCTAGTGAGCAAACAGTAAAGTGGCAGGGGTTTCTTATTCCATTGACTAGGAGGATGGGAGACTGGAGAATTTACAAACTGAAAACAAAGCACCAGAAAGGAAATGGCTCCGGATACTCCGGTGGACGGAAGATGTGGCCTGGGATGGGTGTGGGGGCCAAGAATTAAAGATGAAAAAATAGGGACTATGTGAAGAGGGAGCATTTGGGGAAAAAAAAATGTGGTCCTCACTGGAGGCCACTATTAGCGAAAGGCTTGTGCATTTGGTGCCTGCTGAGTGACCTTTATCACAGAAAGACCAGCAATGTCGCCTGCTGCTCTGTGGCTGTTTCTGTTTGAGAAATTGAGCATTAAAGGTTTTAATGTAAACTGTGAGCAACCGTGTGTCCCCCACCGAGGGCATCAGCCCCTAAGATGCTGTGGCGTTTGTCAATCTGTGCTCATGTTCTGGCACCCGTAGGGCCATTAACTCCCGCCTGACAGTTTCTCCTGAACTGTTCTGTCAGGTGTTGAGGTCGGAGACAAAGGAGGTAATGATTCAGAAACCAGTTCGGGTATCTGCCAAGGCTTTCTGTTTGTTTTTTAACTCCCAATCCTCGGCAAAGCTCAGGTCGTGGAGGTAGACTATGTAGAGGATGGTTAATTGCACCCTGTGAGGAGTTCTTGCTTAAATTGATGAAGAAGGAGCAGAAATAAGACTTCACTGTGCCTGTGGCTAGACACACATAGTGCACGCCTTTTGCTTCTTTTCTCTCTTCTTTATTAACGTTGCATCCTGCACTCCAGTCCTGCTCCTCTCCCCATCCCGCTATATCCACCCATTGTCCTTGTAACCTCTTTCCACCCCCCACGAAAAAGTTAAAAACAACACCCCCTAAAAACAAACAAAAACCCTTCCCGATGTGGAACCTGCAGTACGTGTCTCAATGTGTCCCACGGTATATCCCATTGCCCAAATAGCTTCACTTGTCTGGTTCGAGGCCTCTCTGGCTTCTGCTCCACTATCAATACCGGATCCTCACTGACTCCTCTCAGATATCCCTATGTCATGGAGATCCTGTAGCTTCGGATTTGAAGGACCTATGAGACCAGGACCTGCCCCTTTAGTTAGAGGATGGGGTAGATGTTGGGGTGGACCAACTCAGAGCCCTGGATCTGGGCCTGAGCGCAAGCTAAGCTGGTCAGCCCACCTGTTCTCCTGCATTCACAGTGTCAGGTCTAAGTCTCCTGCTCACAATCTCAGGGCCAGCTCACCCACCCCAGACACCAGGGCCAGCCTATTGTCCTCCTGCCCTCCCCCACCTCATGCAGCAGTAGGTGAGGTGGATGTTTTTCTCTTTTTTACATTAACTTTGTGCACCAGTTTTCATTGTTATCATTTAAAGATGGGCTAGAAGTTTTGTGTATATTTTTCTTCTGTGGTCCAAGGATTGCTTAAGGAGAGGGTTTTACAAAACCCAAGAAGGAGGTATTTTAGGTTTGATTTTATTATTAATTTTCTGGTTTTAACTCACTACTGCCAGAGGACATTGTTTATATTATTTCTACCTTATGGGACCGATTACATTCTCTTTGATGCACACTCTTTGCCTAATTGTATGCATGTTCTGTGTGTATTTGAGATCGGATGAGAGATTGGGAGTGTCAAGGTGCTATGGTTGTAAGCTATGCATTTAAGTAGAAAGTGCATTTTCCAATAGCCAGGTACAAATCTGATTGTATATCTAGGGGCCATTTCTTATGCTATTTAAGTCTTCTATATCCTTATTCATCTTTTGTCTTGGGACTGACTTGAGAGTGACTTGTATTAAATTAGTCTATCATGCTTCTGGTTCTTAGTGAACTTTCCATAGCTTCTTCTATACAAGTTGCTGCTGTATCGTTGTTTGGTATGTGTTTAAGTCTATCAAATACGTCTTGTGAATTTTGGTCTTCAGCATAAATCAGTCTTTCTTGGTTGTCTTTTGTGTTCTTTGGCCTGCATTTTACCTTGTCATATATGAAGATTGAAATCGCAATCGACCAGTGAGGGAAAGGACTGAAGGGGTTGAAGAGGCTTGCAACCCCATAGGAAGAACAACAATATCTTCCCACCGCCTAGAGCTCTTAGATACTAAACCACCAACCAAAGAGTACACACAGAGGGTCCCATGACTCTGGTTGCATATGTAGCAGAGGATGGCTAGCTGGCATCAATGGGAGGGCAGGCCCTTGGTCCTGTGAAAGTTTGATGACCCTACATAGGGGAATGCTAGGGTGGTGAGGCAGGGTTACGTGGGTGGGTAGGGGAGCACCCTCATAGAAGCAGGGAGGAGGAGGGGTGGGATAGGGGGTTTTGGGAGGGGAAACTTGGAAGGGGGATAACATTTGAAATGTAAATAAATAAGATCACCAATAATAAAATTAAAAAAAAAATTGGTGCTTTCAGTTGCGGCTCCTTTGCATTGGTTTTGGCGGCTCCTGCCAGGCACTGAGTCTTTTCCTCTGAAATCACTTTGTGTTAGGGGTGTTTCTTGTACTAGGAAGAACAGAAATTGGCCATATTATCTGTCTGATTGGCCATGTTATATTCTTCCCGGCATGCAAATGCAACTCTATAAAGTATTTGTTTCCTATTTTTGGTGTTCTTTGTTTCCTTTCCTGGGGGTGGGGCAAGTTTCACTCTCATCTACTTGGTAGCACCATTTCAGCTCCTCTCTGGACTCGATGTCTCCCCATAAGCCATCTGTCACAGCTGGACCTTCAGCTTTAATTCTGCCCTGTTGTTTCTCATATCCCGGCGGGACCGGCTCTGCACCTCTCACCCAGGACACTCTGCAGGTTACTCATCAGTGGTAGACTTCAACAGCAGGGGTCTTAAGCTTTAAAAATCCATTCTGCTGTCTCTATAGACACTCATAATGGAAATTCCAGTATTATTAAGGCCAGAGGTTTCTCAAAATACTCTGATAATCGATTGGTCTCATGTCGTTTATAGGTCATAAGTGTTATAACATATAAGTCTCCTGTTAGAAAGAACAACAGAAAAAAAACCTTCATGAACTTTTGTTTTCCAAGATAATAATAACTTCTAGGATGATTCTGGAAAGTTTTCTATCTGCCTTTTTTTTTTTTAAAACTTGTAGAACTGGCACCACAATAGTGTATCAGCTGTTAGGAGGACTACTGAGTATTAAGAAGTCAAGTATTAAGCAGGTAATATGAAGGACCGGGCATGGAATTCCGTGAAGTCCCTAATTGTGAACACCAGGAATCCTCTTGTCAAAGGAGTTACCACTCCTGTATGAGTTGAGGGCCTCTGTAAGCTATGACTTTGCAATTGCCCAACTAAATGAATTAACACACAACCCAGTGCAAGAGGAACACACCACATTTGTGAATTCATTTTATCTGACACGACATTAGACTCTTAAGAGAAAGGGGTTATTTGATTAGGTGGGGAGGACCCCAAGCAGGAGAAAATTCTGAACAGGCAGGAAATCAACTGCAGGCCCAGGGAATCAGTGGAAATGGAGGAGAGATAAAACAGGATAGGGAGGAGGGAGATCATCATGGGAGGACTTCCTCCTCATTCTACCTGGCCTGACTCCTCTTTCACTGCTGCTGCTGCTGCTGCTGGCTCTCTTACAAGCAGCCTATCCCTGTATTGATATAAGGACACTAGGAAGGGTGCTGGGGAGGAGAACAGAGGGACGTGACAGGTGGTAGGAGTCAGAATGGCCCTAACAGCTTCCTCAGTGAGGACTCTGGGGTGAGAACTAAGACCCACATGGAGTTTGGAGGCAAGGAGTCAGTTTTCTCCCTGCCCCAATCACTTTGGCTTTTTCCCATCAGCAACCGTGACCCTAGCCAAACCCTTCCCATTCGTGGGAGGTACAGCTGTCCCACACATGTGGCAAACAAGGACCAGTAAAGCTGCCTCTTCTATTTTTAGCACTTTAATATGGATGCAAAGGTCACCAAGAGTCCCCATTTCCTGGCTTGGTTCCTCTGCCTTTCTCTTTCCCTCTCCCTCTTCTCTTCATAATTCTCTTCCTCGATACCTTTTCTTACAATCAAATCATTTTGGAACAAAATAGGATCACAGCTTGTACTTCACTTTTGCTGTACTGCAGATTGCCCTGAATTAGGTGGAATGTCTATCCTGCGGTATGAGGAGTCACTCATGGGCTTGGGAAACTGCACAGCAGTCTCAGATTGATGCTACTTCTTACCCTCCTATGGGAGAGAAGAGCTCTAAGCCTTCTGCCATCTGACCCTCAAAGGGAACCTGGCTGGAATATAGTCTCTGTCTTTGAACATTCCTCTTTCTCATGCTTGGAGGGTGGGAGGACCTTTCATTCTATTCACGAGAACCATGGAATCTTTTCAGACACAAGCACAACCTGGCAAATTACGTCATAACCTTAGAGGTTAGGAAAGTTCCCCGTTACCTGTTTTCTGGGTCAGCCAAGGTCAGGCTCCGGGTGACGTAACACATCTTGAGGGGGATGCTTTTCCGGTCTCTATGGAAAGAGAAGGACTGGGATGACAGAGGATCTGCAGAACCACCCCCTAATCTTGGAGACTCAGGTGGAGGTGTTTCCCATCCAATCTCAGACACTGGGGACCCTTTCTTCACATAAGGTGTGGCTTCTCTCATGTACTTCACTGTAAAGAAAAAAAACAAGACAAGAAACATTTTTAGGAATACAACTTTTTAGGGAATACCAATATGGTACAGCATACAATGTATAAGTAACACTTCTATGTTGTGGTCAACAGTTGTCTAATTGGACTTAAGGCTCACTCAATAGGAGGAAACACAAGTCTGGTACAGTAAACGCAGGCAAGAATTAGATAAAATGTTTATATTGGTACCCATAGAGTAGTGTGGTTCTAATCCTTCATCAAAGAAAGTTCTCTTTTCAACAGAAGGCAAGTACAGAGATCTATAGCTTGCCAAAATGCAGAGAATAAGTGAGTGTCCATCCCCAACTGGGACACCTATGACACAACACAACACCTACACCTAAAACTCATGCAACAGAGAAGAAGGACTATAAATTTTGTAAGAGGCACAAGACCAAGACAGCGTCAGCTAGCCAGTGTTCTCTATACTGGACAGGGTAACTGCATCCATAAACTCTCAACAATATGGGTATCTTCACAAGACTACACCAATTAACATACCAGCATGGATGGGGCAAAATTCAGAATGACCCAACTCATAGATGAAGAGCTATAGGCGGTAATGGTTGATGATGGATGAGTAATCAGTTCTCTCTAGAGATGAATACACAATTTATTTTCCAATCTTGGTGGTCATCCCTGAACACATGTACATACAAGCAACACTAATGGGGATTAGTAGATTTTCAGTAAGTGCGTGCATTTGTGTGTGTGTTTGTGTTTGTGTGTGTGTATGTGTGTGGTGTGTGTGTGTGTGTGTGTGTGTGTGTGTGTGATAGAGAGAGAGAGAGAGAGAGAGAGAGAGAGAGAGAGAGAGAGAGAGAGAGAGAGAGAAATAATAAGTTTAAAGCAAGGTCATGAATTTGAGAGAAGGTAGTCCACAATAGTGTCTGGGTTTGGTAACTGTATATGGGATGCATGCCCAGGTGGGGCAGTCTCTGTATGGTCTTTCCTTCAGTCTCTGCTCTACAATTGGTCTCTGTATCTCTTCCCATGAGTATTTTGTTCTCCTTCTAAAAAGGACTGAAGCATCTACACTTTGGTCTTCCTTCTTCTTGAGCTTCATGTGGTCTGTGAATTGTTTCTTGGGTATTCTGAGTTTTTGTGCTAATATCCACTTATCAGTAAGTATATACCATGTATGTTCTTTTGTGACTGGGTTACCTCAATCAGGATGATATTTTCTAGTTCCATTCATTTGCCTGTGAATTTCATGAAATCATTGTTTTTAATAGCTGAGCAGTACTCCATTGTATAAGTGTACCACAGTTTTTGTATCCATTCTTCTGTTGAAGGACATCTGGGTTCTTTCCAGCTTCTGGCTATTATAAATAAGGCTGCTATGAACATAGTGGAGCATGTGTCCTTGTTATATGTTGGAACATCTTTTGGGTATATGCCCAGGAGTAGTATAGCTGGGTCCTCAGGTAATACTATGCCCAATTTTCTGAGGAATTGCCCAACTGATTTTCAGAGTGGTTGTATCAGCTTGCAATCCCACCAACAATGGAGGAATGTTCCTCTTTCTCCACATCGTCCACAAAAAAAATCTGTTGTCACCTGATTTTTTTGATCTTAACCATTCAGACTGGTGAGAGGTAGAATCTCAGGGTTGCTTTGATTTGCATTTCCTTGATGACTAAGGATGTTGAACATTTCTTTCTTCTCAGCCATTTGGAATCCCTCAGTTGAGAATTGTTTAGCTCTGTACCCAGTTTTTAATAGGGTTATCAGGTTCTCTAGAGTCTAACTTCTTGAGCTTTTTTGTATATATTGGATATTTGCCCTCTATCAAATGCAGGATTGGTAAAGATCTTTTCTTAATCTGTTGGTTGCCATTTTGCCCTATTGACAGTGTCCTTTGCCTTACAGACACTTTGCAATTTTAGGAAGTCCTATTTGTCAGTTCTGTATCTTAGAGAATAAGCCATTGGTGTTCTGTTCAGGAAATTTTCCACTGTGCCCATGTGTTCAAGGCTCTTCCCCACTTTCTCATCTATTAGTTTCAGTGTATCTGGTTTTATGTGGAGGTCCTTGGTTCACTTGGACTTGAGCTTTGTACAAGAAGACAAGAATTATCAATTTGCATTCTTCTACATGCTGAAGTGCTTGCTGACAGGAGCCTGATATAGTTGTCTTCTGAGAGGCTCTGCCAGAGCCTGACAAATACATAGGTAGATGCTCACAGCCAATCATTGAACTGAGCATGGGTTCCCCAATGGAGGTGTTAGAGAAAGAACTGAAGGAGCTAAAGGGATTTGCTACCCCATGGGAAGAACAACAATATTAGCCAACCAGACCTCCCAGAGCTCCCAGGGATTAAACCACCAACCAAAGAGTATACATGGAGGAACCATGCAGCTCCAGCTGCATATGTAGCAGAGGATGGCCTTGTCTGGCATCAATGGGAGGAGAGGCCCTAGGTACTGTGAAGGGTCTGTGTCCCAGTGTAGGGGAATGTCAGGATGGGGAAGCAGGAGTGGGTGGGTGGGTCGGGGAACACCTTCATAGAAGCATGGAGAGGGGGATGGGATAGGAAGTTTTCTGAGGGGAAACCAAGAAAGTGGATAACATTTAAAATGTAAATAAAGAAAATATCTAATAAAAAATTCTATAAAGAGAGAGAAGGTCGTTGAAAGGACACAGAAGAGTCAGAAAGGGTAGATAATAGGATGTGTAGATGATGTAAGTACACTGTACTCAGAGGAAATTTTCAAGAGAAGAGAAGGTTACGTTTTTGGAAAAATCTCTTGTCTCTGAAAGAAACATGCATTGGGCATGTAGCTAGCACCACGCCTGCTACATTCTGAACAAGATTCAGGCTTTCTTCTTCTTTCAACACAATTATCTTATTATTTAAATTACATATCCATGTCAACCTTCTGTAAGGCAAAAGACACTGTCAAAAGGATAAATCGGCAACCAACAAATTGGGAAAAAATCTTCACCAACCCCACATCCGACAGAGGGCTAATCTCCAATGTATACAAAGAACTCAAGAGGTTAGACCCCAGAAAACCAAATAACCCTATCCAAAAATGGGGTACAGAGCTAAACAGAGTCTTTTCACCTGAAGAAATTTGGATGGCTGAGAAACACCTTAAAAAATGTTCAACATCACTAGTCATTAGGGAAATGCAAATTAAAACAACCCTGAGATTTCACCTCACACCAGTCAGAATGGCTAAGATTAAAAACTCAGAAGACATCAGGTGTTGGCGAGGATGTGGAGAAAGAGGAACACTCCTCCACTGCTGGTGGGAATGCAAGCTGGTACAACCACTCTTAGAAACAATGAATACCCATGGTATACAGTCACTGATAAGTGGATATTAGCCTAGAAGCTTAGAACACCAAAGACACAAATCACATATCAAGTGATGTCTCACAAGAAGAAAGGAGTGGACACTGGTGCTAGAATGGACCAAAACATCATTGTGGGAGAGTACAAGAACAGTAAAGTGGGAGGGGGTGGATGTGGGAGCAGGGGGAGGGAAAAGGACATGTGGGACCTTTGGGGGTGGGGAACCAGAAAAAGGGAAATGAATTGTAAATATAGAATATATACAATAAAAAAAAAAGAAAGAAAAAAAAACCAATGTCGGACAGTTGAGAATTGCATTTAGCTTTTTTATTTTTTCATCTGTGACATTGTCTATCTTTCTTTTTAAATTACAAATCGTATTGTAGAAGGCTGAAAACAAGTGTGCAGTTGATGTGAAGTGTAAGCCAGGCTGAAAGACCATGATTTAATGCACATGTAAAGATTCTGGAAGCCATGTCATTGCCCAGGATGCTGTTATTATGAGCAGAAGCAAGGGTAGACTTCAACTTCAATGGTGCTGAAATCATGTACACAAAGAAATGAATATGAATGTCTATATTCTAGTGGAAAAATCTGTAGTAGTAGAGCCATTATTTCTGAAGGCTAAGAACTAGAAAATGAACAGGTTAAATACATCATAATCTCTATAGGCATTAAAATGAGATAGATATGCACATGTTGATGGAGCAAGACTTGGAAATCGACGATTAAGGAAAACACAAAGTAGACAGTGTTCTGATCACAAATATAAGATGGGCTTGAAGGCATATGCCTTTAATCACAGCACTTGGGAGGTAACTCTCTGAGTTTGAGGCCAGTCTGGTCTATAAAGCTAGTTTCAAGATAACCAGGGCTACACACAGGATAACACTGTCTCAACAACAAAAATTACAACCAAAATTACCCCACAAGTATATGAAAATTTGTGATTATATATTTAATACTTCTTACATACTTCTTATATGATATACGCACATGTATACATATACTAGTTCAATCTAAAAACTATCAATATTTTCTAGACTTCATATCTAAAAATTATTGAAGATATATACCTATACATTTAGTCTATATGTATATAATAATATATGTACATATACATGTGTATAGATGTATATATATGCATATATATTTATATATTTATATAATACATATGTATATATATCTATATATACAGCTACATAGTGTGTACATGTATATATGTACAGAATGCATGTATGTCTATATGTACATGCATATGTATATACATGTGTGTCTCTATATGTGTATGCTATGTATATATAAATCTATGTATGTATTTATATACAAATGTATGTATATCTACATGTATAGACATATATTATATACATATATACACTATCTATATTTACATATCTTCAGTTATTTTTAATATGAATTCTAGAAAATGTTGATAGGAGCTTGTTCCGGAGAATGGAATGAAAAGCCACCATGATAGAAATAGGCTTTTGCTATCTTTTTGTGTACTTTCATGTTTAGCCACATTTCTATATTACTTTTTTAAGATTATAAAGTGTAACAAGCCTGAGCAGAACATATAGCAGCGCGGCTTTTCCTCATGTTTGCCTTGTTCCTTATATATTTTTTGAGTTGGCAGTGCAACTGAGATTTTTAGGAACATGCAATATGAAGTTTTCTGTCCTTCTCGCTGTAGGCTTTCTTCTCTGGTTCACTTTTGCATAGTGGCCAGAAATCAAAGCTCAGGCCACTACCAATGACAGTGGATTCAAATGTACAAAAAACTCTTGGACGGCTTGAGTAAGTCAGATAAGAACTGATGCTTCCATGGCGTAAGACTGAGACTAGGCTTAGGGAGACTACAGAAAGTAGTTCATAGTTTCCATACTCGTGTTACAACACGAAGATGACTCTATTAAATGCTTTTGCTGTTGTCCCTGGGTCCTTGGGCTGTATCATAACAGCTATGAATTGGCGGAATATAGAATGTCACCATTTCCTTGCTCCACAAAGCTGTGTAATAGAGGCTGCAAAGCCTGAGAGGCTGCAAAGTTGCTTCCTGACCTCACACAGGATCAGCGCCTCCAGGAAATCCTACTGAAGCAGTGCAGAAGCCATGGCATGGAGTAGAACGAGCCAAGTGTTATAATAGGAATAAGAGACCTTAGACAAGAACCTGTAGGCACGAATCCAGTATTTACGAGGAATCCGCAGCTCCATAGTCTCCCTGCAAACCTGTCAGCAGAGATTAAAGCTCTAGGAGAAGAGAGGTGACTCAAACAGATCACTTTAAGGAATGTGTTATCACTGAGTAATCTACTTAAAGAGGAGCACAGACATGGCTTATAACATGTATAGAAAACCCCACGGAGACTAACTTTAGCTACACAAAGTTGAAAGGAATGAGACTCTTTAAAAAACATTGTAGTTTTACTCTTCTATAAAGTGTGTGGGCTTTATATATGTGGTGTCTTGTGTGTGTGTGTGGGGGGGGGGTGTGTGTGCGCACGCGCACACGCATGTGTATGAGTGTCAATGTGAATCAAGTTTTAAAAATTCCTAGGAAGATGATGGAAAAGTGTCAGAAAAAAAAAGTGCTGATGGAGGATGGGAGTGACTAGGAGGAAGGTCACATGGAATACAGAAGAGAGACAAAAGATGGGGGAGTCACAAGGGAGGGTCAGAGGTCACAGGAAGATGGGGCAATAATGGAGCTGGAGAATCTACTGAACCTGCAGACTTTGCCCTAAAATACCACAGTGATATCTAATACCCTGTGTGCTAATTTAAAAAAATAAAAAACAGTGACTCTTTTCCCTATTTCTTCAGATGGTAACATGTACACTTACTGGGATATAGGACGTTCTAGCAGCAATTGGGACGAACGGAATGGATTCTTATCACTCCATCTGGCAGAAGATGAGAATGGCGACTTCAAAGGGAGACTCAAGGATGCTGTGTGGGTAAGTGGCATTTGAACTCAGCCTTAAAACACAGCCAACATGTTAAGAAATAGAAGGATCACGACTTTCCTTTTATATAACACACTCTGATTTTTAACTCTGATCACGATTCCATAGCAGAGAAAAATTTGGTGTCAGTTTCCAAGAGGGATAAGAAAAAAACATTCAATCACGAGCCAAATATCAAACAAGGTTACTTTCGTATTGTCCTATAGTTAATCTTCACAATTACTACTTCACAAGGACTCACTGTATATTTGTTAGGGAAACCAGGGTCTATAGACAAAAATATTTCAGCTACCATTCCTTCATTGAGTCTACGTGCCCACGGGCAATAAAATATGAAAATATATTGTTGTCCTTTTCAGAAAAGCTTTGTAGGATTATCCTAACTCTACTGAACACATAGGTTATTGTTCATATATACATGAAACATTCATGCTCAGAAGTTTGTCATGTAGGAGCACACATGGTTAGCAACTGGCAGGGCTCTAGTTTATCTACAGATGTTCTTTTGTGATATCTGGCTATGCCACTTAGATGAAAGATGCACAAAAGTTGATAAGTTTGGATTTTATTTTAGATAGTAGCAATAATGGTTATCAGTGAGAAATACAGTAGCCCAATCACTGGCCAGTTGTAGAGAGAAATTTCTAGAGAGGAGACTTGGTTGCCTAAAGGAAAATATATTAGACATAGGTCTAACATTTTTGAGGGCACAAAGGATTATTCTCAGTGATAACCCAAGCAATATTCTAAGTAGCCTGCTTAGGGATGAAGAATTCTAGAAATATGTGACTTGATCCACTTGTGGGGCAGAGCTGATAAACATACAAAAACTTAGCCTAAAAGCAAATATTTGCCAAGCACCCACTTCTTATGAGGTACAGAATTAGAGTAATTTACATAGGAGAGATAGCCAAGCAAGGCCTTGAGGAAAGTATGCCTTCTTGGGAATAATATTTAATGGAGAGTGATGCTCTTAACCAGCCAATAGAATATAAAGATGCAGAGGATACACTAATGAGTAAATATGGTGATCTAATTTTTTGCTCACTCACCAAAATTTATCAGATTGTTTTTACATACAAAGGATTGTGCAGCCTGTGAATGATACAGAATCATCCATTTGGAATATATTCGAAGTCCAGAAGAGAAGAAGCTGGCAGGAGTAAGTGACAAGATTTGTGTTAATTTTTAAGCCTGGTTTAAGGAGGTACCACACTGCACAAATCTCTAGCTTTCCGACAGTATCAAAGGATTGTTCTTTATGGAAGATAACAATTTCATCCTAGGCTGCAAAGAGTTCTGAGAACCATTTCCAAAGACAATGAGATGGCTTAAAAATCAAAGAAAATGTTGCACACTAGGAAACAAAGTACCCTAAGCACAAGCAACTGATGGTAGCAACAGCTATATGTACTTAAAACTTGAAAGAGGGTGGTAAAAAGACACAGAAGTTTGAGAGAGTTTTCCAGAGAGTAGTTAAAGAGGTGACCTAACTAACTAGTTAAATTCAAGCAAGATGTCTAGTATAATTGATAATGATACTGATAATAATATAACAATAATAACAACAAAATAAATAGTCCTCAAATTAAAGCTACATTAGACACACACACACACACACACACACACACAAACACACACACACACACACACACACACACATCATGAGGAATTAGTGAATAACAGAGAAGATGACCCAGTAGAAGAGTTTATTCTACAGAGGACCTGAGCTGTATTCTCACTATCTATGTCTGGCTTCTCACAACTGCCCATAGCTGCAGCTTCAGGGTGATTCGATGACTCTGTTCTCCATAGATATGTGGCATCACATACATTTACCTCTATACAGACACATGCATACACACAATAAGAAATAAAAGATTAAAAAAATCACAATGTAGCACAATCTTTCAAAAAAGGATGTTAAGTGTTGATTACAGATTAAGAAATATAGGACCAAAGAGATGGCTCAGATGCTAAAGGCTAGGTTCATAACCAAAAATAGAAAATTAAGAGAAATGAAGGATAAACTGTAGAACCAGAAGAGTAGAGTAGGAATCATGTGGCTGAGAATAAGAATTTTCTAGATGCAAACATGCTGAGCCACAAGATCTAGAGATCTTGTCTTGGTTTTGCCAAACAAGATGACACCCTTAGAGTTTCAACCTCAACCCAAATTGAAATAATGTAATTTGTTTTCTTTACGCTTTGAGTTGGTTTAACAGTTCTTCTTTCCCTTTGTACATGTGCCTCTCCAGAGACCCTCAGCTGACACCTCTGGATTTTACTAGCACTGGATGCGATTGTCAAACAAGTTCTTAAATGAATCCTGATATTTCTGGCAGACAAATGCTCCAACCAAAGTAATAAGGAGAATGGGAAGGTAATCATTACTGCTTCTGAGAAAAATAGCTGGCTCATGGGACTTCTTCCAAGACATGTCTTGAAAAAGGCAAGTAACATTTCTTGGTCCAGAGCTGGAGACAGTTCCATGGATGAATATTTATAGGAATGGGTCCTGCATTCAATGGATGGACAATGGATGGAACGCCTGGCATGGAGTGGAGAAGTTGTAAGGCCAGATAGCCTGGTATTATGTGGTGGGGAAGAAGAGACCCCCATCTCAGACAAGATAGAAGGCAAGATGAACACCCAAAGCTGTCTACTGACCTTCATACACAAGCATGGACTCTTAATATTCACATGCTTGCAGGTCTGACCCCACAGCCTTTCTTCAGGAGTCCTGCTGAGTAAAAAAAAATCAAAAAAACAAAACAAAACAAAAAACCAAAAATACAAACAAAACCAAAAGCACTAGATACTATTTATCTTCCTCTGTGCTGGGATTGTAACCCAGGGTCTCGTCCATGGTAGGCAAACGTTGTATACGGAGCTACATCCCTAGTCCTTGGATCTTGCTTCTGTTTGATAAGCATGAAAAGCAAAGAAATGTGTTCTTTAAAACTGATACAAGGAAAGGACACTGGCTTTCTCTAGTAGTCCATGACTTCTCACCAGAGGAAGTAAGGGTAATCCAAGGTGCCAGTGGCCACAGAATTTCATGGCTAAGTACTTGAGTCCTCTTCAATCCCTGATCGAGACTTGAGGCTAAGGACCCCTATGTGGAGAGTAGGAATGGTACAGAGATGTTTGGAGGGGACACAGTAGTGACCCTGACAAGGACTAAGAATATGAGAATGCTTTCCCTGGTTCGTTGTGGCCTGTTTTCTAAAGCCATTACACATAACCAAGTAAGTTTGGTTTAATGAAAAGAAAGGAAGGTGTTACCTAAATCTGAATTTTTTTTTGGGGGGGGGCAGATATTCCAATGAATTCATTGAATAGAAAAGTATATTATGAATTTAGCAAGTTTAGAATTCAATAAAAGATTCAGTGGGGCCACTCTGCTTCCCAAAGTGCCAGGAACTCTGGGTTCTACTGTCTTCTACATCCTGTTTTTACTATACCTCTTGATAACTTAAAATAGATGTCTGTGTTTCATCCATCCAGACCCACATCCTATGAAGACAAAGGGAAAATGGAACACAATAACTTGTATCTTAGTTTCTTTTCCTGTTGCGGTGATAAAATGGACTGGCAAAAAAAAAAATCAGCTTAAAGGGGAAGTTATTTGTCTCACTGTTGCAGGTAAGTCAAAGCAGTGGGAAGGTGAACCAGCTGGCGATGTCATGTGCACAGTCAGGGGAAGAGGAAATGAATGGCTTGCATGCCAATGGTCAACTGAATCGCTGCTCTTCCTTTGGTGTCAGGCTGAGCCCATGAAATGGTGACACCCATCTTCAGGATGGCTCTTCTCATCTCAGTGCACATAACCAAGAAAATCCTTCACAGGCATGCTTGCTGTGCACCTACTTCAGACCATTCCCAATTTTGATGTCCAGGTGATTCCACATGTGTTAACTGAAACCAATATACACACCAAGCCTTCCTCTTAACTCCACCTTCCAACCACTGCCAAACCATTTTTGTTTACAACTCACTGACCAAAACTTAGCCACATAACCACATCTAGATGAAAAAGCAAGTCCTTGTTATTAGTTGCTCTGGCCACTTGGCCGGAAACTGGAGTAGAGGGAAAGCCATTACGTGGAAATATAAGAAAATGGATTCGGGATGCCAGGATCTAACTTTCAGGGCCTATCACTTGGATACATTGTAACTCTTTTTGAGCCTTACAACTTAGATTCATATCAAATAACTAAAAGTCTTAGAATAAGCTGTAAAGAATTCAACGTTTCTTTCTGCTAAGCATTTCCTGGGCACTAATGCTACAACATCCTATGGTACAAGCATTTTCTTCAAACCTATTTTACCAATTGACACTTACACCACAGAGGAGTTAAGTCATATACCAGAGCTTTTGGTGCTAGAAGTTGGTAGAAGGAGGAGGTGAATTTAATAGTGTCTCAAGTCCTTACATTTAACCATAAACTATACTATTTCCCACATTGTGTTAAAAATTGACTCTGTGTGTGTGTGTGTGTGTGTGTGTGTGTGTGTGTGTGTAAGTAAGTAAGTAAGTCAATGTTTTCCTGTCTCAGAAGAAAACATTCAATTAACAGGCTGTTCCCTATAACATAAGAGAGTTTGATTTTGTAAGCCTGAACTATTAAACTGTGGCATTTCAATAAGCACCTTTGAAGACACCACAATATATATTCATAATAGAGGGTTTAACCTGGCAGAACTGAACAGCTAGTATCTGCATAATTATACCTCCATGTACTTACAGACACTAATTTCAGGCAAAGAGCTTTTGAAACCAATCAAGAAACAGCCAGGCCCAGTTTGGGGCACCTAATAATCAGAACTAATTAATAAACCATGGCCTTTCTGGGCATCATGAATTAAAAACTGTGGTTGAGCAATTAAGATTCTAATCTTCAGCTGCAAGAAAAAGAAAAAGTGGGAGGCTGTCTGTAAGAAGTCTTCTTCCACACTGCACCAAGTTTCTTTCAATATGTTGGGAGTATTTCATCTGAAGGGAAGCCAGTTGCAAGACTTTCAAAAGAATGCTCAAGAAAGCCCAAGTTCATTAGGCCCCCAAGTTACCACAATGAAATCTTTGTTGGGCCGGTCAGATGACATTTAAAAGCAAAAGCAGACAGAGCTACACACGAGGAAATGCTTTAGGCAAGTCTAATCAGCTCTCCTACCAGGCTTGTTTCTAAGGAGTCAGAAAATGTGTTTGATATGTTCAAGTCTTCTTTTCTAAAACAACAACAACAAATGAGATTCAGGTTACTGGAAAGAAATGAAATACTTCGTGACTCCAGGGAGTGTGAACTCCAAATGTGAACTTCTAAATGTGATTGACGAGGAGGTCAGCTGATGTTGGGGAATGCAAGTGTTCAGACCTTCTCTGAATCATTGCAGCTGAGCCCAGGCCTTACGTTGTGTGTGGAATATGGCGATAGAATGCCAGATCACACATTCTCTTCTTGATACCTTCCTAGGTCACCTTCTGAACCCTGCGGGAGGAAGCCATTCATGTTTCCAAGAAGACTGAGGAGTGATGAAAGAGGCAATCTGAATTTCTCTCACACTCTGCTAATTTCTCAGCAGGCTGATAGTGTAGTGGAAAGAGAATTGGCCCTGGGACTCAGGGACCTGGATTACAGTTCCAGATCTGGCTCTAACTAGCTTTCCAGCCCTGGGCAAGTCACTTCACCTCCCTGATCTCATTTTCCTCACCTGTCAAGGGAGGAAATAAGGTCTCTAGGTTTTAAACATTGTGTGATTTCCTGAGAAGCTGCCTCCTCTAAAAGGTGTGTGTGTGTGTGTGTGTGTGTATGTGTGTGTGTGTGTTGTACACTCACATACACACACACATACTCTTCTCTCTCCACACACACACACACACATACAACACTCTCCTTCTCTCTCTCTCTCTCTCTCTCTCTCTCTCTCTCTCTCACTCTCTCACACACACACACACACACACACACACACACACAATGTTGGGGAACTGGGGAGATAGCTCAGTCTGTAGAGCCCGTGCTGTGTTAACGTAGACCTGAATTTGATCCACAGCATTCACGTAGAAAGAGAGGAGTGGGAGTGAATGCTTGTAGACTCAATGCTGGGGAGGTGGAGACAGAAGCATCTTTGGGAGTTGCAGGCCAGGTAGCGTAGAAAACCAGTGAGTTATAGGCCCTAATCAGAAGCTCTATCTTGCCTGAAAGTGGTGGTGCATGCCTTTAATCCGGGCACTCAGGGAGCAGAGGCAGGTGGATTTGTGAATTTGAGGCCAGTTTGGTCTACAGAGCAAGCATGGGCTACACAGAGAACTGTCTTACAAAACCAACCCCACCCTACCCCCCAAAAAGGAAAGCAAGAATGAAGCTCTACCTCAAAAACAAACAAACAAACAAACAAACAAACAAACAAAAAACAAAAAACAAAAAAACAAAAAAACTAGGGAGGGTAGCTCCTGAAAAATGACAACAGAGCTTGACATATGATCTCCACATGAATATGCATACTCATGTGTGCATAACCACATGCAAAGGTGCATTCTTCCACTGTAAACATACATGCTTTCACATGTGGAACATGTGTGGGGGAAACAGCAAGAATACATGAGTACACGGGCTGGACCTAGGCTTCCCCACTCATACATAGCAGAAGTGCAGCCTGACCTCCATGTGGGTCCTAAACAACTGGAACAGGGCTATCCCCAAAGCTGTTGCCTGTATGTGGGATGTGTTCTTCTAGCTGGGTTGCCTTGTCTGGCCTCAGTGGGAGAGGAAGCACCTAGCCTGGCATTGACTTGAAGTGCCCGGGTTGGGGGGTATACCCAGAGAGGCCAACATCCACTCATAGGAGAAGGGGATGGAGAAAGGATTATGGGAGGGGTTGACTGGAAGGGGACAATGAAAGGGATGTAAAGTGAATAAGTAAAAAATAACATTAAGAAAACCCAGTAACGTTGACTTGCTATTTGTACTGTCATCCACAGATAACCATCTCCATGTGTACCAAATGCTAGTCCAAAGGCTGGTGCAATCCATCTTCTGACTTTGTAAGAGCCTCCGGGCCCCTTGCACATCACCAGATAAGCTTATGCTGAGATGGCATGATCCACTCACAGCACTCCTGGTCTGGCTGCCTTGTCTATGAGAATCATTATCTCCATTCCTTTACTGGGTTCATTTGCTTTCCATCTGCCAAGTGGGTTATTGAAGATAGGACCTTAAGAGGCATTTGAAAAATGCCCAAAAGGTTCTCAAAGGCCATGAGGTGTGAGGCTGCTGAGTTAGAACTATGGAGAGCCAGGAGTCAAATACAGTGGGGAATCACATCTATAGACTTCAAATACAATTTTCGAATTTCCCTGGTTTCATAATTTTTTATTTATTCAACTTTATAAGCCGTCCTTTGAAACTTTTATATATGTACATAGTGAAATATGATCATTTTTTTACCCTAGTCCCTTTTTTGTGGATTTGGGAATTGAATCTAGGGCCTTATTATTGCCAGATAGATGCTTTATCACTGAGATGTATCCCTAGTCCTGACAAGATCATTCAAAGGAACATGCCGTTATTCACCAACAAAGCAAGATTGTTGCAAGATTGGTGCCCCACAGTAAATTAGGGGCACAGGGAAAGTATCCTGTTGCAAGGTAGCCCTTGTTATCACCCAGAACCTACTGTTTTGTTAGTCATCAATGGGTTCTTGCTTTAGGGAGGAAGTCTGAGTGTTGGAGTTGTCACACTGAATGAAGTAGGCTGGCTGCTATCCCCAGTGGCACCTCCTTCCCATCTGTGGGGTGGAGAAGGACATTAAGCAACAAAGAAATATAGAGATTGCTCTGAAAGTATAAGTCATAGGTAGATGGCCTTGCTGGTCTGTCCTAGTTTATATGGAGGCATTCATCCTCTGCCTCTGTTTGCTTCCTGTCCTTGTCTTAGGTGATATGGTTTCTACAGTTCAAACACACATGATAAAAAACTGCTTAATATTCTGAATATGTCAGACACTTGTCTGTCTCTGCCCTTTGCATAGGCAGTTTTCTATTTGGAGAAAACTCCCTATGCCTACTAACCCTCAGTTTAGATGAGACTTCCTTTCTTGGAGTGCTCAGCCTCCTCTAGACACAGCTTCTTTTCAAATCGACTCACAGCATCAAGATGGTGAGCCTCAGAATGATAGCTCAATGGCCCAACCGATTTACAACTGCTGGAAACGTTGGGTGACCACAGTAGAAGTTATTAGATTCTGGAATCAGACTACAGAGTTTCACTTCCCAGCTCTTCTGTCTCACAACTGCTATGTGAACTTGGGAAGCTTCCGCGAACCATCACCCGGTGATCATCCATTCTTCTGTAGCATGAGGAGAAAAAGTAATGCTTACCTCAGAGAGTTGCTGTGTGGTTCACTGAGGTCACACACACACACACACACACACACACACACACACACACACACACACACACACACACACACTCATTAGGGTTTAAATAATGTAACCCAGTGAGTCATCTATTTATATCTAAGTCATAGCAATGGTCACAAAGCTGAGTACACAGCATGGAGTTACGTAGTATGGATGGCAGGTTAGATCTCAAAGACACATTTTTTTTCCTTACAGATTTATTCTGAAGGAGGAAGAGTTATAACTGATCCTTCTTCTAGGCAAAGTAGCAGAGGACAGGGATTACCAATCACTCCTCAAAGGTTACAAGACCCAAGAGTAACAGACAAAGGTTGGAGGCTCAAGAATTGTCATACAGAATTGCAGGTGGTAAGGTTTCTCTGCAAAGAGCCAGATAGGAAAATGTTTTCGCCATAGAGGTTCCATCATGACAGTGTCCCGCCACCGTGCCACAAAGAGGTTATGGGTGATATGTAAACATAGGGGCATGGCTGCCTTCCAAATACAACTTCATTTACAACAGGCAGCAGGCTAGATTTGAGTCGCAGGCTGTCTTTTGCCAAATCTGGATATAACGCAAGAACTAACTAGGAGTTAATGACTGTTTATCACATTTTGAGCCATGGTCTGAACATAAGAGGAATCTTAGTCCATTAAGGACATGCCTATGAAGCAAAGCCTAAAATTCTGTCGTATATGCAAGGAAAAGTACCACATCTCCTTGCCTCGCGTCATCAGTAATGACTTGGAGTGCAGGAGGATGAGGTGAGGTAGTCTTCTTCTGAGATCCCCATTCCTAATTACTCCAGACGCCATCTCTCCAGATGTCACATGCTGCTTACACACAAAATTTTGTTTCTCTAGCCACAAGAGCTTTTTGGAAATCATGCTTGATTCAATGATCTAGTCTGTCAAATAATGTCTTAGAGTCGGTAACTTATCAACACATACAACTATGGCTTTGCAGAAAACAAAACCCAAGCCAGATTAAAGGCTGAAGCAGTAGAATGGCGGTTCCTCCACATCCTCTATTCCATACGTGAAGCTGTAAGACTAAACAGTGGGTAAATGTAGGTAAAAGGATAACCTGATCGTTGAATCGTCAACAAACAAAGAAGTTGTGCATTAAATAAGATAGTAAATACTTTGGTGAAGATCGTGAATGTTAGGGTCTGACACTGGGGTTAAATTAAACTACTAATTCTTCTGTGTAGCTCTGAGAAACTCACTTAGCTCCCTCTTCTGTTACTTGTATCTGTCCCACAGGGCTGTTATGAGATTAAATAAAGACCGTATGTGTCAGTCACTGCTATGAGGCATTATCTCTTGTACAATAGAAAGGGTTTAGGAGACATAAATATATGTGCGTTGGAATATAATTATGATCTTGTTTTTGGAGAGGTACTAGAGTCATGATCAGTGGACACAGATGCCAGAGGTCACGTCTGGGCTTAATACAGAAGGAATCCACTGAAACGGTGACATCCCACTTGCTAGTGACATTTAAGCTGGAACTGGATGGGGTGTCTCCCAGCCATGTTATCGAGAAGAATTCTGTTTTGTGGAAGAGTTGATTGTTTCTCAAATCCTTTAAGCTGTCACATGCTATGCTGTGATTCCTTGAGGAATGTAGTTAATCAAGATACTAATCCAAAGTCTCCAATAGAGTGAGGTCAATTTGCACTGCATTATCAGATAAAGTCAGGCAGTGCGGTTCTTCATTATCATACGATGAGCTGTGTAACAGTCGGGCAACTTGGAAAGTTGAGTCTTAGAAACCTCCTCTATAAAAGGAGGCAAACAAATGTTCTCCTTAAGGCAGGCAATGCAGTGTGGTTGTTCCATGTATGAGGCTTGGGTCAGAAGAGCTGGGCTTAAATCTCAAACCTTCCACTTATCAGTGGGGCCTCTTTAAGGAAGGCCTGAAGCTCTCTGGGACTCAGTTGCCTCCCTGTGTCATCGCAGTACTTGTATTATCTCACAGGATCACTATAAGGGTTGACTATGAAACAGTTCCTAAACCACACATGACACTCAAATGTAAACATTATTATGTTATTAGCAAAATTATTGTTATGCGATTTCAGTGAGAAAATGCATTGCAAGAACACTTCAGGAAGCACATAAAGAATCAGAAGAAAGAGAAACAAGGGTAATGCTAAAAGGTTTTTATTTGTCTTAGTCTGGGTATGTTGTGTACTCAGAGTAATATACACATTAGACAGTAAAGTTCATGGAGAGGCTAAGACAGATACGAGGGTTCTTCCAACCAGACAGTATTGTGAATACTACTAATTTTCAATGCTCACAACTCCATATCATGTTCATTATCCTGTTCTCCTGAAATAGGCATAAGAATGACCTTTTAGAATCTGATCGTACAATTTGAGACTTCCATGTCCCAGGAAGTGAGACTACAAGAACTCCCCCAATGAATCAGACCTCCTCTGCAAACCACATAAACAGATGAAAACACAGTTCCCAGAGCCGAGGTCTGTGGGACTCCAGAATTGACCTCACTGGGCATGTGCCAGGAGGGTTTTCTTTATTTGTTTGTTTTCCTAAAGGTCAAACTCAGGCTGGTCTTGCTTAACTCTCTCTCAGGAGACTCATCTCTAAGAATTAGATTGGGATGACATACAAAAGGGCTAAGTAGCTCTCTGGGATTTCAGGGGAGGGAGGGAGGGAGGGAGAGAGAGAGAGAGAGAGAGAGAGAGAGAGAGAGAGAGAGAGAGAGAGAGAGAGAGAGAGAGAATATAGCCATTAACAACAATCAACTCAGATACAAAGTAACAGTGTAAAAGACAAACTGAGTTTCTGAAACGTTGAAACTTCAATGCCTTGAAAGTATCTGACTTGGAATTTCATGCCACATCTCATAAATCAGCTTGGAAAGTCCCTTTCAGTGGGGCTACTGCACAGATCAAGTTCCATAGAAACTTGGGTTAGATGAGTAATTAGTTACTGCTCGTGCATAGAAAAATATGGATAATGTGAACATATTTAGAGTAATAAGCATATCCCATACCCAATGCATTAGAAAGCGAATTTCCAAGGCTGTGAACATATTAAATGGGAAGAACATAAATGTTATGAAAGGAAATGAAAAGAAAAACTGGAAAAGTTTCTGTAATATGTAATGGAATAAAAAGTGAAGAAAATCTGTATTATAAAGCAGGAAACAGACTCAACAGAGATTCAAACAAAAATTAATATTTAACACTTCTAACAACATCATGAAAATAATGGAAAAATGTTGCTTGGGTAGGCAAATTCCTAGGACAAAAAGACTCATCAAAACTGACCTAAATTGTAAAATTAGAGGGAATAGTTTTAATTTTATAATGCATATATGGATCGATATTCAATATAGAGTTTCATATGTATATATGTACACACATACACACACACCAGGCTTATCTCTACTTGTTGCATATTTCAGGACCTTGCTGAACTCGTGAACCTCCTGACTCAGCCTCTATTGTGCTAGGGTGCAGGCATATATCACCACTCTTGATAATCTTAACAAATTCTTCAAGGGATTGTCTCTTAGTTACTCTTCCTGTTGTTGTGATAATACTCTGTGAAAACCAACTTAAGGAAGGGAAGGTTTATTTTGGTCATAGTTCAAGAGGGTAGTCCATTGTGGCTGAGAAGGGAAGGCATCAGAAGCTCTGTGATGATTGTTACTCTGAGTTCCCAGTCAGGAAGACGAAAGGGTGATGAATATATGTGCTCAAGGCATCTCTCTCTCTCTCTCTCTCTCTCTCTCTCTCTCTCTCTCTCTCTCTCTCTTCTCTCTGTCTCTCTCTCTGTGTCTCCCTCTCCCTCTCCCCCTTCTCTCTCTCTAGCCCAGAGAACAGTTCTACTAACTCTTAGGATGGGCCTCCCACATCCTCTGAGCCAATCTAGATAATCGTCATCAATATGCTCAATGATTTGCCTCGTAGGTGATGTAGATTCTGTCAAACTTACAGTCATCACTAAACCATTAGAAAATACCAGAACTACATCTATTAGTGAGTTTTACCCAATTCCTAAGTAGAATGAGTAAATCTTAAATTATTTTAAGAGATAAGCATAGAAAGATTTCCAGTTTATAAATAAATGTAGGATGATTTTTATATTATAACTGCAATCAGGAAAATTCCAAGCAGACAATGGGCCAGGCAACTCCAGCGATAAAAATAAGTGCAAAATGCTGAAAGCTATTAGCAAATCAAATCTAACAACTATACAGTTGGTAGTCCAGCACAGCCAAGTTTGAAATACAGTTATAATGCAAGATTATTAAATATTAGAAACTGTAAGGTTACAACTTAACATGTTAACAGAAAAAAAAAGGATAATGTATGATTACACAACATTTTTTAATATATTTTATAAATTCTAGTTATGGCAAAACATTCAAACTAAAATCGCTAAGAAAACCAGAAACAGAAGGCGACTAAATTAGCTTGCTAGAGAGAAACTACTCGTCACAAATAGCAAAGTCTAAGCAAAACAAAACAAAACAATAAGAAACAACAGCAACAAAATGGAGACTACTGAAGACATGTCTTCCGATCTCAACCCTCTGTTACTGCGCTATGACACAGGAAACTCCTAGGCCAGGATGGAGACAACAAAGAGCCCTTGTGGTCTAAGGACCAAAGGGTCCAAAAGACTATGCACATGAACAGATGAAAAACTAAATGAGGAAGAAGAAAAGAAAGACTGAGGGAAGATGAGAGGAGGACAGGAGGGGCTTAGAGACGGAAGATGAGATTAAGCGTCTGTAGAACTCATTTGAGCAGGGCTGTAGAAAGCGCTCAGTTAGTAAAAGCACTTTCGTGTAAGTGTCAAGACCTGAGTTCGGATCCCCGAACTCATAAGTGGAGCATGGCATTGCTGTGATCCAACCCTTCCGTGGTGAGATGGAGGGTGGAGCCAGAACAGCCGACAGACACATGGTGGGCAACAGTAAGAGACCTCTTGTATAAAAGATAGGAGGTGAGGTGAAATCTGATTCCTGAGCCTGTCCCCAACATGGCGTGGATGAATTTCCTAGCTGCTTTTAGATATTGAATTCTCATGGCACCTATGGAAATAGACAATATACAGTTTTTCATTGTTCACACACATGAGCTCTAACCCTTTTGCCTTCTCTCTTTTTCATAGACACACACACACACACACACACACACACACACACACACACATACACACACATACACACACACACACAGCAGAGGGAACTCAGTATATTTGAATTTCCACAGTGACTGACATCCCACTCTTCAACCCGGTAGTTAGAAAATCAGTTATAACTTCTGAAACTCTCAAGCCACTGTACCTCTGAAGTCAGAGTTTTCTACAGTCTTGCTCAGTTAGGTAGAAAACAAAGTCATTTAAACAGATAGAAGGTAAGGAAGGGGACAAGCCTGGGCTTGCTGAAAACGACCTGAAACCATCTTAGCTTTGGAAATGTAGGGTTTGAGATGTGGATAGAGTATCTGCAAGAGGGCTGTGTAAACAAGCCTAGAATCCTAAGAGTGGCTTTGGGGAGTGATCAGAACCTTACTGTGTGGTCCCTTCAGAAAGAGATTCAAGATAGTTGGCTGACACTCGCCAAATGTGACCTCAAGGCCAGGGATCAGCAGGAGCAAGACCTTCATGTTCTCACGGTGACCCGTGAGTGAGCTGGTCCTCCTGTGGACCACACTTTACAAACAAGTACAAATGTGTCCCCAGGATTCCACAGCCTCAAAGTTGCAGTGATGTAGGCAAGCACCTCCCAAACCCTCCCCCCTCCTTCTTGGCTGTGCCGATATGCCCTTCTGCTATCACATCCGACTCAATATCTTTTTTCCCCTAAGAGTTATGGGATCTTGGACCGATTCCAAAGTGCCCCATGCCTGAAATCTCTTCTCTTAAAAAGGGAGAAAGCCACCCCAATGCCATGGGACTGTTACATTAAACCAGAACACACACAGGCACTGTCTGACATACAGAAAGAAAGAAACACCATAAATGGGAGCCTCCTTTTGCTCTTGCTTCCCAAGCAAACCTTCCAGAGACAGAGAATAGGGACAAAGGGGGATGTCAACTGCATAGCACCCAACAGCATTTCAGGTCTGGTGATATTCTCTTACATTTCAAGCTACCCATACCCCACCATCCTCCAGCCAGCCCAGGGACAGTAACAGGACCAGAGATAAGCATCAGAGCTGGAAAGGGAAAAGAGCTGGTAAGCTGATGACTTAAAGCCTTCCTCCTTTTCTAAAACACTGTTATCCGTGTTCTCTGATCTAATCTTGGAGAAGGGAAGAAGAGGGAGGAGGGTGTGGGTGTTGGGAAGGGAACATTCAAACTAAACAGCGGAAGTCTATTGGGTCATTTAAGACCCAGAACCTTCTAACTGGGGGATTACAGGCTTTCAATTACACTTGTCAGCTGTAAGCTCCCGGTTGCTCCAGAAGTGGAGAGATTTCTGAACTTTCTAAACCCAAGTGTTTGCAACAGTAAGATAACGCACCTCGTGTCGTCGTTGTAAATATGAAATCAGATAATAGTAGACATTCAGAAATGTTCTGGGAGTCAACTTTACTGAAATACAAATGTGAATGCTCAAGCAACCACCAGGAACACTTCAGAACATGCCAGCGTAAAGAACATTCTACTCTCAGAGGAGAATTCTGAGCAAAGATGTTAGGTCCAGCCAGGAACAGACATGCACGAGGTCTGAGAAAGCCAGTGTGTCAGATCCCCTGGAACTGGAGCTACACAGGCAGATGTGAACTTCCTGACACAGGTGCTGAGAACCAAAGTCTAGTCTTCTGTAAGAGTAGGCGGTGCTCTGATCCCAGAGCCATGTCTGCACACCCTGAAAGCAATTTAAAAACTTATTTCATTCAAAATTCTCATACTATAAGGCAAAGTAAACCTAATATCTCACTACCTTATCAGATCAAAACTTAAGGATTACTACTAAATAGGTGATTTCTTTTAGAATTGCAGCTTAGATGTTTTGTCCTGGGTTTCTAGACTTTCCTTCATGCTAACTGGTCGTAAGATAAGAAGTTTCTAACCTGACCAATCATTTTGCACCAGAAAGTTCACAGCATTTCTAGAACTGTGAGTTCCTTTCTATCAGGGTCCAGCCTCTTCACTCTTCTATTCTGTTCCACTCCACTCTGTTTAGCACATACTGTTCATCTGAAGCTACTACTCTGTTGGAAAGCTTGTAAGCCACATAGACTTGTGATCTACACCACTTAAACAGGGCTCTGATACACAACCAAATTCCATCTACTATATTATCTATGTTAGCTGAGATAGAACTTCCCAAGCAGACTTTCATCACCAAATGTATTTATTTTGTTTTTTATATATATGTGTGTGTCTTAGTTTTGGTTTCACTGCTGTGAACAGACACCATGACCAATGCAAGTTTTATAAAAGACAACATTTAATTGGGGCTGGTTTACAGGCTCAGAGGTTCAGTCCATTGTCATCAAGGCAGAAACATGGCAGCATCCAGGCAGATATGGTGCAGGAGGAGATGAGTGTTCTATATCTTCATCTGAAGGCTGCTAGTGGAAGACTGACTTCCAGGTAACTAGGGTGAGGGTTTTAAGCCCACACCCACAATGACATACCTACTCCAACAAGGCCACACCTCCTAATAGGTTCACTTCCTGAGCCAATCATATACAAACCATCACAGTGTGTGTGTGTGTGTGTGTGTGTGTGTGTGTGTGTGTGTGTACATGCAAATACTTTACCGAGATACATTTCCCCAGACCATCTTTTTTTAAAAAAACATCTTGGGTAACCTCATATACACTTCAAATGCAATCTCTGCTTTATATAAGATTATATAAGATAATATTCTAATTACTTCCAAAAAATAGTTTCTCCCGGCTCTGCTATCATTTTCAAACATTAAAACATATTTCATTTAATCACATTCTCAGAGTTCATGGATTGTAGCACTGCCAGTGAATTATACTTAAAATGAATTTTCTCCCAGAGCTTAGAAAAGTGTGACATTATTCATATGGTGAACGAGATCTGTACAATCCTGAAATTTTCAACTATCCCTATTGACAAGTAAAGATCGAAGAAAGAAAAACAGGAGCATAGGAGTCTTATAAAATTCCTTATAAGAGATAAAGAATCATGCTGTGATACATAATTTATATAATAATAACCATTCATTCTCCCTTTAAGGAAGCTGTGAATAACTGTCGCAGCAAACACACACAGACAGCTCATGCGTCTCTAATGAACCCCTGCATACCCTACTGCAATTTATTGTAGAAGAAGGAAGTTGACTCTTAGGGTTATCTGCAGGACTTCGTATGCATATTAAGCTGTGGAGTGAGGATTTGAACCCCCAGCTTTCTGACCCAGGGCTAGGCATTACTTGGTTCACATACTGTGGTTCTGTAGCAGGGCTTCTCTCCTCTTCCTTCGTTCTAGTACTCACTCAATAGAAACCCAGCTCTATTCCATCAAGGAAAGCATCTATAAAGGCCAGCAGAGTCAGATATTAACTGTCATTCCTAGGAACCGTTTGAGAATGCAAAGTTCTAAACTCCGTAGTTCAAATAAGATGAGTTATGTTTTTGATTCACAGGAAACAAAGAGCACAGTCTTCTGAATATTCCAATATGGCCACAATTATGCAAATCCCCATAGGAATAGTACTTTTTTTTAATTGAATATCGTCTTCATTTACATTGCCAGTGGTAAAACCTTTCCTGATATGCCCCCCTCCCCTAAGATCCCCCTCCTCCTTTCCCCTGCCTCCACATATATGCCTCTCCACCAGACACACTCTCTCTTCCCCCCCTCGGTTTCCCTTTGTTGGGGCCTCTGTTGAGTCTTTACCTGACCAAGGACTATTCCTCCCACTGATGCCAACAAGGCCTTCCTCTGCCACACTTTTGGCTGGAACCATGTGTACCCCTTGGTTGATGATTCAGTCCCTGGGAATCCTGGGACATCTGAGTGGCTGAAATCATTGTTCTTCCCATGGGGCTGTAAACCCCTTCAGCTCCTCTGGACCATCCCCCAGCTCCTCCATTGGGGACCCCATGCCCAGTCCAATAGTTGGTTGCTAGCATCTGCCTCTGTATTTGTAAGGCTCTGGCAGGGCCCCTTCAGAGACAATCATGGCATGTTCCTTTTGGTATGCACTTCTTGTCATCCATAGTAGTGTTGGGGTTTGTTGACTGTTTATAGAATGAATCCCCAGGTAGATCAGTCTCTGGGTGGCCTTTACTTCAGTTTCTGCTCCACACATTGTCTCCCTTATTGCTACTGTGAGTATTTTGTTTCCTTTCTTAGAGGAACCAAAGCACCCTCACTTAAGTCCTCCTTCTTCTTGAGCTTCCTGTGCTGGGTGAATTGTAACTTGTTTATTTTGAGCTTTTGGGCTAACATCCACTTATTAGTGAGTGCATACCATGTGTGTTCTTTTGTGATTGGGTTGCCTCTCTCAGGATGACACTTTCTAGTTCTATCCATTCGTCTATGAATTTCATGAATTCATTGTTTTTAATTGCTGAATAGTACTCCATTGTGTATATATACCATAGTTTCTATATCCATTCCTCTGTTGAGGGACATCTGGGTTCTTTCCAGCTTCTGGCTATTATAAATAGGGCAGCTATGAACATAGTGGAGCATGTGTCCTTATTACATGTTGGAGCATCTTCTGGGTATATGCCCAGGAGTGGTATAGCTGGGTCCGCTGGTAATACTATGTCTAATTTTCAGAGGAATTGCCAAACTGATTTCCAGAGTGTTTTTACCAGCTTGCAATCCCACCCACAATGGAGAAGTGTTCCTTTTTCCTCACATCCTCTCCAGCATCTGCTGTCCCCTGAGCTTTTCATCTTAGCCATTCTGACTGGTGTAAGGTGGAATTTCAGTGTTGTTTTGATTTGCATTTCCCTGATAACTAAGGATGCTGAACATTTCTTTAGGTGCTTTAAAGCCATTTCAAGTTTCCTCAGTAGAGAATTCCCTGTTTAGCTCTGTACCCCATTTTTAATAAGGTTATTTGACTCTCTGGAGACTAACTTCTTGAGTTCTTTGTATACATTGGATATTAGTCCTCTATCAGATATAGGGTTGCAGACAGGCAGGAAGATCAATGGAATAGGATTGAAGACCCACAAATGAACCCACACGTGTACGGTCACTTGATATTTGACAAAGGAGCCAAAAACATCCAGTGGAGAAAAGACAGCATTTTTAACAAATGGTGCTGGATTAATTGGAGATCTGCATGCAGAAAAATGCAAATCAACCCATTCTTATCTTCTTGTACAAAGCTTAAGTCCAAGTGGATTAAGGATCTACACATAAAACCAGATACACTGAAGCTTATAGAGTAGAAAGTGGGAACGAATCTCGGAACACATGGGCACAGGGGAAAAGTTCCTGAACAGAACACCAATGGCTTATGCTCTAAGAACAAGAATCGACAAATGGGACCTCATAAAACTGCAAAGCTTCTGTAAGGCACGGGACACAGTCAATAGGAAAAAAAATGGCAACCAACAAATTGGGAATAGTACTTTTTTTTAAAATTTTTTATTGGATATATTCTATATTTACAATTCATTTCCCTTTTTCTGGTTCTCCAGCCCCCAAAGGTCCCACATGTCCTTTTCCCTCCCCCTGCTCCCTCATCCACCCCTTCCCACTTCCCTGTTCTTGTATTCCCCTACACTGATGCTTTGATCCTTTCCAGCACCAGTGTCCACTCCTTTCTTCTTGTCAGACATCATTTGGTATGTGAATTGTGTCTTTGGTGTTCCAAGATTCTAGGCTAATATCCACTTATCAGTGACTGCATACCATGGGTATTCTTTTGAGACTGGGTTACCTCACTTAGTATGATGTTCTCCAGCTCCATCCATTTCTCTAAGAATTTCATGAATTCATTGTTTCTAATGGCTGAATAGTACTCCATTGTATATATATATATACCACATTTTTTGTATCCATTCCTCCGTTGAGGGACATCTGGGTTCTTTCCAGCTTCTGGCTATTATAAATAAGGCTGCTATGAACATAGTGGAGCATGTATCCTTATTGCATGCTGGGGAATCTTCTGGGTATATTCCCAGGAGTGGTATGGCTGGGTCCTCCTGAAGTATCATGTCCAGTTTTCTGAGAAACCGCCAGACTGATTTCCAGAGTGGTTGTACCAGCTTGCAGTCCCACCAGCAATCCAATGTATACAAAGAACTCAAGAAGGGAATAGTACTTTTAAAGTCGTCCAAATAACTGCAATGCTCAGACCTTAGGTCTTTATCACCTGTAAACGACTCCATAAAAGTAGGACTATTATTCAAAAGAGGTGAGACTGGGATGGCCAATGGTAGGACCTCTAAGGAGCAAGCATATCAAAATGCGTCTCAGGCTACAGTGTGTTTGCACAAAGGCTCATGCCTTTCACACTGTATGCTTTCTGCTGAAGGTCATTCCCCAGCTGAGTCACGAACAACTAACTTTCTGTTTATCAAACTCAGTTGAAACTAGCCTGCCAGAGACACAAATGATTTCTCTTGCTTTATGGAGACACCGTTTTGCTCACTACTGAGACAGAGCCGCTGTGATGTGAGATTCGCCCTGGGGGTACAGTGTGTGAGCTCTCTCTCTCTCTCTCTCTCTCTCTCTCTCTCTCTCTCTCTCTCTCTCTCTCTCTCTCTCTCTCTGAATGGAGTGATTGATAAACAAAGACCATGTAGGTGGTAAACAAAGAAGGTGGTAAGACTCAAATTTCCATTCAAGATGTCATGCGTAGTTTAACTTTTCCATGAGAACGGCAGCTTGGCTCTCATAGGTAGGATTCTATATGGCATCTCCCCGAGGGCAAATTGGCCTCAGTACACAAATGCATATTTCAGAAGGAAACAGAATCATTAGGATTCATTATTTGAGTCCCTTCTTTGTGATAGAGGCATTTTGCATTCAAGACCTGGTCGTCAGATCCAGACATCATTCCCAAAGATTATTCCCAAGCACTATATCTTAAAGGATGAGGCATAAATATAAATTTCATGCCCTCCAGCAAAGAGTTCACAAGCCTCTGTGAGTTGAGTTAACAGAAACGATTTCTCTTGCAGGTAGCGACTCAGCCAAGAGTGATGCCCTTCAAGGAAACACCAAGAGATGCCATTTATTTAACTATTGCAATGGTTTTCAAGGCACATTTGGAGCAGGGTATACAAGAAAACCTTCCCTAAGTGACGGTGAGTCTCTGGGTATCCGGTTCCATGCTGCTTCCTGTGGAAACGGCACCTGCTCTGGCATTCCGTGCAAGTCACCTCTGATATAGACTGCATTTGCAGATGCTGAAAGCTTCTGTTGCCTTAAACCTCTTTATCTGTTTGTGGTTCTGAGTCTCAACAAAAAAGGATGAGCCACATAACAGGGCAAAGCAGAGAAAGTTCGTGTCTCTCAAACATAAACTGTCACCACTTTAGAATTCTCTTTCAATACATGATCTTAGAAGTTATAAAAAGTATATATCTAAGCTTTAACTTGCTCCTCTCTGTCTCTCGTCTCTGTCTCTCTGTCTCTGTCTGTCTCTGTCTCTCGGTCTGCCTCTGTCTCTCTGTCTCTGTCTGACTCTCTGTCTCTCTGTCTCTCTCTCTCTCCTTCTGTTATTCTGTTTTCTCTGGTAAGCTGCATGCAAGGGCATGCAGCCTCCCCTTCAATGCATCACTCCTCCAAAACAAATTCAGTGTAAACGCAACAAAGTCAAAGCACGCGTTTGGTCTCATTAAGCTCACAAAAATCTTTGGTGGGGGTGGGGGGAGAAACAAGGAATTTAGTTCATCTTCCTAACCGTTAATGAAGGATAAATTGCATACATCTAAGTGTGATCTGCATTTTATTTACTTTTTTAATCAGGTGTTTAATTCTCTTGGTTCTTATAAAAAACTGAAGCTGAGCCTGGGTGCTGTAGAGGAAACCTTTAATCTCATCACTCAGGAAGCAGAGGCAGGCAGGTGTCTGGGAGTCCCGGGGCAGCCTTCTCAAAACAAACACACAAAAATACCCCACCCCCAAATTACTAAATTTGTTGTGGATCCCAGAAAACAATGGCAAATTAGTTTTTCTCACACAAGTTGTGTATGCCAGGGAAGTGTCTGAGAGAGATGAAAAGATCTTACAGAGTAGAGGCTCCCTTTTAAAGCCGGGCATGGTGGGGGTGTGCACTAGTAATTCTGGTGTTGAGAAAGTCAGACACAGGAGCACCTCTGGGACTTGCTGGCTTACCAGAGGAGACTAATCAGTGAGCTCCGGGTTTAGTGAGAGATTCGATCTCAAAAAAAGGAGGGGAGGGGAGAGAGAGAGAGAGAGAGAGAGAGCACTTAAGCATACGTGTGCACCATGCTCACACATACATTTGTATGTTGTCTCAGACATATGTACACTCATTTACACACACACACACACACACACACACACACACACACACACACACTAAAGGGGTCCCTTTTAACAGAGTGATTGATAAACATAAGACTGTGCATAGCAGGCGTATTAAACAAAGAAGGTCAGACAGAGTCTAACCTCCATGCAAGGTGTCCCATGATGCCGAGCGCCGAGTCAGGCACGCAGACCACGGCATCCCATTGTCAGAGGCTGAAGTGACAGCTGAGGGAGGCAACCATCTCCTTTCTGTCTCTCTTTTCTGGTCTCTTAATTATGGTATTTTCTTTGTTTGCCTTAACTTATTGTTTGTGGAAGATACGCCTTGAGGCAGTACTGAAAGTCTAGGTTAATCAAAAAACAAACTAATCTATCTCACCCAAGAACTGACAGCTGCTATTAATCTGCCAGGGGCTCCTTTACCTTGGGGAAGTCCTACTGCTTCAAGACAGACACAGAGCCTCTGTCCCAGCAGCTCCCCAGGCCTTGTCTCCCAGTGAGTCATAATGGTGGTTTGCATCCCCCACTCCCCTACTGGGCTCTGAGATTCTTCTTCAGGGAAGAAACTCTGGTCTTTCATTCCTGTTCTTTCCTAGGGCTGAGTTCACAGTTGCCATCCAATAAATATTTGATGGTACAAATAAATAAATGAATGAATACAGGCATATGTTTTCTACCATAAGCTCATCTTCCGCAGACAGCCTGACTCAGGAGAAGCACATACTCCGTGCAGAATCTCATACTGTAATGACTACTGACGATTCTCACGTGCTATATCCTTTATAATGCTTTCACACATTTGTGTCCTTAAAATGTTATCACCATTAAAACTATTCACATAATTAAATGTTACTTCATTCACGTGCTTGCATAGTAAATAACTGACCTCTTAGCCAGTGTTATGGGGCAGATACTCTATTTTGGTAAAGGTGGCAGTTTATCCCCTCTTTGGGCAGACTCCCCTGTAAATGCGCACCCGCCCAAAGTTGGGCAGGGTACTGTAGGTTGGATATAGAGGTCTCTCTGGTTTGAAATAATTAGTATTCAGGGTTTTGAAGGGCGATATGATTTGTAACAATCAGAACAGTCCAGAGCTGGCAGCATGAGTTCCCTCTCATCAAAGGAGTCCTGTGGAGTCTGGAAGTCAGCTGGACAGCACCTGGTGGGAGAACTGAGTAAGCAAGCATCAGTTTAGATACCCTTGACCTTATCTTCAGTCTAAAATTCGAAGATATAGTTTCTTCCTCCCCGCCATGGGAAACAGAAGAGTTTTCTCGAATTATTAAGTGGTCCAGAGGCTGCTAAATCATTTACACGAAGACTGAGGGCAGCAAGGCCAGAGTCTGAGCTTTACTGAATAGTAATTTCCTACCGACGACATCACCGAAAAGGATTTAATACACCAGCTGCTAGTCAACTTTCCATTGCTATGAGAAAATACTAGAGAGGTTAACTTAGTAGAAAGAGAAAAATGTTCATTTTTGCTTCCAGTTTTTCACTTTCAGGTCCACAGTTAATAGTGGGTAGAGCAAACAAAATGTTTTTTTCTCCTGGCCAAGAAGGAAAGACAGAGGAAGAACATGAACTCCGCAATCTCCTTTAGTAGCATACTCCCAATGACAAGATCATCCGGCCGGTCCTACATCTCACAAGGATCACCAGTTGTCAATAGTGCCACCCTTGGGATGAAGCATTTAACACATGAAGTTTGGGACACTCCCATCCAAACTGCAGCAACTGCAGCCAAGAATGGGATCCTTACGTTCTCCAGAATCACCCCGAGGGCAGGGTCTTTCTCTGGGTCATCACTCTCTAAACATTGTTGGAGAGACGCCTGTTTCCCCATATGGGTGCATCAGACTTTGTATGCAAAATTATCAAAGACCCACATGAAGTAACCCTAGGGAAAAATGAAGCTGGTTGATTAGAATTTGAGGATTCTGAACCTCGGGCCACTAAGGACCTCCCTGATAATGGAAACAAGGTTTAATGTTCCTTAGATGATATGAAATATTACCTGCAACCACCAAGCATGACATGAAGCCCGTTGAACCCCAGTCAAATGGGCTCCTCTCTATTAAGAAAGTTCTGGTGTATAAGTTGAAAAATAAAACCTGGAGCCCTTGTGAAGCAGTGACCTGAACCGAGGAGTGCTTGGATGACCCCAGTGGCCTGGGGGAACTGACAGAAACATTCAGTTGCTTCTTTGGTCCCACTATTCCACAGAAAAGCCTATGATTTCAGTTTCACTGAGAGAGGCTCAGCTTGCAAACGGAGCTGAGGCTCCAGAGCCCTGACACTGCTCTGCTTCGTGATGAGTAAATTTCCAGCCTCAGAGCAAAGGTCTACCGACCGTCAGACCAGCCTTCTCTTCGCACGGAGGGCAAACTGCCAAGAGCAGTGTGAAGAGTTTGCGGGAGCCAGTTGAGCACGGCCTCTCAGTCATGCAGCTCCTAGCATGGATACAGTGCCAAAAATTGCTTTCTCATTTCCCATATCTTTAAAGGTAGTTCTTCTAGGAGATTCCCTTCTTTATATTTCATCTTTTTATAATTATTATTTTAATGTGTATGAGTGTTTTGCCTGAATGTATGTTTACCTGCACGCTATGTGCATGCAGTACCTACAGAGGCCAGAGAGGGCATCAGATGTCCTGGAACCAGAGTTGCAGAGGGTTGTGAACCTTCATGTGAGTGCTAGGAACCAAACCCATGCCCCCTGGAAGAACAGACAGTGCTCTTTCCTAATTGCTGAGCCATCTCTGCAGGTCCATTCTGATTTTTAAAGTAAACAAAAGTGAGATGGAAAACAGGGTCTTTTTATGCAAAATGATGCAGAGAACAGAATGCTTTAGGAGCTGGCAAAAGTCAGTAACATGGAAATTACAATTTTCTTAGCTATGTTCTGCCCATTATCCTTGAGAAGTCGTCTCGAAGCAGCCCAGTCAAACTGTCCAATGCTCTACATTTAAAGGCTCTGCTGGTACATGACAAATATAGAGGTGGACACCCAGGCAGGCATTGAACTGAGCACAGGGTCCCCAATGGAGGAGCTAGAGAAAGGACCCAAGGAGCTGAAGGGGTTTGCAGCGTCATAAGAGGACCAACAATATGAGACACCCAGCACCCCTAGAGCTCCCAAGGACTAAACCATCAACCAAAGAGTACACATGGAATTACCCATGGCTCCAGATGAATAGGCAGCAGGAGATGGCCTTGTTGGAATCAAAGGGAGGAGAAACCCTTGCTTCTGGGAAGACTTGATGCCACAGTGTAGGGGAATACAAAGACAGGGAAGCAAGAGTGGGTTGATTGGGGAACAGCGAGAGAAGAGATGGGTTATGGGATTTTTTGGGGGGGGGGCCAGGAAAGGGAACGATGTTTGAAATATAAATAAAGAATGTATCTAATAAAAAAATTAAAAATAAATAAATGAAGGGCTCCAGTGTGGTCTACAAAGACATCATCCAGGCTAAATAAATATGTACATTGGACCTTTAACTCCCCTTTAGGAACCTGGACTTGTCGTTCTAATTTTCCTCAAAGCCAGGTGCTGGGTGTGAGAGTAGTTTTTTTTGTTTGTTTGTTTTTTGGTTTTAAAATCTTCATTTGTCCTCATGTGGGTCACTGTGCAACAACAGCATGCCAAAATCTAGACTCCCACAGGGAAAGGGCTATATGTTTACTGGACAGGACAATGACAAGAGCTTGCACCAGTTGGAGTACCCACACGTGTGAGCAAGAAGTGTGTTACAGTGGTGACGGAGGCAGAGATGGGAAGGAAGGAGGGGTTGAAGGCCACTTCTCCCTTGGTAGGCCACCTTCTTTCACTCCATTTATCTCCAGAGCAGCAACATCAGGGGATCTCAGGATCACTGGTGTGACCAAGAAAAAGAGGCAGCCAAACGTATTTTACCTAATACCACGATGTGTGGCTGTATCATCAGCATAATTAGGACTCAGGATCCTGCATTGGTTCTAATGTCCTGGGCCCCGAGAATACTGGAAGCCTGTTTGCATGGACACTCATGCTCCCTAACTCTTTCTACATGAGGGAGGAGGCACTTGGGAGGAAGAAAGGAGGGGGAGGGGAGAAAACGGGGAGGGAAGGATCACATATGGGAGGAGACGGGGATGATATACAGAGGGTCAGGAATTTGAACAGAGGTGTGGAGTGATGGGGAATGGGGAACTGAGGGTAGCCATCAGCAAGTCCCACATGTCAGGAAAGCAAGAGGCTCCCAGGACCCAACAGGGATGAGATCAGCTGAAATGGCCAACAAAGGAGATGGAGAACCTGTAGAGGCCATATCCAGAGATTAGGCAAGGCCCCCGGTTGGGGGATGGGACACTCACTCATCTCCAGATTTTAAACCAAGAATGGCTCCTGTCTAAAGGAAGTACAGGGCAAAGTGTGGAATAGAGACTGAAGGAAAGGTCATCCAGAGACTGCCCCACCTGGGGGATCCATCCCATATACAGACACCAAACCCAGATACTATTGCTGATGCCAAGAAGTGCTTGCTGACAAGAGCCTGATATAGCTGTCTCCTGAGAGGCTCCACCAAAACATAACAAATACAGATGTGGATGATTACAGCCATCCATCAGACTGAGGACAGGGACCCCAATGGAGGAGTTAGGGGAAAGACTGAAGGAGCTGAAGGAGTTTGCAACCCCATAGGAAGAACAACAATATCAACCAACCAGACTCCCCAAGAGCTCCCAGAGACTAAGCCATCAACCAAAGTGTACACATGAAGGAACCAATGGCTCCAGCCACACATATATAGCAGAGGATGGCCTTATCTGACATCAGTAGGAGTAAAGGCCCTTGTTCCTGTGAAGGCTCGATTCCCCAGTGTAGGGGAATGCCCGGGCAGTGAGGTGGGAGTGGGTGGGTGGGAGGGGGAGCACCCTCAATGATGCAGGGGGAGGGGGGATGGGATAGAGGGATTCTGGAGGGAAACTGGGAAAGAAGATCACCTTTGAAATGTAAATACATAAAATATCCAATAAAAAAAAAGAGGAAGACAGGAAACATTTAATTGTTATTTATCCAGATTTGGACAAATGGGGAGTGAGGGTGTTGGGAATGAGGGGAGGTGCCCTGATGAGTTATCTTGTGGCTTCCAGAAACAACCAAGGCATTAAGAGACATTGAAACCATCAGAATGAAAGAAAAACATCTTACCCCCCGATGTTCAACAGAAACTCCAAATGTTGCAAGCAGGGAAGTAAAAGAATGTCAAGCTCACGGAATGGTTGTTCTCAATCTGTGGGCCTTGACCTTGACCCTTTGGGAGTTGCATATCAGATATTTATATTGTGTTTCATAACAGTAGCCAAATTTTAGTTATTAAGTCGCAATGAAAATAATTTCATGGTTGGGAGTCACCACAACACGAGGGACTCTACTAAAGGGTTACAGCATTAGAAAGGTTGAGAACCATTGCCATGGAAGGATGGAAGGGAAAGAGGGAGGAAGCAAGGGAGAGAGAGAAGAGGGAGGGGGTACAGTCCCTTCTACCTTGCCCTTGTGGTTTCAGAATGACCTTGATACTGTGACTGGGAATTGAAGGTCAGATGGGGATCAGACCACAACTCTCTAATGACCACAGAATCAAACAGCATGCTCCTTCAGTGGCTAGTCTATCAGTAGGCGTGGACAGGGAAATAGCATGTTAGCTTCATAGCATAGTTTTCCATGGCTAGGCTTCTGTCCACTCTCGTAAGTCCACCTGAACAAATGCTGGGTTCTAGCTGCTCTCCTTGATTCTTGGCTTCATGGATGAGGCAGTGCTGCACCTCCAGGGTATTATTTCCCAGGTTGAGATGACTGGTCTGACTAATGTTCCTGCCATCATACATCCAGATAACCCTTCTCTAAGGCTTTGACCTAAATCAATGTGTGTTTTGGGGGTGCCTCATTGTAGAATGAATTTGATTTTCCCCAGAAGAAGAGTTCAAAAGAAGGAGTTTTTGCTTGGGAGGTGGTACTAAGAGCACAAACCAGCATGGGTAAAGACAGACAAAGAAGGGAAGGAGCAATCCGGGCTCCTGCTGTTCACTATACTATTACTACGCTCACTCATTCAGAAACCAAATTACACAGGCAGCTTCTGAGGCTCTCGTGTCCCCTATTGTAAAACAAGATTTTGTATCTTAATGCTAGAGCCATAGTTGCTCTTAGAAGTAAAGCTTAGCTCTTAGATGGCTACCATCAAGCCCTCCGGAGTTGCATCGGGAAATGAGTATTATGGAAGAGTCCAAAGGCAAGGGGCAACACGAGGATGTCACTCCCAGAATGATATACCTCCATGCCTGTTTATCCATGGACAGATCCTGGTGGGCTAGGACCATAGGAGAAACTCCCATATGACTGTAGAGTAATATGTTGAATGGTTTAGATTGTTCACAGCACCCAAACGTTGAGCTTTCCTTCTCAATACAGCTCTCCACTTGGCTTCATTCTGAGGGTGCAGAGTCTTGTTTGGTTCTTCCGCATGCCTCACATGGAAGACAAATATAAGCAGCCTCAGAGTGACAGCCAATCTCAAGTTCCCCCACCTTTTTGACCTTGTGACCCATTTTTTTTTCTGGTGGTGTCTGGGTCTTTGCATTCTTCCTTAAAGCTACTCCAACCTCTGGTTTCTATTTGCTGCAGATGAATCCAACTCCCCAAACAACAACTGAACAGCCAATTATGGGCTCAAGTGGGCAGGTCAAATTACTGGTTTTCTTCCACCTGACCTATCACAATGAACTCTATTCCAACCTGAGTTATTACAAGCGTTAGAAACCCACATAAGTACCACAAAGGGTATTGAGCAGTGTCTATTATAAGCTCAAACTCCGAAAATACCAAATGTCTACTACACAGAGCATATTTGTGAAAGGCACTTCTGCTTCTCTAAGATATTTGGTTAATCAAAAGATGCTGTGGACTAATCATGGTAATCACAATGGCAAGAGAGACATGGATGGGAGAATATGGCATATTCATTTGGTGAGAATGAGGGTAACCAGTTGTCTTTCTCTTTCATAGGTGTCTCCTTCTGTCAGTCATCACGTTCTTTCCAAGAGCCTTCTGCAGACTGTGTTCAGCTTAAGTAGCAGATTAAGAGGCTCAAGTTCAGCATGAGGAAGAATTTTCCAACCATAATTAGGGGATTTAAATACTTAGGTGTATTCCAGAAGCAGGTTCAGTAAGCCCTATGCTTCAAAGCTCTTAGGAATGTGTTTGGCATTTTAGACACTCTAGGTTGCTGGTTTCCTAGTAAATTCTAGAAAACACCAGAAAATCATAGAACTCCAGATTCTTCTGAATGTGCTTCAAGGGGTTATACAAATACTTGGTTAAAATTTTACTAATTCATGACCCCATACCCGTATTCCTGTGGATGGCACCAATTGGACTTGGTAGATTGTGAAACAACAACAATAAAAACAACAACAACGATAACAACAAAAGAAAGACATGAATTTGGGAAGGAGACATGTTGTGGATGCAAGAAGAGTTGAAGTGAAGGAGTAGGGGATAAATAAAATGAAAATATAGTGCAAGTATTTATGGAACTTTTAAAGGAACAAATAATACTTAAAAGATTATATTTTAATTAAATTTTACTTTTAAACAGTTTTAAAAGTCAATAAAATGCATTAATATAATTCTTGTGTTAAATATTGATATACTGGAGAAACATGGTATAGACTATTGTTCATTTTTATAGAGACCTAAAATTTAAGCTTCTGTTACAACCTGTATTTAGTTAATTTCAGTGGTATTAGTTAAATAAAAATGACCACCTACAAATATTAAGTAGCATTGACTATGAGTTTTCCACTATGAGAGACAGTCCAAACAAGATGTGGAAACTCATAAAACTTCAACCTTCATCCCGAACTTCCAATTAAAAATTCTTGTCTGACTAAAACATCCTAACATTCTAAGTGACTGTCTTTTTAATGCGTGTGGCACAGCTGTAATCAAGAAAGAAACTTATCTAAATATAACTTTAGTGCAATTTTTGTATATGATATTTATGGATGCCTAATACAGATTTCTCTTAAAAGTATGCCAGGCTTAAACAAACTTTAAGAATACTTGTTTATGTAAAAGTGGGTAGTGACTTCAAAACTTTTTCCAAGATGATGATTCTATTACACCTGTTCCAACTGCTCATAAAAACTATATGTTAGTATGAAAGAAGATACATGATGTCACATCGTGGCTATGTGAACAAAGTAGGTTAATGCGAGTTGTACACAGCATGCTTTTTAAGTCTATTACATACAAGTATCTTGGGTATCTTTGAGGGGTTGATAAAAGGACCTGCACATGCTTAGGTCCCTTCTAGAAAATGTGCTGTTTGTATGTAACTCATGCATGTCCTCCATAGGGCATTTCAGTTCATTTTTATATTCCTAATAATACTTAACATAAATAGCTGTTACTGTGTGATTTATGGAATAATGGTAAGAAAGAATTTGTATCCACCTAGTACAGAAGCATTTTGTGAGTTTTGTGTAGAGACCAGAGGTCAATGGTTAGCTATCTTCTGCAGTAGCTCTCCAGTTTATTTTTATTGATTGATATTATTATTTGACAATTATAAACAGAGTGACTTGGTTATTAGACTTGTTACTCTATCTTACCCTCACTAAAACTCTTCTTCTCAATAAGAAGATTATTGTCAATCACTCAATAACTCTTCTCATCCCCTCCTACTTTGATGTCTTAATTTTTCCCCATTTTATTTTATTTTTCATGAGACAGAGTCTCAGTGAGAGTGGAGCTTTCTGATTCAGCTAGATAGGCTGACAAGCAAGCTCCAGGGAATCCTCTTGTTTATTGTTTCCAGTTATGAAATTTAGAAAAGCTATGGGCCTTCACACGAGTGCTGGGGGTCCCAACTGGGGTCTTCATGTTAACATGGCAAGAACTCTACTGTCTGAGCCAACACTTTAGTCTCCAGAAATAATTTTTAAAACTGTTCTCAATCCGTGGTTTGTTGAATGAATGAATTGCAAACCATTAGATACAGAGAGGCAAATATAGTATGTACTACATGTTATTTATATTTTAAAAGGATAGAAAATATGCACACCAAAGTTATAATCTAAATAATATTTATAAAATATCAATCAAAAGTGTTTTTAGAAAGCAAAAATTATCTGACATTTACTCAATGACTGGAATCACTTCTGTCTTATTTCTTATTTTTCTTTTGCTGTGAAAGAACACCATGTCCAATGGCAACTTATAAAAATAGTTTTTGATTTTTAGGTGGTCTATGACCAGTATGGGAAGCATGACAATAGGCAGGTAGGCATGGTGCTGTAGCAGTATCTGAGATTTACATATTATCTAAAAGCATAAGGCAGAAAGAGGGAGAGTAAGGCAAAGAGAGGGGGGGAGAGAGAGAGACACACACAGAGAGAGAGAGAGACAGAGACAGAGACAGAGACAGAGACATAGAGAGTCTTGAAAGCTCACTCTCAGTGACAGACCTCCCCTAGCAAAGCCACCTAATCCTTCCCAATGAGTTCCACCACCTAGGTACCAAGGATTCATATATATGACTTTGTGGAGGCCATTTTTCCTCAAACCACTGCAACTTCCAAATACAGAAAGCACATGAATGTATATAGTGGGGTTTTCTAAGTCCTCTCTATTTCTCTGCTCACTCTCAATTGTTTGCTTGCAGGAGACATACATGCATAAGCAATGAGGTGACACACGCCTCCCTTGTTATGTGTGCTGACTTAGATATAGGCAACTGGACTCTAGTTTTGGTTCAGTCCCACAGAACTGCATTTCATTGAGCATATTTGACTTCTTGGTTTCAAGTTTTCTCATCAACAAAACAGACACTGCAAAGTCTATTCAGTAAAATGACCACATACACACAAATAAAATTTGATTACGGCCTGCTGTTGTTTGGATCATAAATGTCCCCTAAAGAGCCATGTGTTAAAAGTTTTGTCCCCAGGATGGTGATATTAGAAGGTGGAAGAACCTTTTGAGAGATGGAGACTAGTGGAACGTGGCTAGGTTGTCTCTGGAGATACTCCTGAAGGGAATTGTGGGACCCAAATTTTCTGAGTCTGCCTGGAGGTGAGTAGTGTTCCTCTCTACCTGATTCCATTATGCTGTTCTGTTGTATCAAGGCTCAAAGCAGTGAGTAGTGATCGCGAGCTAGAGCTTTCAAAACTGTGAGCTAAGCATTTCTTTTCATAAGTTGAATAGCTCAAGTTCTCTTTTACAGTAATGGGCATGACTAACACAGAATGCTATTGCCATGTTGAGAACATATTAAATATCTTCAAAGTGACACTCATCACTACTAGGAAACAGTTCCTGCTATGGAATGTTATCATCCTGTTGGGAAGGTGGAAGACATGTAAACAGCTAAATGTATATTGTACTGTAGCTATTCCTGCTACAGAGGAGGACAGAAACTTACAAGAGACATGCTTACTCAAGCTACATCTTGTTTGGAGATCTGAAACTATAACTTCCATTCATTTACCACAAAGGAAGGAGAACACTTCAGATTCCACCAAAATCTGGATTCCTAAAACTAGAAAAGAAACCCAGAACAAGGAGCAGGGAGCAAATAGCTTTGGAGCTCTGAAACCCTTCATGACTGTAGGCTCAGCCTGGGAATTCTTCAAGGGACCTTGAACAATGTTTGTTGTAGAGCCAGTCAGAGTTCTTGCATGCCCTGACAAGGTTCAGATTATGAGAATAATGACAGCATGGACCTAGTCTTGCATGCATTAATGAACTCTCTTCCATGCCTTGAGTGGGGCAGCACACGGGACCTATATTCTTGCATCATCTGCTAGGTAAGAGTATGAGGTCTTTTTTTTTCATACTCTGAATGCCCCCTCTCCCGTTCCCTCTCCCTCCTCCTCCCTCTCTCCCTCTCCCTCCTTACCCCTCCTTCCCCTCCCACCTCTCTGCCATTGCATGGAGCTGAGTCCCTTAGCTCAGGCCAAATTCCAGATCTGGGACTCTGAGATTTATTTTTAGCTGAAGTCCCTCTGTAGGAAACATGGAGTGGGGAAGTGGCTTGAGTGAGTTAAAGGAAGGGGGTGCCAGATTTTAAAGAGACAGTTGCAAGCAAGGTAACCGGCCTCTAACTCTCTAGGAGCTTTGTGAGCTTTTGAAATGATCTCCTGTTGCTTTTTTGATGAAACGGGAAGCGGAGAAAGGATAAAAATACCAGATAAAGATGATATTAGCTGAAGATGGATAGAGGCAGACTGGAAGAACTGCATAGCTGTGTTAGGAAAGTATCTAGGAGACAGTAGTGGGAAGAAGGAGAAAAACAGAGAGTCAGTGGGGGACCATTGAGGCCTGGGGAATGGCGAGCACAAGGCATAGAAGCAGCAGCAGCAGCAGCAGCAGCAGCAGCAGCAGCAGCAGCAGCAGCAGCAGCAATATGATTAGGAGGAAATGGAGAGCAAGGTGTTGTGGGAGTTAGATTATGTAGCATCAACTAATGACTTGCATGGTAATTAGCCCTGCTAATGCCTAGACCCCTTCTGGCTTCAGTTGCATTGTGGGTAGGCAATTCCTTCCAGTGTCAAGAGCTCACCTGTTGGTAGGAATCTCAGTTCTATTCGCTCAGTCAATCATGGAAGAAACCATGGGAGGCTGGAAAGGTAAAGAGGAAGCTAGGGCCAAGTGAGATATTATGGGCTATCCCCTAGCCTTCGAACCTGTGAGAGGATGTCATTGCTCTAGTTGTATCCTGAACAGTTGTATTCCGCAGTCCCAGTCATCCGAAGTGGTAACCAGCTCATTACTACACCCTTCCCACTCTGACCAGGGATTCCCTGTGTCAATCTTCTGCTTCTTGAGCTATAGTCCTGCATAAACCACCTGCACCTTGATCCTCTTCCCAGACAATCTCTGCTTTGTGGGAAGCCCTCAGGGGGGGAGGCGTGGAGGAACCATCAAAGCAAGTCAGTTTGTGGCAGCAATTGCCACAGCAGAGGAACAGAAGGCACTCTGGTGGGCAGGTTCTACAACATTCAATACTTTAGAACCCTGCGGGGCTGAAAGGAACCCCAATGCACCAGTCCCTTGTCCGAAGGCAGCTAAGTCAGTATCTCACAAGGCGGGGTCTCTCTTAAATGTGACCTGAAGTGAATCCTCACTATTACCAAGCCAATATCTACCAACACTGATAGCAAGTTACATCATTGGTCCTAATCGTATTAAAAAGCTATCCCTATGTTATAGGTTAAGAATTTGCATATTAGGGGGAACATGGTGGTCTTTTTCTCTCTGAGATTAGGTGACCCTACATAGTATTATGTATTTGAAGTCCATTTATTTTCATGTGGATTTACTAGTTTTGTTTTTCTTTGAAGCTTAATAATATTCCATTTTTATATATGCCAGATTTTCGTTATCTATTTATATTCTAATAGATCCTTGCTATAGTAATAAAGTAGTGATAAGCACGGGACATAAATATCTCTATGGTAGGTTATTGAACTCTCTCTCTCTCTCTCTCTCTCTCTCTCTCTCTCTCACACACACACACACACACAATGCATGTTATACAATATTTAGAAGGGAAAACAAGGCAGGTTGACAGAAGGTAATGGAGAAGGATGGACACAGGATTCATATAATTGTGTAGAATTGTTTTTGTAATTTTAATTCTTTCATGTTTTTTTTTTTCTCGTGGATAACTCCATAAGAACTCTAACTGATAGTGAAAGTGCTAACTAGAGAAGTTTATTGATATACAGAGTCTGAAACCAGGTAGGGTGTTTGAGTGTCTACATTAACTTAACCTTGTGATGTTTTTATTTGTGAGTTCCTTACAATAAGGTGACTTTTATATTTCAAAAAGAAGAAAACTATAGGAGTTAAGGAGCTGTCAAGGCTGGCTTGTAATACACCCCCATCCCTCCGGTCCGCCTGAGATGACAATTGAGAAGGAAGTTGAAGAGTTCAGTGCTCGCTACACTGTGCTCTCTACCCCTCCCCTCCCAGTTCACTAAGGTCTGCGGGTTTCCCCCATGTACTTAACAGGAAGTATCGTCTCTGTTCACGAGTGTCGTAGAAGCAAACACTATCATGCAGAGCCTTGTGTAAGGACTGTTTTCACATAGCCTCAAACAGTCTATTCTGGCTATATTCCTAAGACATCATCAGCTGCAGCTTAAAGACACGATGCTAGTTCAGTGGTTATCATCTATAGCTTCCTGGACTTTCTAAGAGGCATTGCTGACCATGGAGTGGAAATATTTTTTCTGGGCCAGGAATCTATTTGTTGTTCCAAAAAGGCAAGCATTATCTGCTTCAGGCACACGATGATAAAACTATGTTTCACGAACTAAGCTTATCTTTCAATTACATATAATTTTAAAATATCTATTTCCCCCCAACTATTCAAAGAGCTAGATTAATTTATAAATGTATTTCGAGAATATGTAAAGATAACGTAAGAATTTTGAAACAGGCTCTCTTCAGATAATTGTCGAAAGGAAAATCGGCAGAAGGAAAGCAATTGTATCAGAGTGTGTTGTTTTTTTTTTTTTTTCAGTGCACATAAGCAAAAACATGAGTTTTCAGAGGAATTAGAGTCATTATCTGGAGGGTTTCTGTCAGTGGTGCGGGATGAAAGCCATTAAAGAGCTACAATGTAGGAGCGCATGTAGCTGATCGCAATCGACACTGAACTTGCAGTTGGGGTTTGCAGAGGTACATTCTGGCACTGCGGAATACGCTGGGCAATTAGAAAGTCATAACAATCTGACGCTGGAAGGCTGGCAGAGCCACAGCCCGGCGTTACCAATGCTGATGGTCTCATAGTCAAGCTGGAGTGGCCCTCTTCAGCTTCAATAACACTTGCCAGAAGTCTCAGTCAACACTTTTTCTCTCTTTATTAGGCATTATACTGCAGGAGTTGTACCAAGCCTGCTGTGAGCCGTAGATTGAGAGGCATCGAGGTTCTCCGGGAGAGTGGGTGGGAGAGAACAGAAATCCCACTCAGTAAACACTTACCTGCTGGTCAGCACAGCACAGATGAACCCTCTGTGGCCTGTGGGTCAAAGTTGGACTCCTCTTGTTATGTTAGCTACAATAAACTTAGAATGTGCTAAAAATCTGTGTGGACAAGTGCCAGACAGGCTGATATTCATGAGTTCCTCTCCTTTCTATGGAGTCCAAGGGCTATGCTGACAGAGAATAGGAACATCTGATCCACACAGGAGGCAGGCAATGGGTGTGAGGGACTAGCAAGCAGATGCTGCACCCTTTATGGCCTGCCCTTTACCTGGAAGATGACCCTGAGCAACTTATTTTACTGTTCAGTTTCTAGCGTTAAAATCACGACCATCCTGGCGATTGCACGCAGAGACGATGTGATTGCCAAGCTGTGATTATATACATGCAGGGGCTCGGTGGCAACGGCATGCAGTAACACCGGTCACTGCTCTGAGAGAACAGGAAGGGTGCTTGTCAGGTACATATCCATCCCTGCGGTATGCCAAGTACTGCAGCAAGACTCAGGCTGGGTTGCGGAAGGCCTTAATGGTGACTAGGGTCCGGGTTCAGAAAAGAGCAGATGTTTTGTCCATTCCAGAGTCAAACTCGCCGTAATGCTCAACACTGAGTTGAGCCTTGCCCATCGCTATTCTTGGCTTGCTGATCATCAGGCCAGTGAATAGCCAGCCTACCCTGTGTGAGCCTGACTCCAGGGTCTATGCTCTTTCTACCATATCCCATGAGGACAGAGAAGCTATGATCGAGTAAAGCCTAAAGTCCCGGTGACATGTCTTTCTGAACATTACACTGGGATGATTACTAGAGAGGTTTCTGCCTGATCTTACTTGTCAAATGCCTTTGTGAATTAATTTGTTAAATAAAATTCAGATTTAACACGCTGGATAGGAATTTATTTTAATTTTATTCAAGGTATAGAATGGCATAAAGTGTACTACTCAGTATGGAAAATTAGTGCATTGATATGTAAGTACTTTATAGCTGTTTAGAAGGGGCCTGAGAGAAATGAGAAATCGTGGCTGGGTCTAGATGGGGAGTGGGTGACTAAGAGGTAAGTAAGGCCAACGCTGAGACCTGGAGCTTTTGAATTATGTATCCTATGCATACATTAATTACTTAAGGCTAATTTTAGATCGGTTCTATGGAGCTATAATCATATTTAATATCAGCCAAATCTATGCTTGTGAAAGAGCCCGAAATGGAGAGCTCACTGTTTTCTGAGTAAGCCGAAAGAGCAGGACAGAGGCCACACCCAGTTTATCATCAATTCCCAGAACAAATGCACGGTGGGAGCGTGGAAGATGCATCTAAGGCAAAATCTGCTTTGTTGCATTCAATCTTGCCACCAACATGCTTTTGTCTAGAGCCTGAATACCAAAGCTTCTTCTCCTGTAACACTGTGAACTCAGGTCAAAGGGCAGACACAGAGACTTCTGAATATGTAACAGACACACGATACGAATCTGTCAACAACACCAGAGTGCTGTTTCATTTGTAATTACCATCTTTATAAACTCAGATATCCACTCAGCCAAGCTGAGTGCCCACTACACCTTAGAAAGTATTCGAATAAATCCTATTCATTCAAGTGATGTCTTACAAAGGGTCCTCACGATGAATTTCATTTTGCAAATGGAAGACTTAGCTCTTACATTTCTTCTCTACACTGGCCTGTTATGTTGGGAGCACCAGAACAAGTCAGATAACCCTAAGCAGGACCTTTAATATCTTTGTACTTCAATTTTATCTTTTGAGGAGGGAATAGCAAACTTTCATGCAGACTTAAGGCATTTCAACAATATACCAAGATAGAGATTAAAAACAAGGACATCATGAATTTGCCAGCAAATTGATGCATTTAGGAAAGGAACATTCTGAGTGATGTAACCCAGACCCAGGAAGACACATATCGTATGTGCTCACTTATGATTGGACATTAATCTTAAAGTATAGGACAATGGAGGTACAATCTATATACGCCAAGAAGCTATAATAAGAAGGGCTGGAGGGAGGATGCATGGATTTTACTCAGAAGGGGAAACAAAATAGTCATCAGGGTTAGATAAAAGCAGGAAATTGGGTGCAAGATGGGGTGAGGAGGGCAACAGAGATGGGGATTCGGTGTAGAAGGGGAGGAGAGGGCTGGGTGTGAGGATGGAAAGCGGTGGGGAGGTGGGCATCTCTGGGACCATCTGGAGACCTAGGATGGGGAAGGCTCTGGGAGTCCACGGCAGTGACCGCAGCTGAGATTCCTACCAGTGGCTGGATTTGGAGGCTGAAGTGGCCACTTGCTATAGCCAGGTGGGACTTGCAGTGGAAAAAGGGGAGCAGCAATCTATCCATAAAACCTTCAGTCCAAAATCTTTCCTGCCTACAAGATTTGTAGGGATAAAGATGGAGCAGAGACTGAGGGACTGGCCAACCAATGACTGCTTTATCTTGAGACCCATCCATGGGAGAGAGCCAACCCCTGACACTATTAATGATACTGTGCTATACTTCTGGACAGGAACCTAGTTCCTGAGAGGCTTCATCCAGAAGCTGATGGAAAAGGATTAAGAGTCCCACAGCCAAACATCAGTGGGAGTTCGAGGAGTCTTGTGGAAGAATGGGTGATAGACTTGAACAAGCAGGAGGGGTCAAGGATACCACAAGAAGACCTGGAGAGTCAACTAACCGGAGCCCATAGGGGCTCACAGAGGCTGAAGCACCAACCAGAGAGAATGCAGGGGCTGGACCTGGGTACCCTGCACTTTTGGAACAGATGCGCAGCTTGCTCTTCATTTGGGTCCTCTAACAATTGGAGTGGAGGCTGTTTCTGACTCTGTTTCCTGATTTTGGATCCCCTTCCCCTAACTGAACTGCCTGGTTGGGCCTCAGTGGGAGAGGATGTGCTGGCTGGTACCCAAGGACGAACATCCCCTTCTTTGTGGAGAAGGGGAGGACATAATGGGGATGGGTAGGAATTTGGGAGGGGATGGCGATGCAGCAATCAGGATATAAAGTGAATAAAAAATATACTAGTAAGGGAGAGAGAGAGAGAGAGAGAGAGAGAGAGAGAGAGAGAGAGAGAGAGAGAGAGAGAGATTGACATTGAAGGAAAGTGAGAAAGCTAGAGAGCAGGGTGTATGAGAGAGCTCTTAGCATCCTGATTGCCCTGGGGTAGTTTAATAAATAATAGCTCAGAAGAAAAACATATGAGTATTTTCAGCTAAATGAGTAAACTTCAGTTTCATAATCCAAGCTAAATTATATCCTGCCTATTTCAGATTGCCCAAGGCGGGAAAGAGAAAAGAAGAATGTTCAATTCTTTAGTTTTTTTCTTCTTTCACAAGTTAGGAAAAAAAAAACAAACAAACTCACAGCTCTATACACAGGAGCCACGTATTTTCTATAAAACCAAGAGACAATAGTCAGTGGCGGAAACCTTCGAAGTCAGATGAGTAGAACCAATCTCCTCGCTCTGAGGCAGAGGATGAGAGGCTGATGGACCAGGTTTTGAAGAGAAAAGTTCTAGGATGCTTAAGTCTGGCTGCTTACATTTTCATTGGGAAAGATGAACTCCCTTTTCATGCTAACACTCAGAAAGTTGGTGCATAGGAGAAGTAGAGTCAACAGTTCTCGACCTTCCAAATGCACAGATCCTTTAGCAAAGGTCCTCATGTTGCAGTGACCCGCAACCATAAAATTATTTCCATTGCTCTGTAATTCTGAGAGTGTTATGGATCATAATGGAAATGTTAGATATATAATATATCTGCTATGCAACCTCTGTGAAAGGATCATCCAGTTCTAAAAAGGGGTAGAAACCCACAGGTTGAGAACCACTGACCTAGGCGATCATGTGGGTGAGAGACACAGGCTTGAGCAAGGGCAGGAAAATGCAGCTCCTTAAGACCAGCCTGGTCCTAGACCATCCAGCCAGCATGTACCAGGCCAGGAAAAAGAATCCAGGCTTGCACATGCTCAGGGCACACAGCTCTCTTTCCTCTGATTTCCAGCAACCCCAGCTGCTGCTGGATACCATGGGCTTAATTCTAGGTTACGATTATGACTTGTTGAATTTTTAACTTGCTCTATAATGAACTTTATCGGGAGAACACTCGGCATTCCCTAATGCTGTCTAATTTCTTTAAAAGAGAAGAGATAGATGCTTTTATTTCATATGTATGGGGGACTGTATAAGCAGAGAGCAGTGCTTCAAAACAAGAGCTTACTCTGACAGCCCTAGAAGCAATTTGGCTCCATTCAAGATGCTTATCTCTCCGAGAGGGTATGAAAATTAAAAGTTGGAAAGCTTGGAACCTTTGAGGAGTTTTATTTGCTGACACTTAATAGGCCACCAAGGCTGTGTTCTTTTCTTCACAGTGATGACAGGGCTCGTGGGAAAAATGAGCTCTTTTTCTCAATTCTCCTTTGCTTATCAAATGCCCTCCTGTGGCTTGTATGTTAACACCACTCATTTCTGCGACCTTGAGCCACTTAGAGGAAGACAGAAACTATTACAGTCTTGCCACTAAAACAAAAAGAAAATAAAAACAAATGAAAAGAAAAAAAAATCAGAAAAGAAAAGCAGTACCGGAATTTCAAGTGACGTTAGCTGTCCCTAGCAGAGATCATGTTTGAAGGAAGGTGTTTTTTTGTTTTGCTTTGTTTGTTTTTGTTTTTAGTTTGTTTGTTTTTTGTTTTAACTATTCCTTGTACTTGAGGAAGAAAAGACAGAATCCTCATTTTGAGAGGGTGGTCGCAAAGTTCTTGACATGAATGATTTCCCTTTCCTATCCCTCAGATTATTGTATCGATTATTTCATTTCCCTGTTGATTCATTTTTGTTTCGCACAAAGGAAGACTCTAGGAGTAGGAATAGTTCTCAGAGACACTTCCCATCTACCCTATAGGGTATGGCATCCAACTTGACAGACATAATTCCATCGTCTCCTTGTACCTTCCAGAAGTTCTAATTGTGCCACAACACAGCCATTGCAAGGTGCATTGGGAACAGAGCCTGCTGCTCTGAATTGTAGACATTAGAAAGTATGCAAAATGCCAAACAAGGACAAAGAGCACAGGGATTCCAGAAGGCACTAATTTTACCTAAGAGGCTCTGACTGCGAATAAAATGACACATATCCAAGACATTAGAAATACACACAATGTTCAGACAAATAAATGATGCTCAAATTGTTTTCAGGCTCTTCATATGGCCTGCTATTTTCCTGTTGCTACAGTTAAGTCAGCATACTCCAGGGATCACTTTGCCTGGATAGATAAGTCTGTCTAGTCAGTGTTGGAAACTTGGCTGAGCTTTTCCATTAAGGACCGAGAGCAGATGCCAGACTGGTAGAAGATGCCACAACACAGGTGTTAGCATCATTTTCCTATATAAAACCTCAGCCTTCTGTTCAGCAATGCCCCATAGAGCTGCAGGGCTCAGACTCAGAGCCGTAACCTCCAGCAACAGGTCTTTCCTATGCTCCTAAGAAGTCAACCTAGGAATGTTTTTCTTTTTATCACTGTCTCTTTTTTTCCCTCTAAGATTGCTGCCTGCTATTTGTGAAAATTGTAGTTCCTTCCAAAGGAGGAATGGAGCATGTGCTGTGCTCATAAATTATTAGCTGGAACTTAAGAATAGAAATAACCATAGAATGTCCATTCTCTTCCATCTCTCTTTTAGTTTTGACAGTAATAATAATAACAACAACCTTGAGGTTTATTGTGAAAAATAAAATAAGATCTATGAAGGTAAAGAACTTTTCACGCCACCAAGAACATACTCAGTGAATATTTTGTTGAATGAAAATAGCAGAGGAGGAGGAGGAAGAAGGAAATTGGGAACCCAAGTTCAAGTCTGCCTAGTTTGATTTGCTTAGAGACACTGACAGGCACTGAGTACTTGCTGTGTGCTGTGCATTATATAACTTTAATGTCTATGACAGTAACGATTGTTAGTCTTATGATTACATCGTTATAGAGGAAGAAGCAAAGACCCTAATCATAAAAAAAAAATAGCAGCTCTAGCTTTCCTAACAGGTTAATACTTGAGCTAGAGGAATGTACCTAGTAGAACTTTCAACCTGAGAGCCTGACTGGATCATTTAGGTCATATGACCAGCACTACAATTGTGTGTTGTTTTTTAAAATTGTTTGGGAAATCTTGTGCAGCGCAAATAAAGAAGCAAACATCAATAACAACAAAAATCCCAGCGTGGAGATTTCTTAGAGCTTCCAGGTGATTGAAGGATAATGGACTACATGGTGATAGAGAAGGTTTGGACCTGAACATGTCCTGGATGTTTTCTAGTCTACCCTGAAAGAGTCAGTTAGGAGAAGCAACCCAAATAGTTAGGGGCATTACATTTGAAAGAGAGCAAAATATGTCTAATCTAAATATGTCTTAAGAGTCCATACTCTGGTGGAGGAGCACTGTACCTTGGACTACAGGATAATGTGATAATGTGTCCTCAATGCTACAAAGGTGCCACAAACCCAGAGTCAACCAGGAAATCAGGGCTTGAAATCAAGAAACCTCTAGAGATAATCCCTAGGGCCAGAAGTGAAGCCAGAAGAGCAGAAGCCACAGAATCAAAGATGGAGTAACCAAGGCAACACATTGTGGAGACATAATGATTCCAATCAGGCTGGGGCAGAATTATGTCCTACCCCTAGTATCTTAGAACATTACTTTTTAGAAGTAAAGTATTTAAAAAGATCACTACATTAAGATGGGTCCATTAGAGTAGACCTTTGTGGTGGTATGGATAGGAATTGTTCCCATAGACTCCAGTGAATGCTTGCCCCATAGGGAGTGGCACTATTAGGAGGTGTGGCTTTGTTGGAGTAGGCATGGTTTTGTTGGAGGAAGTGTGTCATTGTAGATGTGGTCTTTGAGGTCTCAGAGGCTTAAGCTATGCCCAGTGTGGTACATAGTCTCCTACAGCCTGCAGATCAAGATAGGAACTCTCAGCTCCTTCTCCAGCACCATGTCTACTTGCATGCTGCCATGATGATAATGAACTAAACTTCTAAGACCATAAGCTAACCCCAATTGAATGTTATCCTTTATAAGAGTTGCTGTAGTCTTGGTGTCTCTTCATAGCAATAGAAAACCTAAGACATACACTGGTCCATAAGAGTAGATAGTGTCCTTGCCACCAGATGGTATTAAGACATGCAGAAGCATTCCCAAAGGAATTACACCCCCTGAGATGGAGAGAGAAGGTAGTCATCTGCAAAGTGTGGGGAGTAGCTTCAGGAGAACCCAGACTTGACAGCATCTTGATCTTGATCTTGGATTTCCAGCCTACACACTGCCAGCAACTTCTGCTGACTAAGTCACTCTGTCTGTGGAATGTTGTTATAACAGCCTCCCGTAAGGCAAGCTAGGAACAGGGGAACGTGTGAGTCATCCTGTGATTCTTCCAGGAAGGAGGAAGAAATGGCAGAGGTCAAGGAGAGGTCACATCAACAGCTCTAAGGTGTTTCTCACTATAGTCCCAAGTATTGTGATGATTGATGGTGCTCCTTTGAATAGAACCCCTTAATGGGAAGACAGTAATGGGTTGGAGATAATTAGTAATGGCCCATGATAAAAGTTGATAACTATTCAGAAGAACTTCTGTAACTTAACAACAAGCAGGTATTAGAGATACCCACAATGAACTATGGATCTATAAAGAAAAGCTGAGAGCTGGCAACTATCAGTTACTTTATAAACACCTGGGTTTTCATAAGGAGACAATTTCCCCAGATCGAAAGGACATTTCCATGATTCTATGTTGTGATGGGAGAAAGCATAGGACATAGAAAAGGTTCCACACGTTATGTAACTCCACCAGTGCAGATTTTCAGTATGGAAGCTCTCTCTTTCTCAACCTGGGTAATCCAAAGCTTGCTATCTACTTATTAATATGCTAAAACTGGTATGGCAAGTTGGAGACAAGGAAAACTTAGAAGCTGGAGCAAAATTAAAAGCACTTGATTCCCGTAAGCCATGTTGATTACATAGCCAAACCTAGGCTGTAGGCATATGTAATTTTTACATGATCTCTTAATCACACCTGGGTGAGGTATTCATTATCTCTCACCTGGGTCTTAATGCTTTTGACATTTAAAGCCTTAGTTTCTTCTCAGGACTTTGTGACATGGAACTTAAATATTAAGTGCTTTGACTGTTTGTTAGCATGTTAGTTAGCATAGTGAAATGACAGTCTTGTGCTGGCCCCACCACTGGCATGTCCTAGGATGGTGCACATATCACATACCATCTGATCTCTGGGTTTGTGTCTTCAGACAGAAAGTATGGGCCTTAGAAATGAGTACGCTTGTATGTAAAGTAATACACCTCACAAATGATACCTCATTTCATCTTTTCAGTCTTGTAATGCAGGTAGGTATTATTTCCTTTGTCCAACCCCATAATGTTGTGGGTAGCTATTTAGTGCTCTAAATAAATGTCATAATATCTGAAAAAATTCAGTTATGAAATATCTAATAACCAGTCAGTTGGTATTCATCTGTTTTCAGTTTTAAAAAAAAAAGTCGATGACTCAGGTGGTATATGTTCATTCTTTTGGTATTTTCTAAGAAAGGAGGGAACAGAATTTATGTCCAAATCTGACATAATACACTGTAAAACTCAATTTTTTGGACCGAAGAATCTAAATCTAAGCAAACTTAGGCAGATTTAATTGTAAGCAGTTCCCTGATATGTGGGAAATACTTAAGCTCAGAAGTCACTTGAGGGAACAGAGTATCTTTTGATTTTCATGGCCGAAGGAAGCTTTAGGGCCAAAGGGTGAAGGTCAGACTTTCTGAAGCCTGGCTTCAATCTGCTTCCCGTGCCGTACAGTTCTCATTTCCTCCCTCATTCAGAATTTTCCTCAACCCCTTTTTCATTGATCATCATGTCTTTTCCTATTCTTAATCCATTCTACATCTCCCAAGATGGCATCATACTAAACCGGCTTTGTTGATGGCAGGGAGTTACTGTTTCTTTCTAAAAGTCGGAAATGTGAGGTAAATAGAAGGCTGGTGGATGGACCAGCAGGGTGAACTAACTGCCAGGGTCTGAATGCTTATGCTCTCTTCGATTCACATGTTGAAATCCTAACACTCAAGGTATTAGGAATTAGGAGGTGAGAGCTTTGGGGAAGCTATTAGACTATATGGATGGACTGGCTACCTCCAACAGAAGTGAACCTTAAGAGACTGAGATCCTTTGCCCCTTCTATTGTGTGAAGATACAGAAAAAGGCCCCATCTGTGCACCACAAAGAGCTGTCACTCCATTATAATGGGCTTCTCTGAAAGAACTGAGAGAAATCCTTGTTGCACACAAACTAGTGGGGTATTTGTCAAAGCACTGCAACTACACTATATCGTACCAAATTCACAGGACTCATAAAAGGATAAACAGAATGAAAAAAAAAACCAAACGAAATAAAACAAAAAGGAGCATGACTGGTCCTAAGTGTGGTGGACGAGAAAGTTTATTGTGGTACGCAGCTGGAGGCAGGGATGTGTGGAGAGTCCTGAGTGGACTTGACCAGACTGAGCTAGGCTGTGTGAGCTAGGCTAGGAGGAGGTGAACTGAGAAGAGAGAGCAGAGGGACCAGGTACAGTAGCCAAGAGGTCCAAAGATTCAGAGAGCAACCAAAATAGTTGGATGACATAAGAAAAAGTAGCCCAGCCCCTGGGCTGGAGAGTTTAGGATAGTGGGTGGGATATGTAAGCCAGGAGGACCTGGTAAAGGTAGGGGCTGAGGAACTCGCAGAGAACCTCATGGCTAGGACTGCTTTGATATGTTACAGTTGGGCTCCTCAACCATTTGTCCTGAGTTTGAAACACACCAGCCTCAACGTTTTAAGCTCTGTTCTTTCTCTTAGCATTTTAAGAGCTTTTCAGTAAACAGCTGCCTGGACAGAGGCTTCGCAGTGGAGATCGGCCATTTTGGAAGGACTCCTCTGGCCCCATTGCCCACAGCTCACCCCCTTGTCACACCCACCTCAGCTGTCTAACAGAAGAGCAATTCTTAGAAACCAAGATTTGCTTCTCAGCTTTCCTTCAAATGCCTATTCTTGTTGGAACAGAGGCAGAAACTAGATTCTGGAATTCTTGAGATGCCATGTGTTGGGAGAAAATAGATGAATACTGTACTTTTTTTTTTTTTAAATGAAAAGTGATGTGCACACCGCTCTTTGCGGCTGGCATGTGTTTGTCTTGGGTTTTGCAGACCGCATAGGACTTCCATGAGCATCACAGCCTCACACTGTCCTAAAGCGTCTGTGTGATATCTGGTTGACAGCGTTAGATCGCAAAGGAAGGGTGAAGGGTGGATAGTCACATGGCGGAAGATTTGTGCTACATTAAGGAAAAAAGACCTAGATGAAGGGGGAAAGGCAGTTACTTAGCTTCAGAGATTTGCTTTCTGTAGCTAAGAGAAAGTGGTTTGTTTCCCCTATCTAAATAAGACAACATGAGTTGTATCCTATGTGTCTTTAATGTCTTGCATCTTCTGCAGTAAACATTACTTCCGCTCGTTCTGAACAATCTTTAGAAGTGAGACTTTTCTAGTGGGCACTGTTGGTGCTGTAAGGTTGCAAAGCTGGGACAAGTGGCTGAGGTACCTATTTAACATATCAAAGTGGACCTGGCCACCAGGTTCTTCCTGCATCCCTCAGTCTTTACCTGTCACAGGGTCTTCCTGGCTGGCATACCCAGTCACTACCCTCAATTCTCCAGCTCAGAAGGCTGTTCTTTCCTTTACAGCCCATAGATGAATGGAAAAAAGAAATAAAAAAAGGAAAGTACATGACTGGTCCTAGGTTTTGGCACCAGATGAATGAATAAAGGAATACATAAGAAAGGAACATGGCCAGTCCTAGTGGAGACAGGTTTGGTGAAGGAGAAAATTTACTAGAGAGATATATGGATATATGTATATTTCTATATATCTATATCTCTACATATAGGTATATATCTCTACATATTTATGTCTACATCTATCTATATCTCTACCTCTACCTATCTCTCTCTCTCTCTATCTCTATCTATCTATCTATCTATCTATCTATCTATCTATCTATCTATTTATCTACATATGGATACATTTTGAAAATTCCATGCATTATATCAAAGTAGTTTCTAAATAATCTCCTTTGTGCCTGCTTCTACACACTCAGTTTATCTGGCCCATTCCTGTCCATCAGCAAGCCTTCCTCCCAGTAGCAGATGTGCATTTCCATTCATTACAAGCACTGACAGGGTTGTGAAGTTGAAAGCGAATGACCCAAGCCCACCTGTTGAGAATGATCCTCCTTACTGAAAAGAGAGGCCTTCCTCAAAGCTGGTACTTGTACAGGCGGGACGGGCGGGGTGGAAGCCAAGGGGGAGGTTTTCTGGAACAAAATCACACAGACCAGCTTAAGCACAAAGACGTTCTTTTATCTAAAACAGGGTTTTCCCCGAGAAGCTTAAGTTTTCCTTCACGAGCATTTAGACTGTAAATTTTAGAGGCACGTGGTAGATTATTTAGTGGCAGGCTGGGGATCCTAAGGAGCTAAACCTACTATTTGTGGGGGAGTTAGAGTAGACTTTGATGTTGGACAGAAAATATTTGGGCATAGTAAAAAAAAAAAAAAAAAAGAAAGAAAGAAAAATAAGAGGAGAATACATCACACAGGTTCTGGGTCTCCAGTGTTTGGACTGGGGGAACGGAACACATCTAAAAAGTTGTCATAACAAAGAGACGAATGTTGGGCTCCACACCCTCCTGACATTTACCTCAGCTACTAAGTATTAAATATTTACAAAGCACTTGGGCTTGCAGAGTGCTTCCTAATTCTTCTTCAAAATTTCGCCTTCTGCCCAGATGGTGAACTGTCGCTATCACTCCTCTTTTATGGGTGGAGGGGAGAGATCATAAATGCCTCGTGACTTATTCAAACTGCAGAGACGACAGGAGAGTTAGAGCTGGCACGAGTCAACAGCATAGACTTCTGCACAGCCCCAGCTATCTGAGGTAACCGATCTTTTCCCAGGGGAAATCAACCAATGGCCCTAAGAGAAATTCAACAGGAAGGCAGCTTTCCTGCTTCCTTTCTATAATCTGTTTTGCCACAGGCAGGGGTGTTTAAGCTCTTTAATTGAAGAGGCATGAGAAAGGCTAGACAGGAAGGAAGTGATATCATACACACACACACACACACACACACACACACACACACACACGCGCGCGCACACACATATACATACACACATATATGTGTATGTATGTATGTATGTATATGTGTGTATGTGTGTGTGTGTCTGCCTGTCTCTGGGTGTTTGTGTGTGTATGTGTAGACCGATGAAGCCCAGAGCACATTTACCCTTGACCCTTCTGTCACCTGCCCATTTATGGCCTGTGACTTTAAGTGCCAGCAATTCAGAGGTAGAAAACAGCACCTGTTGCAAATAGTTTCCTGCATCTTTGGGGCTTTGTGTACCACTGGCTTGAAAGGCGATCAAAGCAGATCTTCATAGAATGTCAGGGAATGTGGATCGATCCAGGCCTATATGCAGAGTAAGCTATGGTCGAAAGTGGTTAGATCATTTGTGCTAGAACCTAGAGGATGCAGCCAATTGAATGGATGTATCATCTTCATCTGAGGTCATTTGTTTTCCTGAAGAATACAGGGGGATTGATTTGATAGACCAGACCCCCAAAATTCTTGACTCCAGCTACACAACTCCTATACTGAATGACTTTGCACAATTAAGGGCAGAGATTGTCCAGTTTCAATCCACTGGTTAATTATTTCAAGTGTTATGGGTAGCATATCATCAATCCTCTCTTTTCTGGACCTTCCTGTAGTATCTTTGCAGTCCAGAATAATGGATTTCCTTCTTATACTAAGAAATAGAAAGCTCCACGTGTGGGTGGCCACTCTAAGCACACCATCCACTTCTGAACAGTTGTGGCCTTCAGTAGGCCTTACAGAAGGGAAGGTGAAAGAGAACAATATATACCTTGTGGGGGCCAGGAAGGAGGAACATGGACCAGGCGAATGCAAATCTCAATACTTATTTTAAAAACTGACCAGGAAGAGGGAGCGTACAGACATTCCCAAGTGTGCAGGGGTCAGTCCAAACAGTGTAAAGTGGGATGGGAGCAGGCTACAGGAAGCTCCGCCGAGGTCCTGCGGAAGTCATCAAAGAGGCTTCCACTTCCCCCCAAAACAATCGCAGAGCAATGCAGTGGGGGAAGGTGGTGACTGCAGAGAAGGGATGTTGCATCTCCTCAGAGCTGCAGACAAGCAGGGCGGAAGCAACGCCCCCCCCCCCCGTGCCCTCATACTGCATGCAAACTGAGAAAAAACAGCACAGCAGGACAACGAGTTCCATATTGAGTTCCCTCTCATCCTCTTCAGGTCTGTTACATGACACAGGCACACATGCGCGCACACTTTCTAAAGCCGTTTAAGATGAAGTGACTGATGCTTTGCAGGGTGACTCCCGTTTTATAGTCAGAGATTTTATGAATCAGACTTCTGGAGACTTTCAGGAGTCTGTACAAACAAATTATACAATTTCTCTACCGACAAAGACCAAGGCCCGTCATATATGCGGGGCCTTGCTGTAAAGTATGCTGCATTTGCTGTAAAGTATGAGGTAGATCCAGGAAAGACCATCACTGCTAGTGAGAAACGTCTTGAAGCATCTTGCATAGCTTTATATATGTAAATCTCTAAATTCTTATGTACATCCCAGTCTTGAAAAAAAAATTGAACTAAAAGGAAGAAGGAAGAAAACCGTACAACAGATGTCTGAACGTTCTTCTTGGGTAACTATCATTGCCTCGGCTGTACTTGCAAGACAGATGAAGTGTCCCATGTTCCTAACATTGCCATTTGTTAATTACATATCTGGCTATTCCATTAAAAAAAACATAATACAAATTAATAGGTTCGCTTTCCTCTTTGAATGATTGATAAGCTTCTTCTGATTTTCTTGAGATATAAACTGGTGACTAGACCAAGGAAATAGACATTCTTTCTGGGTATTTCTGCTTGTTGACCCACAAGGAAAGCTTTGATTCGTAGAGACAGAGCATGTTAGGTAGTACCGATGAAGTTAGGTTGCAGGACACATGTCTCACAGCATGGCTGGCTGGGCTTCATTACCGTCTAGAGCCTGTTAATTGCCTGGAGAATCGAGTTCATTACAGAAAAACAAGATCAACGCCTGCTTCTTGGTGTCTTGACGGTTGCACCTGGTACTTGGTCAGCATCATCTTTAGTAATGGATACCAGAGTTCTAGACAGGAAGAAACAATCATATGAATGGAAGGCTGAAGGAGGGATGCTGGCCAGGGAAGATGCCTGGGGTAAATAGAGTGAGGCGGGTTGGAAGCTTAACAAACGGAGTTTGATCTGCAGCATCAGCAGAAGTAGCAATTACGCATCTCCTGACAAGGCAAGACCTCCTTAAATCTATAGATAAAGCATTAAATAAACAATATTGGGTCTGCGGTCCGTGGTCCTTTGAAAGGAGGAAGGCATCCTTGAGTGTTCCCGTTGCTCTCTTAACAGGTAACCAGGAACCTGCTAAAACTATTGATAAGCAGCGATTTGGATGGTGTGGAGGACATTTGTTTTGGCACCAATAATTTAATATTTAAAAAAAACGCCATAGCCCTGTGTGTATGATATCACACATATTTACATATATAATTATGTGTTTGTTGGCATGCAGGTCAGCATGTACATGGTGTAGGTGTTGACAGACGTTAGAGGTTGATGTTGCATGTCTTTACCTGCCTTCTACCTCATTTTTAGAGACAGGGTCTCTCCCTGAACCCGCTTGGTTCCACCGAAGAGTCACCACGCCTGAAATATCCTCCTCTCTCTGCTTCCCTGGTGCCAGCATTACAGCTCTGTGTGTGCAGTTTGTTGCAGTTGTTTTATTTTGGTTTTGCAACACAGGGTTTCTCTGTGTAGCCCTGGCTGGCCTGTGATTTACTCTGTAGACTAGGCTGTGCTCAAACTCAGAGGTCTACCTCCTTAAATGGCTCTTAATGTGATTTTATAAAAAAAGAATATGTTTCTTTTTTTTTTTTATGATCAGTGAATCCTTCAAACAAGAAGCCAAAATGATGGGGGGGAAATCATGTGATTTGCTTTTATCTTCTTCCCTCTAATTTCATTAGGAAATTCACCTGATTAATTTAATTTTTGAACAAGGTACAAGTAGACCTCTTACACTAAAAATTAAATTAGGGAGCAGCTATCTGTATGCCCTTTAAGAAGCCACCAGGTTTATTTAACCAAGGAAGCTCTTTGGTAGCCATGAGACAGAGAATGTGTCTGCACAAGGAAACACATGTAAGTTATCATCTTTCTTGCCCTTCTCCCAACCCTGGAAGGTGACTCATCTGAAGTAGATAGATCTTCCCCCACTCCCTCAGAATATACATACTCAGAATCAAAACTTTTCTGTTACTCCTGGAGTTTGATGTGGCCTAAATTTCAACTCTATTTTGCCAGCATGGACAGCACAGTGCGGCTGAGGAACTTGGAGGACACACATTTCTTTGCCATGTAAATACTTCCTTTTACATAGTGTTGCTAGTTTCCTTTTTCCATCCCAGAAAAAGAAAAAAGAAAAAGAAAATCTTACAGAGATACCCATGGAGATGAACTTAGTGGATTTATCGGACTCTTAAAAAGCAAACAGAGGCAAGCAGCAAAAACCACGCCGTGTATCGACAGCCAAAGAAACTAGTGCCGTTGCTATGTTTAAAGCAAACAACTGCAGGAACATAATACCATTTCTCGTGAAATGAGTTGGCAGGGTGCTACAGTGCTGGTATCTCGAGCTCACCAGATCTCTGGTAATATCCTTTCCTCAGCTACCCAAATCAAGTGACTGGCTCCTCTCCACCACAGTACCACCTTTCCAAGCCTACTCTGCCTCTCTCGGTAGCTTAGCTGACTGACATTTCTGGATTCCCATCACTCAATCTCGCTTGCTCTCTAAATTGCAGCTTGTCGGGGCACTTTGATTGCACAGGCATAGCCTCTACTTCAGGAGTCTCACCCGCCCTAGACATCCTCCGAGGCTCTGGCTGTGCAGGACTATAGGCGGTAGCAGAGGCCCCTCCTTCCAGGGCTTTAGTGGTTATTGGTTGGCAGAGTTTTCTCCCTGTAAATTGGTTTCTATGTCTCTGGTGCGCATGGTTTCTCAGTATTGTTGGGTCCTTCACCATCTTGATTAGAACCCTTCGTCTCACATGAGTTTCACTCCAGGATACAGAACCACATCTATTTCCTATCAGGATGTTGCCTTACATGGCTGTAAGACTCCCCCCCCCACCCCCCACCCTCCCACCCCCACCCCCACCAAAAAAATGCCAGCATTTTCCTGGGAGTTCAGAAGATTTGGGCAACAGAACTACATTCTATATACCAAGATTTGTCTCAGGTCCCTCCCCTCTTCTGAAGGTCACCAAGGGACCTTTTGCGGTGGAACTTTCCCTTTGGTCAACATGTCAAGTAGCTAAATGTGATCCTGAACTTGTGGTCCTCCTGCACCTATGTCCTACGTCCCGGGATTATAGGACCGGGTCATCGACACACCCAGTTTTATGAAGTGATAGAGACAGAACTCAGAGCTTCATGTTCGTAGGGCAAGAGCTCTACCACCTGAGCTCTACCTCCCCAGTCAGGGGGCGGGTTCCTCTTTGTACTTCCCCCACCTCTTTTTCCTTACCCCCTGAAGAGCAGGCTCCCAAATGAGTTTTGTTTAAGAAACTTAGATGCAGAAGCACCTCTGTTTAGAGCATAACAGGAAACAGGTTCAAAGTAGTTTCAGATGTGATGCAATTCCTTAGTCACCCACGCTACAGGGAATTTCAGGCTATCCTTAAACCCCACACAGGGTTACAATACTAGACATGTTTCACCCTCAAATCATCTTTCACCTTCCACTCACGCCCCCCCCCATCTTGTACTTCCTCAAAATACTGTTCTAAGTTACACCATTATGTGAGGTACCATTGCCTTGTGTTTTCTCAATCCAAGCTATAAAGACCATGTCCAGAGGTCTATCTCAGGGTCTGGCAAACCATAGCTCATCAGTCAAATTTCCCTGGGTTTCAAGACATTTGTATTGCAGTGCAGACATGTCTATTAGCTACAGCTGGTTCCTGCTGCTGCAAAGTATTACAGTTATTGCATAGATCTTAGAACCCACAAATTCAGCTTTTACTCTCATGAGCTTTGCAGAAAGAAATCACCACCACCCCTCACTAAAATCTTACACAACTACAAAAGAAGCCAGGCAGGTGTTTTTCTAAAGAAAAGATACATTTTTTTTTCTGTAAGACTAATAGTGCCAATTTCTACCATATTAAGATAAATTATAGAGCCAGCTTTTAAAATAATGGTTTCTTTTTATTACTGAGTGGGATAAACATTCAATATTAGTAAATATTAGAAAAATGGTGTTTCCTATATTTAGTCTGTCCACTGAAGCCACTTTCCCTAGGGTAGAGTTAAATCTCTTTGAATATGTACAGGGCTTGCAGTCCATTAAAGCACTCCTTTACTCATTTATTCTATGGTAATGAGAGCTATTGAACAAGTCTTGAGTTACTAAGATGTCATAATGAACAGTCTGTTAGTAGAAAAAAAAAATCTAAGCAGCCATCAACTTATACAGCCCAGTATTTTTTGAAGCAGTGAGTTTTGTTTTGTTTGTTTTTTTCCCAGAGAAAGATGCCTATGGTGTATATTCAAGTGAAAAACTAGTCTTCTGAACATGTTGTATTTGAAGTTATGTCTTAGTTTTTGTTAAAAAACCAGAAGTTATATGTATGCACACACATGTTCATATACCTATGCACATATATGTATATACCTACACATGTATGTACACATATTCATACGCATACATTCATGTACAAATCAAATAATCCAGAGCAGTGTGCTCAGTTTTAAACATGGTTGTCTCTGAGTAGAGGAATATGCAATGATTATTTTCTCTCTCTCTTTTTCTAGTCTTTTTCCTCAGGAAATAAGTTGACCCGTTACTAACCATTTTGTGTTTTGTGAACTGTTCAATAGATCTGTTTATCAACATTGGGAGTGCGTGGTGCTTATTAAAGAAAATGAGTGGGATTCATAAATAACAAGAACCATTTGCTCCCCCTTCCTCATGAAATCAGACATTCCATCAGATACATTACAGCCCACTACTGAACAAAATATGTTGTAGCAACAACCAACATCCTGTTCCTTCTGCATCCTCTATATTAGACCAGGAAGTTCTTTTGGGTGGGCTTTCCCTCCATGTCTTTTTTTAAACCTACTCTAAAAATATATCTAGTCACATAAATAGAAATGATGGAATACCAAAAAAAAAAAATGTGGCCATCATCCTTCTGCGGTCTAGGAACTGTGGTCTGGAAACCGAGCACGAAGGTTCTGTTTGCTAAGGCATCTGGCACATGCAGTAATGGTGGAAACCAGATGGTGAAGTGATTAGCTGTCTGGGAAAGCCAGCCTCAGGTTTCAGGAGTTCTGTGGCCCCACTGAATCATTTCTGGAGTGGCTTCTGGAAAATGAAACAACGTTAGATCTCCCATTTGCCCTCCATCTCAGGGCAGAAAATTCCAGAGAAAAATAAAAGTATAGAAATTCCTTCCGGGAGCAAAGGGATTACAATTTCAGTGCCCAGCGCACAAGAGTGGTACTGAAACACTGACTACACACACTTTTGTCACAGTGTGGTGCAGTGCTCTGGTTTCATTAGACATGGTTGGATGGAAAGATGAGAGGCAGACAGACTCCTGCATCTGTATGCCCGGCCATGAGCCCTCACAGCTGTAGGACCTGGATAAAGTGCACCCGTGAGAGCTCGCATTTACTGTTCTATGTACACTAGCGTGCTAACAGCATTAATGTGGCATTTGAGGCTGTTAGTAATAATATCTTTATCAAGCGGTGTAGTGCCTGGTGCTCAATATAAAAACTATACAGGGCCAGCAATAATATAAATGCACAATACAATACAAATACAAGCCACATGCCATAAATACAATTATTGTTTTTAACATTTCTTGTAATAAGTTGTCTTAATTTGCCAAGCTTTTCAAAAACTGAATCAGTGTCAGGTCTTTTAAAAAAAAATTAGAGTCGTGTATTCCAGCAATAAATTAGGAAGTCTTAGCTTTATCCTATTTCTAGCTATTTTTTCAACAATCTGTTTTTCCCAAACTTTTAAAATTAACTCTTGGGAAAACACAAACATGAAATAGAAAGGAAAAATAGTCTTTCTTGTGTTTGCTTTAGCTCCAGTTCTGACCAAGGCTGTGTGTTAAATTTTCCCTTTCAGTGGATGCTAGCAGTTGACCTACTGAAAAGTTTTCTCATTCTGAAGGAGTCTACTTAAATGTATTGATTTTTCCATGTCTCAGTGTTGGTTCAATATACTTAGCACGTATGATTGCAGTTCTTCTCTATACCTACCTATGAAGTTTATTCTACTTTGCTGGCCATATCCTGTGGTTGCCTGTGTACGGGGAAGAGGTTTGTCTTGTGGTTGCCTGTTGAATTTTTGGTTGTTATGAAAGTCTTGTGTATAAGTGTTGATAAAAATTTGCAAAGAAGAAAACTGAAACAGAATAAGAGGCTGTTAGAGTCGAGTTCCTGTCATGGGTTTCTAGCTGCATGTTATGGCTGGGTGTGGCCCAGCAGCTGCTTTCTGACTCCATGCTGCTCTATGCCTCTGTGCCTGACCCAGGTCCTCATACATTTGGATTCTGTTTTCTCTTTGGGCAAAGAGACTGCCTGAGTATTTGAGTCAAAGCAATCGCATGGTTCCCCCAAAGTTTTTATGTTTTTACTTTATAAACCTCTAGACAACAAGGTTTATGAAGAAAGTATTCAACTCAAATAGATTATTTAACTGTTAAGAAGTACTAAGAAATCCTGGGTAAGGTAGCAAGGCCAACCGTCCCTACCAGAGACAGATAATTTCATTTTTAAGTCTAATAACCCTTCCTTCCTCTCTTTCTCCCTCTCTTCCTTCTCTTTTTCCTTCCTCCCTTTCCTCTTTGCTGACCATCCATTATAGACTCTGTAATTTATTCATTCGTCAGCATATGTTTCATAAAAAACCGAGACTAGCTCCTAAAACAACCCTATTATATCACAGGGCTCACTTAAATAAATGAATATATAACATCCCATTGTTCCCATGGTCACTTTGTTTTCACTTTTCAGTAGGACATGGCAAAACTATTACTATTTTATCTATATTACCAGTGTGAAAATCATCTACTAAGATGGAAAATATGTACAATATTATAATGTACTACTCTTTTTGAGACAGGATTTTACTATGAAGCTATGGTGGCTTTCAACTTACTATGAATAGCAGTCTTCCCATGAACTCATGGCAATCCTCCTGCCTTTGCTTCCTGGAATGTTGAGTAATACAGTGGTAAGTCAGACACAAGTGTATCATAACTTGATTGGAGTCTACAGTCAAATGAGCCTGAAAATGAGTGATGATCCCACAAAGAATTAGCCTGTTAAAGTCATCTGTGGAGGAGAATCTGTGTGAGGAGGCCTTGTGTTGTCTAGGAAACACAAAATGGGGCTAGGTCAAGCCTATGGATAGTGAGTTGGGGACCAGATGGGTAAGAAAGTGTTTGATATGGGAAATGAAGACCAAGGCGGGAGATAACGTGTAAGAAGAAACACATTTAGGAACTATGAGAAAGGCATAGATGGGTGGAACAGAAGGGTTAGGGGACACATGGAAACCAAGGGATACTTAGAAGATGAGCTGGAATCACTCGCTATAAATAGAATAATCCAGGATGGCCCAGCATTCTAATCCCTGTAACTAAGTGATCCTTGTTTTCTATCATCTTCAAATTCTTAATTCACTGTATTAATGCATTTGGAGAATGAGAGTTACAAAGGTAAAGAGATTATAAATGCTATAAAAGCCATGGTGTGGCTTTTCATAGCTCTCCTCATGCTTCTCTAAAGTTATGGTTCAAGAAAAGAACCCTCAGCTCTTACCACGCCTCACAGACCCGCTTACCTTCCTGTGCAGTCCCTTTGTATGGTATGTCCACCCACCACTTCCCATCCCACCTCATTGACACAGCAACCTTTACCAACACTCAGGGATCACTTCCTTTCTGACAACACCCTCTCATAACATCCCTTCTCTTCCCCCATTTGTACTCTTGTATGCTTCTGTACCATTGTCAGACTCAAATACTACGAGTCAGGAAGGCGGACACAAAAGAGCTTGTGATCAAGTAAATGTGTCTCAGAAAGCATGATGGGAGGTGTGACGGGATGTAGGCTGAAACATACCACCTCTACTCAGCCCGAGCTGTGTGTTCCAAGAGACAACAGACTGACTGATTCAAAAAGCTTAAAAATCATCTAACCTATGCGTGTGTAATATGTGTGTACGTGCAAACATATATGCGTACGTATACGCTTCTAAAAACGGGACCTCCAAGCAATCTCTTTAGAAAGAATTTTTTTAAGTGTTTATGTGGGTAGGGCGTGCTGGTGCTACGGAGGTCAGAAGCAAATGCTGGATGCCCTGGAGTGAAGTTATAGGTGGTTGTGAGCTGTCCCTCTCCAACCCCTCAGAAAACATTACTAAAAATCAAAATTAAACAAACAAACAAAACAAATAAACCAAACCAAACAACAGCACCTCTGAGGAAGCCACCACAAATATGCTAGTTGTGTCTTCCTGCTTATGCCTGTCCATGTCACTGAGTCCTCTACTATGCCTGTCGTCTCATGTCTTTTTGACTACTCCTGAAGGCAAACACTGGGCTCTGTTCTCCACTTCACTGTATTTTACAGCTACACCCTAAAACCTTCACATCCACAGGACTGAGGCCAGTGTCTGTTGCATTGCACAAACACAATAGATATTCTAAATCCATGGGTTCATCTAAGTAATCATTCAATCATTATGCCTATAATGTAAAATAATAATAATAATAATAATAATTCAGTGGGTTCCTCATTGGATCACAGCACCTGGCTTGTTTAAAATTCCTTCATTAGTGATTTATCTGTCAAGCCGTGTTTTCTAGGGCTTGTGTAACCCAGATCACACATCCAAAACTTATCACCCATTCGTCAAAATGGAGTTTGACGTCTCGTATTCAGGTCTCCATTCTTGTTCTCGGAAGCAGGCCTCTTTGCTCTGCCTTGTAAAGATGGTGCCAGCACAATTTGGAAAATGTTCTCTGACTTTCTGAAGGAAGATGCTGTACAAAGGGAATTGATTACCAAATAATTGAATACACTGGGGTGTATCTGGCTTTCTGTTTAAATGGAATCGGCTAAGGAAGAGTCAGGAATGCTCCTTCGTTCAGGGAAAGATGAGAAAAGATAAGGAGGAGAAAGAAGAGGCAGGGATGTTTCCATCTGCCATGAAAGGTCGGGTGGAAAATGAAAGGCAGGCTTCCATCTTCTGCGAGGAACCAGGTTTATGCATGAGCAAAGGGAATTCTGATTTAAGTATAGGAAGGGTTCCAGGTGAATACAAATGAACCCCGGAGTCTCTGCTCCAATATACTACACCTCGGGTGCTGAAACCTCACAGAATCAGCACGCAGCTTAAATATGACAGCAGGTTTCCACGGAGAGAAATCTTATCTGTGATTCCTAGATGTCATTGAATTACCCACCTATTATTGCCGAGAGAACAAATTGACTAGGACGGAGTCATAGTATAAAATGGAGATGTTTTGATGAGACGAGAGATAATGCAGGGAGGTTTCATATGTCAGCAAAAGGCCAAGAGAGGGAGTTCAGTTACACCAAGGAGGAAATACTCATGTTGGGGGAGGGGGAGGGCGGGTAGTGTGGAAAAAAACCCTCAGCCTTTGAAGTTTAATGAAATCATCTAGGCCGTGTTGTCTACATTAAGACAGAATCTAGGAAACTATGCAAAGGTGTTACCAAGTGACAACTGGGTGAGGGGTCATTTCAGACAGGGTCGCTTTTGTGAAGCTTCTTGTAGTCATTTTTCTCTAAGCCTATTTCCACTTCTTTTTCTTGCAGCAAATTCTGATATCCTTGTGACTTGAAATTTTCCAAGCTACGGCTTATGTGCAAGAAGCCTGTCTCAACGATCATGCCTGCACCTGCCTTGGTGACAACTTTGGCATTGGCATTGGGAGAAAACATCTGGTCTTACAGCTGGCCCCAATTTATCTTTACCTTTATGAGTTTGTCTTGGGATTCAAGGCTTCTTTCCAATTAACTATTATATAAGAAAGAGAAAATAAAACCAAATTTCCCAGCAAGCAGCACCATCAGCTGCCAATTATATAACCAGGAACCCCCTATTTCACTTCTACAGCTTCCATTTTCATAAAAATGGAAATAATACCAGTAAGAGGACCAGGAGAAAAAAACTTGCAAAAGCTGGGTACACTTCCTGCACTCAATGGGCACCCATCAATGGCTAGACATTACAGTGGGCACCTTTTCTAAACCATTCTCTTTGGCTTACCTTGTTATAGCTCAAACCAGCTATAATGGTGCAACTTCTCACATAACTCAATGCATTTTGAATTCCATAGGCAGTCTTGGTATTGTAGCCTGCCACCAATCGTTGGTTCCCCATACCTCTCCCCACCCCTAGTCCATGAACCTCCCTTACAAACTAATTTATCTCATTAAAAAACGCATACATAGTAAGAAGGGAAGACAATCAAATTGGAAGAGATAATTAGCAGAACGAAAGCCTAAATGAAGGGGGACAGGTTTAAATGGTTCATTAGACCTAATGGTAATGAGGAAGCCAATTTGATATTGGGTCAAGCACCTTAGCTAGGTTAAAGCTTCCAGAATCACTGGAGTTAGTTCATTAATATAAACATATATACATACATACACACATACACATACATGTGTGTATTTATACATGCTTATATGCATATATAATTTATATATTGTTCTACATATGATTATACATATATAATTTTAAAGGTCGTTAATTTCCTCTTCTGTAAATTGAAAAGTACTCTCACCAGCATTATAAATTGTCCTTGGCATAGTAAAATAAATAAAATAATGTGTCCTTTTTCAAAACTCATTTTTAGAGCCACTAAGTCTGATCACACATGGGTGTTTCAGATCCCTGTACTCACAACCCTCTTGGGTAGTTGGTGATAATATGAGACTCAAGGGCTCCTGTAGATCGTAGAGCAGTGGTCCTCTGCCTTCCTAATGCTTCGATCCTCTAATACAGTTCATCTTGTTGTCGAGACCCCCCCCAACCATACAATTATTTTGTTACTATTTCATAACTCTAATTTTGCTACAGCTATGAATTTTAACTGCAAGTGTCCTTGATTTCCAGTTATCTCAGGTGACTGTAAAAGGGTCACTTGAATCCCAAAGGGGTCCTGATCCCAGGCTAAGTTCTAGAAGAAACCCATCTTACATACATATAAAGAGAGAGGCCACACTGTACATTGGCTTCACCAGACATGCCTTGTATGTATGGTGACACTTGGCACACAGTAGGGTAGAATTGAGCAGCTCTCCACTGTTTTAGTTCCCATCCATTCCCATCCCTTCTCCTACTGACTGACCCCATTTCCACTTTAAGCCCCACCCTTCTCTTGAGCAGAACCTCCATCAGTTATCATCTCACAATCCCGTGTGTGCCCAACTCTGTCATACAACTGAATAGGAAGTTCCTTGAAGGCAGAACGTGAGGCTCAGTCTGTCAGTGTGACGTGCCTTGTGAACAGCTGTACACACCCATATAAGTGAGCAGAACAGCAGCAGATAGAGGGGGAGTGTCAGGTTGGGTCAAGGGGGCACACGGAAGGAGAGCACACGAAAGCCAGAGTTGCTACGTGTGGGGAACTTCAGCCTTGGAATGAGTCACCACCCAACATTTTAAGCCATGACAACCCATAAATCTTACCTTAAACAAAAGCAATCAATGTACCTGGAAAATTGGGGTATACTATTAGTTTTTATAAACAAAACTGAAATATCAAACCCCAGGGGAAATATGTTGGATTAAGGGAACACTACAATTGATCTTGCAAAAGGAAACATATTTGCAGAAATTTATTCCAGGGCCTATACTTGGGAGCATAAGGCTTACTTGAAGCAGGAGTATATAAAATGAAAATAAGTAAATTGATATATCTGAAAGAATCTCCCGAATGTCTTTTCCATCTAACCTGCTAACAGCGATTTACTCCATGTTTGTTACTGTAAATGAATACACGATAAAAGGATATGGGGTCTTATGGACTTGCAGACGGGACCAGCCAAAGACAGTCTGAGGCAGAGGTTCTCAGTCTTGTTGGCTCTCATTTTTCTTATCCCTGAGTTAAGAATAATGATTGCTCCAAAATTATAAAGTGACTGCGAGACTAAATGGCCTTATGCCCATGACGCATAGATGTATATGTATGTATGAAGCAAAGAAGTTCAGAGGGTGTGAGGCTTGCTCTGGTTCTTTGGAGAACAGTTGAAGGATACAAGCTGGAATGTTATTCACTTTATTATCTGTGACCAGGCAAAGCCACAAGCATAGGATATAGATGGCAGGGATGGGGCTATCAACTATTTCTTTCCTTTCCTAATATTAGGCCAAAAAATTGCATTATTTAATACATTGTGGATTGTGGAATTGCAAATGAAGGGAAAATATGATAAGCAACATTATGAGTCAGCAGGAGCTGGAGAGGAAAAAAAAGAAACTTTTTTTTTTTTGACACAATTTCGTCTTGCACATGGAGGAAGCTGACCTAAAAACAGATGCCCTTGCAAAACACAAGCGATGTTTAGGTCTGAGCACCGAGTCTGGTTCCCAGCTGCTGAGTCTGGTCAGTGGCCTTGAGTGGACTCAATGAAGTCATACTGAAAGATTTTTATCCTGTTCTGTGATGGACAGGGAGATCCAAAGAAAGAGATAGGACAGAAACACACACAGAGAGATGAAGACAGACAGACAGACAGACACAAAGAGAGGCTGCTAGAGACAGAGACGACAGAGACAGAGAGCCATCCTCCCAAAGGGTGATTTGGAAAGAAAGATAAGACAGTGTTAGAATATCCCTGACCTAGAGCATTATGTTCTGGGTGTGGTTTCAATTCCATACTAACATCATAGGACACTCATTAGCAGAACAGTAAGTGTTGAGTGTAATTTTAACAGAAATGACTTGAAGAATGCAGAGGAAGGGGGTTGTGAGCCAGAGTGTGCTAAGCAGAGAGTGTAACCTGTGCCCACTGAGCTCTACACACTAGGCTCTAGAAGTTGTGGTCATAAAAAGCAGGGTATTCTCAGCGAAACAGGCAATCAAAAAGAGAAACCTGCTTACCCATAAGAGGTGAACTTTCTGTGCTGAGAGCCCTTAATCACTAGATAATAACAAAATACAAATAATAATGGCATAGGTGGGGGTGATGATAGCAGCCAGAAGGCCAGATTCATTGTCTCACTTACAGTCCTTGACAACTCAGGGTAGCTGGAAAAGCAAGGGCAGCGCATGTTGAGCATTTACCCCAGGTTCTGCTGTAATACCTTTATAGCTATAATTTCACTTAACCCTCGCAAGGACCCTGGGGGATTGTTTCATTTTTAACAGCCACTTTACAGGTGAGAAATATAAAAATCCGCTGAAATGGTAAATATTTCCAAAAGGTCACATAGCTAGTAAAGGATGGCACTGTCTTGCAAAGCCAAGTCCATCCAGCTCCTAAGCTGCTGCTCCTAAGGACAATGCTGCCTCACATCTGAGGACTGTTATCTCTCACCAGATACCAACCTGAAAGGGTTGTCTCCATTAGGGTTATTCTGGACAAGGTGGCCTTCCCTTTCCTAGTCCTACAAACGAATAAGTTTCTGTAATTAACAATGAACTTGCTCCATAGAGACAAGCCCTACCCTCTCTCCCTATTGGCAACCCGCTTTTACCTACTTCCTTGCTTTGCTTTACTTCCTAATCTGGTACTTAACACACCTGGTAGTCTAGTATTATGACAAGTACTGAGACACTGTTTTTGCTAAAAGCATTAACTCTTCAATTGGGTCTACAAGGAAACTAAAAGCAGGAGAAAACCCTGGAATCCCTGCCTTCGTTTTGTAAGCCTCCTTTGTTTTGGCACAGTCACGTGCTTGGCTCTGTATATGGGCATATGAGTCATTCAAGGAGTGGTCTGTCCCCAAACCATGATATATAATCTATTTCCATACTGCTTCAAGGTCAAAGGCTGAGATCTTTCACAATCAGCCTTTACAATGTTCTTCCCCAGTACCTAAAGGTCTTCAGTAAGACCCAGGGTCCTACTGGATTCCAGAATCAGAAGAGCAGCCTCCCAGATCACCCCATGATAAGATCACCAAACAAACAGGGGCAATTGGCTTATGGGAATGAGGTGTCAGTCCCCTCAAGCAATAAGAACTTCTACTCACCTATAAGACCTGAACTGAGACTACACTTTGGCCAAGATGTAACTATGCATAGCCTTTGTTCCAATAGTCCTCTATTTAACTCCACAGTTCATACCAGTGTCTTGAAGATGGATCTGGGGTTACACTGGACCTCCATCTTTCGTCCTAGTGTGCCACATTGATTTCCTACTTTCTATCACGGCCGTTTTCAGTAGTTGGTATTTCGGGATAGGTAGCAGAGCCTTGCCTGCTGCTACTACCAGATCCCTTGGCTTTTGCTTTAAAACCATATTACCCCACTGAAGTCTACATTTGCTGTCTGGTTTGTCACCCTGTGTGTGGTTTGCACAAGGCCCGGTTCTTGGTCTTCCTTACCTCTCCATCTTCAGTGCCTCCCCCAGACATTCCCTGTGATGGACGGAGAAGTGTGAATAAGTGGATAGAGTCTGAGACAGGAAAAGAACAGGCACTCACTGAGGCCAGATGTTCAAAAGAGCCCATCTTCCCAGTGGCCCTGGGGAACAGTCAACAGAATAGACTGGGTGCTTAGAAGGGGAACAGAGGAGAAGCGGAGTTAATCCTGAAAAATCAGCTACAGCTGACACATGCAGAGCGAGCCCCAAATGCCAAGACATTTAGCCTGAGTAATAACATGAAAACTACCTGTCTTCAGGCAATTGAAAGAGGTAAGCTCCCCCCTCCCTGTGAAGCCCCAGGGTAGAATCATTTCCACCTCTAGGGCCTTTAATAGCTGATCTGGATGGAATTCACATTCTATCCAATTCCCTGGCTTGGGATAATGGAGTTTTTATTCTCCCCAAGACAGTTGGCTTAAACTCGGAGGTGGAAAACAAGCAAAAAGCAACTGCAACATTTTTAGTGGCCTAATAGGCCTGACTGAACTCTTAAGACTTGCTGGGAAAAGAAATTGAAGCCCAAAGGCCCAGTTTCTTCTGCTGGAGTAGTCAAACTACCTCTGAGGCTGTAGTTCTCAGCACAGGAGAAGCCTGGTCTGTTTTTTTTTTGTTGTTTGTTTTGTTTTGTTTTGTTTTGTTTCTGTTTTGTTTTCTTTTTGTGGGCAACAGGATGTGCTAAGATATCTGTATCCACAGAACCCCTGTCTGTGTAATAACACGGAGAGAAAAGATATCAGCGTTCTAGTTATTGTTTATTATATGTTTACTACGTGCAGGCCTTGGGCAAGGCACAGGGCTTAACTCAACCCCAGTCCTTTGAACAAAGGGCAAAGGCTCAATCAATTTCTCAAGGTGATACTTTAACCAGTGTGAGAGAGGGCCACAGGAGTCAAAACACATCTCTGGGGCTCACAAGCCTATTTTGTAGTTATAGAACTATGCTACTACATGGTGGATAACAGGAACTGCTCTGCAGCTTGTAGGATAGCTGAGCCAGGGTTAAGGGGATCTCCTGAGTTGGAGCAGAATTAAGACTGGATAGCCTGGGTCAAGGAGAGTAAAGGTGAGGAGAATTCAGAAGTTTAAGAGAGTCTTACTAGAAGCAAAAGCCAGCATAAAGGTAACTAGGAGACAGGTTTCCTGGGGAAGGTGATTGTGGAAACCAACTACAAGATCAAGATCAGACATGCAGCTCTATTGAAATATCTGAAAGAGAACAGATTCGCTTTGTGCTTCAAGAGAGAGCAAAACCGGAAGTATAAGAACTTAATATGAATTTGTGACCCCAATCTTGATCCCTATAGTGTGCTTAACTGTTATCATTAAATCCCCTGGCCTATGTTCTTTCAAAATTGGTCTCTCTACTTTAACAACAGCATTCTTGTGGGGTTGTCCTTCCTTTCTAGCCATGGAGACTATGACAAAACAGATGAAACTATTCTGATTCCTCCCTTCCCCCCCCCCAACAGGGGAAGATGGAAACCGAAGGGTAAACTCCAAACACTTTTGACTGTGCAGCAGTGGCACCTGGACCTGAGAAGCCATTTGGTAGGTGTGCTTTCCAGTAAGTGGAGAGGTCTGTCTGAAAGAATGATGGAAAGATAAACAGGCAAAAATACAGACATGCAGAGATGGGAAAGGGAAAAGAAATGAAGGATATATAGAGAGAAATGGAGAGATGGATTTACAACATTCAATACTGTTCATATTGGTCCCTGGAGCTAATTCTTCTCAGTTTGTCTCAAGAGAGTCAATAAACATTGCTGTTTTGCTTAGACAAGCTTGAGTTGAATTTTGTCCCTTGCAGCTGTAGGATCCTGGTGTGATACAGTAGTAGCATTAGCAAATCCCAAAGCATGTGGATCAAAGTGAAGTAATGAGGTTTTCACCATGAAAGATCTATTGAAGAAAGGTCTAGATGATACTAATACCGTGAGTTTTATTAAAATGACCTTCCAATTTGTCTGGGAGGTCCTGGTCAAGCCTAAATTCTAAGAAAGCATGCAAGACACAGGAGGACATGCTCTTTGTTTGAACCTGTTTCCTCCCCATGGGTCACTGGCTTCAGTATTTTCCCAACTCTATTAACATATAATGTGATCTGTTGATAGCTCACTTAGAAGACCTCCTGGGTGGATTTCACAACCATTCTCATTAAGAAAATACGAAGGCAGCAAGAGGACTTACCTTTTCCCCAAGCTAAACCATTGTGTAATTAGTATACAATGAAGCTTGCAGTTTGGGGACATTGCCAAAAAAGACTCAGAGCCACAACTCTATTATGAACAAAACTAAATTTCATACTGTATCCCAAAGGAGCCCCACAGAGACTTTTTTACAAAGATGCTATGCATTTAAGAAATTCTTTTCTTTTTCTTCTTCAATACTAAAGGTTGAACCCATGGCTTCAACAAGCCAGGCAAGTGCTCTATTGCTGAGCTAGTCTCAGCTTAGAAAAGTCTTCTTTAATGGATAAGAAAATCTATATCACATATCTGCTTGTAGGACTCTACCATAAAAATCCCATCACAGACCCTTCTTAGTATCAGGTGTAGATAAGGAAGTATTTCTGACATCTTCCCGTTATGTCCATGGAGGTCACAGCTAAGATCTCTAAAACTTATTTTTCTAATAGACATGTTTACAAGACTCACATGAATGAAGCAGTTTTTGGTTTAGCTTCTTCCTTATATTATATTGTATTATATTATATTGTATTATATTATATTAATTATATTATATTATATTATATTATATTATATTATATTATATTATATTATATAGTATATTATATTCAAAGCAGGCATCTGAGTTCAGAGAGTAGCTAAACAGCGTCACCCGAGGAAACAAGCAACTCAGAAACGTGCAAGCATTTTTACCAAGTTACAAATCTTGCAGATGCACTTCACAGATGAATTCCCAGCATTAGGTTGATGGGTACCTTCCAAAACTTTTGAAGTAAATGAACCTCCTTCCAACCCAAACAAGAATAGTTCTTGATTAACGTCAGCATCGAACCTCACAGTTCATGAAACCTGCATGTTGCAATGTGACATTAGAATCCCTGAGGCATACCCAGTGGTCCCTGGATGCTGATAAGGGATGGAAAGACTGCAGCCTCGTCAGAAAGCATTCTGCTATCCCTCCTCCATGTCACTCCCCAGAAGATCCATCAACTGGCCTACCACCACATACTTACTGTTCTATGAGCAGGCTGGGCTGCAATGACTAGGGACCCGTAGTAACTTGGACATCTTTCACTCTGAACCACTTTTGTAAATGCTTATTGGATTGACCCTTCGGTATGCCTCGCAAACCTGGAAACTACTGGGGGGGGGATTCTGTGTCTCCATTCATCTCTAAAATGAAGACTCTGTTCAACATAGTGCTCCATGACATTGATGCTAGCATGCCGACAAGGGTTTTTAACCTAAACCCATGTCCAGAGTGTACTAAACCAGAGGTTGACAAACTTTCTGTGTAGAGTCAAATGGTAAATATTTTAGGGTGTGCTGGACATTTATTATAAGTTGATTTCTACATATATTCTAGAAGTGAGTGAAGGCAAATTTTACATGTGGATATTGACATTTGAATTTGGTATAATTCTATGTCACCAAATTATTCTTATTTTTCAACAATTTAATTAGGCAAAAAGCCGTTCCTTGCTCACAAGCCACACGAAAGAGGCCGTGGACTCTCGCTTCTGGGTCCCTGTGTAAAGAACTTAAGCATCAGCACTCATATCTTTTCAAGATAGAAACTGAAAAATGAGCATTAACAGCTGCTAGATTTATCAGAGAAATAAATTAGCACTAAAACCATGGATCAGAACAGTTGTATCTCATGGGTGTGGGCGGAATGCAAGAAATTCCTCTGGCGCCCACAAAGCCAACTTCCAGGGAGAGTGACATATCTCCTTACACTCAACAAGACTCCTCCAAAGCTTGCAGCAGTTAGTAAGGAAAGGTCACCATTGTTAACGGTACTCACATTTTCTGTTCTTAACACAGCTTGCCCTCAATGGAAACAATTTTATCGTAGCTTACCCAACTGAGATTTATAAGAACTAAACTGCATGCAGAAGGAAACTACAAGCTTAGCCTCACTACACTTCTTATATCAACAAGGGTGAAGAATATATATGGGCACATACTGGACAGGTTTATAAGCTGATTGTATTAATATTTACATTTTGCATATGAATTTTAATGGACAATTTTTAAAATAAGACACATGGGGAAATGGTAGTTATTCTTGATTGTCAGCTTGGTAAGATTTAGAATTAGTCACTATGGTAATGAACCTCAGAGCATACGCACACACACAAAGATGGGTTTCTAGACTGTGTTAAGAAGACCCACCCTCCGGATTCAAGGGAGAACTAGAGCTGGGTATGAGCATTCATTTCTCTTGGCTTCTTGATTGCCCTGCAATGTGGTAAGGCTTGCTGCCATGCTGATCCCGCACCCTGCCATGCTGGTTTGGGACTTCCAACTGTGATCCAGATAATTCCTTTCCTAAGTTGCTTTTTTTAGACATTTTATCCTGACAACAAGAGAAACAGATAGTCCAAGGAATACATTTGACTGAATAGGAAGGTAATTTCCTTAAATCATAAAACAACCATAAAAGTTAATTAACTAAACAGAAAAATGAGTGAAGACTATAAACTAGACATCAAAAGGCCCTTGAATCTGCAATAAGGCCGACTCACCAGAAATGGGACTTAGAAATCGGATTTTTGTTGTGCTCAGGATCAACCCCTGTTCCTTCACCAGAGTACCATTGCAGTAGAGTTCCAGTTAGTAGCAGATTAGAGCTGAAAAGAATGTCAAGGCTCAGTTCTTATTTATGAAATAGTCTCTCAGGGAATCCAAGGCAATAGATAAGACAAAATCAAGGACATGTGGGGAAAAAAATCTCAGCTTCTCACGCCTACAGCTATCACAAGCAATAAACACAGCTCAACCCAAGAGGCAAAAAAGTAAAAACAAAACAAAACAAAAAACAAACAAACAAACAAACAAAAAACACGTGGTGCTTTAGAAGAGGTGCATAACCGACAGCTAACTGACTTCTGTCCTTAAACTCTGAGCTGGTTCAACACATTTACAATTGTCCCCACTGGATTCTAACAGCACCAGAATTCCATTTCTGTCCCTACAGTAGCAAACAGGAAGCTGTAACTCTTACAAGATGATGACTACAGATTCTGGTCTACAGAGGGAAGGTAGGGCCTAGAAGCATAACTAGCCATGGCTCTTGCATTTTTAATCATTTATGATGACGCACAATTAGAAAAACCTTAGAACACTCTCTTCTTGTATATATCTGTGTGAGGGGTACAGGCTTCTTTCTATGTATGTATGTATGTATGTATGTATATATGATGTATGTATGTATGTATGTATCTATCTATCTATCTATCTAATCTATCTATCCATTCATCCATCTATATATCTATCTATCTTATGTATGTATGTATGTATGTATGTATCTATCTATCTATCTATCTATCTATCCATCTCATCTATGTATCTATCCCTCCATCCATTTATATATCTATCTCATCTATGTATGTATGTATGTATGTATGTATGTATGTATCTATCTATCTATCTATCTATCCATTTCATCTATGTATCTATCCGTCCATCCATTTATATATCTATCTCATCTATGTATGTATGTATGTATGTATGTATGCATGTATCTATCTATCTATCTATCTATCTATCTATCTATGAATATATGTCTGCTGAAGGCCAGATACCAACCTTGAGTTTTATTTCTCAGGTGCTTGCCTACCTTCTTTTTTAGGATAGTGGCTCCTTCTGGCCTGGAACTTGCCAAGTTGGCTATGTTAGTTGGTCAGTAGGCCCTGGGCTTCTGCCTGTTTCTACCTCCCTGGTCCTGGGATTGCAGGTGTTACTACCAAGGGTGATATTTTATGTGGGCTATGCCGATAAAACTCAGGTCTGCATACTCACACAGCAAGCATTTGACTGACGCTCCCAACCTGTGAACATTTTTCTCTAACAGTTAAACATATTAGTATTGTTAATTGAAGAGGTCCTCTTCTAGACCCGGCCACATTCCCAGAATGGCAATCGTAAGGTAGGTGTGAATGTGTCTTTTCTAAGTCATTGCTTCCCAGACACTTTTCTCTACCACTCTGAGTTGTTTTGACTACAGTTTTGAATATATACAAGATGCTCCTTGGAGCAGCCAGAGACCTGCAACAGAAGGGTTTCTTTTTTATCAAAAATAGTAACTCAAATTACAAATCACATCGAGGCTGGCTTCCAGCAGTTCATAGACTTTTAGCTCATGGGTTGCTGGTTCTCAATAAAAATAAAGTCATTGAAAGAGATTGATTTGACATGGTTCTTTACCGAGAATAAGTCTGATGTCTTTTCAGAGAACAACCTGTTTCCCTCAACTTCTCAGAAGCGTTCTACCCCTGAAACAGCACTCCCATTCAGAAGCCTCCATGCCTATGGATTCCGAAGGACAGCATTTGCGTACTCTGTGTGCCCTGGCTGTAGTTTATAGGTTAAAAAAACTGGATTTCAAGAGGCACATAAGAGAGCACTCTGAGAGCAAGAGCTGACCTGGGACTCAGCGTTTCTGTGGATGCCCTTCCTGTCGCCACTGGTCTGTTCACTAACAAAAGCCTCACTGTTTCCAGCCAATTGCAGGTCCAGCACAGTGCACTTCACTCGGGCGGCAGTTCTGCACAGCAGTCAAAACGATTGCCAGGATAGAACCAGGCAGGAAACCCACTTCCTTTATTGCCCACGTCAGGATGAAAAGAGGAACAGCACACAATGAAAGGCTGTGCATTCGGCCTGATCCCTGTGCTGACGCCTCTCGTTTACCTGCATGAAAGAAGGGGATTGTCTGGATTTGAGGACTGGGCACGTTCCTTGATTTTCTGATCCAGCTCCTGTCCATTCACAGGCTCTCGGCTGGCCAAAGCCAAATGCCGTATGTCCCGTTTAGTACCTGGTTCAGATTACAGTGTATACTGCTTTTAGCCTTATTGCCTAATACGATTTCATTAACCGTCCTCTCCGTGTTTTGGTAGAACTCCAGCTATGGCCTTTGGGAACAGATGTCTTGCTGGTTTTCTTTGTGTATACGCCACGACCCTGTTCTGTGAGTTGAGTGCTAGTGAGCACTTATGCTTGATAGAAACAAAACAAAACATTAGGTAGCGGGATCTACTCTCAACAGGATACTAATAAAGACTGGCAATATTCATTGAAAAATTCTTTATAAAAAATAACTACATAGAATATTTGAACTTTGAGAATGCCCAACAGTTATCTCAATACGTAGTATTCATATTAAAAACAGTATGAATAGATGAGAAAACGGAGGGTCAATAGTCCTCAGATGAGTGTAGAGGTGAAACTGAACCAGGCCCTGAAGCTCCGTCTCTCTCTATGGCACTGACCAACACCAGTGGGTTTTGTTCTCTAGCACAATGTGACCCCACGAAGCTTCCTTTGATATTTAGACACGTTAGGAGTCTGGCACACATCTTCACCACACACGCCTAATTTCTAAGAGCCACGTGTCTATGAGAGCTCTTGTCAGACGCATAGGAAGGTCTGCAGAGTAAGGATGCAAGTTTCCTGGAATACTCAGGGAAATGGTTAGTCCACTAAGTCTCCAAGAAAGTGGCTGCTGGGGGGTTGGTTCCATCTTGGGATCTGCATTATTCTTCATGGACAAGGTGACACTGTACTCCTATATAGAGAGCTAGTCTCTGTTTTACCATGGGGATGGGGGACGTGGGTCAGTGGCAGGGTACAGAAATAATTCTCTTTTCATAACCACCTAGTAGAGATCTGGGAGTTCTGCAGGATACTTGTTTATATACCAGAAGCATAGAAACCAAGAGTATCATTTATTTTTAGGACATGGCATTTGTAGGTCACTTAAAAACGCAAGCACTACAAGATAAAGCAGAAAACAAATGTTTCAGAGGAGTCACAGTGCAAAATAAATAAATAAACAACAGTGAGACCAAAAGGAAGAAGGCCTGTTTAAATGTTCTGAGGGTGGGACACCGAGTATGAGCATCAACATTGTAAAATTCTATTTTCTTTCTGCGGGAAACAAGAGACTGTAAACAAGGCCAAAGAAAAATGGAAAGCGCCAACGCACTGATGCCAGGCTAATTTCCTTAAACTATAAAATAATCCTATTTACAAGAGTTAACCTAAGGGGAACTGAGCAAAGAATATAACTAAGGAAAAGAAACGAGGGCTGGGCTGTAGCTCAGGCAGGAAGCCCTGGGTTTGATGCCTGGGCACGAAGAGGGTGTGGGTGTGTGGTCTGAGCATATGGGAGGTGGCTTAGATGATAAGGAAGATGTGCTATAGGCAAAAGCACGCCCGAGTCATGAGAGAAGATATCAAGTTATGGTTTCTAGTTTTAATCTGTCAAGGGAGTCTTTTTTTTTTTCTTTTTCGTGCTGAGTATGTGAATTCGGCTCTCTGAGTTTTGAGGTATGAGGAAATAGTTTTTGCATTCCAAAAGAAGCCCCATGCGTTACTGTTGGAGGCAATGATTGTGAAACTTGGGCATGCTTTAAGTCCCCCTTAGCATTGGTGAATGCAATAAGAATCGATATGATTAGTCACTAAATACAGCTGTCACATTAACTCACTTAGAAAAGGTAATTAAAAAAAAAAACTTGCTTGGAGGTGGTGGTATGAAATCCCAAGTTCTTTCTGTTTAAAACTATATATGAGATGATTTTATTTAGCATGTAAATTGTTGATATACATAAAATAAATTCAGAGTAATTTTTGTAGTCTACCATTAGTGTAGTATATCCTAATACAAAGGTCATGGGGAACACATGATTGTCAATGTTCTCAAAGCCCTAACAATATGCACTCTCTGATACAAAAGCAAATTCTATTTCTGGGAGCGCTTGCACACAGACAAAAAAAAAATGATGATTCTTTAAGAATTCTCATTATCTAGTTAAAAATAGCAACAGATTAGATTCTACCAACTGTCCATCAAAACAAGTCTAGTCAATTAAATTAGGATATACACAGACTCATCAAGATAATTAAAACAGGACATCCAGGCAGTGATAATCATGCAACTGTTACGTACAAGGGGCAGATTCTAACTATGGTGTGGAAAGATACTGTCTTAGTCATGGTTTCTATTCCTGCACAAACATCATAACCAAGAAGCAAGTTGGGGAGGAAAGGGTTTATTCAGTGTACACTGTGGAAACATTGCTGTTGATCATGAAAGGAACTCAGGACTGGAACTCAAGCAGGTCAGGAAGCAGGAGCTGATGTAGAGGCCATTGAGGAATGTTTCTTGCTGGCTTGCTTCCCCTGGCTTGCTCAGCTTGCTTTCTTATAGAACCCAGGACCACCAACCCAGGGATGGCACCACAAACAAGGGGCCCTCCCCCTTTGGATCACTAATTGAGAAAATGCCCCACAGTTGGATCTCATGGAGGCATTTTCTCAACTGAAGCTCCTTTCTCTGTGATAACTTCAGCCTCGGTTAAGTTGACACACAAAACCAGCCCGTACAGATACCCAAGAAATCCTGTTAGGGTAGAGAGCAAATGTGCAGGCAAATGTGTCTGCAAGGTCTCATTTTCTCAAGCAAACTAGAAGCTGGGTGGGGCGGGGCACACTAGTAAGTAGAGGGGCCAAGGCAGGAGTAGGATGAGTATGGGGTAAATCTGGGCTACATAACAAGTTCCGGAAGAACTTGAATTACAGAATGTAACCCTATGTAAAAAGCAATCCATAAATAAACAAGTAGAAAAAGGAATGAATGAGGGAATGAATAAGTGAAATAAAGTGTACATAGCCACCTCAACTGTCTTGGTTTTTGAACATCATTTCTCAGAGACTGTTTAATAGATCTAACAGCTCAAGACAATTCCATGTCAAAGGGAGCATCCCGTTTATCACATGCACATGATGGTTATCGGGTACTCTATTTTTAATTTTTAAGGTTTTCCTTTTTTTGTCTATCTGAATAGTCATCATAAAGCTGTTTCACAAACATAGAAATCTTATTTATCTAAATCAAAACAAATGGACAAAGAAAAATGTCTGACTGTTTTATGGAGAGCAAAAAGCATCATGCTCTCTCTCTCTCTCTCTCTCTCTCTCTCTCTCTCTCTCACCCCCCCACCCCCACCCCTCCTGCCCATTCCCAGAACTTGGTGATTTATTTGGGTTCTCTAGCCTGCTCATTACCTTATGGGCTGAGTGTACTCTCGTTAAATCATTCTCTTTGAGCGTGGTTTTTTTTTTTTTTTTTGGCCCTTTGTGTTGTACTTTGTTTCCATAGCAACAGCAATTATCAGCATCTGCTGTTATGCTGACCCTTCGTATTTTTATTCACCTGACCTTAAAGTTCAGTCGAAGCTGAACAACAATTCTCTGGAGATCCTGCTCCTATTTCTGAAACGGTTTCTAGAACCCCTTCCCACCCAGTGTACTTTATAACTGCGGGCAGTGTATCTACAGCGCACACACATGCACCCTGTGGACAGGTAGCAGCACCCGGAAGAGCCCGCACGTGAGGAGCACTCCTTAGTGTACTCCCTCTGTGAACCTTAAAAACACCCACAACAGAGTGGGTTTAAGTGGCGCAGTTATGTAGAAGTTAGGTTTTGGCAGCCAGCCTGCTTTGGTTCCAATGTGGCATCTAATGCTGCGTTATCTTGGGCAACTTACTTATCTGTGGCCCAGTCCCCTCCTCATCTGTGAAACCAGAATAATAGTTACTTAGAGGGTTATTTTCTGCCTTAAATATATAAAACACATAGACAGCCTTTTTTTTTTTTGTAAAAAGCCTTAACAAATGTGTGCAATTTGGAAGCGTCTCTAAGTGCCATTTTCGTAGTAGACTGGCTACCGCAATTTGTACTTTTCAGAAGTTAACACTGTAACATTCTCCCATCCCTACAAATTCAAAATGGCGATTCTGTTTGGGAGAGAGACATAGCACCCCTCTCCTTTCCCTCAAGGTCTTCCAGGGATCGCACTGAGAAGACAGCCAAGAAGACTTACTGAGTCACACAGCATCCATCTCCATGACCCAGGGTCTTTTACTGCAACTCTGTCCCATGAGTTTATCTATCTACTCAAAAGCCAGATGATTGTTTTCGTGTTCTATGTGCGGTGCTGGGGAAAAGGGTAGGTGTTCCTGTCTGGGAAAGTGGCCATCGAAAGCAGCAGGAAAGCCAGAACCACCACGTTACCAGGGCAGACACTTTTCCGGCTGTAGCATGTTCTTAACACTGTCTTCTGTGGAGTACCTCATACTTGCTGATGGAGTTTCAATGAATCAGCACAAGTATCTAGAACTTAGCCAGTACCCTAAGGCCAGGAGTGACTGACCCACAGTAGCTGCACCTCAGAGCTTCATAAAGGGAACATTTTAAAGGTGTCATTAAGTATGACTCAGTACTCAGTACTCACACTTAATATTACACTTAGTACCATCTAGTTAGGGATCATCAACAAATACTATAGACAGATGCCCATCTCTCTCTCTCTCTCTCTCTCTCTCTCTCTCTCTCTCTCTCTCTCACACACACACACACACACACACACACTGACATATATCTTCTGTAACAAAAACTAGTTTTGTTTTTTCTCTCTACTCTAACAACATCATATGCATGACAGCAGATTTTATAGAAAGGAGAAGATGGACAACTCATCTACGTAATATTGTAAGAAGGGAAATAGAGAAAAGAATCCTTCCTACCAGGCAATGCATTTCTTCCTATCGATCGATATTAGTAGCAATTTCAATATCACCTGTGCAATGCCTTCTCCAACCCATTAATCTCTTACTGCTGAGTAGCTTCTGCTCCCAGGAAGCCTACTGATCTGATAGTTTCATTCTGATGTTATGATAAGACACTCTAACTAAAAGCTACTCAGGATTGAAAAGGGTTTATTTCATCTTAAACTTCTAGGTCACAGTCCACTAACAAAGCTTAGATAAGAAGTCAAGGTAGGGACCTGAAGGAAGGAACCAACAGCTGCTTTCTGATTCATTTTCTGACTCGCTCACTGGGTCATGTTCGGATAAATGTTTTGTATAACACAGTCCAGCTTGCCTAGGGAGAGTGCTGCCCACAGTGGACTGGGCTTTTCTATGTCCATGGACAATGATTTTAATACCTAACAGTCATGCCCATGGGACAATATTTTGGAGGCAATTTATTAGCTATGATTCTTTTCATATATGACTATAGGTTGTGTTAAGTTGATAATAAAAACTAACCAGGACATGATCCTGGTAGAATTATTGACAAGGAGCTAGGCAAAGCTGCCACTGTAGTGTCTACATGTCTAATCCTTCCCTATAGGTTAGGTCTGCTCTATTTTTTCTCTATGATAAGAACCTGGCCTAAGAACAGAGCATTTCTTTGACCAATATCCAATACTTAATTGAAAATGAGCCTTATTACAATATGAACTTTATAAATAGAGGCGAGAATTAAAAATGTCCAAAAAATAGATATCTTAAAATTCAGACCTTTTACTGTGGACTCATCTATATTTATATCATCTATTCATCAATCAATGATCTATCCATTAATTATGCACATATAAACCTATCATATATTTTTTTATCTATCAACCTATCACCTATCTACCACCTTCTAATTTAAGTGTACCATATTTGTTTTGCTATAAATTTCCTTTCTGTTATCAATTCTTATTTGTATTTGGTTTTTGTTATTCGGTTTTTAGAAACTGACCAGTGTACCAGACTAAATTATTATTATCAACTTGAAATTATTGATTGAGCTGATTTACTTAGCAGTTAGGGAATGAGAAAGAAAATTAGATGCGCAGAAGAATGACCTTGGGATCACAGTGGGCAGCACCACTTTGGATCCTGTATTGCTGTGCCGCAACAGCACAGACAAGAACTTGGTTATTCAGGGGAGGAGGAGAGGGGTTAGCATGACGGAGGTCAGGCCACTTGGATACAGTGATATCATATTTGTCTTCAACAGTTTAGAACCCAAAGCTCAGCATACCCAGAAAGGAAACTGCTCTATCCCAGAGGGAAGTAGACAAAGCCTAAGGAAAAACAAACGGCACAGAGACTGAGTCAATAGTTAGAATATTAGAAATCCAGAAATGAGATGCAGAGACAATGACTTTGAGGTAGGGTTTGTCTTTCTCTTAATCTCTGCAGTTTCTGTCTCCTGAAGATTGGAGGGGCCATTATTCTTCTGGAAAACTCTAGCTTTGTACAAAAATGAGAAGAGAGTTAAAAGAACACACACAAAGGTTCTCTTTTCCTCCTCTTCCAAATGGTTCTAAACAAAGGTTTGCGTGTCTTGGCTGTGCGAACCAAGGCAGCTCAGGTTGTAGAGCCATCAGTGGAATTGGTGGTCCTCCCATCTAGCTTCCGATCAGTTCGGTCAGATAGGAGACTTTCAGTTTCTAAATTCTTTCTAGGTAAGTTCACTTTTTATTCTAGACCCTGGCTTGGAAGCAAAGGGGAAGACGTGCTTTCAATAGAATCAAGTCACATGTTATTTTCTTTGTAACTGAACCTCAAACATAAGAGCATTAAATTTACATTACGTTCTCTGAGAATCTTTTATATTGCAATGTTGCCCTATGAAGGGAAGCCTTCTAAAACCTGTGGCTCTCAGTCCTGCCGAGTAACATCTTAGCACATGCTTTCTCTCTGTGTTGCATTGTGTCATGTCATCTGGATAGCCTCTCAGATAGGAACCAAGGACAGGCGGCAATGGTTTGGAGAAACAATTTTAAAACCTTACGTAGTGTCTCTTGGAAGTAGATAAGGACGCGCAATCTTGTCTGGTCCCTTTAAGAACCCTTAAGTTCATAAAGGAAAAACATGGGGGGGAAAAAAAAACAATTGTGATTGACAAAGGCAAGAACAGAAATGTTAGAAAATAGTTAGAGCCGGGGTCCCTTGTACAGCCACCGCACCAAACACTGTGACTTTATCTTTCCTAGTACTTGATATTCACAGGAGCTCTGTGAAGTATGTACTTTTATAACAAAGGCAAGGCAAGGAGAGTAATTTACTCATTCAAAATTACCCAAGATGCCTTAATAAGAATATGAAGAGAGCTGAGCTTCAAGGTCTCATCCTCAGGACTTCAGGTCATATGCTTCCATCACCGTACAGTTGCTTGCCTATGATTTCCTATAGGAAAACCACTAATATTTACTGAAAACTTAATGCTAGATTAATTCGCCTCTGAGGTTGAGATGTGTCTATGCTATGTGTGAATCAATGGCGATTCAGAGCGGAAAAGCATCTTCAGAACTGTGTGTCTTAACTCTGGATCCCGTCTCCCTTTGAGCAAATCATAGAGAAGTGAAAGACAAAGCCACCAAAGACCCCAAGAGGTCTCAGGTGGCTAAAGAAATGTGGACAGAGATGAAGAGGAGCGAAAAGAAAGAGTAAAAAAGGTAGCTGCTGTGAAGGAGGAGAGATTCCAGCAGGTACATGATGAATTGGAGGAGAAACGAAGAGTCACTCACAAGCAGCAGGTCAGACGAGTGCTGTGGGCGCCCTACGGGTAGTCCCGGCGCTGCCTTGAATGCTGCGGCAGGTCTGATGGACCACCAGGCTCTTCCATGCTGATGGAAGTGAACCGTACTCCTGTGTGTCTAGGGGACACCAGCAGCTGTTTACAATGGGAAAAATGCTCAATCCTATTTGCATTTAGACAGATCTCCTTGGCAGTCTTATGACATATGGAGTGCAGGAAAGGCAGTAATTGGATTCCTTGAGGTGGCAGAATTGACGGTACCCAGTGAATGAGAGAAAGGAGTGTGGGACGACGAATCCAGGGTTTTCTAGTGTGGGAGCCTGCTTGGAGATTGGAAAAAAAAAAACTGAAGAGAAATAGCAATTTTTTTTTCTGAGAAGAAATAGTAAGTTCATCCTCTGCATGTTGAATTTGAAAAGGCTTTGGTATAGAGCGAGAGTGCATATGGGACAGTTCAGAGATAATTCTGGAAATTAGGGGGAAATGTAAAGTTAAATTTTTGTCACTCTGCTCTTGTCTAAAACTGAAAGAAATAATATGATCATGATAAAGCAAGTCAACAGTTACTCTGGCCTGTTTTTGTGGATTTTGCCTACTCTCATAGAAGGGACTGTGTGTGTGTGTGTGTGTGTGTGTGTGTGTGTGTGTGTGTGTTTGTGCATGTATTTATCTCCTTCTCTTCTTTGTGTACTTGAAATCTACAAACTCAACCCTAATCTAAGTGATCCTAGTTCTGTACCGGCTACCCACATCCCCTTGGCCTGGCTCTGGACACAATGTGAGCTTTGGAGTTCTCTGTTGTGGCGAGTCCTGCTCTGGCCTGGAGGCACGTGAAGGCAAGATCAAAGCTCACAATGCAAATACTGTTCTGATTAAGAAACGAACTTTCTGCTTTTGATGTGGGGAGGCAGTCAACGTCTGCTGTTGGTAGGAATAATGACTAAGGGGGCATTTAGTGAAAAGCCAGGGACCATGAGGGAGGGCACAGCCAGGGGAGATGTGGAGACAGAGAAGGAAGTGGAGATGGAGAAGGAAGGGGGAGGGGGAGGGAAGAGAAGGAGGGAGGGAGGGAGGGAGAAAGAAACTCAATAGAGACATGGTAGACAGAATAAATGAATAAATAAAATGACTAATAATGGACTGGAGGGAAGGAGGAAAGGGAGAGAGAAAAGGTAGGGCGGGAAGGAAGGAAGGAAGGAAGGAAGGAAGGAAGGAAGGAAGGAAGGAAGGAAGGAAGGAAAAGAAGTTGAGTGTCCCAGGAACAAAGTAAGGATCCACAAAACAAGAACAAGTCCCATCATGGTGCCATTCTTGTCTTGAAGGCTTGTGCCGTAGAGGAAGGAGCAGGGCATCTCCATTTTGCCCCCTCCCCATTCCATGAGTTGCTTTGAGGGCTTGAGGAAACCTCTGGCTCCTGAGCTCTCTTCCCTTAAACTGACAGGAGAAATCCCCTGGGAGACTGTAACAGCGGTTTAACCTTTTATGCCATGGCGCTTCCTAGGAGATGTCTCTTGCCCTGACCCACCACCTCCTGGATTTCTCGAGGGGAAGGACATCTGCATCCTTACAGAGTAGTGAGACACGGGAGGAGATCTGACCCATTTCTAGAAATCATAGAGATAGGTAAAGGACCTAGGCCATATCCGGTGCAGAAACATCTTACATCTTAGGAAGCTGAGAATGCAGGTGCAGAATTATTGAGCTCTCATAAATGCATAGATTCTTATGTTTCACAGGCTACCTTTGTCTGTGACCAATATAAAACATCATTTAAGAACCATGTCAACAGTCTCAACTAAGGGCCTTTTATAAATGTGGGGCCACGTGCTAAACAGCCCTTCTGTTTCTCCTAGTAAGTCTGGTCATTTCACTGTTCGCAGTTCAGCATATCATTTGGCACATGGAAGATAACAACAAAGCATTTGCTAAATGAGTAAATGCAGATATAAATGAATAAAGGAACTCCATGTCCTTGAGCATGTTCATTATGAAAATAATAGGTGGCTATATGTTCCCCGAGAAACATGCAGATTCAAGTCAGGCCTGCTGGCTGGAGAGATCCCCAGAAACCATCTCCCACCAACAGATCTAAGGGAGAGAAATAGACATTAACAAGGATAGGAATGATATTCCAGGTCCAACCCTAAGTATCTAATGCTATTTCTCAACTAGGACACATTACAGAAAGAAGAAAGTCTGAACTTGTCAGAGGCCAGGGCTCAGGGTTTTTGGAAGAGTACCTTCCATTGATTTTATCTTTTGCTGTATGCTTTGTAAGTGTTTTGGGGGAGATTAGAAGCTTTAATAAACCTATGTGCCCCATAGATAAGTAGGAGTCTCAGAAAGCGTCAGATGTGGGGATTTAAGAAAATGCTAGAGCATGGGTCATGGTCTGAGTGATTAAAGTGGCCATTCTCCACACAGCTGAAGGAGTATCATTGCCTTTGGGGTGTGTGTGTGTGTATGTGTGTGTGTGTGTGTGTGTGTGTGTGTGTGTACTCTTGCATGTATGGCGCAGTTTGTATGTGTGAGTGCATGTATATGTACATGTATGTGTGTGTGTGTACACTTGCATGTATAGCTTTGTCCATGTGTGTGTATATGTGTGTGTTTGTATGTGTGTGCATGTGTGTGTATGTGTGTATATATATATATGTATATGTATATATATATATATATATATATATATATACATGCATGGCACAGCCCACATATAGATGTCATTGGACAGCTTGAAGGAGTCAGCTGTTTTTCTCTTTCCCCCATGTAGGTAGGTCCCGGGAATGGATCTTAGGAGGCAGGTTTGGTGGCCTAATTCACTGAGCCATCTCACCAGCCCAGGGTTTGCATTTCAGCCAAGGCCCTCAGCTAGGTTTACTCGGTGATAAAGGCTTTGGTATGGCAGCTACAAAGAAGAGATTTCCTTTTTAAGTTAAAGCAGACACAAACCAGAGAAAAGTAGAAAGGGTATCAGTTGCTAAATATCTTTCACACTGAGAGTCACTGCTTGAGATCTGCTGCCGATGTGAATGTCCCACACAGTCTGTGCTAGCTTAGGAAGGAAGACAGAACAACGGGCTACGTACCTTCCTCATACTGTTCATGAAGAGGATTAATGAGTTAATAAGCAGTAACTACTTTGCAAGCCACAGGTGACCACGGACTTTATTAAGACCACATTTTTCCTAGCGGAAGTGTTTCAGGCTTTGAACAGATGGAGAAATCCCAAGAGAACTGCCTACTTCAAACAGGGGAAACTGGATGCCTGTTCTCAGGTAATAGGATGCCTGTTAAGATGTTCTGTGTTGGTTGTCCAGTCACTGGTGGCAGGGACAGGTTGAGGCAGGGAAAAAGCAGCAGTAACAACGTGCTCTTCAAAGTCACTGAACTACGGCCGTGCAATCCACGGTAGCATTAACAGTGTGAGCAGAGACACTTCACTTAGACTAGTGTGTTTCAGCTAACTTCCTCTAAAGTCTAAACTCACTTAGTCGTGCAAAACACAGTTCTGTGAACACCTACTTAAATTTTGCCATGAATATGACCTAGTGAAATAGAAATAATGGCATTTATTTGACGGGGCTCAGGTGAAGGGTAAGACCGCTGTCAGCGGGGGGGGGGGGGGGGGAGGGGATAGAATTATTAAGTTCTCTTTAGGCGTAGACGAGACTCCTTCCTGCTCTGCAGAACATTTCATCTTCACAATATATTTATTTACTCTCAAAATGTGAATAATTTGAAGTAGTCAGGTAGCTAAAAATGTACTAAATGAGCTCTCCTACCCACCAAAATGAGATTCTATTTTACAACCTAGGGTGTCAGGAACTCTGAAAAGGTCAGGGAGGCAAAAACGGGGGAGGCTTCAGGAGATATTATTATTATAATTCAGATAGGTTATTGCTATATATCCCAGGCTGGCTGTGGACTTGCATTTCTATGCCCAAGTTTCCAAGACGCTTGAGATTATAGGTGTGTGCCAACAGGCCAGCTACTTCTTAAAGTTAATAACCCTTGAATAAGGAGTCCTAACTGCCAATTTCATCAGTGTTCTAGCATGTCTGCAGATCTCTAATTCTCAGAATTAAAAGGGTTCATCTAGCAGGGCCACGAAGAGCAGGTGTTTGGATGTAGGCAGTGCACATCCTTGCAAAGCTATTGTAGACACCCAGGAGCGGTATAATGAGGCTCAGGATAAAATTAGTGGTGGGAGTTAAAACCAGGTATGATTTCTTATGGTTGCCAGACTTGGGGAAAGGAAGTAAGTTTTCATTGCTGTCAAACGTCCCCGTCTCTGATAACACACAACCCCGTTCATAAGTAACCCCAACACGTATTAAGAGCTACACATGCAGGTGGCTAAAATGCTCTAGAATTACAAATAAGAAATTGATTGAACCTGAGATCACCATGAGAACCTTAACAAAAAATGACATATAGACAAGGATTTTATCCGTTGAGGAGGAAGAAAATAGCTTTCCTGTCAGAATGAGACTGGGCATGTCTGGCAGGCTCGATGCCTGTTGAGATATTGGTTCATCCACCCGTTCAGTCAATTCATTTATTCATGATGCATTTGTTCATCAAGTTTTTGTGCATGGCACCCTCCACGTGGATTCTGGATATACTGCCCTGAGGAAAACACTGGGGCCGGTTGAAAAAAAAAAGGGGGTGGGTGGGAGGGTAGGTGTCAGGACTTCAGTTGTATCCAGATAGTCATAAGGACTCTTATCAAAGGCACTGGGGAGCAAGCAAATGACACAATAACGCTGTCTATTAGGTAAAATTGTCCTGGAAACGTTAAATGAAAATGCTGAGAAATAGAGAGTTAAAATGTGGTCTAGCAGAGAACATACCAAATAAAGCTTGTGCTAAATAAGCATGAAGACCTGAGGACCTGAGTTAGATTCCTAGAAGTGAGGTAAGAAGTCAGCTGTGGTGGTGCCCTGATGAAACTGCAGGGAGAGAGAGGGGAAGAAGAGAGGGAGGGAGGGAGGGAGGGAGGGAGGGAGGGAGGGAGAGAGATTGTGTGTAGACAGCCATGATTCTTAGACTCTAACAAACCAGTCTGGCCTAAAGAGTCAGCTCCAAGTCACAATAAAATAAGATCCTGTCTTAAAAACCAAGATGGATAGTTCCTGAGGCGTGGCATTCAAGTTTGACCTCTGACCTTCATGTGTATAGCACACTTGAATAGGACATGGGCTTGGGTATGGAGTAACGCATATTTGAAAACCATGCTCAAGTGAACAGAGGAAGACCTGAGTATAGCTTCCTGGCTGTGCAGATGGAGAGGGAGTAAAGCACAGGCAGAGAGCCTGTGAGAGGAGGAAGGTGTGTCAAGAAAGGGAATGATTGTTTGGGTTGGGAGAATCTCGAGGACTGTCCGGATCAGACATTCAGGAGTGTCCATGACATCTCTCTCTCTCTCTCTCTCTCTCTCTCTCTCTCTTTCATCTCTCTATATATCTATATCTATATATTCAACATCTGCAATAGATGACATATGTCTATCTATATATCTGTCTATATAATCTATATCTAATATCTATATCTATCTATAATTATATGTATGTATACATAATGAGATGGAGAGCAAAAATATAACTAGTTTATATTTCTATTTATCTATTATCTATATCTAAAACCTAAATCTATATCTATGTGTGTGTATATATATAAAATGAGAGAGAGACAGAGAGAGAGAGAGAGAGAGAGAGAGAGAGAGAGAGAGACAGAGAGAGGCAGAGAGAGAGTGCAAAACCTGCTCTATGCAGGTCCAATGTGAGCCTGACTAACTAAAGCAAAGTTCTTCCTGCCCCATGTCGTGCCCCATAGAAATATTTAATCTCGGCTTCCCTTTGAAGCCAAATTTCTTCGCTCAATCCATATCCATGGTGAATGGTGCTCTGAACAGGGCCTGTTGACCTGAAGGCTATCAGCCACGTCTGCTGAGTCAGTGCTTCTTTCCTTTAAAAGTAGCAAGAGTTAGAGAGCAAGGAGATAATGTCTAGGGTTGATCAAGGAAATGTAGCCTAAGCACATTATTAAAGTGATGGTGGTAACTACAGGAAGAGCTAAATGTGGAAACTGTTCAGAGTGGTTTCCTTTGAGAAATGAACCAGAGACTGAGGAGGGAGGGTGAGGCCCAACAGCCAAGGCTGCAGAGCCCGCTTTGTGTTTTAAACCTGCTGATGGATGACAGTGGCAAGGAAAAGGGACAGACTAAATGTTCTTAACACAAGCATGCCTTACCCCATCGCCGATTACAGAATGTTGAGTTTAGAAGCACAGCATCACAAACTGTAGGATCTCTTCCCCTTTCCAAACAAACAAATATGAGCTGAGCGATACATTTACGGGGTTACCAAAGCCACGGGGCAGGGACCAAAAGAGGGAATGTGAATGTGGCAGCTCTACTAGGTCTGTGCTTTATTCTGAATTTCAAAGATCCGAGGCTGGATGCATTCTCATCCAGGGACTCACAGTCAATTCTACAGGCCCCGCAGGAAGTGTATTGTACTACAATGGAGTCTCCCTACACTGTATAAAAGTCTGATACAAATGATGAACAGGGAAGAGCCAGTGGCTGGGAATGGACTTGACGTTTCCTAAGTGGAAGTCTGTTTCAGGGAGGTAGAGGTCGGACCCACCCCCACCCCCACACTCCTGCCTATACATGGCTGAATATTGATTGGTGTGGTGACTTGGCCAGGGTTATCTGTTTCTATGGTCAGGATAGCAGAGTATCACAAAGCAGTGGCGGATCAACAGAAATGCACAGTTTCACGGCTCTGTCAGCTAGAAGCACAAGGACTAGCTTAGGACTCACCCTCTTCCCTTGGTCATGTCGTCACATGGTTATCCTTCCCTGAATGTCTACACAACCAAGCATCTCCTTTACATAAGTAATATTGGATTCAAGGCTCAGCCTACTCTAGAAAGATGTTATCTTAACCAATGGCGTTTACATCAATCCTTCATCCAATTAAGTTTAACTTTTGAGGGTCTAGGGATCAGAGTTCAATATACTACTTAGGAATTGGGCACAATTCATTCCGTAATACTTAGTGATAACCAGATCCTTGAAATGTTGCCTCTAAAGATTTACAACTGAAATTATTTAATGCTGGGTCTATATCCCATTGGCTGTTAAATTAAGTAGATGCTAAGATTGATGTTTTAGGAACTAGTTTTTTGTTTGTAAATCCTCTGTTATATTGACTGGAAAATGCTAATTATAGCTTTATCTCATCAAAATGAATGTATTCTCTAGAATACTCTAGAGTCAAAAGATACAATAATAATTGTAAATGAATATGAATGGATGTATACCTATGGTAATATTACTGAGGTATATCATGCATCTGAAGCTGCAGTTATAAATGGAAACATGTTATTTAACAGGTTCTCATGCAACAATACAATATAGAAATATTCGCTCAACAGATACACTCAAAAGTTGAAGCCTCAGGTAGATATTTTAGGTGTCTCCTCTGTTTTAACTTTACAGCTGAACAAGTCTGTGTGTCTCATGTGGGAAAACCAACATAAAAATTTAAAATGCAATTCGCCTTTTCATTCAGCTATGATATTTACCTCTTGCTTTCCACTTATAAAGCAAAGCGAGGATAACAGGTGCCCTTTGTCTTAGTCTCAGATCTCAGCATACAGGTCTCTAAAACCCAGGCACATTTTCACAGGAACTTTAAGAGGGAGAGAATTTACTCTTCCTGGTTCTATTATACAGAATAATGTGCAATTATATATTAATCTAGAAGTATTTTACAAATGTTTCTTCAGCTTTGCTTAATTATTCCAGGGTCATTAAAAATTATGATTATATCGCTTCTCGGCCTTTTGGCTAAGATCAAGGGTAAAAATTATGATTATAATACAACATTTCTCCTCTTCCCTTTTTCTCCCCACAAAGACACCGTATACCCCTCCTTGCTCTCTTTCAAACCCATGGCCTCTTTTTTCATTGTTTGTATGCATATATATGTATACATATTCATTCCTAACTATAACCTCCTCAGTCTGTATAATGTTACTTGCATGTATGTTGACCATGCGTGATCAGGGTTGACTATTTGGTCTTGGATAAACAATAGGTGTGCTTTTCACTGGTGAAGACGATTTCTCCTGCTCTCTGCATTTCTTAGTTGCTTTAGGGTTTTTGTTTGCTTGCTTGCTTGTTTGCTATGTTTGGTTGGTGTGTGTGTGTGTGTGTGTGTGTGTGTGTGTGTGTGTGTGTGTGTGTGTGTGTGTGTGTGTGTGTATGTGTGTGTGTGTGTGTGTGTGTGTGTGTGTGTATGTGTGTGTGTGGGAGGAGGGGGGTCTTGATGGCTTTCCCCAGTCTGCTTTGGCATGTCTATTGTTCTAGAACACAATAGATGTCTGGCTCATGGTTAGATACTTAGTCATGATGGTGAAACTGTATGAGGGTAGCTCCTGATGTTATAGGAAACAGTCTTATAGCAAACTCCCTGACCCTCTGGCCCTTCCGATCCTCCTGGCCCCTCTTCTTCCATGTCCCCTGAACCTTATCTGCAGGAGTGTTTTATAGACATGTCCATTGGAATTGGTCTTCACTACTCTGAATTTTCATTTGTTGTGAGTTTTCTGTAGTGGTCTCCATCTGTTGCAAGGAGACATTTCCTTGATGTGGGGTGAGGATTACACTTATCTGTGAGTATAAGGACAAAAGTTTATATTGTTGTTAGAGATTAGGCTGGTTTAGTAAAGTGGCGGTTGTAGATTCTCCTCCAGTATCTGCGACCTTATGAGCACTGCGCTATTGGTTAGGTGTTCAGGCATGTTGCCCGCCATGTTTAGTAGGTCTGAAACCCAACTGGAGAGCTGTTGGTTACGGCCAGTAACATGTAGGTCGGATGCAGCCTTGGGGTTATCACGCTATGCTGGTTGGTGATGTGGTTCATAGACACCAGAGCTGGATGGGACTGTTGGTGGCCTCACTTCTTTGAGATTCTGGAGTAATTTTGAATCCAAATTCTGCCAGCCAAAGATTCCCCATTGAGTAACTTATAGAAAACTAAGTTTTCCGGGGGGGGGCATTTAAGTCTCACTCCATCTTTATCCAGTTTCAGTGGCTGGCTTCACTCACATGTCAGTGAGGCGTTCACCATGAACCCTCAGTCAGCTCGTATTATGTCATCTCATTATAGTATATTAAATCATATCAAGATAATAGTTATCTTACCAATAACCATAACCAAAATACACAATAAGGTAATCATTCTTTTGTGAAAGACTCTGTTTATCTTTCTTCAAACATTTCTTCCTATGTCTACTTGCCCTGACAGAGGCCTGGAATTTCCCTGAAAATACCATTTTGCAGCTTTTGAAAACAGTGTCTTCAATTTGCTCTAAGTTTCAAGGGCAAAGGAAACTAATTAGCCAACACTCTGTTATCAGCTGGGTAGTCCAGAGACTTGATTCTCTGTGGTCTCTCAATGAATTCTGTAAACTACTCCAGGAACTGGCAGGTCCTATCCATGAGCATTTCTAAGAGGGAATGCTGGGAGTTCTGGCTGAATGATTCTGTGGTTATAGGGCCTGGCTTCCCCAAAATAGCTATATAGGCAAAGGCTGACACCAGGCTGACCAACCAGATCTTCCCTCTTTAAAGAATTTGGAATTTGGAAAATTTGCGTGTAGAACGTGATGGAGGGTGGTGTTAAAAATATCTCCAGAACACACACACACACACTCTCTCTCTCTCTCTCTCTCTCTCTCTCTCTCTCTCTCTCTCTCACACACACACACATACACACACACACACACACACACACACACACACACACACTCGCATGTTCATTCAGCTGTCTTCAAATGCAGCCAATGGCCTGCTGCTGCATAAACACCCTAGCAAGTCCTACAGTGCAGTGTTTGCAGAAGGAGAGTGAAATAAGTGAACTGAAGGAAAATGGCCACACAGAAACGATGAAAAAGTGGATTGAGGCTATAACTTGAGCTAGTACCTGATGGTAAGCCAAGGGTTTTGGCCTTCTCTTATAGCTCAAGGGAAAAGGTTCGCATCACAATGGACAAGCTAACATTGAAGATGGAAGTTCATGGGGCCTCAACCCCAGACAAAGAACTAAAGGCAATTGGTGAATTCTGGAGCGAGGGTGGGACATAGTGGGCTTTCCCAGGGAAGATCCCTCCCCTCACTGCTTATCCAATACCAAGTGGTCAGTCCTGAGATCATATAGATCATATAAATGCAAGTAATATTATTTGGACTGAATAGGCAGGACTTATGTATTTAAGAACACACACACAAAGAGAAAGAGAGGGAGTTTGTCAATTGAAGGAAAAGAAGCCATGAGCTTCAGAGACAGCAAGGAGAGGTTGGAGGGAGAAAAGGGAAGGGAAAATAATGTAAATATATTACAACTTTAAAAAACAGTATAAAGAGGCTTTCCGGAGCATGTCTGAACAGAAGACCTTTGCTTTTCTTTCACAATTCTGTCAAGATTAGCACTTTGCTTGTGACCAGTACAGACTAAAAGCAATCTGCTTTCTGCTCTTTTTATTACTTGACCAAACTGTCTGTTACACCATAGTTCTCCATGAGTCTAATGGGGGACCAACTTTAAGAGAAGGAAAGAGAACCTCCCTGTAGGTTTATTTTTTTCAGCTAGATGTGTATTTTTACTAATATGCGTCTAGTTCTGCAACCCCAGCCCGTCTTTCTAGAAGACTTTCAGTCAGCCTCTTGTGTTCCAGAAATATCTAGAAAACATGTATGCAGGAGACACGGGCACCACAGAGTTTAGCGAAGCAATCAGGTAAAGTGTGTTTAAAATGAAGAATAAAAGAGTTACCTTGCTGAGTACGGAGGGTAAGGCTGAGAAATGTTGCTTCTTTGGCTGAAGGAGAAGGTGGGAGGAAGAAGAGATGCAGAGTGCCAAATTCTTTCAAAGAACAACCTTATGTCCTCAGGAAAGAGATTCAGTGATATGCAGCACACCTGTGCTTGCCCAGTGGTACCGTGATTAAGAAATGCTGTTATCGCCTTCAAACGAGAGGTTTCTAAAACATTTAAATGTGATAAACTCCAGGTGGGGTTTTCCACAACGCTTGCAGTAACCACTTGTAATCGCACTGCTCCAGAGTTTAGATGAATGACTAAGAGGAGGAACATGGGCCACCCGTGAAGGAAGGCTGCCTCTACCAGAATGTCCCATGATTCCACCTGTCAAGTGTTCCAATACCGACTCCAGCTCGAAAGCATTCTCTTTCAGTGTTTTGGAATTGTAATTATAAATATTTGTGTAATTGGGAGGAAGGGGGGAGGGGCCAAGGAGATGCATAGCTGAGACACAGCCTTTTAATTTCAAGCCCTGCATTGTTTTAACTAGCTCCAAAACAGGTGATTTTTAAAATATCCTATTTACAAGATTCTAGAACACATTAACAGCCAAAGAATCAATCTGAATTTTAATGCTGCTTGCAACAAAAACACGATCATTACTTTTAAAAAAATCTTTTTTGAACCACATGAAAGAAAATTTTTTTTTGTAAATATGACTCACACACTGTTTTTTTTTTCTTGTTGATAAATATATACTTCAAAATATCTTAATATAGGTCAAGCATGGTAACATTTTATGCTGTGAAAGGGAAAAGGCCCTGAAATTTATTTAGTTGCAGCAGTAATAGGGTGATGTCCAGCAAATGAAGCTTTCTTCACACATAACTCAGTTTCCCTTTAGGACTCAAACTGGAAGAATGAAGGATAAATTTGGTATTGGGAAGGTGCATTGTATGGCCTGTCAGTAGAAAAACTGTAAAGACACCAAGAAGTCCTTTAGACCATAGAATTCCCCCAAAGCATCACACGAGTCAAGAATTTACTACAGAGTGCTCAAGTGTGATGGCAAAATGCCCATTCTCTCTAAACCTCCCCTACCACCATTCCCAGGTCAGATACTGTACTGGTGATTCTATGCTGGTGAATTCATGTTCATCCTGCCCTAGGGAGTGGCATTACTATTCTTATGCTACTATGGAGAAATCCAAGGCTTGGACAGTGAACCAATGACACAAAGTCACAAAGCTAGATGTCCACATAGCAATAAGTCGCTTAAGTTGTTGAGCTCCTACTGGAGCTGGTCACTTCCAATCACTGGAGTCCCCAGCAGTTCTGATTGTTTCAGGCTTTGCTTCCCCACTTCGCAGTTCATGGATAGACAGATTCAGTCAGTGCCTCTCAGCCTGAACACACAAGAACACACAACACACACACACACACACACACACACACACACACACGAGTCATGTGGGGAGCTTTTGAACTTCCTGGTGCCTGAAATGAGCCCCCGGACTAACTACAATTTAGGGGAAAGACCTAGGCAAGAAGGATTTTGAAGCTTCCCAGGAAGTGTACAAGTGTTGGCCAGATTTTGGAACCAGTGCTGGAGGTCTATTTTAGGGCTTCAAGGGGAGGTCCTTTGCCCTCCAGAGGATATATGACAACACTTGGAGACATTTTGGTTTGTTAGACCTAGTAGAAAAGGGTGGCATTTGTAGCTAAAGCTAGGCTTGCACTAAACATCCAATAATACATAGATGATACCACTGGGTACAGATGACACCTCTGAATAAAAACCCTATCCATGCAAAACATCACTAGTGCTGAAATGGAGACCAAGATTAGTTCTACTATCATTGGGAAGTCCTGCACGGCAATATTTGGGCCACTTATAGTAGCTTTTTAATTTATCTGACCATATATTTAAGACATATTGAGAAAACTTGGTGGGCATAGTATTTCTCCTTTCAGCCCGACTTCCCTTCCCCCACTTATCATCAGCACACAGGAGCAATATAATGAACTATCAATGCAACCTCGGCAACAGTGACATTTTCAGTGGATACATTTTTATTAGATTAGGAAAAGATTGTGATGAAGCCCCAAGTTAGTGAGCTGCCTCCTCTGTATTCAGAATATGGCATCTGGTTGGGAATGCCTACAGTGCTGTACCCCAGGGACTGCCTTTGTGGAGAATACACACAATCCTCACAGTGATGCTAGCTAGAATAATGTTTCAGCAGTATATGCCTTACCAAGAAGATGGATGGTGAGTTTTATCCAGATTCCTAAGACATCAGTCAGACTACGCGGAGCTCTAGGGGCCTAAGTAGCTCAGTGTGGAGACCATTTGTTCATTCCCTATTTTTTTGTGTGTGTGTGGTTTTTCGAGAAAGGATTTCTCTGTGTAGCCGTGAGCTGTCCTGGAACTCACTCTGTAGACCAGGCTAGCCTTAAACTCAGAAATCCGCCTGCCTCTGCCTCCCAAGTACTGGGATTAAAGGCGTGCACCACCATTGCCCAGCTGTTCATTCTGTTTAAGGACTCAGCTCCTATTCTAGTCCTAATATATATATATATATATATATATATATATATATATATGTGTGTGTGTGTGTGTGTGTGTGTGTGTGTGTAAGTATATATTACATACATAATTTTATATTTATTATCATTTTATATATTATTTTTATATAATTTATATATTTTTATTTTATATATACATATTTATGTATATAAATGTGCACAATTATAGGAAATACTAGAACTAGAGTAGGATGCAAGTCCTTAAAAAGTATATTGTACATGCTATATAACTATGTAATATAATAATTTAATCTACAATATCATTTAATATGCACTATGCATTACATTAAGGTTCTTGGACTTAATTTAATCTCAGATTCGAACTCTTGAGGTTCACAAAAATGAAACACACATGAAAGTTAGGTACCACTGCACACTCAACCCTGAGAAGATAGAAAAGAATTTCAAGAGAACTGGGCGACTATTAGCTCAAACAAAAAAGTCTTTGAAAATGTTGTTAACATTCTCTGAGAGACAAGCAAAGCTATCGCACCCACGAACCAACAGGCGATGCTGTACAGGGAGGGGGCAATCAGAGAACAAGAACATTGGTTTGAAACTTAGAACCATATATTACAGATGAAAAAAGTCAATGCAAGAATACAGATAAGAATACAGATAAGAATACAGCAGTACTCTAGTGTGTGGGGCACAAATGGCAAGAAAAGCAGGGAGAGACTGGAAGAATAAAAAGATGAAGATGATGACAAAAATCATGTTTTTTTAGTGAGTCAATACAGAGGGCCCAAGGTTCAGCTAAATAGGCTTCCCACACAGACAGCAAAGATTCCCAAGGAGGACTCCCCCAAAAACTGCACAGGTGCAAGCTCTAGATTTGAGGTGTAGGTTGTCCATAGTCATGGTTTTATGTCTGGGGTTCTTCTGTTTTATTTTAAAATACTCAACTCTTCCCAAACTTCCCCTAAAATATTGCCAATTTTGTTGATTATTTGAGATCCACGCCCCTAAAGTATAAGCATTCTTGTCCTAAAATATTAGTCCATTCTGAGTGGTGCCCACCGTTTCAAGCTTTGCCGTTCTGTTGGGCACTGGCATCGTCATGGTCAGTGCTGGTTTCTATGCCTTTGACACCACACCTGTATCCCTTACTCACCAATGCTGCAGATAAGGCTAGCCCTGTGTAGATCTCACATCACAGAACGCGTGTGCCAAACTAATGCTGGAAAGCCAAATTTGGAATTTGAGTAGTATCTAAAAAGACGTTTACTTTCCTCAGAATTCTAAGATATTCCATGACACTATTGTAACTTGACCATACAACTCTGCATATACATGTACGTAAAGTAAGTATAGGAGTTAAATATTTACTGATAATAAAATATGCAGAAATTTATTATAAAACAAAATAGAGTTAACCAAGAAGAGTGATTGCTGCTCTTCCGGACTACCTGAGTTTAGTTTTCAGAATCTATATTGGGCACCATGTAACTACCTCTAACTCCAACTCCAGAGGATCTGATACTCTCTATTCTGGCCTCTGCAGGCACCGAGTTCATGTTGTGAACCCACACATACAAATAAAAATAAAATTAAATCTTGAAAATAAAATAATTGTTGATATACTTCAATTTTTACCACTTATTGAAGATGAAAAGTTTGCCCCCTATTGAGATAGATGTGTTCACATAAAGAATTAAATATTTCCTGAACATTTGATACTGCAGAACGTAGAGCATCTCCGACATTTTTCACCTATTGATGGATATTTATAATCACCAATGCTGAGAATGCTAATCTGCACGAATTTGTTGTACAAAAAGGCAGGAATATTTTTTTAGAGCCATTTCAGAAACTGTTAAAATTCTCTCCTAGTGTCAAGTCAAAATTCATTTAAGAATTGCTACGAAACTGAGGTCAGCAACCCAATTTTTGAAATTGACCAATTTAACCCAACATGATGCAAAAGATGCACTAATTTGAAACATTCACGCTGAGCTATGGACGGTAGGAAAATTCTCAAGTATTTTATTTCCTGTAAGGCAGCCATGAAACTTCTGTAAGAGCAGAAAACCGTGTCCAGTGGAAAAATCTCCAAGTCATAGGATAGAATAGTCTCCGATCTGAGATGAAGCTTTTTATCCAGCATTGGTCAGTCAAGTTTGCAAGGTGCGATGGCGTGGTCACGGCAAAGAGCTCGTGTTGTGTGTGTGAGCGCCAAGGGTCCAGGGAACTTCCATGATGCCAGATGGTAAGCGCCAGAGAAACACCTCGTTTCTTGACATAACGGATGCAATTAATTGGGGGCTGTTGTACGTTCAGATTATCATGACCCCCCCCGCCCCACATTCAATGACATGACTCAGTGTCATTGAATGGCACTGCTTAAGAAGGTGGACCTTAGAGCACCTGCCCGTGAGTGGCTTTAGCCGTCAAACACCCACAGGCGACTTGGAAAATTGCTGAGAGAAATCTCCACAGCAAAGTAAAGACTCCCTAAAGCTTAAAAGTATCAATGACAGAAAGAAGGAATTAGACATTTGAGAAAATACAGATGTCCTGCATAGAAACAGTAAAGCCAAAATGGTCCAAGGGTAAGTGTGTGTGTCAGGGTTTCCGGGGGGTGGGGTGGGGTGGGGGTAGGGCAGACAGGAGGGAAAGATAAGGGCAACCCGGGAAGCCTGGATGCTCCTGCACCAAGCCCAGAAGAGACAAGTCAGAGAGTTGGGGCTTCGGGGACAAAGTGGAACATTATTGGCATGATCACAATTTTGTAAACATTGACCAGTTTGGTCTTTAGTGCTTAAGACCGCTCCATCAAGAAGCAGCAGTCAAAGCCATTACTCGGGATATTAAAGCAAATGTGCTTATACTAAATCACCGCTGCTGCTGCTGCTGCATTTTAACACTCCGAAAACCGGGGAGACATTCACATATCAAATGATGCCCAAGAAGAAGGAAGGAGTGGCCCCCTGATTCTGGAAAGGCTCAGGGCAGCAGTGTGGGGGATTACCAGGACAGGGAAGTGGGAAGGAGTGGATGGGGGAACAGGGGGAGTGAAGAGGGCTTATGGGAGTTTCGAGGCGGGGGAGGGGGATCCAGGAAAGGGGAAATTGTTTGAGATGTAAATAAAGAATATAACGAATAAAAAAAAAAAATGAAAACCGGGGAGAGATACTAACATTTTAGTCAAGAAGGTCTGTGGGGAAGTGTAGATGTAGATAAAGGGGTGTTATAAACAGGAATTATTTTAACTTAAAACATTTCTAAAAATGAAGCAGAGAACAGAAAGGAAGCTTAAGAATATTGCAAAGAAAAGAGAAAAGCCATTAACCTGGATTCTCTTTGCAGATGAAAGAATGTTTCAGATGGCAGTGTTTAGAACGCAAGGCAGCAAGTGGCCAAGTCATCACCGCTCTCTTTCTCTCTTCATTGGCTTTACAGCTTACTATTCCCTCTTCTCTGATTTGTTTCTTTCAGCTTCTGATATCCTTAATAACTTGTTTGGTCATTATGTAAGTTGTATTGTGAGACCAACTCTCCTGCCGTTTTAAATTATTATTTCATAAGGAGACATATGTAGTTTATGTAAAAATAATAATGGTAATATTTTCCTCTCTAAAATGTTCCATTTTAGAAAAACAGTATATGATTTCAATCATTCTACCCTGAAGAGCCCATTTAAAAAACCAGCCTACATACCTATCAATGAGAGAAAGGATGAACAAAATATAGAACACACACACACACACACACACACACACACACAGGAGTTTTATTTGTCTGAAGATTAATGAAATGTCATCTGTGTGTAACTGGAGTTTATCTCATTAAGTAAAATATTGAGACTCAGGAAGAAAAATGTCATACAACACCTCTCCTATGCAGAATCTGTTGACACACCAACCCATGTATGCATACATACATACATACATATATTCATGCATACATACATATAGTTGCACATACATTCATATATACATACATTCATACATACATAATAAAAACAGAACAGGTTCATTTAGGAGGAGGGTAGAAACAGGCAGGAGGGGAGATGGAAGGGAAAGAATTGTGAAATATGAGCAAAATCACAGCAATAAATATATATGAAAATGACAGGTTAGTTTGGATGCTAAATAAAAATGTAAAATTAATTTAGAACAGCATACATATCTCCAACTCAGCAAAATAACCCCTATGAATAAAATTTCATTATTTTGCTGCTGTTTTATGTTTACCTCACATCAGATTGAATAACTTCCAGTGGTTCTTCTCATGCTGCTGCTGACCTTGAGAAGACCTCATCTCTTGTGTCTTCAAGTCGCTAGGTGTTTGTGTGGGAACTTAGTTCTTCTAGAGACTATTTACACCTACTTTGGTCACCCATCTAAGACCACCCAACCTTTATATCATCTGCCTGAATAGTTTCCAAGCACTTAACCACATTGACATTGTAAAATCAAATCTAAATAGGTATTTGAACTGGTTTGTTGCTCAAAATCTCAAAGACAATTTTTTATAAGTACCAAATTTGAGATTAACAGATTTGATCGCCATCTCTCTCTCTATGACATGGACTTTTTTTTTTCATTTCTTACCAAGAAAAGAAAAGAAAAGAAAAGAAAAGAAAAGAAAAGAAAAGAAGAAAGGAAAAGAAAAGAAAACAAAGACCTTTGGTGTGCTGATTTCAAGTAGACAGCTATCCTACATAACTCATCTTAGACAACTCTTTCTTTCTTTTAGAAACATAAACAAGATGCATCACTATTGGGTGGCCTCTTGGCTCCAATAGTTAATAGAATAAAAAAACAGAAATATAAATGATTTATAGCAGTGATATACGTACACTTACATTAAATATGCATAAAACAGTAATGTAAATTTTAAGTTTCAGTAAAATAAACTTTTGGTTTCTCTTCAGTAATAAAATATTTCTTTTTTTTTTTAAAAAGAAAAGATTTATTTATTTCACTTATATGAGTACACTGTCGCTGTCTTCAGACACCAGAAGAGGACATTGTATCCCGTTACAGATGGTTGTGAGCCACCATGTGGTTGCTGGGAATTGACCTCAGGACCTCTGGAAGAGCAAGCAGCCAGTGCTCTTAACCGCTGAGCCATAAAATATTCCCAGACTTTTTGAAGTCTGAGTTTTGCTGTGCCGTTGGCGTTCTCTTCTCTCTGTGTGTCCCTGCATACTGCTGTAAGTCAGAATTCCAACGCAGATTCCACAGTTGCCTACCCCAAACCACAGCTGCCTTGACTGTGCACTGGTTGGTGGAGAATGCGGAGTGACTAAAACGTATCAAGCATGGGAGTTTATGTGGGATCATCTCTTGGGTCCCTTCAACGTATAAACTCTTGCTAAGCATCTGTTAGCACGGGCCATTTGTTCTTTATACGTGCAGCAGAATTTATCTGGCACATAACAAAGCTATTTAACTTAGATTGTTGAACTGTATCTGAAAATAATACATAGATAAGGCTACCGTGTGACTAGCAATTAGCAGTCATTTGCTCTTTGTGACCCTCCAGGCAAAGGGTTAACTGCCTTTTGCATAGACTCGCTTTACCCTGCGTGACAAACCAAAGGACAACTATTACTACAGATTGAGAAATTGAGATGCATTGTTAAGTCACTTGACTGGGCTCACACAGCTAAAACCTAGTAGGAAACCTAGACAGGGTAGACCCAAGACCCACCCTCGAAGCTATTCAGTGTAGAGAGAAAAAAAAGTGTGAGAGAGAAAGAGACCACGGAACACTGACACAAGCAAACTGTACTTAAACACAGTAACACTCAGCCACCCGTTTTAGACAAACCTTCCCGCACTTATCAGAATGCTAAGAATGATTGTTTAAAGCCACAGGATGTGCAGTAGTTTAAAAAAAAAATACTGAGCTTAAGCATAGGTCGCCATTTTATTTTCCATTACAGGCTCTCTGAATCAGGAACTTTCCTATGGTATCTAACCCATTTTGAGAGTGAGGCTCCTTTACATGGGTCTGTTAGGACTTCGATTTCGTTGTGAGTAATATATATTTCCGCTTAGGTCTCACTCTGCAGGCCAGAGCTGAAGGCAAGTACTATTATAGATCAGGGCCAGTGAAGTGGGTAATGAGGTTTGGTATATAAAACGCTTGGTATAAATGCAAGGGGGAACTTCTGGCTTTTCTTTAACATTAACTGCTTTGAAATGCATCATTTAAAATAGAATGCTTAGTAGGCCAGTAGCTGTTGGAGAATAATTTTCCTTCACGAGGCAGACCACTGGAAGCTTCGGCAAAGATGTCTTTCACAAACACAAAGCTGTGTGCGGTGGGTTATTTTTAATGCGAACTCCATGGGGTGACTGCTAAAACACATAGCTGAACATGAAGAACATCACCCACTGCTGCAGAAGCAAGCGATGGAAGAGCTGCTCCCGTCAGCTTCACAAAGGAAGGTGGTCTGAATCCTCAGGCTGACACGGAAGCTTAAAAAGGAAGCAGCTAAAATACCCAAGTAGACATGGACATTTCATCTCCCCAGATCAAAACTCTTCTGACCCATTCTGACTCCTGAGACCCACACAGAGGGGTAGGGAGAGAAAAGCAGTTATAAATATGACATTAAAAGATTAATTACATTTGCCTATTACATTGAATATCATATCTACCTCTATGTTCTTCAGCTGTCTGTTGAGATGGGTCTGTGTTGAGTAAGAGCTTTCTGGCCCATAAAGACGCTCCTTCATTGTGGATGGAACTAAGTAGGGTGTTGTTCACTGTAACATAGCAGTGTGAGTGGTGGGCAAAGGGTTAACTACTACTCCAAGTTCCCTCCCTCCTTCCCCCTCTCTCCTGGCTCTTTCTCCTTCCTTTTTTCTGTTCCTCTTCCTTTCTACCCATTTACCCTCCCATTGTTTTTCTCTAACAGATTTTAATAGCCTAATGTGTGCTAGGTACTATTCTATCATCCTGTTTTTTATTGAAATTCAGGCACGTTTGTTATTACTAATGCCAGCCATATGGCATCCAACCACCAATAGTTTGATTACTTTAGATCCCCATAATCAGAGATCATGGCTTACATCGCTTTAACTTTCTTCTTCCAAAGCATAGTTTCTTGTGCTTGTTCAGTGTACACCAGGTTGAGCTGAGCAACTGTCTAAATAACAAACTTAGAAACTCCATTACTTACAAGATAACTTACAAGGCAAGTCAGTCTTCACAATTTCAAGTTCTTCCTAAGGACCTAGAATGGGATTTTTTTAATGATCTTTTTAATTTATTTATATGAGTACTCTATAGCTGTCTTCAGACACAGCAGAAGAGGGCATCAGATCCCATTATGGATGGTTGTGAGCCACCATGTGGTTGCTGGGAATTGAACTCAGGACCTCTGGAAGAGCAGCCATCTTTCCAGCCCATAGAGGGTTTTTTTGTTTGTTTGTTTGTTTTTGTTTTTGTTTTTGTTTTTTTGAGACAGGGTTTCTCTGTGTAGCCCTGGCTGTCCTGGAACTCACTCTTTAGACCAGGCTGGCCTCAAACTCAGAAATCTACCTGCCTCTGCCTCCCAAGTGCTGGGATTAAAGGCGTGCGCTACCACCGCCCAGCCTAGAGGGGATTTTTAATGTCAGTCCAACTATCCATTGAAGGTTGACCCCATCATAAATTCATGTGAGCCAAACCACTTTACTAACCTAGGCCTTGCTTGGCAGAACTCTCCTAGCTGTATTTAAGATGGAAAAGCAGAGCTTCAGTGCTTATGGGTGGTCCATGGAATCTAGTTTAGTCATCTAAAGCCTTTATAACCTCGTGCTTAAAGAAATCTACCCAGATCTCTACAATCTCCTGACTCTTGGTTATCTGAAGTCTTGGTCTGAAGTTCATACTCTGAACTCATAGCCTGTGTGTGTGTGTGTGTGTGTGTGTGTGTGTGTGTGTGTAGGGGAGGCTCTTCAAGCATTTGTCTTGTGCGGCCCTCTCTAAGGATAGTCTAGGTGGTTTTCTCATGAGCTACCACAGCATCTCATGGTTGCTTGAAGACAGCAGCTGTTCTCCCTGTAAGAATCTGCATTGTCTGTATCTGTTTCTAGTAAACTAGTTGTTAGGGGATAAATATGCAAATGAATGCAAATTTCTGTTGCAGTGATGGAGAAAGGGATTATTTTCAAAAGTGGAAAGACATTCTCAAAAGGCTATTTGGATATTCTCTCATAGTGTGACCTCAGCAAATTAATCTGACCAGAAGAACAATGCCCTTCTTCAAAGATGCTCCCTGCCTCATGTGCAGAACCTGTAAATAAGTTACCAGATGTGACAAAGAGGGACAAAGGTGGAAGATGGAATTAAGGTGGCTAACAGTTGACCTTAAAACAGGGAGGTCTTCAGGAATCATCTCGCCATAACCAGACAATCACAAATATTCTCGAAGTGGATGAAGGCAGAAAAGTCATGGGACTGAGGTGGGAAGAACTGAACCTGCCATCAATGGCACTGAGAAAAAGGGAGGTCCAAAGGCTGAGCATATGGGCGGTTTCTAGAAAGACAAAGAGACAGATTCTCTCTGATCCTTCTGAAAGCAAAGCATACAGATATACCTAGTTTTAGCTCCAGCAGATACAAGACAGACTTCTGTCTTTAAAAAAAAAAATGGTAAAATTTGGGACTGGAGAAACGGCTCAATGGGCTAAGAGTGTGTGCTGTTATTGTAGAGAATTGGTTCAGGTCCTATAACCCACATGACAGCTCACAAAGGTCTATAATTGAGTTCCAGGACATCCAAAAACCCTGTAGACTCTCTACACATCAAGCACATGCATGGAATACATACATGCCTAATACATGCAGGCTAATCACCCATACATGCAGGCTAAACACATGTAAGCATAAAATAAACAATAAATAAATCTTTTGCTAAAGATGTAAGATTATACGTTTGGTCTTGGCAAGATGGATAAGCAGGTAAAGCTACCCAAAGCCAAGGATTATCATCTGACATGAAATCAGTCCCTGAGGCATAGAAGACCAGAACAGACATCCTGCAAGATGTCTTCTGACCTCTATCCGTGAACAGTGACATGCATATACACCTGAAAACAAAAATTGATCTTTAAAATGTAATATTATAAATCTGTGTTCTTTTATTTACCACATTTTCTTGTAACTTATTATCAACAAGATAGCAGATAAGAAATCGGAAGACCTAATTAAGACCGTCTTTGCACCTCTTGCAACTTCACTCTCCTAATCAATGACTTGGGGCTGAATCATACCTAATCTGCTTATCTCCTAAGGCTGTTTATGAGATCAAAAGCTGTAAAGCCTTGCTCAAATGCGATTCAGCACTAAGTCATGTGCATCTTCTGCAAGACACATAGCTGTAAAACAGGGTATTAATAGTAACACTTTATTGTGAGGATCTGAGTTAATCCACGTAAAGTGCTAAGAAAGGTGTCTGAAATCTTGTCATGTACAGGTTGCCCACTGCTGCACAGATAAAGAGATTTCAGAAAGGTTACGCACTATCAAGTGATAGGCTAGTGTGAGCACTCTTAAAGAGCTGATTCTCAGGGAAGAGAGGATTGCCCACAGACCCTTTCTAGTTGCAGTCAGAAATGCACAGAGGCATTTTAGTGATCAAGTACCACATGACTGGAATTTAGTTATAACCAAGGATCGAAGATTTCCTGGGTAGTCATTCACAGTGAAAGAATTTTCTAAGTCCTAAATGATACTTTACCTGCTTCTTCATCTTCAGTTGTTGATGCAATGGAAAAAAAATCAAACCAATCAACCAAACAAAACAAAAAACAAAAAAAATAAAAATAACATCAAAAACCAAACAAATATCCAAAGAACTGTAGTATATTCATTAAGTGTTCAAAGATAATGAGCTAAGAAATTAAGACTGTACAACCTTAACATCTTAGTTACTTTTTTTTAATGCTGTAAAGAAACACAAGGACTAAAGCAAATTATCAAAGGGTGCATTTTATTTGAGGTCTTGCTTACAGTTTCAAAGGAGGAGCCCATGAGTATCATGATGGGAATAAAGTAGTAGGCAGGTAGGCAGAGAGAGATTGGGAACAGAGGCTAAAAACTCACATCCAAACCACAGGCAGGAGGCAGAGAGAGAATTAACTAAGAATTAAGCTGACTTTTGAAATCTCAAATTCTGCCTCCAGTGACACAGTTCTTCTAACAAGGCCACACCTACTCATCTCTCTGGAAAACATTTTCACCAACTAGGGACCAATATATGAGCCTCGGGTCAACTAAACCACCACACTTAAGAAAGCAAAGTTCTTAAAAGTTTTGGATTCTTTTCCAACTCTCCCGCAAGGGTCACCACCCATTTGTAACCCAGTCTTCCTGTCCCACCATGCTCTTCCATCTCATCACCGGAGGTAGGGATCACAGCGAAGTGGTGGAGATTACAGAGAAGTGGAATTAGAGAGTGATTTTTCCAAAGGACCACTGTATTCAGTGCTCTTGGAAGCTGAGCCGCTAAAGGAGCCTCTGCGCACTGTTCTCGCGTAGAACTATCCTTCTCTTTCTCCTTAGAGTCTTAGTCCTGTTCCACAGGCACCTCTTCAGTGAGGGGTATTTCTGCACACCCCTACCTCCACACTTTAATACCAGTCTTTCAGAAACTTAGCCCCTCTATCTTGGTAAAAATTAGGGATGAATTAATTTTATGATTGTTATCAGCTACAAACATGGTGATACGTTTCATTACTATTTTACTAATCCATTGAAGAGAAAGGCTGGGGAGACACTGCCGTTGGTAAACTGCTGGCCTGAAGCGCGAGGTTTTGAGTTCAGTTCCCCAGTGCCCATGTAAAAAGCTGGGAAATGGCAGAACACTCCTGCAGTCCTGGTGCTGGGAGAGCAGAGACATGAGGGGCCTGGGGACTTTCTGGCTAGTCAGTCAAAAAAAATGAGTGAGTTCAAGGTTCAGAGATTGAGATCCTGTCTTGAAAAATATGGAGGAGAGTCATTGAGGAAGAGAGCTGATGTTGAACTCTTTCTTGCTTTCACACACATCCATGCATACACACACACACACACACACACACGCACACACACAGACGCACACACCTAGCCATGTTCTATCCAACAACACAGGGTTTTGGTCACATTATAGTCTATGTGAGTGATATAGTTTAGGATTATAGGGCTCCATATTTCCATGGCTTCCTATGGGGTATCTGCTTTCTCTCTTTAAAATGAGAAGTTCACACTATAAAATTTTCTGACCTGGAGCCCAGCGACTTCAACTGGTTCAACAACATGGAAACCTGGTGGAGCTTGGGCTCTGCCTTACCTAGAGGTTAGTTGAGCTGGGAAATCAGAGAGAGTTCATACCTCCTAGCTATGTTACTGTTGCTTTAGGTGATAACATAATGCTTTTGTTTCCTCATTAGGAAAGAGAACAACAATAGTATTGGCCTCATGGAGGTGCCAAGCAGATGGAAACAGAGCCTGGCACCAGTGGAGTGCTCGAGAAATGTTAGCTATTGTTGAGTCTCTTTCCCCAGGATATATTTAACTCCTGTGGCCTCTGAAGGGCTAGTCTCCCAGCACTGGCGTTTTGATGCAGATAGATGAATAGATAGATAGATAGATAGATAGATAGATAGATAGATAGATAGATAACTAGATAGATGATAGATTATAGATGATAGATTATGGATGATAAATAGATATAGTTGGACAGATAGATGGTGACATCAGAAATTGAGAGTCAAAATAATTCCTTTTCTAAGAAATTCTAATTAAGAAGTAACAACTCCAATAAGAGGAGCAGATCACCTACCGTAAACAGGGCATTTCTTGTCAATTTTATTGAAACTGAGTACCTGTCTTCCTTACATTCTCAGTGTGAAGTTGCACAGGGTCACCCTATGAAGTAAAGAGGTGACACTTTCCTTACTTGTACTTTGCAGAAGACACCAAGACTGTCTGGGGTTACGAGAGTGTAGAATAGCTGCAGGTGGCTCTAACAAGCCTCCTCATGGGAATCTTTGCTTTGTGACAAATGACGAAAGGAAGGGTTATGGTGTTTGAGCTGATGGCATGTGGCCACTCCCACATCAGTGAGGACCCTCGAGGACAACAAGCACTTGGTTGCACATAAGAGACACTGAGTTTGGGGCCTGAGAGTGAATCTCAGTGTAGAATGTTTGCCTAGAACGTGCAAATCACTAGGCAACATCTCTAACTAGGTGAGTGTGTGAAGGTGAAAAGATGTGGTGAGAAATCCTACCTTCCTTCATAGGCATCACTGACTAGCAGACAATGGTTGAAAAGTTGGGCTAGGGATGCCCAGATCTCCTTCAGATGTTCTTTAGATCATGAGGATGCTGTGTTCTTTAGAAAGTCTCTAGAGAGCTTTTTACAGAATTCATTTTCTGGTTACTTTTTAAGAAGTACATTACAGGACCCTTTCACACACACATACACATACACATACACACACACACACATACACATACACACACACACATACCCTCACACACACACACACACACACACACACACACACACCCTCACACACATACATGGACATACACATGCACACACACACATATATATACACATACACATACATACATACACATTCATACACATAAACACACTTACACAATCACATATATACCCACACACACATACACACACATACACACACATACATACACATTCACACACATAAACACACACAATCACATACATACACACTCATTCACAGACATACACACATACATACACATTCACATACATACACATATACTTATACACACACATATGTATATACACACACACACACACACACACACACACACACTCCTTTTTTCTAAGATCATTTTCAACTCCAGGGAGTCATCTTTTCTTCTTTGTGTGTAAGAATCTTTTTCTAACATCCTTGGCAAATTATTATTCATTAAACTGAAATCAAAGACAGGAAGAAGGGACATAGTAAGGGGCATGCCTGAAGTAAAATATGATTTTTTGTCACCCCCTCCATCTGTATTTTCAGTATTGATTACAAACTAAACAGGTACCCAGAAGTTTATAGTCCAAACTACACCCCCACAAGATCCTACCTGTCCCTTGTCACCCAAACCAACACATACTTGATCAAGATTTTTTTTTTTCTTGTTTGCTTATGTTAATCATCAAGCCAAACCAAATAGCCTTCTAAGTTCTGGATTCAGGGGCAGTGAATTAAATATGAAGACATCCCAAATCCTCTAGACAAATTAAAAAGGAAAAAAAAAAAAGCCCCTTTGTGTTCTAGGCTAAGAGGCAGACCGTCAATCACATTGCCAGGAGCTTTCATCTGCCATCACTGGCTTCCCAGGGTCACACACCAGCACCACAGTTGAAGGGGAACTGATTACATCTTAGTTTAAGGGCTTAAGTCAATTGCCACATTATAAAGTCTAGGTTAGAAGAGCGTCTCAGTAGCTGAGTTAATTTACTCCCTCCCCCCCCCCCCTGCATGCACGGCATTGAGGGATCCAAGCTCTGGAGAGCCCCTCATCTACATAAAAGACCTCTGGACAACTCAATCTGTAGTTAGGAAGAAGCTGAGAAAAATCGATGAAATTATCACGCAGTGTGTGAGTGCCAGCGAAAGTGTGTACAAAGATCTATGAAAACCAGAGAAAACCAGAGCTGGGGGCAAAATGAAACCGCTCGGGGTCCCCCACCCCCACCCCCATATTGCCACATCCAAATTGGTACTTCCTAGTCTGTACCCACTGGATGATGATAGATAGAGCTGAAGACACCAGATTTTCAGAGAGAGAGAGAGTTTCGAAAGTTCTTCACATTCACGGGCAGGGAAATCTGTTTACAAATGCAGACTCGATTTCACACTTCTCCTCCAGGGAGACACAAGCAGAAAGAAAGAAAACACTTCACCAGCTCTCCACCCAGAGGAACCTGGAATCCGGACTGACCGGCTGAACACCCTGCAGTGAACTTGTGCCTAAATCGGCAACATCTTTCCCAGCCTTTGGCACTGCTCAAAACTGCACAACGTCACGGGCTCTCTCCAGCGCTGGAGGGAAGGGAACCAGGAAAGAGTGGCTGGGTTTTAGCATTCAAATACTGCCACCTCTCTCTGGCGTGGTATTTTTTTTTTTTTCACCTTTCAGGTCTCCACAGCCGGATTGCACAGGCTATGAAAATTTTGCCAAAGTAGAAAAAGTACCAGAGCTGTCTGCTCTGAGCGAGTCAGTGACTGTGCTTTGCACAATGTGGGTAGATGCAAATCCCCGTCCACTCTCCATGTCCCAGACTCCAAATTACACTCGGATTGCCGGCAGATGAAAATATGAAACCACGTGCACGGTAAGTATGAAACTTCCCACCACCAGTGCACTAAAGCACCCCATCCAAGCCAGGAAAATCCAGGCGGTCCAGTATTTTAGTACAGCAGCACCCTGGGTCAGGGCCGGAGTGAAGATGAGTTGCCCCAGGTAGTAAAAGTTGTCAGAAAAAAAGAAAAAAAAAAAAAAAAAGAAAAGAAAAGAAAAGAAAAGAAAAGAAAAGAAAAAGAAAAAGAAAGCCCATGCCTGCCATGGCCTTTGCAAAACACAGACACTGTGGGGTTCTAGGGTTGCCCGGCAAGTGGCTGGCGAGTGTGTGCTGATGGACAGGAGAGTGAGTGGTACCGTGGGGTAAGGCACGCGCAGGGTTAACCCCTTACCTTCCAGCAGCACTTCCTTGCCTGCCCGTTTCAGCGCCTGCACCGCCTCGTCGTGGGTGGCGTCCCGCAGGTCTGCTCCGTTCACCGACAGGATGGCATCGCCCACATACAGGGCTTGGGTCTGATCCGCCGCCAGCCCCTTGAAGATCTTGCTGATGAGTATGGGCATCTTGTTTTCCTTGCCCCCTTTGATGCTAATGCCCAGCCCGCCCAGTTCCTGCTTCAACACCTTCACGCCCCTCTTCTGGTTTGAGATGGACTCGGGCACCTGCTCGGGGAGGTCGGTGAAGGCGGTGCGGACCCCGGCGGGAGAGTCCGGGGCTTGAGAGCCACCAGTGCCCGGGTGTCCGGTCCCGGAGCCCCTGCAGAAGGAACCATTGGTGGCAGTCCCTATGCCGTTGTACGCCGCCGCAGCGCCCTCCTCGCAGCTCAACACCAGGGCGTCCTCGCTCAAGTTCACTAGAACTTTATGCCAGCGATCCCGCACCAAAACTTCCAGCAGTCCGCTCCGCTGCGCCCGGGCGCCTCCACCGCCAGCCGGCGCAGCCACCGCCGCCGCCGCCGCTACCGCCATCTTTCCAGCATTCTTAAAATGCCATGTGATTGCAAACGGGGGGAAAAAAGTGGAGAAGGGGTTGAGGGTGGGAGGACTCGGGGAGCCTGGGCGCGCAAGAAGCAGATGCCCCGCAGCGCGCGCTCAGACCCCGGGACTCCACTCCCCGTGTTCGCGGCTGCGCTGGGCGCCAGTTGGCGGCGGCAGCGGCAGCGGCGGCGGCGGAGCTCGTTTCCCCCCTCGCCTGATCCTGGGCGGGGTGGAGCAACCTAAAAGAAGAAGGAGAGCCCTAGACAGGGGAGGAGGGAGAAAAAAAAAAAAAAAGCCAGCTGCCAGTTGCAAAACCCCAAACCGAGAGGAGCCGAGGAGCCGCGGAGCCGCCAAGTGCTGTAGAGAATCGGTAGGAGGAGGCAAGGGCGGGGACCCGGAGCCCCAGCCGCTCACCTGTTTGCCACTGCAGCGTCACACTCCCACGTCGCGCTGGCTCAGACGCGGGTGCCTCGGTTTTCGGTTGCACCTTGCCGCAGCTCCCCCCCCCCCACACCCTACCGGGTCCCAAGTCACTACACCCACGCCGCCAGCCACCCCATTTCCTCTCAACCCTCGATTTTGGACCCCATGCTCACCTTTAGCAGGTGTGCTCACTTGATTCTCTTGAGTCAACTCCTCTCCCTCCTCCCTCAGGTGTTTGAAGACCCAAGTCTTCCTCAAACCAAAGCTTCACAGCCTCTACTCAGTTCTCCCCCCACCCCACCGCATACCCTCCCAACGCCCCCGCCCTGTCCCAGGCCTCTGGGAAGGAAACTGCAGAGAGAGGTCCCAGGCTGTGGCAGAAGCCAGGGGACAGCTGTCACAAGAACATAGAACGAAGCTTCATCAAGTCGGGAGTATCCCTCTCCTCTAAGTCAATGCAATGCATCTTTTGGGGAGCTTGAAGACAAGAGGGCTTTCTTTCAGTACCTGTGCTGAATTTCAACAGGGCCCTGCCTGCCTCATCTCCAGGACAAGCGTCTAATTCAATGTCCGCTCTCTCCCCAAGCCCATGCCCATGTCAGCCCAAATGTTTCTCCGGGCTTCCTCTTTCTTTCTCAGATTCCATATAGGAAATGCCTTCTTTTTAAAACTAAGAATAGGTTTGTTCTCCAAGTTCCTTGAAAATTGCTCGTTTGGCTCTTAAGGTGATGGCACTGTAATTCTTGTTTTTTACCCCCCTAGGCCAATCAGGAAATGCCACCTTAACTGTAACCCAAGCTGGACATCCCTGAGTTCTTCTGCTATGGAACTTAACTTCTTTCCCTACCCCAAGCAGGTCCCCCAGTGCACTTTAACTGCGTTAAGACTTCCTGGTCTTCCTGCTGTGCTCTCCCTCCTTCCTCCAGAAGGCAAAATAAATCGCAGCATCTGCTAATTCTGGAAGGTGAACTTGACCCCGATAAGATGCCCAGCAGGAAGAGGGTCTTCGGTAACATGCATGGGCGTCAGCAGCAAACGGCTCCAATTCTTTTCGGATGTACTTCATCAAGGACGCCCCAAAACTCACAGGAATCCCTACGCAATCTCAGGCAGGGTGACAGAACACAGTGAAAATACTTGAGGCTTTTTGAGAAACTAAAGTCACTACAGCTCACACAGGGCTCTCCGCTGTCTTGCTCCTGTAGGTTTTAACCTTCCATACTTAAAAGAAAAATAAAAGTCTTCATTTTTTTTTTTGTTCATGCAGACCTGTCCACAACAGGGACAGGAGCCCCAGGGAGTTCTTTCAGTCCTTCCTGTTGGACTGGGTTAGCCAGGGAACTAACACAGCTGCCACCACTGTTGGGAAGAAACCAGAGGGGGTGGGGGAGAGAAAGAGACAGAAAGACAGAGAGACAGACACATTCACACTCACACACAAAGAGAGACAAAGAGACATCCACACCACACACACACACACACACACAGAGAGAGAGAGAGAGAGAGAGAGAGAGAGAGAGAGAGAGATCTGGCCTTTGGTTTGGAGGTTGAGGTTACAGGCCTTCATCACTAAGTGCTTGCTTTCCAAATATAAAACACTAGCGTTGGCATAGGTACCAGAATGCCCATGTAAAGATGGAAAAAATCAAAAGTAACCCGTCCCTGGACCAGAAATCAACGCCCCTCCCCCCCAGTCAGCATCCTAGCGTTTTGCCTTTGTGGCTCTGCGGTGGATACATGCCAGACACACCCACAAAGTAATTGATCTATTAGCCATTTAGAAATGGCAGGCTCTGGGATGGGCTTTTCTACAAATCTCTGCGCTAAGCACATTTTCTTCTGTGTAAGCACACCTCTATGGACAGAGAATATGTTTCTGGTTGAAAGCTACGTACAAAGGAAAGGAGACCACTGTTGGATGGCAGGAGGCCAGAGGCATGCATATGCCTTTGCTAGTTGGATTGTAATTCCAGTCCCTGTCCTAAGTACCCTCCACATATGAACCCAATCCTCTGGGCACTACGTGAGGGCCAATCCTGTAATGGCCACCCCCATTGACTGTTGAAGAAGTGGAGGCTTGGGTTTAATAACCTACCTGGCGCGTGTAATTAATAAATAGCAGACAGGACTTGAAACGTAACCATTGTCTTACCTCGCTTAAAAATACAGCTTAGCAACTATAGCCCCATTGCTTGTCTGAAGACAAGAGTCCTGTCTAGTCCATGGGAGAGGGACAACCTGTAGGTGAAGGTCCAGCCCTTCATTAAAAGATAGAAACATTTCCTTCTGACCTTTCTTTCTTCAAAAGCTTAGAGAACACCCTCCCCTCCTCCGTCTGATACATTTTAACTTTGACTTGGTGATACTTGGAATGATCAATGGCCGCTAGCTGAGAAGCCTGACGTCAACCCTCAGACGATTCCACGCCACTTGACTTCTTATCAGCACCGATTCTCAAAGGGAAGCCTTGTCCACCTTGATATGTTTCTAGTGAAAATGCTCAAGTGGGATCTCCCAATACTCACAACCGGGAAAGAAAATCCTCTGGCACCCGTGGCCCCTGTGTTAGCTTTCTGTCACTGCACCGAACACTCGAGATGATCAACTTACAAAACGAAAAGGCTTATTTTGGCTCATGGTCCTGAGGTTACATACCATGACTTTGGCCCTGTTGCTTTGAGCGGCTAGAGAGGCTGGACACTTGAAATAAAACTGGTCACCTTCTGACTAGTGAGTAAAGGTCAGAAAGAGGGGTCTAGGGTTCACTGTCCCCTTGTAGGACTGGACAGAAGGACTTGGCCACCTCTCAACACAGTGAATGGCCCTAATTGTCCTATAACAAGAAGCTTGGAGCCAAGGCTTTATGGAACCTGAATATTCCAGATCTCAGTCTGATAGGCTGCCTATTTTAACAGTGGCCACTGGGAAGGACTGTCTTACTCAAGGCTACATAGCGAGTTTGTAAGTCAAGCCAAATTATCCATCGTCAAGATCAATGTTCTTCAAAAGGTACTCAAAGCCCAAAAGACAAGATTTCCTTTGCACCGTGATTTCCTCTGTTCTGTTGATGCTGTCTTCCTCATAGGCCGATTTCCATTTTCCATCCAGCCTAAAGTGATCTCTCTCTCTCTCTCTTCCTGGTTTCCATAGGACGAGCACTTATCTAGAGATGAGTGACCATAGAATGGCCAAGGTAAGTCACGTGTCCTCCATCTCAAAGATCCAAGGATGCACAACAGAGAAGCAGCAATGTTGCCAATGAAGTTACGGTCATCTGTTTGTCTTACAGAGTTTTGAGTGCAACTACCCTGTCCCAGCTCCCGTTGTGGGGCAGAGATATAGGAGGAATAAAACTGGCAGAGGCCTGCCTTAGGAAAGTTTCATCATAGTGGGTGGCAAAGTGGAGCAAGGGCAGACTAGAAATAAATTTCACAGAGAGGGGAAAGTTATGAAGTAAGGGGTGGGGCAACGTAGGAAAGTGAACAGTGATGGGGCAAAAGGTCTGTGGAGGGGAAGCGGAGGCTATTACCCAGATCCTTTGTGAGCATGTGAGACCTGGATGGATGAGAACAGGTTGCGATGGTGCTGATACTGGATAGGTGTGAAGGCAGCTAGCCTGCCGGTCCCACGTCTCGGTGCTGTGCCAGAGATTCCCACTCAGAGATAAGAGTGTGAGGACAGCGAGAGCGTGAGGAAGGCAAAGAGGAAAGGGGAGTCTCTCAAAGATCTAAAGGGAGTTGCCAGGGCGAAGGCCCAGTTTAGGATGACTGAGAGAGAGAGAGCCAGGCTTGTCTAGTTCAAGAGACCAAAAGGTGTAGTGTAGCTGGGACAGCTCAGAGGAGAAAGAAGAGATGCAGGAGATGAGACCAGAGGGAGAAGATGGACCAGATTCCAAAGTAAGACCAAGGAGAACTGCAGGACAGACCACCCTCCTTGTCTTTCTTGAATACCAGCAAAAGTGCATTTTTGCATTGGAAAGCAACCCTGGTTGCAAATGCTATATCGTGTTTCTCATTACATAAATGTCTGCATTAGAGAAGACTCTCTACTGGTATTTGGAGTTGAAAAAAACTCTGTACTTTTGACATCATTTTCTAAAAGGATAACATTGAGTATCTTTAGGGTCCCTCCCCCCTCCCCGCCCACTGAACAAAGAGTAGATGTAAGAAAGGAACAGCAAAGGTCTTTGATTTATGAGGTCAAATTAGGGAAAAGGATGAACGAGAAACAGGGGGTTTTAAAATGCATCCCCCCTAAAGTGAGCCAGCCTGGCCAATGCATATTGACTACACGCTGAGTACCTGCTTTTGGGGAAGACATAAGGCAGGTGCTGGAGGCAAACACACCCAGGGGATGCACAGATAATTAAGACAGGATGACATCTTTGCAGCACATGGGGAGAACAGGTTGCTGAGGTGCTGAGTGAATTAGTGTGAAAACAGCTAGCTTCCAGATTCCGAGGCTTGGTGCTGGGTTAGCATTAGCACGGCACGTCTCAAAGATAAAGTCTGAAGACAGCAGGGCCCCGAGGGAGGCAGTGGCTCATGAACAGGAGGCAGAGAAGTTTCTGTTTCTCGTCTGGCTTGTCCCTCTTGGATAATAGGTTCATCATCATCTAAAAAGCATGTGGAGACACCCTCCGTTGCTTATGTACCCGGGCAGGTCCTGGATAAACTAGAAAGTCCACTACCCAGACCCTCGGCTAACCTGTCAATCAGGTGAGAGCTACTTGATGGTTCTTAGTGTGCATATCCTCTTCCAGGACAACTCAAGGCACAATTAGAAAGAACCTTGTTACTCAGACTTCCTCTGGTTGAATTCTCTTCTTGCCTTTTCTTTTTGTAACAACGTGTAATGAAAACAAACGTTGTAGCACTAGGGCTATTTTAATTTGCATTTTATTTTAATGCAGTCTACCTTTCCTTAATGGATATCTCTCTCTCTCTCTCTCTCTCTCTCTCTCTCTCTCTCTCTCTCTCTCTCTTTTTTTTTTATTCTTTGTGGACTGTAGAATGATGAATCAGATTCATTTTAAGGAACATTGAATATAGGGGTAAGACTCTAGATGTATAAAACCCCACGGGCACCACAGACCAACACATACTAGAAACTTCAACAGCAGGGTCGATGTGGATGTGAGGTGAGGAGGAACAAAAAAACCCTGTCCTACTCCACTCATCAAGTAGCATCAGATGAAATTTGAAGTGATTATTTCAGGATGTTGTTAAACTCTCTCTCTCATGCTCCAAGTTAGCCATTACATTTCTTTTTCTTTTCTTTTCTTTTCTTTTCTTTTCTTTTCTTTTCTTTTCTTTTCTTTTCTTTTCTTTCTTTTCTTTTTTTTTCTTTTTTCTTTTTTTTTTTTTTTTTGGTTTTTTTTCGAGACAGGGTTTCTCCATATAGCCCTGGCAGTCCTGGATCTCACTCTGTAGACCAGGCTGGCCTTGAACTCAGAAATTTGCCTGCCTCTGCCTCCCAGAGTGCTGGGATTACAGGCATGCCCCACCACTGCCCAGCGGCCATTACATTTCTAAAGCAACCTTTGCACTTGGGGAAGGGGTGTTCCTACCTCTGACAGGACCTGTGCCTGAGTCCTTTATCATCTTCATTTTCTTTATGGAGACTTTTATGCACACCCCTCTCTCAATCTTGGAGGAACAGCAAACTTCCTTCCTCACTCTGCCCCCAGCCTGATAGTCTATTTCTGTTTATAGCTCACCAAGCCACTCCTTCCTGCATAGTTTCCTCTCAGACAACATCCTACTGTTAGCTCTGTGCTGAGCTCGGAGTCCCTCACTGTGACCATGTGTAAAGTGTCTACTCTCCCAGTGCTCAGCTCTGAGACCATCGCTGTGACTATGTGTAAAGTCTCTGCTGTGCCTGTGCTGAGCCCCAAGTCTATCACTGTGGCTGTACATGAAATCTCTTTTGGACTTCTCTTCATCTCTATAGTCTACCGTAGGATCCATCATCTTTCTTTCTCTAGTTGATTAACTTCCGCAGTCTGGAAATGTTAGTGGAAATTCCCAGAAGGTTCAGATAAACCAAACGTTAACCATTCACTACAGATAGATTGGGAGCCCATTACAGAACTTATCTAAGTTCTGGGAAGCCATTTACTTCTGGAGATCAAGGGAACATGCAAAGCAAACAGATACCGGTGATTAAGAACTTGAGTGACTACAAAAGGCTGAAGGGTTTTTCTGTGATTTCTTACACATAATAGAAACACAAATATGTAATGAACTAAAAGTAGAACAATATTGGAGATGGTGGCATAGTTCAAATAGGATCGGTAAGAATCAGTATTTGCGTGGAAGCAAAAGAAAGAAATTAAACAGTAGTTTGCGATCGTTTACTGGACAAAAAAACTGGGTGGAAGAAAGAGGAGTGAAGAATTCAATAGGCACTAATCCTTTCAGTCCTCAATGTTGTATTTTCTGATATTTAAAACGTAGGGCAGTAAATTTGTGTTCTATACGCCAGGCATGGTGGTGCATGCTTTAATCCCAGCACTTGGGAGGCAGAGGCAGGCTAATTCCTATAAATTCAAGACTCAAATGATATAACAATGATATAACAAATAAAATGATCATTATTATTTTTGTTCCTTTTTTTTTTTTTTTTTTGGTTTTTTGAGACAGGGTTTCTCTGTGTAGCCCTGGCTGTCCTGGAACTCACTCTGTAGACCAGGCTGACCTCGAACTCAGAAATCCGCCTGCCTCTGCCTCCCAAGTGCTGGGATTAAAGGCGTGCGCGCCACCACGCCCGACTCTTATTATTTCTGTTCTTTATAAAGCGTCTAGTCTTAGGTATTTTGTCATTGCATCACATACAGACAAAGCCAAAACTGGGTACTTAGAGTGCAGTGTTGTCACAAGGAATATTGAAAGGATGTAAAAATAGCTTTACAACTGGATAATAATAGATAAAGTTGAGACTGTAAGAGCTATTCTGGCATGGACTCACAAGAAGAAAAGATCTTTAAGCAGAGTCTCAACATGTTCAGATGAATAGTAATTAAGAATGTAGAAAAAACAGACCTGGTAGCATAGCTTACAATCCTAGCACTTAGCAGTTAGAGGCAGGGGGATCAGAAGTCCACTGGCACCCCAAACTAATAGACATGGGTACTAAGTAGGGCGATGGGAGAGGGTAGGGGTGAGAGCTGTCATTATGTACAAAGAACAAAGATCCATCAAAGAAAAAATTTAACTAACAAAAACTCAGAAAACAAACAAAACAAAAGCAAACAAAGAAAATAAATTAAGGCTATCATTGGAAATCTTATAGAATTTTATGTGCCTTTAATCCCAGTATCCAGAAGGTAGAAGAAGCAGGTGGATCTTGATAAGTTCCAAGCCTGAAATACAACGTGAGTTCTAGGTCATCCATGGCCGCACAGTGAGATCCTCTCTCAAAAAACTCATTGTAGAGATTTGAAAAGTGTAAGAAGCCACCACGTTCGCTATTACAAGATGGCGCCCATTTCCTGTGATGAATCAGGGATGTGCTGTTGTTACTCCACTCCGCACCCTACTATGCATGACCGGGTAGAGGTTTGGTGGGCTGCAGCTCAGTCCCGGAGCAGGCTAATGAGGCATCGTGGCATGCACCAATCAGGTAGAAATGCGTCCAGCCTAGGCTTATTTAAGATGCACCGTTCTTCCCTTCTGGGTCTTTCGCCTCTGCAATCAACCCCGCAATAAACGTCTGTGGAAGGATCCTGTTTGTCTCGTGTCCTTCTTGCTGGCGAGATAGATGCGACCGACAGGAAAGCAGGAGCAACTCTGCAGAGCTGCTTATGTGTGAGAGACAAGGTATTGAAAACTGGAGTGAAGGTCAGCCTAGTTACAAACTACCCAAAAACTTGGCTGGATTGCTTCAGCACAGATCTTAAGAACAATAACAGAGAAGATCCGAAGAGAAAACTTAGCTAAGAAAAAAAAAATCAGGAAGGGGGGCTGCTTGGGTTTTTTGGAGTAACTAGAAAAATGGGAAGGAAGATAGATAAGCTGAAAATGGAATTTCCAATCAAAAGATAAGGATAATTTAAAGACCTGTAAAATGTTTAGCCTGGTCTTGTAACAAAATGGCTTTGAAGAGATCATCAAGAGTATGGTCACAGTGCCAGTTGGTAAGGAAGTTAAGATGGATGGAGAGTGTGAAAGTAAGGCACTCTACCAAGCTCTACTGGACCAAAGGTGCAGCCATTTAAGTGAGATTACCACGGAGTCCCTACCAGAACATGGCTGAGTGGAGTCACTCTAGTGGAGCGTCACACCTTAGACCCCAGGACTATGGGACACATGTGCAATTCCAGCCTGGAAGAACTACAGTCACTGATCTCCAGCCCCAGAGTGCTGCTGAGTCTAAGTCCTGTGAAGGTTTGGTATAGATTTCTCTGGAGCCTTGAAGACGGAAAAGCCACCTTAGCATGTCCGAAGGGAGGGATGTGGGGTAGGTGATGATTAGGCTCAAGCCTGGAGATGAGAACTTTTCCCTGTTTGGTTCCAGAAACGTTTGGGACCTTGGACCACAGTCTTCTTTCCTCTGTCTTTCTCTTTGTGGTATGAATGCCTATCAAAAAACGTGACTTATTATCATTGCATCTGGGAGCAAACACTTGCTTTAGTTCCCATATCTTCAGCTGGAGCCTGATTGACTAAAGTCTGAATCACATTCAGTGTTACTCTACCTACACTGGGTGAGACTTTGAACTTCCACATGAATGAAGGGAGGTCAAATCTGGGGGACTATCATGGTTGCATGAATGTAGTTTGAGTGTGGAAAAGATGCGTGTGGGAAATGTGGGGGAGCCTTCATCGATCTAATGTGCAAACTTACCCAAAGGCCAGAATAATTACAAAGGCTGTTTTGTCTTTCTGTCTCTTCTCTCTCTGTGGGGACATAGTGTTTGCCCCATTTGGAGGACTGAACAACAAGGAACCATCTTGGAAACATACCAGACCTGACAATACCTCATCCTTTATGTCTTCCCAGCCTTTAGAATTGTGAAAAACAAACTTACTTTTAAATTCTCAAACAATAGTACTTACTGAGCAGCTATGAAAAGAAAACCAAAACTCAAAAGCAAATAGTTGAAGTGTCATTGATAGGATATGACTATCAAAATAGATAAGCCAAATGAAAGGAAGTTACTGACTGTGGTGAGAGAAACATTTATGTTGAGTTTGTTCATTGCTTCTAACCATAATTGAACTAGCCTTGCTGGAAAATATCTCCAGGTAACTATGAACTGCGGTCATCCAGAGCAACAGATACAATCAAAGATGAAGACCTACTGTGTATGAAATGAAAACCATGGGCATCTGTTGTATCACAAGACATTGCTTTTACATACAGTGTGACCTGGATTAAGTCCCCAGAAGGAATCTGCTTCCTGGAAATCTGATCTGCAGATGAGGAGCAAAGAAAATTAGAGCAAACCAAAAATCCACTTACCACAGAAAACCCAGGGCAGATTTCTTTCCCTGTCTTAACGGATGGGAATATGCTGCAGGAGGAAAGAAGCAGATGGTGAAGGATATACAGAGAGAGTTTGCCCAGAACAAGGCAGAACAGAATGGTAAATATTTGGAGTAGCCAGGTGACTAGTTTAGAGAACAGTAAAAACAGACTAACAAACACCTTCAGAAGTCTTTTAAAGAAGGAAACAAATTGTTCTTGGCTAATTAGAATCCCCATGCTTTGTGTATTTCTGTCATTAATTTCTTCAGAGATGTTTAAGATTTTATGAGCTCACCTAGAGTCAAAGAGCTTCAGATTAGCATCAAGCGGGCATTACCGAATTCGAAGGGAATTCATCACACTGGGGAACCTCTTTGAAATGCAGGTTTGGGGATAGGGACATACATGTTCAGAATTCTGTAAGGAAAAGCTTTTCCCTACAGATAGCTATTTTCTTTCTAAATGCCACCTATGGTGGAGATATCTATTTAATATATTATAAGCATTAACGACAATTAATTATCATATTTGCTATCCCCAAACCCGAATTTTGACCAACATGATTATTCCCAAGCAGATTCCTGTGTTGTATTATCAGGTTTTCCCTTTGTTTTCAGTCCTTCCACTCCACTGCCCATTCTAGAATTACAACCTTCTTCCATGTCCACTTAGATTTTATCTGCCCAACCTTGGGCCCTGCCATTCCTATAAGGATCCCTGGTTCTTTTTTAAATGGGGATTGTCATTTAAAAATTAGGCTATCAAATGCTTTTTATAATGAAGGACAGAATTTATTGTCTCATTTTTCATTCAGATCAACAACACAAGTTATGTCTTCACCTTTCCTTAATCATATCTATATTTCTAACATGTAAGACCTGTGTGTCAATATGTTAACAAATGCATTCATCTTGCTTAATCTATAGAATAAAAGATATTATTATATATTGATTTTCCAACAGCAATACTAACAACAAAAATACTAAGAAAGTTCAAAATTCCTTTGTAAGTTGTGTTTGTCTTTAGAAAACAGTAAATCAAAGGTGTATTGGGTATCCTACAGACAAGCTTGATCTAGCTGCTATTTTAATCTGGGTGCAAGAGCAGATTCAGATTGTGGGACTTTTTTATTGAACCAGAGACATTGACTGCTTTCAGTATGTTATCATAGAAAACAAAAAAGCTAGATAGAATGCTCAATATCAATACTAGAGACATAGAAACTAAATAAAATAAAAAATCTTGGGTTGTCAAGAATAAATCACCAAGTTTTTACAATGGTGTATTTGACAATAGCCTAAAAATAGGTTATATTTTGATAATATAATTGCATGCAAGTCTATTAAATCCCTTAGATGTGATAATGGATGTTGTGTTCATGAAATGTCTTTGTTCTTATAAGATGTGTGTTGACATTTTTTAGGAGGTCCTTGATATCTATAAGTGACTTTTAAATAAAGGAAGAGAACTATCATGAAAATGTGGCAAACTAAAAATTGACTTTCAAGTACAGACAGATAAAGAATTAGCAGAAGACAGTCACAAAGCCAATGTGGCAGAATTAGCAACATGAGAATCTAATAAAATGTGAGTACATCTTCCAAACGTCTGAAGGCTTATAATGTTTTTCCAAATATAGTAGTATAGGATAGTATTACAGAAATTATATTATGGTACCCATCTGAAAGCTTCAAAAGATTCTGGTCATAGGAAGATTATGGAAACATATATTTTATCAGCAAAATTAGTACCTCAAAGAAGAGCTGGTTTAACATAAATGTTTCTTTAAACAAAAATGTTTAAAAAGAAGAATTGTGTCTCTTGGATCCATTGTTTGATTACCTAAATAAAATTTTATTGTAACTCAGTCCCATACATCCTCATATTAATTTCCATATTATCGATGGCTACTTCCATAGTATAATGGCAGGCAGGATTGTCATCATGTCACAGTTCCAAACCCCACAAAGCTTAAAATATTTCAAACCCAACTATTTGCCAAAAACAAAACAAAACAAAACAAAAACTCTACTAACATATTAAAATGCTGTGAAAAATTTGAGAAAAAAATTATTTTTTGTTTTCTGATGGTCAAGATCTGGGCTTTACATATATTAGATAAGTGAGTTACCACATTTATGAGAACCACATAAAAAGATGGATAAACAGACAAACAGATAGGCAAGCAGACAAACAGAAAACCGAAACCAAACACACCAAACAAAAAAATGGGTGGTGGTGGTAGTGGTGGTGGTGGTGGTACAGCAACTCTTTAATCCCAGCAGGTGGAGGCAGAGGCAGGTTGATCTCTGAGTTCAAGGCCACCCTGGTCTATATAGCGAGTTCCAGGACAGCAAGGACTACCCAGAGAAACCTTGTCTCTAAAAACCAAAATGAAATGAAATGAAATGAAATGAAATGAAATATGGAAAACCAGGTTAAGGAGCAGTGGTCTGTTGAAGAGTAAGAGTTTCAGTCCGTGGTGTGTGTGTCTATCACATACATGGAAGACAGGAACCACAGCCCGGAATTCCTCTAAATAGGCAGTTGACAATGCTCCTCTTGCAATCTTTATATCCACTTACATCCATATTTGTAAATGGGGACTTAAAACACAGGGACGGAGGGGGAGTGACAGACAACAACAGCAACAACAACAACAACAACATCTCCTCAGTGTCACATTAACTGTAAGTGGCAGATTGGCCTCCAGTCAGATTGTCACAGTCACCTCTCTCACAGGGGTGGGGGTTGGGAGTGGGGGTGGGGTGTGGGGGGGTCGGCCTTCAGTTAACTGTAATTCAGAGTTGACATTGCTTGTCTTCTGAGAGGAAGCTTTAAAATTATCCTAACCCAAGTCCAGCCACCTCCCCAAGAGGATTAACCTTCCTTCCAAATATTGGCAGCTTTAACTTATTTGTTCTAAGCCCTGTCCCCTAGGCCTCTGAAAGATTACCAACTGGCTTGTTCCTCCCTGTGCTGTCAGCATCCATGTACCCAGGTAAAAAACATTTAGATTACAGTCAAATGTTCAGCAAGAATGCAAAAGCACTTTAGTGCCTTTATGTTTTTTTTTTTCCCCCAGGAAGTCTAGTAATAGATAAATTTGTATTTTTATGTTGGATGTTCTTTCTTCCTCCCTCCCTCCCCTTCCCCTCTCTTCCTCTCCTCTCCCTTCCTCTCTTCTCTCCTTCCCTCCCATCTTTTCTTCTTTACATTGTTCATTTTTCTCCTTTTAATGAGGGCATTTTGTTTGTCCAACAGGATCAACTCAGAGTCTGTCACAAGGTTCCATTAATCAGTGAAATCCAAAGTTCCCCCAAGATTGAAGAGATTTCCATTTTTTTTTTCTTGCAGAAGGTGGTGATTGAAGGATGGTGATGATAGGTTGTTAGACGAATTTGCAGATTTAAGTTATATTTACGTATACATACTGATTAGACATATGCATATCAGCTACATCTATCATTGTATCAGATACATTGTATCATTGTATTTAATTTTGATTTCCGAACAAAAAATAGTCTCCTTTAACTTTTTAGAAATAAACTGCATGGTAGCTTCGCATTCAATTTTGGTTGAGTCGTAACTAGAGAAGGTATGCCTCCTTTTACAAGAGAAACTAACGTGAGCACCATGACGAATTCCTTGGACTTTGGGTAATAGGCTGAAATGGCAACAGATGTGCACAGCTGGGATGTCCAGATGCCAAAGAGGCAGCACCGCTGGGCTTCTTTCAGTAGGGTTGACGTTCGGGAAAGCAAGGAGTCCGAGTTGTAGATTTCATTCAAATTTTGAAAACGAATTTAAATAATATCATCTGTTCCTATAAATAAATAAATCCAGGGACATGCAAACAAAAACAACTCTGTAGAGTTAAAATTAATTAAACAAACCCAGGCGTTATGTTCCTGCTACCCACTCCAATGGTTTACACTCCTGAATGAAACACACACACACAACCTTTATGTTCTGATATGCCTAAAACAGCTCAATGGCTGGACCGCTTCCTAGCATCCACATGGCTGAGCCACCTCCCTCTGATAATCTTGAGTTGTTACTTCCTGCGTTCTGTATTCTACGTAGGCTGTTTTGGACCTAATTGGGCAACCCTCTTGGGCGGTTCCCTCCCAGCCCCTTCATGGCAGTGTGCCTCTCTGTCCTGCTCCTTCTCAGGAACAGTATCTCCTCTCCTCCACTTCTCCTTGCAAGGAGAATCTCCTTCTCCTTCTTCCTCTCTGTCCATATCCCAGGAATCCTGAAAGTCCCGCCTCTGTCTGCTCTGTCCAGACATTGGCTGCTGGCACCTTTATTTGCCAATCAGGACCAACTGAGGGCAGGTACCTAGAAGCTTATGCAAACAGTTTTTTTGGGGAATGTAATTAGCATTCACAATACAATCAGCTAAATAATAATAATAATAATAGTAATAATAATAATAACCCTATAAATAAATCCAAGGATATGCAAATAAACAAACAAAAAACGATTCCTGAAAGCTAGGTTATGGTTTACTTACAAATGTAAATAACCTATACCATGCTCACACATTTGATCGAAATAAAATGCAGCTCTGATATGCTAGGTTCTTTTTCAGGAAAGCTCTCTGTATCTTTCTAAGTCCAAGTTGCCAGGAGTTGAGTACTTCCACAGGCCAGGAGCAAAAGCAAATGAAATATACAAACGTGATGTTATTAAATAGTTTCAACTATGGGGTGTGTGTGGACACAGAGCTTAAGTCTTCCTCGTGCCTACAAGGACGTTTGCATTCTCTGTGCTTTTTCTTCCCTATTATGTGGTCAATCCAGAGAAGAGCATGTCTGGGTAAGTGCCTCGACCTTGTGCATCATAAATGCCTGTGCTATTTTGGGTATTTTATTTGGCCATGGAGGGTTGATTGACATGACTATGCACAGTGTAGAGACTCTATAACTGTGGCTTGGAAAGTAGAGATTGATGTTCTGCCATCACTTGGTCATCTCAGAGAGAATAAGAATGTGCAACTATTTCAAGGCTTTCAACCCTTACACTGCTCCAGGACTGGGTAGTTTCTGAGAGAAACAGCTTTCCTCTTTCTTCCCTTCCTACATAAGTCTAAGATGTCCAAATCATGTAGTACTGTGAATTTATGTCATATCACTGATGGAAGATGCCCTCATTTCAAGCAAAGTATGATGACTTTGGCCATTGGCCCTCAGAACATTCTAGATCAGTGGGTCAGCTGTTGGCAAGTAGACACTTAGGAAGGTTGTAGGACTTTACTATGTTTACCGTAATGCCAGGTTTTTTGAGTCAAACATGAGTATCTGAAGACTCGCTGCTTTGGCTGATGCTTGATCAATTGATTCAAGTTTAATTCTGATCTAATTTTGTCTTTCCCACCCTTAACCTCACTGTTACATAAGCATTCCAATAATTTCGGTAGCTGTTATTGACTAATAGCAAGCATCCTGTGCTAGGCGCTTTTATGAGATTAAAAAGAACCATAGAACTCAGTTTCTGTTCTCCAGGGCTGTATAATTTGGCTTTTATAAGAAAAGAATTATGTACAACTACCAGAGAGTAGAAGTAAAAGTAAGAATAATAGGTCTCGTAGCATGTGTCAAACAAAGAACTCGGGACTGTGCTCCCATGATTTAATCCTCATAACAACTCTCCGAGGCAATGTGGTTATTCACTCTGTGCTGGAGGAAATTATTGAATAACTTGCCCAAGGTCACAGCTTGCTAATGACGGAGCTGGAATTCAACCTTACTTCTGCCAGATGTCAAAGTCCTATAGTTTCCCTGCACCATTCTGACTCACTGAGCATACACAGGGGCCTACTGTGGTGGGAACTAAGCCCCTAATCATCCAGAAAAGAAGGAAGTGTGGAATCCATACTCGGGCAGGGCCAGAGAAGTGAGCAGCTGAGTAAGAAATGGTTGGTTTGCATTGGTGTAGTCAGGCAGGTGGTAAGGAGGGTAGGCTGGTTGGGTGTGGCCTGGGAAATGGCACACAGATTGGTTAACGCTGTGGAAAACCAATGTACTCTCAGAGGTTAAGCATCTTTGTTGTTGTTGTTGTTGTTTTTCCGAGACAGGATTTCTCTGTGTAGCTCCGGAACTCACTCTGTAGACCAGGCTGGCCTCGAACTCAGAAATCCACCTGCCTCTGCCTCCCAAGTGCTGGGATTAAAGGCGTGTGCCACCACGCCCGGCTGGGGTTAACCACCTTATGCAGCTGTGCACATGCTGGTCAGCATGCCTGGATGTTCTGGGAGCCAGATTTAGAACTGGGTTTCTTTGCTCAGGAAGATAATTTATTGCTTTTGCCATGCTCCCTGGATGCCTGTTTTCGGTTACTCCCTGGAATGAACGAAAATCAAGGTTTCAGTTTTGCAGCCTCTGTGGGAGGAGAAGAAAGAGCATTTCTGCCTGCGAATGGTGTTAGGCATACTCGTTTCATAACACAGTTCTTTGCACACGCTCTTGAAAACGCACTCAGAATGTTGTCACAACTAAATCACAACCCAAGGATTTTACTTGATGGATGTATTTTAGAAAATTGAGAAATTTTACCAAAAACAAACAAACAAACAAACAAACAAACCAAAAAACAAAAACCAAAAAACAAAAACAATTGTCTAATTTGCCTTCTAGTATCTTTTGGGAAAAGAAATCAATCAGATACGATCAGTGCTGTATCTCTAGTTCCTATAAAGACAATGCATTTTTTTTTTTTTGATTCAGAATTGGTCTAAGTAAAAACTTCCTGTATTCTCACAGCAACTTCAGGATGGAGGAGTGATGAGTTTCCCTGCCCCCATCTTACACAAGAAAACTGAGGCCTAGATGAGGAAAAGAAGCAGAACTCATCAAGGGACTTCTAATGTTTTTAAAAATATATTACATGTACATGATAAGAAGTTTTTTTGCAACATATTCATTCATGAACATGATATCTTTATATCTGTTTCCTTTTCTGTCTTCCTTCTATTCTTGATAACTTTTTATTCCTAACTAGCTCTCCTTTAACTTTTATGTCTCACCCCCCCCCACACACACACATTGTGTGCACATGTGACTCTCACACAATGTGTTTCATTTGGGTTATTTACAAGAACGCCAGTGGGAGTTTGTCTAAAAGAGTGTGCACACTTTGCTGGCTGCTACAGCACTGGAAAAAAAAGATGTCTCTACTTTCCCCCATCACCTTTTTATCTGCTATGGGTGTAGAGACTTATATGTTCCTCCTGCTTCCATGACAGGGTGTTGATAGACCTGATCTTGTGCAGTTCTTATTGCTGCTCTAAGTTCAAATGTGAAACAGCCAGGGCTGTGCCTGGAAGTCAACATTACATATCACTCCCCCACTCTCTACTAACTCTGGCTTGCTTTCTATCTCTACCCCCACCCCCTACCTGGTGCGTGCTCCCAGAAGAGGGTGTTGTAGGTAGGTGTCCTAGTGGCTAGAAGTTCTACTGTCATTTGTATGACTAATGATAAGCTTCTGTAGTCACCACAGGCCACTTCAGAAAGAATCTCCTCGAGCAAAGCTGATAGCAGCATTCTATGTGCATAAATATAGCTATTTAGAAGGCATCTTGACAGGCACGTCAGGATTGGAACCAGGCGGTATGGCCCTAAAGTACATGCTTTTATCAAGAATGTTGTTTTCTTCTTCCTTTTTCAACTGGATCTGACCTGCTCTTTTGTATGTGGTCAATGTCAGCCTTTGAAATTGCTCCATGAATTCTTTGCTACTCTTTGCAAAGCAATGTCGAAGTTGATATTTGCTCTTGCTCCCAAAGACAGGATCTAATAGAAAACTTTCATTGTTCTATTATAAATTGATCTTCAAGGTGCCCCATGAATGTCAGGGAGGGAGGGAAGGAGGGACAGAGGGAGAGAAGAATGAGTAAAACAAATATTCACAGAGAGTGGAAGGAGAGAGAGAGAGAGAGAGAGAGAGAGAGAGAGAGAGAGAGAGAGAGAGAGAATAACATGGAAGATTTGTTCAGGAAAAGACACTGGCCCAGACCCTAGGTAGCATACATAGGTGGATAAAATATCAATGTTTCAACTGGGTGCAATTATCTTACTACTCAGAAAGCTGAGGAAGAAGGATAACAAATTGAAGGCTTTCCTGGGCTATATAACAATTTCAAGGACCAATTTGTATAGTTTAATATGGTCCTATCTCAAAATAAAAGTAGAGGATTGAAGACATTCACTGCAGGAGAGTGACTGCTTAGAAGACCCTAGATTCAATCTTTAGTACTGCAGATGAGAAAAACAGCTATTGCTATGCATATGAATGTTACCCCTAAATAATAGTCACAGAGCTGAAGCACTACTTGGTAGCCAATGTGTTGCAAGCTATAAAGTATTTCCTGATGCAATGTTTTGTCTGCCCTTCATAGTAACTCTGATAATGACAAAAGATAGGACTGTCCACTTCACACACTAGAAATGCAAGGTCAGAGATTTAAACCCATGGTGTGACATTATTAGGTGGTGGACCGTTCCAACTGCTCTTTTATTTCTTCTGCATAGAGGAGTTGCAGTTTAGGCTGGGAGGGTTTGAAAAGAGCCTTGAAAAATAGTCAGGCAGGGTCAGATCTGTGCACAAGATGTGGTATCAGTTGAGATCTGACTACAGTACATTATGCTGTTGGAGGATTTCTGGTGGGGTCCCATGCCAGTAGAGGGAGTCTATGATCAATAGCCTTACTTTATCTGGGTGACTTGGCCACAGAAGTTAGGGCTGTGGCTAGATGTGTGTGCTAACATATATACGCCTGATTCTCTGCTATAGCTCCTTAGAATACCCATTTGGAGCTAGGGCACACACTAGCCTTGATGCCAGCAGAATGTTCATGTTAGAAATGGTTCATGTCAGAAGGGAAATGGATCGCAGCAGGATGTAAGGCAGGCCAGGGCACAGCAATCGAGAATCCTCAAACAAATGCCAAGATTCAAATATTGAAAGACATAAACTAAAAATATCCCACTGAAAAAGAAATAAAAGGGCTGATAAATTTCCAAATGGGTCTCAGCTTCACTCATGCCCAAATTAAAACAATAAAGCATTATTTTAAACATCCCTGGGAAGTTTGGTAACACCTAATCCCACAGATCATGTGGAGAGATGACATTTTCATTCCTATCAGCGGACCACACATGAGAGAGGTTGTCAGCAACATCTGTAATGCAAATACACTTTGACCTTGCCATTCTATTTTGGGGCGTTTTTATGATAGATGTACTCACACAAGTGCACAAAGATAGTAGGCAAGAAACTTCTTTGCAATTTTTTTATAGTAATAAAAGCCTGGAAAAAAAATTATGTGTCAATGAGTAGGGAAGATCAGACAATGTTGTTTTAAAGAAATAAAATCATGGACACTTCTCCCATAGCAATAATTAGGTGTGCCGTCAAGTATGCTGCATAATAGTAAAATAACATTTAACAAATATCAATATTTGGCAAATGATATTTAGCAAAAAAAATAAGCAGATGAAGATGATACAGTATGAGATTTTTTTTCCATAAAATAATTGATGATGTAGGCATTTATGTATGTCAAGGGTTGTCTATGCATTTGTTGCTATATGTCTCTTCATATTTGGAATACATGAAGATTGCATATGGAGTTAATTATGGTGTGTGAATGGAATTGGGGGTTTTTACTTGATTGACTTAGAACTTGACCTTTTTTAATAGTGAAAATGCCAGAGTACCTCTGTGGGCATGGTTCCTGAGGCACTGTCCCCTTTTCTTTGAGATGGTCTCTCACTGACCTAGAATTCACCACATACACTGGCTGGCTAGCGAGCCCAGGGACAGACCTGCCTGTGCCTTCTTACTGATGAGATCACTCACAAGGCCGCCACGCCCACTTTTGTTTTATTTAAAACATGGGCTATGAGGATTCAATTCAGGGAGCGCTTTCCTGACTGAGCTATCTCTTTAGACCTTGTGACATTTAAATCAACTAATAAGTGAGTCAAAATAAACAAAACAACCCAAATATTAGGAAGTTCTATTAACATAGAATTCTAAGTATCAAGAATACTAGCCACAGCAAGTTAAATAAACAAACACTTAATACTAGGAAGTGTTGCCAACATTGAATCAAATTCTAACTATCAATGGTACTGATAACATTCTTTAAAATTACCAGCCTACCCGTTGATAGCGTTTGTTAGTGCTAAACAATTTTTATTCATGTTCATACAGTAAGTCATTTACTTCTGAAAGCCACTGTGGGGTAGTCACTGTTTACATGACCACCTTGTTTTTACAGCAGTGTGACACAGAGGGGAAGGTATTCCACGACACATAGCTCGTTGTACTTGTGCAGGTGTGAATGACGAAAGTCCATGATTCATGCTCCTGGATTCTGTCCTACCTCATCTTCAAAGGTGAGATAGAAGTCTGCACAGTCAGAACCGAGGTAAGAACTGATCTGGCCCTGACAGTTAAGAGGCAGTAAATTGCCATCACAGTTTTGGACATTTCTGGGGTACACATTTACCAGGCAGGGAATATCTGATGGTTTCCTGAACTGAACTTCCTCAAAGGGTGGAAAGACAATAATTTTCTTTACATGAGTTTAGTTAACTTCAGTCAAGGACTAGGGAGAACTATATAATAGGAACCCAATAAAATAGTACTTTAGATAAAATAAATGCTTATATTGTTTTCTTGTGTCAAAAAAAAAATCTAAGGATAATGAAGAGCTAATGAGGTCCAGATGAAATCATGGATAAAATTTTCTTCTAACTCTCCACCTACTTTTCTGCATGGCCTTCATATCCATGACTGAGGCAGCCACTGGAGCTCTGGGCAGAGAAACCTCCTTTCCAGGAGACCATAAGAAAGAGAGGGACAAGAGTGTTGAGATACTGCTTGAGCTAGGCATGATGATAGTATCAAAATGCAGAGGTGAAAGATCGTAAGTTCAAGGCCACTTTTGGCTCTGTTATAGGGCCAGCTAGATTACATGAAGCCATGTCCTAAACAATAAAAGATGTTCAACGGGCACCTCATACTGCACCTTTTAGGTATCACTGTTCAGAACTTAGTCAATTATAGCAATGGACACTTGAAGGTAAGGAAGCTAGGATATCCAGTCTTTAGACACTCATTGGTCTGGATAATGATTTAGTATTCCATTACTAAGAAAAATGAAGAATACAGGCTTTGGAGTATGCAACTAGCAGTTCTCAAAAAACATTATGCAATGGGATAGGGATTGGGGGTGGAAAGGGGAAGAGTTCTAATTTTACTGGCTTGCAATGCTGAAGGTCATTTTGCTTGGGTCTTTGCTCTAAGTAGTTGACAAAGGACATTTGAGGACTGTGAGTGCCTAAGTGTCCAAGGCAGATACTCAGATACTCGTCAGGTATAAAAGACTCTAAGAGAAAATGGACAATTCTCAGGAAACAATCACATTTGTGACCATTTTTGCCATGGTCAGATAGAAATGCTGATGATCGTGTTAGAGCTTGTGTACAAGAAGGCTCGTACAACATCATTTCTGCAGGAGCTGCTATATCCTCACATTTACAATTCAAGACTATTCTAGCACTCACCATACAGTAAACAACTGAAGTATCAGCTTCTGAAGCTATCATTTTGCTTATTAGTTTTTTTTTCCTAATCTAAATTTTGAAAGGCATAAACTCCTTAACTCAATGATGTACTATAGAATGGCAAGAGGAAGACAAAACAAAAACTAGCCAGACTTCAAGGCTGAAAGAGAAAAAAATTCCTACCATGTATTCTGTTTTTCAAAGAATAGATAGGAAAAAAAACAAAAACAAAAACAAAGAATAGATAGACTGTACTTGGCTTTAATTGGCACCCTTTAAGGTCCTATCACATTCTTACTTTCAGTTAAGTGACAATCTGGGAATGTGAGAAATTTCTACTTACCTTAGAAAATGTCAAGGAACATCCAGGAACATGCACTTTAATAAAGCAAAATAAAGCCAACAAATAGCCCAGCTATCACAGAGCATCAGCAGTAAGCTACAAGAAAGAATCGGGAGTTGTCCTATCATGTGACTGAAAACAGGGCTTGGCTATTGATCAATGGAACAAGTGGGGTCAACTGCCTGCTTGTGCTAGCTGTGCATACAGACTAGTTTTGTAGACACTCTTCCTCTTCCTCTTCCTCTCCCTCCTTCCCCCCACCCCCTTTCTATGTTGCTAGCATTGAAAAGTAGAACTTTGTGCACAGAGCTGGATCCCAATCACTCTTGACATTTTCCAACAACTGAAATAGAATCAGAAGACAAGAGACTTTCATGACCCAAGAAAATAATGCAAAATGCAATGTTTGTTAATAAAGTTTTATTGAAACATGGTCTTGCTCAGTGAGTTATGCATATTATGCCATCATTGAAACTGATACATTTGTTTTGTGCTTACCTGGCTTTTCATACAAAAATGTGTCGTTGAATTTTCATTTCATGTGCCCAATTAATACCTCCTGATATTTAAAAAGCTATGAACTCTACAAACATAATCTTTGAGTCTCAATTTTCTCAGTGTCTTATACAAATGATAATGTGTTTCACAAACGTTCATTGAGAGACATTACTGATAGATAGTACTCATCATACATCCTGGAACAGAATTCACCAACAAATGGTAACTAATATTTACTATTTTGTTTTCCAAACGTTGTCATTTAAAACTTGGCTGGCTATTTGACCTTACCTTGAACCTTTCAACTTTGAGGAAATATCATCCTGCTGTGTTGAACAGAGTGCCAACACTTTATCACAGTAGTTTCTTATCATATAATATTTTACTCATGTTTCTCTGTTTTTGGCTTTTACTATGACCATGAGTTTCACAAGAGAAGGGACCATGTTATTCATAAATGGTAATCAGTGAGCAAGACACAGTAGAGCTAGGGGTTTAGAGAGCCCTATCGCTAGGCTGGAGAACATCACATCCTAATACTTACTCCAAAACTGGATTCATCTTTGGACTCTTTCATTGGAACTGTTGACAAAGACAGGCCTCCCCTTACTAGGCACAATTTTCCTTATGAATCTTAAGGAATGGTGTTGAATTAACCCTTCTCTCCAAATCCTTCTAGAAATCATTCCTCTCATAGGATAAGGAAGGGGAAGGAGAAAAAAGCAAGAGTCTAGTAGAGTGCCTCTAGCTGGAAATATAAAATTCCAGAGGATGAAAGGCACTGATAGCTCCTGGGCACTACTGATATAAACATCAAACAAATGGGTCTCATAGGACAGGGCTCTGAATCTTATGTAGAAATGGTCAGTGACATGTGTAGACATGGTAGTGTCATATGTAGACATGGATAGTCTCAGGAAGCCTCAGCTCCCTATCGATCATGTGAACATGAAAGACAAAGCACTGATATTCTGAAACATGCTGTGTCACCCAGTTGGGACACTTGGCATATGGATTGTTTTAAACCCATCTCAACTTACAGTATTTTCACACTCTGCAATTGATTTATTGATGTATAACATCAAAAGTTATATGGAAATATGGGTATTCTTTTAATCTTTACTGCAGTTTTAACCTAATTTAGAAATCTTTTATGATATGTTAAAACAATAACAACACAATGTTCATTATTTAATCCCTGTCCATTTTTATCATCCACTCTTTACTGTACACCTTACTCTGTGTAAATGCTGGGCTCTCACTGGAATAAGAAGAGATCAGAGCAACCATTTTTCATAGACATGATCATATGTAGACTCCCTGTTTACAGGAAGAGTCACCACAGAGTAATTAGAAGGAGGGGAATTGAAATTCATATCAGAAGCAAGAAGAAAATTTAGTGATACCCAGGAAAGGTATTTAATCAAATTAAATTCTGGGCAGTAATCAATGGACAAGATAGGGAAGGACTGTCATTGCAAAAGGGAGCACCAATAGCTTAAATGGGGAATCCCATGGGTTATGAGCATTCCAGGTCACTTGTCCTAGGGTGGTACTCAACCCTGAGGGGTACTGGGCTAGAGGCAGAGAAACAGGAAGGCAGATGCTCATGTGTCATTTCTGTTAGACTTTAGGGAGGCCTTATTGTAGCAGTCACAGTAAGACCAGAGTTTCTGCTCAAGCTACCCACCACACTTCTGTAGAACTTGGGGTCATCTGCTCAGCATCCTTTAAGGCTTTCTAAAATCCCCTACAGTGTGTCACAGCTATGAACTTCTGTGCTGTCTTGCCATCCTCTACCTCTATCGCACACAACCACATCCATGCTGCTCTTTGTTCTGTGATTGCAGTCTTGGGATACCCTGGAAGCAGTGAGGTCCACGCAGATAACACGTTCTTTGTTGTCCAAATGCCACTTCTTTTTTGTATCTGGAAGAGAAGGGAAGACTCTTTTCCTATATTAGAACCCAGCTTTCTCTAGCAGTACTGTAAGCAATCTATGATCTGTGGTTAATCAAGACTCCACAAAATCGTTTCTCTACTTTTAAACTGAGAGTGATAGGGCGCGCCCTAATCCATTACGACTTAGCGGAAGCAGAAGAGAAAACAAGCAAATGTTCATGTAAGGCAAAGGTCACAGGAGAATACAGTTCAACCAGTAGTAATTAAAATTGGTTGTCTCAGTGGGGACTGAATCTGGGGCTTCATGCCTCCTAGGCAAGGTCTCTACCTCAGAATTATAGCACCAGCCCTCTTTTGCTTTTCTTTTGATACAGGGCCAAATGGATTTGTCCAGGCTGGCTTTGAACTCACTCCATAACCTAGGCAGCCCTTTAATTTATGATCCTCCTGCCTCAGTGTATCATGTGGCAAGGATTTCAGGTTTGTCAGTGTCTCAAGTAGCTACAGTTATAGGTTTTACAGGAGGATGGGCTCTCAAGCCTGTTCTTTCAAAATTTATGCTCCTCTTTTGCTTGCCTCCTCTAGAATCGAGGGGAAAACATTAAGTCGTATGTGTCCCCAGTTTTAGTCAGTCTTTTAATGGCAGCAATAACAAATGAATGGCACCAGCTAAGGAAATACATGCCAGTAACAGGCAGGAGGCGTAGCAGGGGAAGTGACTGTCTCCTGGCTCAAGATTTAATGAGGGATTCCCATCAAAGTGACAGCCCTGCCTTCTCACTGGTCTCTCTCTGGCAGAAAGTGAAGCTCACGAGGCTGGTGAGTTCAGAAGGAGGGAAGGCCCTTCCACAGCAGGACAGGCTCACCGCTCTCTGAGACCGTCATGCTCACACCAGCCTGCCTGCCAAGTGATCTTTGCAAAGGAAAGAACCTCCCACCTCCTTGCGGAGGGTCCATGAGAGATCACCTCTCCCTTAACACTGTGGGCAGCTGACTCCTCACTTTTCAGCATTAAGAATCCTATTTTTTTTTTTTGCCGCATTTTCAAACTGTGTCTCCAATACAACTTTATCAATATGTACAGCTTACATTTTTATCTTCTCCTGTCTGAGCTTGGTCCTAAATTAATGCAAGAGAAAGTTGCATTATTTATTGGCCCTCTACAAATCAACATTAGGAAGAAAGGGGGATTTCCAGAGATGCTTAGAGTTGGCATCTGTACAGAAGGAAACATATATTACAGGCATATATTAGAGTTACGGAGTGGAGGGATGGTCTCCACGATGGTTAATAGTGCTCTGTCTTGACACAGAGTTCAAGGAAGATGGAGACTGAGAAAGTTCTTGTGGCACTTGACAACCGCATGGGAAATGGTAACCTTAGCAACAACCTTGTCAAAGTTTCGTTGGCAGAGTGGGAAATATCACAATATGGGATGCTCAAAGAGTAGAGGCAGTGGTGCTGGCATCTCTTCAATCTTGGAGCCAAGTAGAGTAGTAATATAGGAGAAGGAAGTGTAATTTGTAGGGTGAGTTGCTTGCTTCAATGCAAGAGATGTTGGGGATGCAGAGACTCGAGAGGAGGATCTTATGGCGAACTATGTTATGAAAATTACTCTCTTGCCTTCCTGGAAGGTGGCATACACACTCCTCCTGCTGCCCTTAGGTTTGTCTATGTGACATGCCTTAGACAAGAGAAAATGACTGGAGTTGACAGCATTGGTTCTCCTGTTCTTTCCTGTCCTCACAGCTGTTCTGAGATGAGATGTGTGAAGCGGAACTATAACCTGAACTAGCAACACTTGCCTGCCATCGATAGAGAGTTGCACACCTTTTACATGTATGTATGTGTGTATGTATGTATGTATGTATGTATGTGTTTGCAAATTCATGTGTGTGTGTGTGTGTGTGTGTGTGCATAGCACATTATTGATCACACATCTGGAGGTTACAAGTCAACTCTCTCATTCTATCACAGGTGTTGAACAGATCAAATTCAGGTTATCAGGATTGTTAGCAAAAACCTTACCCCCCCCCCATACCTACGGTGTTAGCCCAGGAATACATACTTAATATTTTGAAGTTTATTATTATAGCAAAACTAACCATTAGAAAGCTCAAGCATATTTATAGGAATGTGCTTTCTTTTTTATAAATCAACTTTGTATTGATTCTTTCTCTATTTCACATTACGCAACCCAATAATCTCCCTGTTCCTCTATATCTATCCTTTTCTCTTGCAACCACCCCCATGAAGGAAAACGAATCAAAACAAAAATCTCACTATGGAAGCTGCAAACAGCCCCCCTCCTCTCCAGCAGCTTGATTTGCAAATGTTCATGGTAATGAGTCATTTGTCTGGTTCAAAGCCTCTCGTTTCTGCTATAGCATCAATACTGGATCCTCACCAGAACTCCTGTTGTTGTCCTGTGTCATGGATGCTCTTGCATTATTGGTTCCTTCACGTGCCCCAGCAGTTGATAGATGGTGTAGATACTGGGATGGGCCACCTCGAAGCTCTGGATCCAGGCCTGAGTGGTAACTGAGTTGGTCAGCCTACCAGCTCTCCTGTTTGCCTGTGCTACCAGGGCTAGCACTCCTGCTTTCTGTCAGCTGGCAAAGATCAAGTCCACGTCTCCAGCTCTCATGCCATTGGGGCCAACTCTCCAGGGCCAACTGTTCAACAATGCCCTGGTGAGGGGCAGGGCCAGCTTACTCATGTGCTTCTGCTGGCAAGGGGCAGGGACAGGTCTCGTAGGACCTCACTAGTAGAGCCAGCTCTACTGTGCTGCACAGGCAAGGTGGGCAGGGACTCTCTCTGAGTCCTGCATTGAGGGGGGGTCAGTTCTCCCACACTGCCAAGGTGAGGAGTGGAGCCAGCTCTGCCCAGTCCTTGGACATCAACAAGGCCCCAGGCACCAGTCCAGTCCAGGGATTCCCCACATGGCTTTTTGTGGTAGCATGGGCCATGGACATTTACACAGATCCCTGCTGCTGCTTTGCTATGGACCCAGACAAGGCTTTCAGCAGCAGTATGGCTAAGCCATCCCCATGGCCTTGGGCAGCAGTGCAGGCTGCTCACATCGGGCTGATCCTCACCACCCTTGTGTTTCCAGACGCACCTCTCTTCTTAGTGCACAGACCACTCAGCTTCTTGGTCTCTCTCATTTCTCCATCTCATACTGGCTCATCAGAGTGGCGCCTGCCCACCCTCTGGGTGTCTTCTACTCTCCTGTGTCACATGGCAGTGGGTTGGCCAGAAATGTACTTTACTTTCAAAAATGTATCTTGTTTGTTTATTTGTTTATTTGTTTGTTTGTTTCTTCCTTTGGTTTTTTGAGACAGGGTTTCTCTGTGTATCCCTGGCTGTCCTGGAACTCACTCTGTAGCCCAGGCTGGCCTCGAACTCAAAAATCCATGTATTTTTTTAATGTTGACGAAATCTTAAGGGCAGGAAGGATAGCAATGACACAGATCATTATTCAGAGGCAAAGCAAGTTCAACCAGGGGACGTGAAGGCGACAGAGCCTTGACCAAAGTCCGTTTCATCTTTTTATTTACTTTTCTCCACATGGATGCTGATTTTCCAGTATTTCCTGCCCTGCAAGTGATTTGTAGCTTCTTCCCATATTAGAATAGCTGCCAACTTACCTGACTTGCCATAGAAGTTTCTCATGAAAAAGACAGAAAGAAAACAGACCCAGGACAGTGGTTCTTAATCTTTCTAATGTGCTTAATACAGTTCCTCATATCATAGTGATACCCAACCATAAAATTATTTTGTTTCTACTTTAAAGCCACAATTTTTTTGCTACTGTTCTGAATTGTAATGTAAATGTCTGATACACAGGATAGCTGATATATGATTCACAGGTTGAGAACCACTGAAGTAAGAGCTTTGTACCTAGTGTCTTAGTTAGGGTTTCTATTGCTGTGATCAAACACCATGACCTAAAGGATGAGAAGAGTTTCTAAGTCCATCACTGAGGGAAGGCATACAGGAACTCAAGGCAGGAACCTGGAGGCAAGAACTGAAGCAGAGAACGTGGAGGGATGTTGCTTACTGGCTTGCTCCTCATGGCTTGCTCAACCTGTTCTCTTAGGCATCCTAGGACCATCTGCTCATGGGCGGCACCACTCACAATGGGCTAGGTCTTCCCACATCAATCACTAATTAAGAAAACATCCAACATACTTGCCTACGTGCCAATCTGATGGAAGCATTGTCTCCACCGTGTTCTTATCAGCTAACTCTAACTTAAATCATGTTGAGATAAACAAGCCAGTACATTTGCTAAAATGAAGTTTTCAGTGTCTTGGTTTGTGTCTTGCTTGTCTGGCAGTTTGAAAAATTCACACCATAGTAGTTGTATCTGCTAATTTACCATTGATTTATTTACATTGACATAGCAATGGATATCTTGTAGCTTTGATAGTTTTGGGAAAGTAGAGTTCAACCTTCGAGTATGCCCTTATTCAGTCATTAATTTCTTAGAGTTTTTTTTATTTTATTTTATGTACATTGGTGCTTTGTCTGCATAATTGTCTGTGTGAGGATATAGGATACCCTGGAACTGGAGTTTTAGACATTTATGAGCTGTCATATGGATGCTAGGAATTGAACTTGGGTCCTCTGAAAGAATAGCCAGTGCTCTTAACCCCTGAGCCATCTCTTGCCCCCTTATTTATTTTTAAAATCTACACTCTATGTTTAGAACACTTTCGTTTTATTTTATTTTATTTTATTATTTTATTTTATTTTATTAGTATAGAATAGAGTTTAATCAGGGCATGGGGAGGGAAGGCAGAGAGAGAAAGAGGGGGAGACAGAGGGGGAGAGAGAGAGAAGAAGAAGGAGGAGGAGGAGAAGAAGAAGAAGGAGAAGGAGGAGGAGGAGAAGGAGGAGAAGGAGAAGGAGAAGGAGAAGGAGAAGGAGAAGGAGAGGAGAGGAGAGGAGAAGAGAAGAGAAGAGAAGAGAAGAGAAGAGAAGAGAAGAGAAGAGAAGAGCAGAGAAGAGAAGTTGAGTAGAGGCCTGTCATGAGCACATTCAGAGAGGGGGAGGAGAATGGGAAGTGAGCCAGAGGAGGAAGGCAAGAGCAAGAATGAGAACACTTTTACAAAGCCACTAAATCTCTGGGTTTCATGGTATTTGTTCAATTTGCATTTTTACTTTCTTTATTTCCCTTTCTCATCTCTTGTTCTGAATCTTACCTGGTAGGAGCCAAAGCCCTAGGAAAAATCACCCTGTAAACATTGACATTTTTGTTCTTAAAAGATGATTTCCAGGGGGAAACTTTCACAGGCAAAGAAAAGAGTCCCCACAAAGGAGAAGGGAGAAAGATTTTTGTATCTTCAGTCCAAAAGAGATAAGTGTTTGTTATTTACTGCTGGAACTGCCTCAAAACACTCATGCATATTAAGGTTCAAAGTGCATGGGAGTGGTTCCAGATCTATCTAACCAATGGCAAGACATTAAGAACTCTAAAACACAATGAGACAGAAGGATAACAGTGGGTTTAGACTCCAAGGCTGAGATACTGGTGGTCCACACTCAGATTGGCTATTAGAAGGGCATTTTGTTTATTTTGTTTCTTGGTCTGTCTTTTGGTAGCTCTTAAATATTCCACATTCTAACGCAGTCCTAGACGAGAAGAATCTATGATAATGTCAGTGACATTATTTTGCCAGCCTCTTAGAATTAGACAGAGGAATACAAGGGAAATATTATTTTGAGCCATTTTTATTTGTGTGTTCCACCTTCTACAATTATTACTTCTTAACATATCAATATTTTGCTGTAATTAAGTTACTTTTTAGATTCTTCACCATGTTCCAAAGCTCCCAACCACCATGAATTCCTTGGCATAAATACATCCTCTTTGTGAAGGGCATGTGATATTGTCACCCCTAGTTTCAAGTGAACTATCTTGACTGATGCTGTCTTGTTTGCAATGATACCTGCTTCACAAGGGTGACAAGCTCAGATAAGCTGTTCTATTAATCTAATAGCTTATGTGTATGTGGCTGTACTCTAGAATTATCTGGGAAGGCTACCAGGACAAAACTAGGACATGATTCACCCTTTCAAGGCCAAACGGGAAAGACAGAAGGAAAATTGGAACATCATGAAACATCAAAGCCAACAAAGACAAATATTGACTTCTGTCCAAAGGGCAGGAAAGAATCCAAAGCAAAACATACAACCAAAGGTCAGAAGGCAAGAGTAAACTTAGTTGAGGTGGAAGAAGTAGGAATACAAGCTGCAGAGAGACATAAAGAGTGGTCCATGGCAGTTCTCAGTACTTAATGGACATGTTTGTGTTACAGGGTCTACATCTTTTCATTAACTTGTTATTTAATTTAGTTTATGGGACAAAAGAAAAAAGTGTTATCAAAGGTTTAAGAAAAACACATGGACAGAAATACCTCAAAATTTCTCATTTTACTTCCCTCACCCTTAAGAGCAGAGATGATTTTTTTATGCTGAGTTGGTGGATCACCAACATCTAATTCTAAGAATGCCAATACTTGTAGAGTCTAATTTTTTATTTTATAAGCTTTATTAAATTAAAGCCCTGCAAATAAATTGAACATTACACACCAAAATTAACTGGACTCAAAGCCTATACAACTCAATGAACTTTTATACAGTTAGAATAGGAATTAGCTGAAATTTCTGTTTCTTCTGCTTTCTGGTTGATGTTGTGTAAGCTACGAGTAGGCAACATGGTAGGCTCAAAGATATAGTAACAAGAAGTCCACAGTCTTCACTGCATTCTCTGAGTGTAAATATCAAAGCAATGTACAGATTCAATGTAATCTCATTCAACATTTCAGTGTTATTCTTCAAAGAAATAGGGAAAACAAACTTTTATGTGGAAGCATGGAAAAACTTTGAATATCCTAAAAAAAAAAAAAAAAAAAAACCCTGAGCAAATAATAAGGATGATGATGATGGTGGTGGTGATGATACCATATTTGATTTCAAGTTATAGTATGGAGGTATAATAAATAAAATGGGGTACTGACACAAAAAGAAACCTCTGCGTTCATTCCCATCACACACTCCCCCCACCCCCCCACCCGCGCCCCAAGGATCAGTGAGGAAAAACAAAGAAGGGGCAGAAAGAATGTAAGAGCTAAGCATTATGGAGGAAGAAGGCCAAGAAATACTAGCTTGTGGGCATTCTATAGCCATGACACTCATGAACTCTCAACAAATGTACTTGCCTGCACAGTGCCTGTGCAAGACTGAACCAGTAAACCTTCAGTCATAGATTATAGGAAGGGCCATGGAGACATGTCAAGGGAAGCTAAAGGTTGTTGGGATCTGCTGGAGGAGAGAGAGTCATTTCCATCAGTGATGTGGCCACTAGTGAATCAATCATTCATGCTCCAATGGGTAGCTTTGCATCCACACCCATGCAAGTGGCCCTGTTAATCTCAATGGGTTACAAAGCAAAACAATGTGAAAGTGGAATATAGACTTTGGCGGAAGATGGGGGGAGGGATTGGATTGGGGTAGTGGAGGAGGACAAGAGAAGGTTGATGGAATAATTTTACTGGAATGTATTATATATATATGGATGAAATTCTCAAAGAATTAATTTCATTTAGATATAAACAGGCATGGAAATCAATGGAATAAAAGGCATAGAGTAACATAGAAATGTAGCCACCTAAGTTTTGTCAAAGTGCCCCAAAATAAATACCAACTGGATGTTTTCTACAGGTATAAGGGAAGACTAGATCCTTATCTTCTTACAGATTGGATTTATGAATATTTGCTATGATTTATGAGTTATGGAATTATATTATAAAGCCAGTCATCTTTTAAAATTGCCTCTATTTCTTTAATATAAGCAATCAGAAAATCAAAAATTGAAAGTGACTATTGAGTATGTCCTTCACCTATTCCTATTTGATTATCTGAGAACTCCCATCGCCTTCTGAGGCCAAGGTCACACACGCCAGCCCCTTTCCCATCAGTGAGTCACATTCCTACACAACTCCCTTCCTCATAACCGACAGACATTAGTAACTGTGATGGAATGTTGTTGCCTTGATTGATCTCCCGTTTCTAAGCTTGTATCTTTATTGAATAGATAGAGTCTCCTGGCTCTGAAAGAGAAGTCTGCCATGTTGTCAACTATCTAAACAAAAACCACATGGGACGAAATCGAGGGTCGCATTTAGGAGGTAAGCATTTGTATATTAAAAAGTCAGTTGAAATCTAGCTGGGATCTTCATGTATGTAGCCATAGAGCTGTTTAGTCTAACAAAAAGGAAGATCCTGAAAGTAAATTCTTCCTCAAGTCTCCAAATAACAATGAAGAAAACTGGCATTCAGAGTTTGTATGGCTTTCTCAGCAGAAGATCCAATTAAGCTATGGGTCCAAGCCACAGAATAAGGGAGAGAATACATGTATGCTGTACTCAGCCATTAAGTGTGTAGTAATTTTTTTCAAATGTACCCTTCTAAAGATCATAATCTGATCTTTAAATGCATGAACTTAAAGACTGAGATATTCAAATATTCAAATATGTGGGTGCACTTAGGTCTTTGGATCTTCCATTCCCACTATCCTCTGGGTACTTTCAATGCTTAAGTCACACAGAACACTTACTGTTTTCTAACCCTGCCATAATGTTTCTGGCCTATGCTGGGATGCCTGCCATTCTCCTTGTCTACCTGAAGAACTCTCCTGTCTTACTGAAAACAAATTCTCTAGCTGAGCATGGCACTACAGTCTGAAATCCCAGCACTCAGGAGGCTGAATTAAGGATGATCAGGAAATCAAAGTCAGACTAGGTTACATGAAACCCCCTCACAAAATGTGGGCAGGCTAGAGTAGAGGAAAGAAAGGTACTGTGATGGTTATATTGATTACCAGCTTGACAGAAATCTTGAATTGCCTGGAGGGTGGGTCCCCAGACTTGCCTGAGGGGGATTACCTTGATTGGGTTCAAGAGACACGACCTGCCTACTGTTGGTGGTACCAATCCCTACCAGCGATACTAGACTCTATATGTAAAGACACGGGATAGAACATCAACATGGATTCTTTATTCTCCACTTCCTGATTGTGGATGTGAGGTGACCAGCTGCACTGATTTCATCACCATGGTGAACTGGGCCTTGAATTGTGAGCTGAAATGAATCCTTCCTACTTAACTTGTGTTTGTGAGTTATGTTAGCCTGGCAACAGGAAAATAAACTAATAAAGAAGGAAGGAAGGAATGAAGGAATGAAGGAAGGAAGGAAGGAAGGAAGGAAGGAAGGAAGGATGAAAATACCTGTTCTAGTCACTTTCTTTGAGCTGATTACTCCTTTCATTATTGTCAGTAAGGCACTATGAAAAGTATCCTTTCACAATACTCACCACACACTCCTGTAATTGCAAATGTACATGACAGCTTATTTTCAATCATGGGACATTAAGGGATATGACATTCATCTTTTGCTTGCTCACAACTAGTTAAATATGTAGAAGAATGTGCTTCCGAGTCTTAAGGTATAGACACACCAACAGCCCCTTAAATATATCAAATGATCTTTCTTGATTTCAAAGAGTTCATTGCCTGGTTATTTTAAATGTTAGCTTTGATGTAGAGGATACATGGTAGACAGGAGTTTTTATGATATAGAAGCTCACAAGTGAATTTGGTTAACATTTGAAAATAAATCAGAACTTTAGATGTTTAGAGAAATGGCTGTGCAGTTAAGAGTATTCAGTGGTCTTACTGAGGACCCAAGTTCAGTTCCCAGCACCCACATTGAGTAGCACCAAACTTTAACTCCAGTTTCTTGAGATCCAATATCCTTTTCTGGACCTCTTGGGTGCCTGCATTCACATGCATATATGCGCACACATGCATACAAATACAAATACACCTGAAATAAAGCTGTTGAAAACAATCAACAAAGCCACTTCTATTAAAAAAACAACTCTCAGCATTATAAATTATCAGATTTTTGAAATATTCAGCTGTATTTGCTTTAGCAATGAACCAGATAAATTATCCCAGAACAATCTGGATGTTGAGAATAATTTAGGTGATTTTCACTCTTCTCTTCTCTGTTTTGACCTTGGGATGCCATTTTAACAAATGAGTACTTCCAGAGGGCAAAGACACCATGGTCTAGGAAAGAGACAACCTGATGTCTGCAAATGTCTGCTACTAGCAAATTGCTCCCATATAGGCTACTTTATTTTAGAACAAAGACTTCAAAGGTAACTTTTTAAAAAAGAGAGATTTGGTTTAAATTTATTTCGAGGATATTCTTTTTGGACAAACTCTTTTCAAACAAGTGTCATGAAACAGTTTATTTTTAGATTCAAGGTAGAAGAGGTGTACTGCAATTGGCCCACTCTCTGCTAGATTTTTATGTCTCTTCTGTCTTCTGGGATAAGAAGGCTATTAGTGTCGCTTTCCAAACACCTTTGATTCCATAGAGAAGGTTTATAAGAATTCATTCTACTCACAGGAGAAAAAATAAGGCACTTCTAGTGCCATATCAAATATCTGCTACCCAGTGTAATAATACATGGATCTAATTTTTTAAACATTCAAGTACTATTTGGATAACATTATAGAGACCATAATACTCTTTTTAGTGTTAGAAAAGAATCTGAGAAGCATCTTCTGTCTTTTGATAGTCTTTCTAAACACATGCTTTTAAAGTCAACTTTTATTAAATACAAAACATGCGATTTAATAATTCTTCTATAGAAACAAAATAGAAATAGCATAAAATAATATTCATAAGACAGGTGTGGAGAATGCAAAATTTCAATAAAATGCACGCTGTTAATAAATATAAAAACTTTTCTCATGTACAGAAACAATGGCGTGCAAACAATGGGCTTTAACTTCTGGCTCCCACACAAGCCTCAATCTATTTTCAGAAGACTCTTGGCACTGCCAAAATACACTCTCCCTACTGTAGTGAATTTTCATTGCTATTGTATAAGTATATAGCACTTGTTTATGAAGTTTTACATTGTGGATTAATACATATTAATTTCTGGGTAACCACATATGTTGTTGCTAGTCATTAATGGAAAGGTAAAGTTGTTCTTTCATGGCAGGTGGGTCAATTAGCATCTTTAAAAAGAGCCATCATTATGATAACAAAAAAAAATCCAACTTGAGTTTGCTGATGAATAATAATTTTATCTCAAAAGCACTTTAAAAACATTGACTAATTAAAAGACTCAGAAGGCTCAAATAAAAATATGCTTTTTTTTTCTGTTCTTAGATTTTGTTTTCTTGTCTAAAAGAAGCATTCTGGGAAAAAAAAGAATGGTCAGGTGGAAAATTCTATTTGTCCTTTGTCAATTGTAATGCCATTTACGGTACAGATTTTTAAGAGCTGTTTGTGCCAGAATGAAGACAACTTGCCTTTTACTGTGGAAAACATATTTTTAAAATGCTTGTTAAACCTTTATTTTACTAGAGACATGGCTGGAATAGGCAATTTGAAAATCTCTTTAAAACCACTTGCAATGCTAGTTAATGTCAGAACAATATCATTTTTAAAGGGATGGAGAGAGAAAGAGTGTGCCAGGAACACCATGACAGTGAGAGGATACAGTGGTCTTCAGCAGCCATGTGTGTGTGTGTGTGTGTGTGTGTGTGTGTGTGTGTGTGTGGTGTGGACATGTTCATGTGTGTGTGCCTGTGTCATGTGTGTAATTGTTGTCTGTCTTAGACAGCTACAGGGTTTGGTGTACCACTGGCTAGAAGAAAAATGGGCTCATAGAAACCAAAAGCTCCCAACTGAGGCCCATGTGTAAATCTCTGGCCCTCAAGAATCATCAGCTGAGTGAGAGGGTGAACTAGCTATCCTAGTGAGATGACAAACAAGTTTATCTGTCTTAGCTCAGACTCCTAGAAAGAAGCACTGCTCCTTCTGGTGTCAGGAGGTCAGATCCAGTATTGTTAGTGCAACTATCACAATGCGGCCTAATTCACTCTCTCTTGGCCCTGCCTTCCCCAGTTTTCAGTTTATTTCCACTTCTAGAAGGATCGTTGACTTGATCACCAGGACCCCTCAGCATATCTCACACACAGAACTAAGGCACCCAGCCACAGAGAACAAAGCTTCTCTTTCTAAGTATCAACACCTCGTTGAACATTGACATAACCATTCCTCACATGATCCATTTAAGCCAAAGATACAAGTTCATTAGATTTTTCCCATAAGTAGAGCAAATGAAGTTGCACAGTTTCACTGTGTATGGACCGAGAAGGAGGAAAGGCATGGTTCTCTGAAAGAAAAGTGTTCTGAGGGGCAAGAAGGTAACAGTGACAGGTCCTTACAGGCTGCCTGCTGTGAGGTTACACAATAGTTTCTGTTTATTTCATCCATAACCCAGTAAACAATAGTATCTACAGGTTAGCAGAATAGAACTCCTTCACCTCTGCCTTGTCCAGAAATTTGTCTGTTTGTTTTGTGAGACAAGGTCTGGTTTCTGTGCAACACTGGAAGTCCTGGAACTCACTCTGCCAACCAGGATGGCCTCGAACTCAGAGATCTCAGAGATATGCTCTGCCTTCTGAGTGCTAGGATTAAAGATGTACGCCACCATGCCCTGCCTTGTTTAGTATTTGTTTGTTTTAAGTTTTGCTGACTCCTTTTTCATTCTTTTCTTTTTCAAAGAGAGTCTTGGTTTATTGTCTCCTCCAGCATTTCCAAGTCGTTTTGACATTTTGTAAACATTAGCTTGCCAGTTACTGGTTGAACTCAAAGCACAGCCGAATGTAGGATCCTATGGGAAGACAGTGGATGCTGGCTCTCCCCAACTCCAGGAAGAAGCAGGTGTCTTTCTTGTCAGTCTTGTCTGTAGCCGGTCAGAGGAGATGAAACAGTAGGGAAAGGCAGGGAACCACTGGAGGGATGTGAAAGCATTCACCATTACTCAGATGCTCCAGAGTTATGTTAGTCAGAGCTATAAGAAATTAGATAAAATACAATGGGCAAGCTGGGCGTGGTGGGACAGTCTATAGGTGCTACCTCCCAGCATCAAGATGCTAAGGCCGAACTGTGAGTTCTTGGTCAGCCTAGACAAAATAAGGCCTTGTCTATAAGCAAGTGAACAAACAGATGATGTAATTTTAAAAGATAACAGGACCAGACAGAGTTTAATGTGTATGTAGTGGTAAAGTACTGGATACACCGTCAGTTATTAATTGAATATAAAACTTTAAACTGCAAATTTTTTTTTTCTGGGGGATTTTAAAGATGTATTTGAGAAAGCTGTTCCACAGACCATCGTGTGAAATCAATGTGGGAACATTTTTCTCATAGTCTGTTATATCATTTTTCTGCAAGACACATCTATTTCTTTCTCTGTGTGTGAGAAAGAAAGATGTTTTTCTGGGTCAAAATGTTTCCCCAGTCACGTGTATTCCGTAATTCCAACACATTTCAACTTATCTATCCTAACAACCATTCATAGTACGGTTTAGAAATGTTGAAATCTTCAAATTTTATTTGGCTGGTATTGACCACAGTAGGCAACTCCCTTCCTTCCTCCCTCCCTCCCTCCCTCCCTCCCTCCCTCCCTCCCTCCCTCCCTCCCTTCCTTCCTTTGTTCTTTCCTTCCTTCCTTCTCCTATTCTGTCTGTCTCTCTGTCCATCCATCTGTCTGTCCTTCTGCCCGTCTACCCATCTGTCTGTCTGTCCATCTGTCCGTCCGTCCATCTGTCTGTCTGTCTGTTTGCCTCTCTCTCCATTTCCCCTTCAGATAACATGTGAAATTTTGGTAAAAGCAGCTTTTATTTCTGCATGCTCTGAAAGAGTCTAATGTTTCTCCCTTATGGAAGGAACCAAATGCCAAAATTGGTACCTGACTTTGAAATATACTTATGAAAGTTTCTAACTTATGTGGCTCCCCTTTGGTCCCCTGCTACCTTTTCTTTTCCATTTCTGCAGACTGCTGGATCCTGCTAACAACATTAGTTACGCTATGCTGTTTGTCTTCAGACACAAGAACCATTCAAATCTCGCAATGAAGCAGCTGGGTATGCATCTTTATTTCCTCCACTGAGAGATTAGAGGCTTTCTTGGGGTCATGTATTTAAGGACCACAGTAGAGACCGTAGTTTTACTTTAAACAAAAGACAACAGCTGTATTGTGGGGATGATGGATTTGCTGATAAAAAAAAAAGAGGGAAGCCTCTGTCTCTCTTTTTGTTATTATTTGAAATAAGGTCTTGCTATGTAGCGATGATTAGACTGAACTCTATGTGTAGACCAGAGGCATGCCTTGAATATGCTTTCTGCTTCGGAGTCTTTAATGCTAGGAATTTAGACCTAAGCCACCGTTTCTGTCTCTCTCCTTGATGGCCCCAGACAGTTGTTCTGTATGCATCTGTGTCCTGGTTTTCATTTACCTCACTTTGTTTTCTCATGTCATTGCTCTCTGAGGTACTAGAGACAGAAAAATGTTTACACGATGCACAACAGACTCAAAGAGAAATGAGAAAAATGGGAGAACACTTTATCTGGAGAGGAAGGAGGGATGGAACATTAAGAGAGAAGAAGAAAGGAGGGATAAAGAACACCGAGGATAATTGGCAAAGCCATAGGAAAGCATTTTTGTGCTTAATACATATTATATATGTGTATGTGCATACATACATCAATAATTTTGAAGAAACTATACCACTTGGGGTAATAATATTCCACCTGTGAACTATAGATTATCTTAAAAACCCCAGTATCAGGGTCTGGAGAGATGGCTCAACAGTTAAGAGCACTGACTGCTCTTCCAGAGGTCCTGAGTTCATTTCCCAGAAACCACATGGTGGCTCACAACCATCTGTAATGGATTTTGATGCTCTCTTCTGGTATGTCTGAAGACAGCAACAGTGTACTCACATATTTAAAAGTAAATAAATCTTTAAAAAAGAGATAATATCAGACATGGGTAACCTTCCTTTGAGTTGTCGATCAAGGGAATCCAAGAAACTCTTAAGACACTGTAGGGTAGTACTTTGAGGGTTGAAGAGGGACTTGACGTATCTGGATGCCTTTTCCCTGAGAATGGGCTATCACAGTATCCAACAGTGTTATGGAAGCAGCTAAGGGAGAGAAGCGACTAGTATTCCTACCAGGCTGTAAAGTCAACAATGGCCGGGTCTGCAGTGGTACAACTGTGGCACTTATGTCTTTGGAAGAACCAATGGCTGTCTAGTTAGACTTAAGTCCCATTGGATAGATGGGAATTTATGGCTTGTACTAAAAACCTAGCCAATTATATATATATGTCTAGAGAGGTCATAGACTGGAGCACAAAAAACCCCTCTTGCCATTTTCATAAACCAGTATAATTTCTAGCCATATTCTAAATACTTACCCTGATTTCCTCCAGGAAGGAGCTCCCATATTGGTTGTTTAATCCCAAGTGATCAACCCTGGACACATGTACATATGAACAAATCTAAATGGACTTAGTAGGTTATCTATACATGTGTGTATATATCTTTGCACATATATGCATGTGTATATTTATGTGTTAATAACAATGAAGGGACAATTAACATTAGAGGAGGGAAATAGGAGAAGGAGGAGAGGGAGAATGATGTAGATGCAGCTGCTCATGTGTGAAGTTTTCAAAAAACTAAAATGGTTAAACAAATAGATGCTGGCCAACAAAAGATATCTCCGTTAGCTAAGAGTAGGTTTTTGAGAGTGCCTTAAACGTGTTATTTTAGGATCACTGGTCTGTGGCCACTTGCTAATCAGTAAGTGATTCTGTTGTCAGTTTGACTTAATTCAAGAAGTTTAAGAATTATCGACTACTTGCGAAGAGGAGATGGGTGAGGGAAGAAAAAGAAGAAAGAGAAAAAGCAGTGGTGGGTATAAGGTTTGCTCAGCCCACAGCACGGCATTGTGTATGTTTGTCTTCATGGTATGTGATGGTTAATTCTCTTACCCTGATTGCATTTAGAAGCACAGAGGAGGCTAGTAAAGCACACTGCTGGAGATGACTAAGACCATCTTCCCAGGCAAGATGAAATAGTGGGGAAAGACTTCCCTCAAAATGGGTGCTGTGCCGCTAATGAAATAAAGTAGAGAAAAGGAGAGAAGCCAGCCCAGTGTGGGTCTCCTTTTTTTCTTCTTCCACTTGCCACAAAATAAAGAGGTGCCTGCTTCACGTACACCCATACCACTGTGATCTCCTGTGCCGTGTTAGAGGGCTAGGCAACCGTGGTCTGATCCCTACGAAACTGTGAGGCCAAACAAAGCCCTCCTCCTTTCAGTTTGTTTATTTCAGATGTCATGATCACAGTCACAAAAAGTAAGCAATACTTAATGCAACTACCATAACTGTGCAAGGTACCAACCGTATGACCATCTAGCTATGTATGAGATGACATCTTTCTAGTCACTTTTTAGAGTATGTCTAAACAGGAGACAAGACATGGAAGAACCTTGAGATGAGTGAAAAGGAGCCCAGATTGGGATATTTTGCAGCCTGGTGATAAATAAATGACTATGTAACTCTGCACTGCACCTGATAAACATGATACATATGTTGCCTATGTGTGGGCTACATGAGTATCCATCCCTAGTGGAGCCCACGCCTTGCTCTTTGGCAGAGGGCCTGTGTAAATCAACACAAAAGATAATTTGATAAGTAGAATGAGAGACTAGGGAGGCAACTCATTATTTGCAAGCACAAGGAGCTTCATTTGAATCCCTAGTATTCATATGAAATGTGGGGTCACGTGTGTATCCTCAGAGTTTGGAGACAGAGACAGAAGAATCCCCAAGCTTCAATGGCTGGTCAGCCTAGCCAAGATGGTGACTTTTGTATTCAGTGAAAGACCAGGTCTCAAGGGGAGAAGGCAGAGAATGATAGAATCCACCCATTATCCCCTTTGGGGTGGGCCTTTGTATGTACACTTAATGGATGTGATCAGCCATACGCACACATGTACAAAATTAAACAATTAAAAAATACTCAATTAGTTTAATAAATAATGACAAAAAACACTTTCATATTTGGGAAAGTGATGCTAAACATTGGTTCCAGGAAGCTACTTGAAAGGAACTATTGATCCCCTATTGATCACCTATTGATCACCTTCTTGCCTTGGCCTCTGTCTTCAGCCAGTGTTAGAATTTCCCCCTTTTCATTTAGTATGTTCCTAATGTGGGGGTGGTCATACTGCAGGCTCCCAGAGAAAGCCAGTTCCCATAAGATCACATTTGTCTTCCAGAGCACACCTCTTCTGTCTAAGGCATAATCAAACTAACCTTTCAAGGTCACCATGGGGTAGGATTGGGCTATTTCCTGGGATTGGGAGTGTGGCTGTAAATTTGTCAGGCAAGAGCTGAAGCAAACATCTCAGCACCTGAAGTCAAAGCTGGCTCGGAGGTTAATTTCAGTCTGTGTTTGCATTTAAGGCCCCAGTGTCACCTTCAAAGGAGGATGAGAATAAATAAATACACACGAGAGACCTGAACTCCTGCAATTTCTACCAGAATAGATGATGTTATAAAGATTTTATTGATTTAGAAAATTTGTTTGTTTGTTTGTTTTTGGTTAGGGTTTCAGGCTTTCCTTTCTATGTTTACTTGCAATCTAAACAAGAAGGAAGATGTTTAAGCTTGAAAGAGAGAGGATCAGCCCCTGGAACACTTCCTATGAGCTTCAGGTAAACTTTATGTATCTGAATTTATCATCCTGAAATTGCTTGATTCTAGACAAAAATGATAGCAGAGACCACATATCTCATGATTAAGCTGTCAAATTCATGGGCTGATTGACCTGGTGATATGTTTTTCAATTATTGCTTTTGATAGTTCTGGAATTTGTGTCAGGAGATAAGGTGTCTGGCCTTCAGAGGCCATTTCTAATCCTGAGGACAGAAGATGGACACGGCTGTAAGTGTATGGATTCCTACCAGTCAGTGTGGTTAGTGTACATTTGCAGGGGTTTGCAGCAATCCCGTTGTTCATTTAAGTTCATATGTATGTGGCCTCTGTGCTAGAGCTTTCTCAATTAGCAGGGAGAGCTTGGATCCCAGCCCCTCTCCTCCTGGCCTCAGACTACTGGGGTCACTTTTCCTTGCCTCAGTTACTGCCATTTTTGAGGAAATGATCTTGCACACCTAGAAGTTATTTGAGAATGAGCAAATAATCCTACGTGTTTATATTTAACAAGTATATTTAGCTGAAGGGAGCTGTAGATGGAAAACTGGTCAGGTGGGTCAGGAACCCTGAGCAAGAATTCTCAGAATGCCACTGATGGAGGCCAGGAATGCTGGAAGAGAGTTGTGCTTCCTGGTTTCTTATCTCTTGCCTGACAGCTACAAGTGAAGATATGGCTGACACTGAGAGCAAATACCAGGACACCACATGGTTGAACCAACTGGTCAGCTTATCTCTCTCCTCCTCATACCTCATCCCAGTTTCTTTCATAATTCCCTTAAAAAGCCCTGAGTAGCAGCTCAATGGTACCTTGTTCACAGGGAACTATTCCTGTTACAGAGAAAGTCTGCCTTCTCTCTTAAGACAGCGCCTATGAATCTATGAGAATCTTCTCTCTAAAACACACTTTCTATGGCCTATGCATTACATTCTTTGAGTTCAAAAGACAAGAACCTAAAAGCTACAGGCTCATGGCTGCTTTGGGGGCTGTTTGGTTTTTCCAGGATCTTCCTCACCCTGAATCTAAGTTTAGCTAATGTGAGAGGAAAACTCTTCACCAAACGCAAAGACACCCCAACAACTCTGTTCCCATGTTCTTCCCTTTGAAAGAAGCCATGCCAACGGAATCAGACAGAGAGGGAAAGAAGGTACCTGATATGGCCTCTGCTTCTTTATATACAAGCATATGGGTGTGATCAACTACACAGGCACACACATGAACACACTTACATATAGCCTCTACACACACACACACACACACACACACACACACACACACACACGGAAGTCCTCCCCGATGTGGTTGTGTTTAGAGATGGAGCCCAGAGCATTTGGGACCAGGTTTAGGAGAGGTCATGTGTGCAATGATAATGGGGTAAGTTATGAGGACATTGTGAATGGTCTGGGATGAGGCTGGATGGGTGAGGATAGATGGATGGATGAGGATGGATGGAATGAAGACCTCTTCACCCAGGTTCATACTGACTTTCACCTTCTCCTTTTACCCAAAAGGACACTTCCCTGTGGTCAACCAGGAGACATAAATGTTTATTTTCTTTAAGCTACCCAGTCTATAAGACTGTGTGACAGCAAACCAAAGGGGATGAACCCATGAATCTTTAGATCTTGAGATATAAAGTCTATATAGAAGCCCAACTCATGGTCTCAGAGTCGTGGCTCTGTCGGAAGGAACAGACACACCAAACTTTGATAGTCCTAGACTGTCCAATATGCAGAGACATCTTTCATTAGAGTGTAAAAGGGTAGCATTGATTCAACTAGAGGAGAGCTATCAGAAGTATATCTGAATCTTTTATTTGAGCTCTTAAGAAAGAAAAAAAAAGGTGTTTCTCAGCCATCTGAATTTCTTCAGGTGAAAAGTCTTTGTTTAGCTCTGTACCCCATTTTTGATAGGGTTATTTGGTTTTCTGGGGTCTAACTTCTTGAGTTCTTTGTATACATTGGATATTAGCCCTCTGTCAGATGTAGGGTTGGTGAAGATCTTTTCCCAATTTGTTGTTTGCTGATTTGTCCTTTTGACAGTGTCTTTTGCCTTACAGAAACTTTGTAATTTTATGAGGTCCCATTTGTCTATTCTTGATTTTAGAGCATAAGCTATTGGTGTTCTGTTCAGGAACTTCCCCCCTGAGCCAATGTCCTCAAGTGTTTTACCCAGTCTCTTTTCTATTAGTTTTAGTGTGTCTGGTTTTATGTGGAGGTTCTTGATCCACTTGGAGTTGAGCTTAGTACAAGGAGATAAGAGTGGATCAATTCTCATTCTTCTGCATGTTGACCTCCAGTTGAGCCAGCACCATTTGTTGAAAAGGCTATCTTTTTTCCACTGGAAGTTTTCAGCTCCTTTGTCAAAGATCAATTGGCCATAGATGTGTGGGTTCAATTCTGGGTCTTCAATCCTATTCCATTGATCCACCTCCCTGTCACTGTACCAATACCATGCAGTTTTTAATACTACTGCTCTGTAGTATTGCTTGAGGTCCGGGATACTGATTTCCCCAGAAGTTCTTTTACTATTGATGATAGTTTTAGCTATCCTGGGTTTTTTGTTATTCCAGATGAATTTGAGAATTGCTCTTTCTAACTCTATGAAGAAATGAGTTGGGATTTTGATGGGGATAGCGTTGAATCTGTATATTGCTTTTGGCAAGATTGCCATTTTAACTATATTAATCCTGTCAACACACAAGCATGGAAGATTTTTCCATTTTCTGAGGTCTTCTTCTATTTTTCTTTTTCCTTTAAAATTTTTTATTGTATATATTCTATATTTACATTTCATTTCCCCTTTTCTGGTTCCCTGTCCCTCAAAGGTCCCACATGTCCTTTTCCTCCCCTCTTCCCCCATCCACCCCTTCACACTTCCCTGTTCTGGTATTCCCTTACACTGATGCTTTGAGCCTTTTCAGAACCAGGGTCCACTCCTTCATTCTTTTTGGACATCATTTGGTATGTGGATTGTGTCTTTGGTGTCCCAAGATTCTAGGCTAATATCCACTTATCAGTGACTGCATACCATGGGTATTCTTTTGAGACTGGGTTACCTCACTTAGTATGATGTTCTCCAGCTCCATCCATTTCTCTAAGAATTTCATGAACTCATTGTTTCTAATGGCTGAATGGTACTCCATTGTGTAAATATACCACACTTTTTGTATCTATTCCTCTGTTGAGGGACATCTGGGTTCTTTCCAGCTTCTGGCTATAATAAATAAGGTTGCTATGAACATAGTAGAGCATGTATCCTTATTGCATGCTGGGGAATCTTCTGGGTATATGCCCAGGAGTGGTATGGCTGGGTCCTCCGGAAGTATCATGTCCAGTTTTCTGAGGAACCGCCAGACTGATTTCCAGAGTGGTTGTACCAGCTTGCAATCCCACCAGCCATGGAGGAGTGTTCCTCTTTCCCCACATCTTCGCCAACACCTGCTGTTTCCTGAGTTTTTAATCTTCGCCATTCTGACTGGTATGAGGTGAAATCTCAGGGTTGTTTTGATTTGCATTTCTCTAATGACTAATGATGTTGAATAAAAAATGTAAATATAGAATATATCCAATAAAAAATTAAAAAAAAAGAAAGAAAAAATATCAAGAGAGTACACTTGTTCATGGCAAAGGAAATCTGGAAAATTGTAGATCTCTCTAACAAGAATATCTCTGCTAGTCCAGCCCTCAGGAAACAATGCTAAGTGGAAGTGGAAGAGGTTGGCATTGACTATATACCATGAAAATCACAGTGTTTACTAAATGTTCTCTTCTACCAATGATTTGGGTAAATAAATACTAGGAAAAGTTCTTGGTGGTCTTAAAAAATTCTGATCTGTATAGCTATTGTTAGATGTTTTTGGTCTTTTTCAATGAAAATAAAAACCCTCCTCCCACGTTCTTTAAAAAGAGAAGAAGCTGTGTGACAATCAACATTGAAAGAGAAATTAATTCCATTAGCATTTAAAAATCTCAATGGCAATATTTTCTGCACAATGACTGTCATTGACGGCATGAGTGGGCCATTGTGCCTCCTGCCAGCTGAACAGACATCACTTTATTCTTAGCAGCTGTGATCCCTAATTGGAAAGGAGACTGGTCCAAAAATGATAAAAAGGAAATCACATCATGGTCTGCAAAGGAGCTTGGTGGCTTCTGCCCTAGTCCCCATTCCTCCCTGTAGCTGCTTACTGAGGAATGTGCCCTTTGCACTGTCAAATTCACACAATGGCTAATTTTTATTTTGTGGTATGTGCTTGAAAAAAAGAGACTCCCTTTCGTCCCTCCATGGCTGAAATGGGTAAAGGGTCTTGTTGGCAGATCCTAGTCTTCCTTGACACACTGGAGCTTCAGAGGCACAGGCTGTTTTCTACTTCCACATGACTATGAACTAGGGCATTGATTCTTTAATCAAATGATAGGATTCTGGGAGGGAGTGATGATCTAGATTCAGGGATTGATGTCGCTTTAACTCTGATGTATGCTACTTTGTCTGGAAGCTCATTAAGCGTAATATGTCCATGGTCTTCGCTTCCCCCACTTGAGGCTTCACTAAAATTTATTTTCAATGAGGTTTTCGCTGTCCAAACGTGTATACTATCTACCCTCCTCCACCCATCCCCCACCACATGCCTGATCTCATCACAAAGTCTTTCTTTCTAATGCTCTATAAAAGATAACATTACACTCTATTAGGCTTACTAGTGGATTACAAATTTCTAGCAAGATGCCTGGTAGGCAGCACATTCCCCATGTGTGTTTGTACAATGACTGTATGTTGAATGGCTTATAAGAATTTACCCAATAAACATTTCATGGACACATGGATACATTTTGAAGAAAGGAGACCCTCTGGGGACTGGAGAGTTGGCTCAGTGTTTAAGAGCACTGACTGCTATTCTGAAGGTCCTGAGTTCAAATCCCAGCAACCACATGGTGGCCCACAACCATCCATAATGAGTTCTGATGCCCTCTTCTGGCGTGTCTGAAGACAGCTACAGTGTACTTACATATAGTAAATAAATAAATCTTTAAAAAAAGAGAGAGAGACCCTTTGAATTCCTGCAGGTCTGTTGGAGTTTTATTATGTCAAAGCACATACATACATTGGCCTGCCATTTGATACATTCTTTCTCCAAATCACACATTTCTGTAGTGTTTCTTCTTGTAGAGGTGATGATTTTATGGGGCCCAGGAGGACAAGGCATTTGGAGTAGGTGCTATGCTAGTGTTTGCCATGTACTTCTTCAGACTCTCTCAGTCTGAAGAAGTTTTCTTGTGTCCTACTGGGTAGATTACTCTGAATTACCAAGGAGCCTTTCCCCCTGTATTCAAGTAATCTATGTGTTAGATTTGGGAAAGGTCATATAGTGTAGAAGCAAGTCTAAGCCTGGCTGCTGCTTCTAGCCAAGTAGGTTATATTCTAGAAGTACAGACTCCCGGGCTTCTTCCTAGATGACAATATCTGAATTTTTGGAGTTGCACCTACATTGGAATAATCTCAAAGTTTCTCACGCTGCTTCTATGTCAAATGTCTGTCCTACTCTGCCTCCTTTCTTGCTACCTCCAATTTAGCAAGTGAGAAACTTAGAATTGAGGTAATATATTAATTAACTGCTGATGCAGCAACTGAGTGTAGATTTAAAACCAAAGATAACCGGGAAAGGGAAAATCATTTGAAATATAAACAAAGAATATAGAAAAAAAACTAAAAAATAAAACCAAAGATATTTGTTCTTCCACAGCTATGGTGGCTAGGACTCTACAACTGGACGTGGACGATGATACAAACCAGTGTAATTTTCAGAGCCCTAAGCAATGATTCATTTTATGGTATGGGAGTCAGAGAAGTTGAAAGGTTGGACTATAATCCTATGCCTAAGCAAGGGCTATCCCGAGCCTGTGCCTGGAAGTAAAATGAGAAAGCACTGGTCTCAGACTATCATGTGGGCAGCATTTCTACACATGTTGGTTTCTTTGATCAGTGAAGGATTTACTTAATCCTCTGACCACATCATATGGACAAGTCACTCTCTGTGGTGACACTGATTATATCGGCTTTCAAATACCAAGATAGCTGGAGATGGTGGTAGTGCCAGAACAACAGTGAGAGGTTATCCCTACTCTATATTACTACAAACTGGAGCTCTAACATTTCTGAAGCCATTATGATACCTAAAATGGCTTATATGAAGTATGACATCTCAAGCTATCATCAAATCCATATTATTGGGATATTGCGCAGTTGCTATGTGGCTATGAACACTTCCCAAGTTCTGACTAGTTTTCAGGTCTCAGCTTTCTCACCATTTCTCTAGTATTACCCAGGGAAATCATGGAGATTCTATCTGTCAGGTACCAGGGGAGCCATAGGGATATTGAACTCAGGTTCATTGACCACCTGATTAGCCTTGATAATGTGAACTCACTGTCAGCCTCTTTGAAGAGCTTATTGTGTTCTTTACACCAAACATGAGAAAACAGTGAGTGAGAATTCACTTAGGCACAGAAATTAGGCAAGACGGAGTGGCTTTAAAAGATAGTTTGGGTGGAAATTAGGACAGGAGCAATAAAGCATCTTTAGGAAAATAAATCACAGCTGAAGCAGAGGCAATTGGAGTTAAATTACTGGCCTAGAAATTAAGATATTCAGAAAAAAACTGACCCTGAAAAGGATCATATGATGTTTTTGGAAGACCATTTATTTCTCTCTCTCTCTCTCTCTCTCTCTCTCTCTCTCTCTCTCTCTCTCTTTCTCTCCTTATCCCATTCCTCTTGTAGTTATAAAAGTATGTATTATGTATCTGAAAATATATGAAATGTATAGTGAAGGATAAAGAGCAGTATAGGACAATACATCGTAAAATAGATGAATCTAGAAAGTGCAACACATTTCATCTCAGTTCCAGAAAAAGTTTCACATTGATTGAAAGGATCATTTAGAAACAGGATCTTAGGAGACAGACTTAGCTAAGATGGGACAACATGAAGAGTATGAGCCCCAATCCAACAGGACACATACTGAACTATTGGGAGAAAGCCATGAACAACTGGAGTCGTGGCACTTCGTGCCTGGAAAGTGCTAGAAGTCAAAAGGCAGCCTGCAGCAGGAAGCAGATTCCTCCCTAGTGCATGCAAGGCATTCTCCTATTGGATGTATTTGCATGTTACATGTGTGAAGCATGACACTGCTTTTTTACACTATCCAATAGATTGTTACTGAAATGAGAACCCATCTAACAAGACAAAAATAACTTTTGGGTTTTTTGAGACAGAAATTCTCTGTGTGGCCAAAGCTGGCATAGAAGTCATGAGACTCCTGCTTCATCTTTCAAAGTTCTGGAATTACAGGCTTGTGGCACCATGCCTGTTGTATACTTTATAAAAGCAAATATATTGGATACAATATAATGCATGTCAAAAATGAACTGTAAAACACAAGGCTTTATTGAAACAAAAAAGGATTGATAACAATTTTCTCCAATTAATACACAAACAAGGTAGATAAAGAAACATTTGTAAAATGTGTATGAACTATAATATAGAATTTGTGTACCATATAAAGTCCATTTTGAGTCTGCCACTAAAAGAATATTTTCAATGATGCCTGTAGCAATGGCTTTGGAACAGATTCAGAACAGTGCTACTGTTTTCTAAACAGGTCAAATGAGGGTGTTTTGATGGACCACTTAAGTCTGCTGCCAAAACTCCTCAGTTATACACTGGGAATACTGACTAAATGCTGTTAAGTAAACTAAAGCAAATGTTAACAAGATATGGAATTCAATAGAAGCATGAAGTAAAAAGGCAATCTTAAATAATTTCTGATGGGAGTTCAAACTTGTACAGTCATATCGAAATCAGTATGGCATTTCCTTAGGAAGATAGCAAATAATCTTCATCAAGGTCCAGTTATATTATTATAGGGCATATACCCAAAGGACCACACATTCTATTACAAAGACAAATGTTCAACTCTGTTCCTTGCTGCTCTATTCATTATAGCCTGAAACTGGAAACAACCAAAATGTCCCTCAACAGAAGAGTAGATAAAGATAATGAGGTGTATTTGCACAATGAACTGTTACTCAGCCATTTAAAAATATGACATCATGAAATTTACAAGCAAATGGATGTAATTAAGAAAATCATCCTGAGTAAGGTATCCCAGATACAGAAACACAAATATGGAAACATGGTATATATTCACTCTTTATATGGATATTAGCTGTTAAGCCAATGATAACCAGGCTACAAACCATAGAACCACAGGTGGTAGGTATAGAGTAAAGGACTAGGAAGAACAGATAGATCTTGTTAGGAAAGATTAATAAAATAAACGATGGGTGGTATTGCTGGAATGGGAGAATGAAGTGGTGAGAGAGAGGAGAGAAGTTGAGGGAGGGAGTATGAAGAGACAACTAAATTTCAAGGGCATTTAGGGGTAGTATGGAAACCTAATCCAGTAAAAGCTTCCTAAAATACATACATAAAGGCTATCTAAATGAAATTACCAAGTAAGGTAGGAGAGACAGTCCCAATTTGTCATCTTCTGTTACCAAATTACGATGTTAGTGAAATGTTACTAGTGTTAGAATTGGGTTACTTCTAAAATGAGTTATTGTCCAAGGGGGTCCCAATGGGAATGCTAAAACAACCCAGGCTACTGCCAAGAGAATCAGCACAAACTGACAGCAAGGTCCCATTGCTTAAGGCAACATTGATTGAACATAAAGAAGTTGAGCTGGTTCCTACATGGAGACTTCATCTCTGCATTCTGGCATCATTGGTATAGGAAAATATTCTACCTTTTACAAAAAGAGAAACATCAACACCAAGCCAAGCCACAAATTCTTTAATATAAAATGGGATCCTACCTGCAAGATAGACTAGAACACGAGTGGCATAAAGCTTTTAGGAGTAACCATCCAATATCTTATTTGAGTGAAGGTTCACTTCATGAGATGGATTCTATATTGAACACTGCTAAGAACATAGAACAAATAATTCTTATCTTAAAAAAAGGAAGAAAAAATGTTGTGATAAAATGACTACTGATGATATTCTGCTATATTCATAGATCATCATCAATGAATCTTCCTCCTACAACAGAGGGGAACAAATACAGAAACCCAGCCAGACCATGTGTAGAAGGTGAGACACATTGGAACACAGTCCTAAATTATAGTTAGAATTTTGGTTTCTTAAAAAAAATAGTTATATTACATTAATATGTTTTTAATCCCAGGTTTTGGAAAACAGACTGCTTCATAGCAGGTGATTATGATTTGCCTCATGCACTAGCAGGGGTGTGATTTTTGCCAGTTGCAGATAGTTTAATTCTGGGGACATTTGAGAAGGTATAAATGCCAGAGCCCAAAGAGGGGTTGAGCAGGAGCACTCTGAGCTGGCGGCTCCTCCTGATTGTTGTTGCTGCAGTTTGAGCAGCAGAAAAACTTGGAGATATCCTTACAATGAAGATTGGACTTGCTCCTAGAAACTCAATGCCCTTAAGTCAGCAGGAAGGAGTCTAAAGAAGTTTATGTCCCCTGTTCATCACTAACATACTTTCTCTGCTACCTAGTGTTGGGGGGTGCATTGGAAGGGATTAGGATGCAATAAGGATTTGAAGGGTGGTAAATATATGAACCCAATAAAATACCACTCCCAATAGTGCTAACACTAAATAGAATGTGTCCACTAAATCCCTCCCTGAAGAGCTCAGGGACCCCACAGAAGAGGATGCTGAGAGAATGTAAGAACCAGAGGGAATGGAAGATACCAAGAAAACAAGGCTCTTTAACTTGATCAAAGTTCACAGAGACTGAAGCAGCATGAACAGGGCCTGCATAAGTTTGCACCAGGTCCTCTGCATGCATTTCATGGCTTCTAGTTTAGAATTTTTAATACGATTCCTGGGTGCAAATGAATGGGTTTCTGATTCCTGTGCCTTCTTTTGATTTTTATTCCTTTTGTTCATTTGTCTTGTCCAATACCAGAGTAATAATTTTTCTTTATCTTATTATATTTCATTTTGTATATTTTATTATCACCTCTTAGATGCCTCTTGCTTTCTAAAGAACGAGAAAGGGAGTGGCTGTGGATAGCAGGGGAAATGGGGAGGAATTGGAAGGAGAAGAGGGAGGGAAAGCTGTAATCAGAATGTTGTATGAGAAGAGAATCAATTTCCAATAAAAGGAAATACAATAAAATAGAACTAAGAATATTGTATGACTGAATAATTCATGTTGAAATGACAATTTCCTTGTGCCTGTGGTGATAAAATTGAGATATTAGATGACATCTTCTGTGATGGTAATTTATTACATGTGATCGCATTAAAGTATTTCAACATGACAGAAAATAGTGATGAGTTTCTGGGTCTAAATATTGCTTAAAGTATTTTTGACAGTTGCAATTGATATTGCCTCAAAAGAGGAACATTTTTATGAATTAGAGTTAATTGAAAACACAAAGGATTGGCTGATCCTGTGCCACAGAGCTCCATACCCAAATACCAATGGGAGAGAGTGGGTCTCCCAGAAGTGCTAACACACCTGTGAGCACAGGTAAGACCACCACCTCTGCTCAAATTCCTGGCCCAAGAGGAACCCTCCCAGAGCCACCAGAACACAGGAGCCAAGGAATATTCAGGAACAGGATACTTTCCATTTCTGTCTGCACCCCAGAGCTGATCCTGGGCTACAGCTCTCCATATCCAAATTCTTCCCAGAGAGAACTGGTCTCCCAGTAGTACTGACACACAGGCTTGCAGGAGGGACAAGCCACAGTCAGAGCCAGCAAGACCAGCTAATACCAGATGTAATCAGATGGCAAGAGGCAAGGGCAAGAACATAAGCATCAGAAATCAAGGCTACATGGCATCATCAGAACCCAATTCTCCCATCACAGCAAGCCCTATTCCAACACACCAGAAAAACATGACTCTGATTTAAAATCACATCTCCTGAAGATGCTAGGGGACTTTAAGAACAACATAAATAACTCCCTTAAAGAAATACAGAAGAACACAGGTAAATAGGTAGAAACCCTTAAAGAGGAAACACAAACATACCTTAAAGAATTACAGGAAAACACAACCAAACAAGTGAAGGAATTGAACAAAACCTTTCAGGATCAAAAATGGAAATAGAAACTGAAGAAATCACAAAGGGAGACAACCCTGGAGATAGCAAACCTAGGAAAGAGATCAGGAGTCATAGATGCAAGCACCACCAACAGAATACAAGAGATAAAAGAGATACTCTTAGGTGCAGAAGATACCATAGAAAACATTGACTCAACAGTCAAAGAAAATGAAAAATGCAAAAAGTTCCTAATCCAAATCATCCATGAAATCCAGGATACAATGAGAAGACCAAACCTAAGGTAATAGATATAGAAGAAGAGAGTGAAGATTCTCCACTTAAAGGACCAGTAAATATATTCAACAAAATCATAGAAGAAAACTTCCCTAACCATAAACAAACAAGAGGCCTACAGAACTCCAAATAGTTTGGACCAAAAAAGAAACTCCTCCTGTCACATAATAGTCAAAATGAACAAAACAAAGAAAGAATATAAAAAGCAGTAAGGGAAAAAGGCCTAGTAACATAAATAGGCAGATCTATAGGAATTATACCAGACTTCTCGCCAGAGTCTACGAAAGCCAGAAGATCCTGGGCAGGTGTCATCCAGACCCAAAGAGAACACAAATGCTAGCCCAGGCTACTATACCCAGCAAAACTCTCAATTACCATAGATGGTAAAATCAAGACATTTAATGACAAAAACAAATTTACAAGATAGCTTTTCACAAATCCAGTCCTACAAAGGCTAATAGATGGAAAATGCCAGCATAAGGAAGAAAACTATACCCTAGAAAAAACAAGAAAGTAATCTTCTTTCAACAAACCCAAAAGAAGATAGTCACATAAACATAAAAATAACATCAAAAATAACAGGAAGCAACAATCACTATTTCTTAATATCTCTGAACATCAATGGACTCAGTTCCATAATAAAAAGACATAGACTAATAAACTGGATATGTAAACAGGACCCAACATTTGCAGCATACAGGAAACATACCTCAGTGTCAAAGAAAGAAAGGGCTGGAAACAATTTTCCAAGCAAATGTTCCCCCAAAACAAGCTGGAGTAGTCACTCTAATATCAAATAAAATCAACTTTCAACCAAACGTTATCAAAAAGGATAAGAAATGACACTTCATAAGCATCAAAGGAAAAAATCTACCAAGAAGGACTCTCAATTCTGAACATCTATGCTCCAAATGCAAGGGCTCCCAAATTCATAAAAGAAACTTCACTAAAGCTCAAAGTACACATTGCACCTCACACAGTAATAGTGGGAGAATTCAACACTTCCACTTTTATCAATGGGCAGATCATGGAAACACAAACTAAGCTGAGACTAACAGAAAACTGAAACTAACAGAAATTATGAACCAAATGAATTTAACAGATATCTATAGATCATTTCATCCTAAAACTAAAGAATATACATTTTTCTCAGTACCTCATGGTACCTTCTCCAAAATTGACCATATAATCAGTCACAAAACAGGCCTCAACAGATACAAGAAGAGTGATATAATCTCTTATATCCTATCAGATTATCATAGACTACGGCTGGTTTTTAAAAGCAACAAAAACAACAGAAAGCCCACATACACATGGAAGCTGAACAATGCTCTGCTCAATGATAACTTGGTTAAGGAAGAAATAAAGAGAGAAATTAAAGACTTTTTAGAATTCAATGAAAATGAAGGCACAGCATACCCAAACTTATGGAACACAATGAAAGCAATGCTAAAAGGAAAACTTAGCACTTGGTGCCTCCAAAAAGAAACTGGAGAGAGTATACTCTATCAGCTTAACAGCACACCTGAAAGCTCTAGAACAAAAAGAAGCAAATACACATAAGAGGAGTAGATAGCAAGAAATAATCAAATGCAGGGCTGAAATTTACCAAGTAGAAACAAAAAGAACTATACAAAGAATCAACAAAACCAGGAGCTGGTTCTTTGGGCAAATCAACAAGATTGATGAACCCTTAGCCAGACTAACCAGAGGGGACAGAGACAGTATCCAAATTAACAAAATCAGAAATGAAAAGTGAAATATAACAACAGAAACTGAGGAAATTAAAAAAAATCATCATGTCCAACTATCAAAGCCTATATTCAACAAAACTGGAAAATCTGGATGAAATGGACATTTTTCTAAACAGATGCTACATACCTAGTTTAAATTATGATCAGATAATCCATCTAAACAGTTTTATAAGCCCTAAAGAAATAGTAGCAGTCACTAAAACTCTCCCAACCAAAAAAGCCCAGGACCAGAGAGATGGGTTTAGTGCAGAACTCTATCAGACCTTCAAAGAAGACCTCATTCCAATACTTTTCAAACTATTCCACAAAATAGAAACAGAAGAAACACTACCCAATTCATTCTATGAAACCACAGTTATATTCCCTTAGAGGTGGAATGGTTTCTGTTTAATCAGGAACCTGTCACAAGTTCCTTTCATAGAGGACTTCATAGAGATTTATTTCTACTTCTATTATGTTTAATGTTCCAAAAAGATTTTAAAAACTGGTTGAGTGCATATTACTTTTAGCTTCCGAAAGTATCATGTATATTTAAGAGACATTTAATTATTATAAATTATTTTGATGACTTAAAAATGTCAATACTGAGTGGTACATTTTATTTTTTTTATTTTTTTTATTTTTTATTTTTTGTTTTTTTGAGACAGGGTTTCTCTGTGTAGTTCTGGCTGTCCTGGAACTCACTCTGTAGACCAGGCTGGCCTTGAACTCAGAAATCCGCCTGCCTCTGCCTCCCAAGTGCTGGGATTAAAGGCATGCGCCACCACTGCCCGGCTCGAGTGGTACATTTTAAAATAAATTTTATTAGTTTAATAAAAACAATGATGTAGAAAAATACTAAGGATTAAAGTAATTCAAGAAAAGTTCTTTTAGTTCAGATTTTCTGTCAGCAGAATAGCAGATTATGTGAAACTAACCTCAGGGATATAATGAAAGAAAGGTGAGAAAAATACAAAGTGCATTTTGTGTGCATGTGTGCGTGCGTGCATGTGTGTGTGTGTGCATGCAAGGAAACACACAGGCACACACATGTACATGCTGTGTGTTTTTTTATGTGTGGCATATGCATTTGAATGCATGGCTGTAGCTATTCCTGTGTGCTTAGGCCAGAGCATGACATTGTGTGTGTTTTGTAGCCCTCTCTAGCTTTATTGCCTTGAGTCAGTCTCACACTGAACTGGAACCTTGCTATTTTGTCTGGGCTAGCTCTCTGGATCTGCCTAGCTCTTCTCATACTGGGGTTACAGGTATGTGTAGCCATGCCCAGCTTTTTCTAGGGGTGCTGGGGACTAAAACCAAGGTCCTCATGCTTGCAAGAGCAAGTGCTCTCTTTTCACAGTGCCACCTTCCTTGTTCCACAAAAATATTTTCATAGGTGAAAAATTTAGCAATTTATTAACTACATCTTTACTATAGAACACATTCTAGCATCGACTACTCACTAAATGCACACTAAAACTTAAGCTAACTTCAGTTTTGTTTAGCGTTATGCTGACTTCCAGTCCTCTAGAATAGAAGGAATTGGATATATTTGCAACAAATTTTAAACATATATTTAAATTATAAAGGTATATCTTTCAAAGAGGGCCGAACATAGCCTGGGTGTTATTCCTAAAATATATTTGGGTCCTGGCAATTTGATTTAGGAATAATGAGTGGATGAAAGCTGGCTATCTTGGAGGGAGAGAAAATATCCTTTTCCTCAGCCTTCCAGGGAAGTCAGTGGGATTGATGACCTAAACTGTAGTTCAGCTTCATACTTTACTCATGTTCTGGTTTCATATCTGTTTCTGTGATAACATACTCAATGAAAAGTAACTTTGGAGAGAAAAGGTATATTTATCTTACAACAAGTTATAGTCTATCACTAAAGGGGAAGTTGAGGCAGGAACTCACACATCTACTACAGTCAAGAGCAGAAAGGAAGGGACACATGCATGCTCCTTGTTCTTAGCATGGTTCCCCCTCTTTTATAACATTCAGGAACCCCTGACTTGAGAATTGTGTCCCTGACAATGAGTTCGGTCTTCATATCAATTAATAATCAAGGTAACTCTCCATAGACATGGGTACCTGCCAACCTTATCTGGATAATTCCTCATTAGCTCTCCTTTTCCAAGTGATTCTAACCTGCATCAACTTGACAGTTAAAACTCACCAGCACAACTGCTAACTGCCCCATAGTTCCAGATGTTGTGAGCCGAGAATGTTCAGAGCAGAGAAGACTGTATTTAAGTGTTTACAATGAGTTGTGCACTAATGGTTATTGACAAGTCTCACTTCATCTCCATAGACGGAGATCAAGAGGAAGCAGGATGTAAATCTGAGTTCATAAGGTTTTTACTAATGCTCTGGGGACAGTGTTTCCCAACCTGTGGATGGCAACTCCCAAAGGGGTCACATCATGGATCTGTTACATGTCAGAATTTTCATTGTGATTCATAACAGTAGGAAAAATTATAGTTATGAAATAGCAATGAAATAATTTTATGGATAAGGGTCATTACAACACAAGAAACTATTAAAGCACCACAGAATTAAGGTTGGGAAGCACTGCTTTGGGGTGCGTAGGAAGAAATGTTTGGCAGTTGAGTGTTCTTAATCCTTGGAATAATTGTTTGAGAAAAATCTTGGAATTCTTTCCCTTTTCTTTTTCTCTTGGGCTATGGCTGCGTTTCTCTGATTTGAATACCATGGTATCTGCATCCTGATAACAATGGAGACATTTTACAGGAGACACTTGTGGCCCTCACTCTGGTTAGTAGAGTATTAAAACAATGCTCCCATTAGACCAACACCATTTGTTAAAGGTGCTTACTTCTTTTCTATTGTTTAATTTTTGGCTTCTTTAAGGTTTAGATCTGGGCCTTCAATTTGATATCATTGATTGACTTATCTGTTATTTAGCCAATACCATATAGTTCTTATTACTATTGCTCAGTAGTAGAATTTGAAATTGGGCATGGTGATACTTCCAGAAGTTCTTTTATTGTATAGCATTGTTATAGCTGTCCTGGGCTTTTTGTTTTATCATATGAAGTTGAGTACTGTTTTTTAAATGTCTGTAAAGAATTATGTTGAAACCACTCTTGGACCTATACACAAAAGATGCACCATCCTACCACAAAGACACTTACTCATCTATGTTAATAGCAGCTTTATTCATAATAGCCAGAAACTGGAAACAATCTAGATGTCGCTCCACTGAATAATGGATAAAGAAAATGTGGTACATTTACACAGTGGAGTATTGGTTCAGCTATTAAGAACAATGACATCACAAAAATTGCAGGCAAATGGATGGAACTGGAAAAAATTTCCTGAGTGTGGTAACCCAGATAGAGAAAGACAAACATAGTATGTACTTACTTATAAGTGGATATTAACTTCAAAGTAAAAATAACTATGCTACAATCCACAGACCCAGAGAGACTAAATAACAAGTGTGTGTGTGTGTGTGTGTGTGTGTGTGTGTGTGTGTGTGGCTTAGGAAGACATGCATGGATCTCTGGGGAGATCCCTGGGAAGAAAAAAAATTAACAGATATTGCAGGTGGAGTTGGGGTGGGTGGTGACAGGAACAGGAGGGATCAGGTTAGGAGAAGATGGAAGGAGAGAATAACACTGGGAGAGACAACTGGAATTTGGGGCTGGGAAATTCAGGGGTAAACCAGAAGTCTAGTGCAACGGAAACTCCCAGGAATATGTTAGGGTTACAGTGAGCTAAGACTCACTGTAATGCGGGATACACAGTCTGAACTGGCCATCTCCTAGAACCAGGAAAGAATCCCAGTGAAGGGTTTGGGACACCCACTCAGCCACAAAACCTTTGACTTGTAATTTGTCCTGCAATTTGTTGAAATGACTAACCAATGACTGGTCAAGTCTGAGACCCATGGGAGGAGAGGAAGCCAACCCTTGACACTGCCCATTGGTCCAGAAACCAGAGGTCAGATGGCTCAGAGACCTAGCATAGAACCAAATATAACTGGCAGGGAAAAAATGAAATGATGCTTACTGATATTCTGCTATGCTCATAGGCTGGTGCCTAACCCAACTTTCATCAGAGGGGCTTATTCCAGCATCTGATGGAAAGAGATATACTCAGAGTCAAATGTTAGGCAGAGTTTGGAGAGGGCTGGGGGAAGACTGTAGGAGCCAGGGGGTTCAAGGACACGACAAGAAAACTCACCAAATCAACAAACCTGGACTCATAGGGGCTCACTGAGACTGAACTGACCATCAGGGAGCCTGCATTGGGTGTAACCTATGCCCTCTGTATATATGTTAGAGTTGTGTAGTTTGGTGGCTTTGTGGGACTCTTAACAGAAGACGTGGGCTTTGTTTCTGAGGCTTTTGCCTGCTTTGGGCACCCTGGTCTTCCCACTGGATTGCCTTAACGGGGGGGGGGGGGGAGGGAGATACCTAATTGTTGCATTCAGTTTTGAAATGCTACTGCCTTTGCCCGGGTTGTTCTGCGCTCTGGCCTCTCCTGGCTTCCTTTTTTCTTTTTTTGCTTTTTCTTATTTTTTCTACCCGACATAGCTCTGGGAGGTGGCTGTGTTACCAGGCCACTCCCTAGATCCTTGAATCTGTGGATAAAAGGCGTGGTCACATACATACATACACACACACACACACACACACACACACACACACACACACAGTTAATTCCTTTATAATTTGCCCTCTTGGCACAATTGCTGGACGTTACTATCTCCCTCTTGGAAAAGCATGCCCTTACCACTTTATTATCTCCATCCCTCCACTTGCCTTAAACCTCAGTGGCTAATCCCACCTGGCCCTTACCAAACATCCTTGGCTATTGGCCTGTAGCCTGTAGCAGAGGCCACAGGCTCTCACTCTCCCTGAGACCTTACATGATTATTTCATTCTTCTTTCTCCAAAGCATAGCAGAAAAGACCCTTTCCTTCCCTGCGACTCCCTTTTCCTCTTGGGACCAGGAAGTCCTACCCGTTACATCTGCCTAGCAATCCCCCCTGTGTCCCCTTTCTTTACTGACAAATCAAGAACCAATCAGGGAACAAGACCTTAGTATCAAAACACCCTCTTACACCTAATCTTATTGCTACTTGGTATGTCATGCTATCCCTAGGAGACCTGCCCTTTTCTAAAGGAAACCAGACGAAAAGAGGATGGGAGGGTGATATGGGGGTGGTGTGGGGGAGAGGAGTAATGAAGAAGGTGGTGGCCAGAGTTTGGGAGGGAAACCTGCAGTCAGGATGTGATATATGAGAGAATAAATTAAAAAGGAAAAAGAAAGAACAATGTTCCCTAAGGACTTGAAATTTACCCAGAAATCCCAGGCTGGGGGAAGGAAAAGCCTGAAGCCTGCTGCCAGCTTGAGAGGAAATTTGTCTTTCAAGAGGAGATTTCATATATTTCTGATATAATTCTTCAGACTGAGGAGTGATGGTTGCACTGATTTATGGGTGAAAAGATAAGTATTCAGATTAGAAGACAGTTTGATGCCATGGTAGCTTAGCAAAATAGGAGTAGTAATTTCTCCCCTAGGCCATAGGACCTTTCTTGTCATGGGTACCTGGCCAGGTTTACAGGATCAAGTAACCTGTGGATTGGGCCTTAAATCCAACCAAGGAACCAATCAGGGAACTAAAAACTAAAGGGTTGCTTTTTAAAAGATTCATTCTGAAGAACAAAACCAAGGAAGGCCCACCTGAATTGCATTCATCTTGAGTAGAAGAGTGATATTTTGAGATTAAGGAACAGCTTCCCAGGTCATGTGCCCTACATGAAGGCCAAGCTTAAGCCAGGCTGTCTGTCCCACCCAGGGCTATCTGGAGCCAGTTGCCAATGGAGACAGGAACTGACTGACCGTCCACTCGAGAGGCTCCTGGCTCAGGTTTCCCAGGAGCAGGTGCTAGTCATTCCAGCATCTGAAACCTTTGAATAGAACGTGTGAGATTATCCGTCCAACTTGCACTGAAGCCATGCAGATCTAACTGAGGGTATAAACATACTGCATAAAGGCTAGAGAGAACAAGACACTGGAGAGACTCATGACAAAAAGATGGGAGGACACCTGTAGTTTCGGTGGCAGAGAGAGGAGCATGTTTTGATAAAGAAAAGGAAGCCCCTTCAAGCTAATATGCATTCAAGTGAATGTTTATTGGAGGGATGTCTGAGATAATACCTTACCGGAAATGAAGGTTAGGAGCCCTCCAGCCTGTGAGTTGTGAGAGCAGAGATGCTTCCCTCCTGCCAGGATGGGAGACATCATTGAGAGACATCATCTGTCTCCCTCTGTCTCTCTGTCTCTGTCTCTGTCTCTCTCTCATACACACACACACACACACACACACACACACACACTCATCACACACCATACATGAACACATTGAGTTTGCAATGGACAAAGGAATGGGGGCTCATCCCTGCGCGAGGCACATTTTCCTTCTCTCAGAGGTCATTAGTTGCCTGAGTTCTTTTTCTAGGGTTGGGTGTGAACAAAAATTTCCCTTTCCACCTTAATGTATCTGTTGATATTGCTATTGTTTCCTGTGTGATATTTGCACACTAATTTCTAGGAGGTGCTGGATCACAGCAGCTTTCCTGATAGTCTGGCTCTTGCAATCTTCTACAAAAAGTATATTTTTCTAAAGTCAGGGTCTTTCTCTATAATCCTGGTTGTCCTGGAACTCACTATGTATGCCAGACTGCCTTTTTATTGACAGATTTTCCTGCCTCTGCCCCCTAAGTGCTTAAATGTGTGCCTCCATATCCAGACCACCTAGAAGTAATAAATGAACCTTCTTTCTTAAATATCTATACATACTCAGTTTTCTGACTGCTCTTTAACGTTTTATGAGTCTGTTAATTCTCTTATTCTTTCTATATTCCATGAGTTACTTTTTTTTTTTTTACTTTTAAAAATTCATTCGTTGATTATGTAGGGTAGTCATGTATGCCATGAGTGTGCAGGTCAAGACAACTCTTCTAGAGTTGCCCCCACCTTCTACCTGTTGACTCAGGGTCTCCCTGGTTTTCATGGCACTGTTGAATACTCCAGGATAGCTGGCTTCCTGCTAACTCTCCTGTACCTGGCCCCCGTCTCACTGCAGACAGGTTAGAGTTGCAGCTGCATGCTATGCCATTGCATCTGGCTTGTTATATCTGTTCTGGGGGAGTGAACCCAACTTGTTAGGCCTGCTTGGCAAATGCTTTCACCCTCTGAGCCACCTCCCTAGTCCCAAGCCATGCTTTAATTAAAAACAACATCCTACTCTGCTAGTAATGGGAGATCTATACAATACTAGTAATACTTAAAGCATAGCCAACATTTAACAAGTTTACAGAAGTAGAGAGTTAGTGAATTGACTAAAATGTCAAGTATAAATGGAAGATTGGGTGAGACTTGTTTTGACCTCTTGACTCTTTCCCTCTAAAAAACATTCACTGGTAACTTCAGACCTAATCAATCAATTTCACACTGACTACCAGATTTTTTTTTATTCTGCCTTACACTTTACATCAGTGTGATGGACACTGGAAAAGTTTTGGCAGTCGGGTACAAGCTGTCTTGTTTTAAAATATATAGCTTAGATGCTATACTTCTCCCTACCCAATGTTAGTTAAGTCAAGACACTAATATTTAGGATTCTGTATTTTCTCCTTTTAATATCTACTACCTGGTTCACAGTCTGACATTTTCTCTGCTTTGATGAAGTTTCCTTCTCTTTTCCCGTGTTCCATATTCCAATCTTAAGAGGACCTTTGTTTTCATTTTTGGTAATCTCTACTTCCTACGTTTGAGAGTCAAATTTCTTACCCAGTATCTTCATATTTTTTGAGACAGAAACATTTTCAATCCTTATTTTAAATGTGTGAGTGATTAAGGATTTCATTCCATTCCAGATAGTGAGACCCTGAAAACCAAGTTTTCTTATCAATGAAGGATCTTATGCCATTTTTGCTTGTAAATAGAAGCCTCGGGAAGAACAATTCAGACCCAATTACTTGGGTAGTGGGTCAACAAGCAGAAAAACATGTTTTTGCGATTTCTGCATCGCTCTTCTTGGCCTGTGGCTCTCATTTTTCAAAATGGTTGTATGGTTTTGAAATGGTTTCTATGGTTGTAATGAGTGCTCATTTTCCAGTTTTAGGTTTATAATCTAGTAGAGTGAGGGGCAAAGGTGAAAGGGCAAAATGTACATTTGGTTTAGCTAAATGAGCCTTCTCTTAAAGAACTTTCTAGTATTCTCTCCTGGCACCATCTGGTAACATGTTCCTAGATGCAGTGGTAACACCTACACCGCTAGTTTCAGGGCAGAAGTGGAAGCCAGAGTCTCAAGTTTATGGTAGGCATGTAGAAATGTTCAGTATTTGTTTTCTTATTTCTATTTTGGTACATTTGATTTAGGCCCTGATAGATTTCTCAAAGTCTGTAATTGTTCAACAAAGAGATAAATGCTTATATACCACTATTTGAAGTCAAATCGTGCTAGGAGAGCAGAATAAATAATTTAGGGACTGGTGAACAGCTCTATCGGATGTAGTAGACACACTGGAACTGAAGCCTAACCGTGTGGCTTAATGACTGTAGCACCTCTTACAAAATTGTCTTAGGCTGAACTCCAAAATAAAGATAAGAGAATGTCATTTTCTAAGGTGAGTTCTTTAGTAAACAGACACCATTTCAGCCACATGTTAATATGGTTATAAGTACCAATGGAAGGTATGTGTCAGAGTGAAATGAAGAAAATGAGGGTTTTCAAGAAGCTTTTAAAGATGTTACATTTATAATGCATTTTGGAACACTGAGATAATTTCCTTTCTATCAGTTTTGCAATGTCTTCAGTGTTATAAAATTATAGTATGACTTCACTTTCAAATGATCTTACCGAAAGAGAAAAGAAAACTGGCTGCCTGTGTTAGTTCCTACTATGTAAAAATGTCCCTGTTCATTTGATCTTTGAGGCTTCTTCTTCACATATTATTAGAGAAAGATAAGATGTTTCACTTTAAAAGACTCATGTAGCTTCCAGCAAAATGTCTAAGACTCAGCACCTTTAAATGAAGGGGCTCTTTTTGAAAGCTATTGTATATGCAAGTCTTTTCATTTTTATGATAGTTCCTTCACTTTTAGGAGCCCCCAGGATAAGAAAGGCCACCTTTCTTTTCATTATTAAAAGAAACAAAACTATAGATTGTTGTAATGGTTACTTTTTCCATCACTGTGACCAAAGCACTATGACCAAAGCAACTACGGAAGAAAGAGCTTATTTTAGCTGTGGTTCCAAAACGGGTAAGAATTCACGATTGCAGAGTGGAGATGGGGCTACAGCAACAGACATCAAACGTGGTGGCAAGAACAGCAAGCTGCAAGCTCACTTCTTGAACAGTAAGTACGAAGCAGAGAGACCAATTGGAAATGGTGCGTATCTTTAAACTCTCAAAGCCTACTTATATTAACATTCTTCCTCTAAGAAGTTTGCACCTCTTACGCCTCCCCGACAGATTCAAGATTTCAAACCCTGATCCTCAAGCCTATTGGATATTCTTACTCAAAGTATCACAATGTTTTATGGCAAAATCTGGGTCATATAAACCAAGGACAGTGCATGGGATATTAAGTTCTCACAACTATATCTCTAGGAGGAATTTATGTGCTAGCTCCTCTTACTCTCCAGTCTTTCCTTGGTCAATGTTCCCCTCCTCCAATGTTTCATATACAACTGGAATTAAAGCTACTAAATGGATACATTGGATAAAGACAGCACATTCAATATTGTGCTGATAAAACCGGCTATCCAGGGGTAGGAGAATGAAAGCAGGTCCATATTTTTCACCCTGCACGGAAGTGCATCAAAAAATGTTGAAACCATTAGAGGAAAAAGGGGTAATACACATCAAGATATAGGCATCATCTTTTTAGCTAGAGCTCCAATAACACAAGAAATAGACCAAAGAATTGCCAAGAATAGACCAAATAAAGAGCACAAGGCATAAATATGGATGTAGAGAGACACACACTCATACACACAGAGAAATCCCATAAAAATACAAAATCGAACACCATAATGTGTAACCAATAAGACTTGTAAGGTTAAAAAGAAAGTGCCCCATATTATTCTTAAAGTAAGAAAGTATACATGATCAATAAGTATCTTGAAAAGCCTCCAACGTCTTTAAGTGTCGAAAAAAAATCAAAATAAAACTACTTTGTCATTTTGTTTCATTCCAATCAAAATCAATATCATAAAAAAAAACGGAAAGTAACCATTTTGGCAAAGATGTGGCAATGAAGAACCATTATTTACTACTGCTGGGAGTATAATCTAGAATTTGTATGGCGGTTTCATTAAAAATTAAAAATGGAATTATTCAGCTATAACACTCCTGAGATGAATCTACGGACTCTATGACCTATCAGAGAGGTGCATATACTAATGCTCAGGGCTGCATTTTTCACAGCAAGGAAATAGAACTGTCTAAGGGACCGTCATCTAGTCAATAAATGGATAGTAAAATGTGATGTAGACAAATAATAGAATTTTATTCCAGGTGTAAAGAAAAATGACAAATTTGAAGATAAATGAATGAAATTAGAAATAGTTACATTAATGGAGGTAATTCAGACTCAGAGAAAACAACAGTTACTCATTCTCTGTCGTATCCATAGCCTAGTTTATAATGTTTATATTTATATGTGTAAATAGGAGTATGGGTCATACTACGAGAAAAAAGACAACAGAGTGACATAGAGCCATTTAGGAGAACTCAGTCCCAAACAACGTGAAAGAGGACAGGAGCTGTGGTGTGTGAGTGTGTGTGTGTGTGTGTGTGTGTGTGTGTGTGTGTGTGTGTGAAACAGACTAAGGCCGTGTCATTAGGGTGAAAGAGAAGAAGACATGAGGCAGAGAATCAACATAATAAATTCTGCTTGAAAGTGCCAGAAATAAACCAGACACTGTCTCTGCTAACTAAATTGTATTTGTTTATTTTTACATTTAAAAAAATGGCATAGTTCCAACTGAGGCATGAATAAAAACCCTACATCACCAACCATAACTTTTCATAGTCCTATGGTTTTTCAACGAGAAAGGCATTCGATCATTTTAAAAAAAAATATGTTTCCGTCACGATAAAGGAATGCTGGGAGTGGACTGAAGAAGGAGCGCCTGTGGAGCCAGCTGTCTGAAAGAGAAATCACACAGGCTCGGCGCTCCCTGAGGAGGCTGAAAGCTTGCTTCAGTCAATTAGCTCTCACTCAGCTTGCAGCAACAGGTGACAGTGCCTTGTTCAAAACAGTTGCTGAGAGCAAGTATTCAGTAAGGAAGCACACGATAAAAGTCAGGGGGGAATAGTACAAACCAGAGCCAAGCATAAGCCCAGAGGATAATAATGTTCAATTCTGTCTATATGGTAATGTGGTGGCATCATTGACGTGTTTCCCATTCACTGGTGGCCACTTGTTTTGAGGGTGCTGGCTTCAGTTAGGGCCACCTAATGATCCCAAAAGTTTTGCCAGTGAGGGAGGGTAAAAACCCAAGTACTTCTGTATAGTTTCCTAGAGAAATATCTCCAGCTGGAAGGCAGCAGCTGGTCAAATATTTGAAATTGATGAAAGAATGAGGGGTTGATGGGAAGCCATTGGTAGCTGCCGGGAAGATTGTGATGGTCCCCTCTTACTTTTCTGGATATGAAAAATTTAGAATTTACACCTAGGAGTTTGAAGTAGGTACTCTTCCAGGTTGACTATAGCCAACTCCATGCACAACCATGAGCAAAGGCAGGAAAGGGTAACTATTCAACTGTGGACATTGGGTAGCCCATAACTTATGATGGCTTGCTTATACAAATCCATGTCCACAAATCTGGGGTAAGAATTAGTTTAAGATGTTCTACAATGTCCAAGTAGCCAGTGGTGAGGTCGCCTTGTTTATAATCAAATATTAGAACCAACCTTGGACTATGGTGTTTGCTGAAATATAATCAGAGTTATGGATACATTTTAAAGAGTAGTATTTTCCCTTCATTTTTATTGCCAAGTGTTTATAAATAAGATCATTTTGAGATATCCCTTCCTTCTTTACATACTCCTTACACTTTGACAAGTTACACATCTGGGTAAGAATTACTAGGACTTAAACATGCTTGTATTATTTTTTACTTAGAAAAATCACATTCTTACCACAAAATATGCTCTTAGGGGAAAAAAAAACTTTTCATATCACTCAAATGATGATCATTGCTCACAGTTAATAGGTGCCTTTCACCCCAGCCTCCTTTTAAAAATGAATCGTTTATTTGGTACACAGTTATGAATGGGCAACTTTGTTTGAGAGCTTGAAGGAGATATTAGTGATTCATAATCACAAGTGAGAAAAAGTAAAGGCAGAGAAGAAATGAAAACTGAGGATCAAAACCATTTAAATCAGAGGCTCAGATTCTTCCGTCAGACCTTTTCCTAAACAGCCCCTTTTATATCTGTGTTTTCAAAGGGGAATTAGGAAGGTAATGTGATTAGTTCAACTTTTCTCCTGTGATTTTCCTAAAATTTAGTAAGCTTTTAGTTCTTCCATCCTTGAACATTAATTGAAATGGCCAAGGCTACAGGCAAGGTGTTTGGGCTCCTACACAAATGTGCTTTTCATTACACCCTGAGGAATTTCATGGGTTTAAAGCACTAGGTACTCATCTTATGTGCTATCTGGTCTTAAGAGCATAGTCCAAGTGTTAAGAGTCTTGGATAGATCGAAGTTGCTATAGTCTCTTACAAGTTAGTTGCCTTGTTCTGATGTGATGACCTTGTTCTGTTGTGCGTGTTCTGGTGTGCTTGTTCTGATGTGCTTGCAGTACAAGCCTCTGAAGCCATGAAAAGAAGATGCTTTGTTTGCGGCTTTCATGCCATGACTTCTGGTTGTGTGGCTGTAGGCTGATGACAAGGAAAAAGGCAATAATGTTGTCTCTTAGTACAGCGTATCATCACAAGAAGTTTGATTACAATAACTGGGTAGAACTTTACATTGATAGGAGGCAAACTGATAAGTTACTCATCACAGACAGATGTTCTGAGATGTGATGAATTCCTCCACAGTTCCAGAAGAAACAACACTTACTATGGAGAAGACGTGGGCCCCTGCAGAGGAAGCCAAGAGCAGTGAAATTCTTATGGAGATTCTGTAAGGTGGGGTCTTGGCCCATGACTTCATGTCTAGTTTTAAAAAGAAGAAGATATGATGAGACAGGAGTCTGGTTGAAAAGAGGATGAGAGAATTCAAAGCCTTTCCCACAGCTTTCCAAAGACCTGTAGTCACCTTTCAGGCTCATGATAACTGTATTTGAACATCCAGCACCCAAACCACTGTTGAATACTTAACATGCACCAAAAGGCTGTCTATGTGCCACATAATAACTGTAAGAGAATAAACAACTTCTAACAACTGTTTGTCAAATGAGCCTATGGATTCTGGTGGCAGCTTGGGTATGCTATGTGACCAAGCTGGGAAATCATATTTTAACCTTTTTTTTGTTGTTGTTCCCTTTTCTTCCCTTCAATTTTAACCAGTCTGAAACCAAAATCAAGTATTGAAGCTGATGAAAGGCTGGTGGTGATGTAGAACTGTAGCTAGCTACCAACAAGATTAAGGGGGCTTTAAGTTAAGCTGCTGTTACTAAGTCCTGGAATGTGAACTTGGGTTTTCCTGACTCTATTTCTATTTTCTCTTTTGCTGTAAGCTTTTATACTATCCACTTCTATCAATAGCCTAGGAGAGGACCCCATAAATGTAAATCTTTTGGTTCCACAGTTCAGAGAACATATGAGACAATACTAAAGAGAGAAAACAGCAATGACCAAAGTAAGAGTGTTTAGTAACTTCTTAGATATCTCATCTCCCCTTCTAAAACCAGCCTCAGAAGGCAGAGGTGGATCTCTGTGAGTTCCCAGCCAGCCTGGTATGCACTGTGGATTCTAGTACAGTCAGAGCTATACACTGAAACCCTATCTCAAAAAAATAAATAAAAATAAAAATATTGGAAAGAAAGAGGCATGTGAATTCACAAATGAATTCCCAGGAAGCGGAAGATATCCTCTACAAGTTTCAATACTCCCACAATTTGTATCTGTGTCCTCATAGAACTCTATTTCTACACATATATTATTATATACTATTTTATTAATTACTTTGAAATTTCACATCAATAACCCCTCAACACTCCTCAGTTCTCCTAGGCCCATCCTTCCACCCTTGTGATTACCTCCAAAAATAATAAGAAAACAAACATATCCAATTTGTATATCCCATATACTCACTGGAGCATGGTCAAACTCTTCACAGCCAGCCCCCTTAAAAAAAAACTGAGTCCTTCCCCACACACAATGCTGTTGTCTTTGATGGCTTTCTGTCTAGGCTGTTACATTTTTTTTTTGTGGGAGATGAGGTGGGCTTAGGGTAGGGTCACAGAAGCCTTCTGTGTCCCTCTTTCTCAACTGTGAGTCTTCAGCCACTGATACCACTGCAAAAATGGCTTCCCTACCCTTTACAGTCAGCTGGAGCATGGACCATGGACTTTAACATGTTTTCTGTAACAGCACAGACCAAGGACATCCACATGGTCACTGGTGTCAGTAAGTGCTACTGACCTCAGTATGGTCTCCAGTGGCAATACAGACCACAGATATTAACATGGCCCTCTATTATAGCACAGGCCATGAACCTGATCATAGCCATCTGAGGTAGCACAGGCCAAGGACATCAATATGGCCACAGACACCAATATGATCCCCAGAAGTAGCCCAGCCTATGGACATCAAGATGACTTCAGGTTGTAGCATAGACCATGGACATCTGCCTGTCCTTTGGTGGTAACACTAGCCACCACAGACATCAGCATAGCCCCCAGATGCTGTAGGATTACAGACCCAAACATGGCCCTTGGCAGAAGTATGAATGATGTACATTAATATGGATTCAGGTTGTAGACTATACGACAAGATCCACATGGATCTTGGTGGCAATACAAGCCATGGACATCAACATGGCCCCCCCGGCTACCATAGATATCCAAACAAACATCAAGCTTCAACACAGCCTGGGGCAGTGGACCACAGATACCAATGTTGTCTCCAGGGACAGCATGGGCCATAGAGGTCTTTCAAGAAGGTGGTCCAATCAGTAATGAACTATTTTTCATCTCTGACAATACTATCGTTGCCCAGAAAGAATCAGGTCAACCCTGTAGCTGGTCAGCATGTTGGGGTCAGAGTCTGTGCAAGTTCCAGGCTTCTGCACACCACCCTGCCCCCCCTACTCAGCAAGGACATGCTCCCCTGTCCATCTCAGCCTTCTCTCTCTCCTGCCATGTTGCATTTCTAGTTCTGACTCTTTCCACCTTGCACTCCCTGCTCTGTTCCATCTTACTCACCTTTCTATTGCATAGTCCTTCATCATAGCAGCATTGAAAATGACAGTGTATCACGCAGTATACATTTTATTTTATTTGTCCAAACTGCTTTACATGCAAATACTTTTAAAGTAATTCTGAATATAATTTTCCCTTTGCTTAAAAACTGAAACATCAAAACATCATTTTAGATCTTTCTCTCTGTCTCCTCCTCCTCGTCCTCCCCTTCCTCTCTCTCTCTCTCTCTCTCTCTCTCTCTCTCTCTCTCTCTCTCTCTCTCTCTCTCTCCTTCCCGCTCCATCTCTCCCCCTCTTCTTTTTTTTTTTTTGAATTTTTATGGATCTCATTGTATAGTCCAGACTGACTGAGACCTGATGATTGATATGCAACTCAGATAGACCTGGAACTCAGGATCATATTGTCTCCATCTCATGGGTGCTGGGATTACAGGCATGTGTCACTCTGTCTGATTTCTCTGGTTTCCTTGCTTCTTGTCCTTGTAACTCTGACTGTAGGCATCAATCCATATCCAATTTATTCCCATTTTGTAATAGACGTGAGAGAAACAGCTTATGAAATGAAGGTTAATTCTGGTTATGGTTTCTGAGGATTTAATCCCTGTTGGCTGGCAGTTGTATCTGGGGTGTGCTGAGGCCTAACATGATAGTGACAGGAAGGTGTAAATGGCCTGTGATAATCACCTGTGACAGGAGGGAAGCACAGAGCAGCAGGGAGGGAGGAGGCAAGTCTGTCAAGCCTACAAGTCACTTGTGAGAACTGATCTTCACCATCAGCTTGCCTAGGCTGAGCGTCACCTAGGAGACAAAGTGCTGTGTGTGTCTTTAGGTATTTCCAGAGCAGTTCCACTGGAGCGGGAGGACCAATGGAAACTGTAAAGCAAGAATAAGGGTTGGGACCTGTGCTGAGTAGAAAGAGGAAAGGAAAATATGAGCTGGGCAACAGCATTCACCTTTCTGTTTCCTGTCTGCCAGGCTACTCCTGCCTGTTACCAGATTGCTTGTGCCTATGCTTCTGAATATGGAGACACATTTACAACCACACTGTTTTCACCAAGATAGATAGTATCCTCAAACTTAGCCAAAACAAACTCTTTATTCTTTTGGTTATAATAATAATAATAATAATAATAATAATAATAATAATAATAATTGCCACAGAAATAAAAAATAACTGATATACCTACTTCCTCCAGCCAAGACCCACCGCCTAAAATATCCACAATTCCTCAAAACAGGAACACAAGGTGAAGACCAAGCCTGCCATACAGCATCCTATGAGGATTATTCCAGATTTGTTACTCCATTAAAATGAGGGTAGCATATCCCACAGAATTATTGGGGCTATTAATGAGATTTCACTTATTAAAACTCTGATTTTCAATAAATATCTACTTCTTTAATATTTTTATCTTTTGATCCTTTGGGAATACAGCCAGTGTGTGTGTGTGTGTGTGTGTGTGTGTGTGTGTGTGTGTCATTAATAGCCCTAATAATTCTATAATTCTGTTAGTCTTGTTTTAATGAAGTAACAAATGTATTATACTTTGGATCTATATTTATGTATGTATGTCTTACAATTTGATTCCTGATTTAATTGTGTTTGGTTAACAACCAGTAGTTCTTTCAGAGTGCTTTTACTCTGAAAAACTACAGCAACAGGAGGGTTGGAGGAGACAGATGGGAGCTTTACCCTAAGCTTTGACATGTCAAGCCCGTGCTTTGTGTAGGAGGATGTAGTAGTGTCCACTCTTGTTTGCATTAACACAGAGAGCCAAATGGCTAATCCAGGAAAGGTAGTCAGCTGGTTTTAATGGCTTTCAATCCCTTGAGCAGCAATCTGGTCTTTTCGTGGAGCTGCCTATGTACATTTTAAGTTTGAAAATGTGCTTAAGTAGTGTGACTATGGAAGAAATGTTTTAGAATAACACATGTAGGTCAAGTGTGTCTATATAGATATGTATATTCAGTTAATACAAATATATACATATTCCTTTAACACAATCATACCAATTCATTCCATATATAATGTTAGTTACTAAGGAATTGGATATAACAAGCCAATGACTCCTCAGTCTGTCTGCTTAATATAAGCCAAAGAGCCTTTTCAAATGATCAGTGTCAAATGACTTACCCATACTATGTAAATCAAGAGTTCTAGGATTGGGACTCCAAGTTTTAATCTGTATCCAAATTAAAAACTGTGTTCTAGGCTAGATACTTCTTTAGGGCATGCCTTTGAGATCCATTGGTTTTTGAAAAAGAAAAAAAAATAATTTTTCAACTTCATGTAAGGTTACTTCTGCTTTTTGCTAGGCTGGTATACATAATATGGGACTTCTCCACTCAGTAGATGAATAGAAAATTCTGTTAGATATATGAGGTGACAGTCTTTGCTCACTACTCAGTAGGCAGAACAGGAGTCTGTTCTCAAAGTGAAGAGATTTTAGTAAGAGGAACGTCATGTTTTCTGGAGACTCTTTCTAAAGGTCAGTGCTGAGAGAAGATGCCCGAACCAGAGCACAGAAAGGACAGGCTGGAACTTTCAGTGTGAGATGTTTACAATCCAAGATGTAGAGTACTAAAAGATAGAAAGCAAGTGCCTGGAGATAGAACTCTAAAGGATGCATGAAGTCACCCTTGGAGTGTTGAAGCTGGGCCAACAGCATCCAAAGGAAAATAATCTGAAGAGTGCCCTGAGTACAGACAGGATAGAAAGAAGTATGAGTTCTGGTCAACTACAGTGAACTGTTCTTGTTGAAGCTAAGAGGTGTGCAATGTAGACACTAGGCTGTCAGATGGTGCAAGAAAAACAGTCTCTGGAGACAAGGGCATGCTCAGCTTGCTCTAACAAAGTTTGTAAAGACAACTTTGAGAAGCCCGGTTTTATTTACAAGTGACTTCAGTGTTTGGCACAATTTCAAAGTCTTAAAGAAGAATTACTCATTACGCAATGCAGTGTCCACATCTAGAAGACAAAACAAAACAAAGCAACAAAACAAAGAACAAAACCAAAAACAAGCAAGCCTTAAACAAATAGACAAACAAAAAGAAGATCAGTGGAGAAATAGAAATTTCAACCTCTCTGAAGTGGTCACAGTCCTCAACTGATAGACAGGGACCTTGAAACAGATTATGAACACCTTCAAGGTTTAAAGAACCAAAGCCTAATGAGAGAAATGAAAGGTTTAAACATAGAATAGCAGATGGAAGATACATTCTGACTGGAGGAGATTAACAGATGATTAACATAGAGATAGAGAATGAGCATTAAACTGTTGCAATAGAAGTATTGCAACTTGTGAGAGAAAGGATTAAACATGAACTGAGCCCCAGGAACAACATATGACATTAACTTGTGTGTAATTTGAGGGTTTTGATGAGTAGAAGAGAAAGGAAAGTTTGATGAAAGCTATAGATCTACATCTCTAAGATGTTGAGCTGAAACACAAGCAACAGGGACACAAAGAAAACCTTACCTAGTCATGCAATAAAACTCATGACAGAGGAGAAATATTAAAAATAAAATCTTTCAAAGGGCTAAAAAAACCCCAACAACCAATAACAATAACAACAAACCAACCCCCACCAAAAACAAACAGAAAAATACAGACAATAACAACAAAAACTCCAGAGGCTGGATGGAGAGAGAGATGACTTAGCACACTATGGACACTCGTTCTTGCTGATGACATGGGTTTGGTTTCCAGCTCCTTCATGATGGTTCATAACCATTTGTAACTCCAGTTTTCAGGGCATCGCATGCCTTCTTCTGGCCTCCACAGGACCTATGTGGTTTGCACGCACACAACTCATACATATAAAGTAGATCTAGAAAGTAACCCAAACCAAAGTCAAAACAAAATCGTTTTGAATACAGACTAAAAGACAAACATTGGCAGACTTCTAATGGAAGACAAAACAGATAACGATACAATTGAATGGCATCTTCTAAGAACTAAACGCTAACAGCTAGAACAAGTCTACAATTCTATATTCAGTGAGAACCACTATGGCCGTGATAATTTGGTTATGATGGCAATACAAAATCGTATTTTTCTTACTTTAAAATGTTCCTCCAGAAATGTACCTCAGTACAGCATTTTTACTGTCTCAGGATTGTCATACTGCCACTTCTGAATATTGTCATTTCTCATATTTAAATGGAATGATATCATTATATATAGCAAATACATTTTATTGGTCCTTTCTTAGGCAGGAAATTTTCAATACTTTCCATGTTTCAGTGTGTTTAATCTTGACCGCAATATTGGAAGTAAAGACATTTGTTTTCTCTTTTTATTTTTACTGATGAAGAAACTGGGGCCCATTCTGACACAACTGAAAGAAATCCAACTAGGTCTTTTTCTTTTTTTAGACAATCTAAATCCAGATAACTTATTTTGCTTTAAAAATTGATTTAATTAAAAATATGCTTGGTGTGTGTGTGTGTGTGTGTGTGTGTGTGTGTGTGTGTGTGTGTGTGTGCCACATGTGCTTGGCTGTGGAGGGCAGAGCAGGGCATCAGATTTCCTGAACCTTGAGTAATAGTAGTCTGTGAGCTGCTTCATATGGGTGATGGGAACTGAACTCTGATCCTCTTCAAAAACAGCAAAAATACTTAATCACTGAACTGTTCTTTCTAGCCCCAGAGCCTGCTTTCATATTGCAAGACTGAAAATGCAAGATTGGAGATACTATATATCCAGAAGCCAAGAAAAGCTCTTTCTTATTGATAATGATGTTTCTTACTTAGAAATAAGGAAATACAGGGAGAAAGAGTGGAGCAGAGGCTGAAGGAAAGGCCATCCAGTGACTGCCCACCCAGGGATCCATTCCATCTGCAGACACTATTGCCAATGCCAAGAAGTACTCCACTGACAGGAACCTGGTATGGCCATCCCCTGAGAGTCTCTGCCAGAGTCAGACCAATACAGATGTGGACGCTCACCATCAACCATTGGACTGAGCACAGAGACCCCAATGAAGGAATTAGGAGAAGGACTGAAGGAGATGAAGGGGTTTACAACCCCATAGGAAGAACAACAATATCAACTGACCAGACCCCTCACAGCTCCCAGGGACTAAATCACCATCCAAAGAGTACATATGGAGGGACCCATGGCTCCAGCTTCATATGTAGCAGAGGATGGCCTTATCTGGCATCAATGGGAGGAGAGGCCATTGGTTCTGTGGCTGGTTGATGCCCCAGTGTTGGGAATTGTTAGGACTGTGAGGTTGGAATGGGTGGGTGTGTGGGAGAGCTTTCTCATAGAAGCAGGGGGAGGGGGGATGGGATAGAAGAAACTGGAAAGGGGGAATAACATTTGAAATGTAAATAAGATAACCAATTAAAAATCAAAATGAACAAGCTAAGAAATACACACACAAACATGCACACACACACACACACACACACACACACACACACACACAAGAAATCTACGTGAAATCATCAAATAATAGGGGATATAAGCCCCAGCTGAACATCTTTTTCTTACCAAATGAAACCTCCAGTGGTAGGAATGGATTACAGATGATTGAATTACTGGCCAAAGGGGCCTCATGTAAACCCCTTGCAAATCATGTTCACAAAGTGAGATATACTGGAACACTCAGACCTTAATGGGGGTGTTGTTATCGGGGCTCAATGAGCTATCTATGTAGCTGAGGTGTCAAAAAGACTGTACGAGCCACTGGGAATTGAAGACTCTGAGGAAATGTTGCTTTCCAGAGACAACAGCACTGAATCACGTATGAACTCATTGAGATTGGGGCGGCAATACTTAGAGTCTGTGTAAGTATAACCAGATATGGCCACAGCACTGAGAGGAGGAAAGGGCACAGGGCCCCACACCTAAATCAGATGTTCTTTCCAACTGGCAACTGCTCACAAAGAAAAAGCAATTGTTTTATCCAAGGGAGGTTCAATGGGTAGTTAAACCACTCTTAAGGGCAGGTCACCTGCCCAAAAGTAGATGAATGACATGACCAACACCAAACAAACTCAGTGATATTCTTGGAAATGTTTCATCTCATATTTTGTTTTTGCATACTTTTAACCTCCTTTGTCTTTTCCTTACTTACTATGGTTTCTGATTATTTTTATCAGTGTGTGTGTGTGTGTGTGTGTGTGTGTGTGTGTGTGTGTTTCCCCGTTTTTTTTTTCTTTTTCTGTTTTCTCTTTTTATTCTGTTTGTCTGTTTCATTTGTTGAATTCAGGCTTGTTTGGTGTTTTGTTGACTTGTTTGCTTTGTGGGAAAGAGAGAAAGAAGGCATGGCGCTGGATGGATTAACAGGTGTAGAGGCTCTGGAAGGAGATGACAAGGGGACTATGATCAGAATACACAGAACGATAAAATGTATTTCAATAAAAAAGAATGGTAAATAAATTCATAAATTGTTATAAACCTTTAACAAAAGAAACGAATGACAAGAAAACCAGTCGTAATTGTCAGCAAGGAATATTTAGGAAAGGAAGAAGAGGAAGAGGAGGAAGAAGGAGGAGAAGAATTCATAATATATGAGGGATTGTTCTTTGTCCCCAAATCTATTTCTTCTCTTTTATTTTAATAAAATTTATACTTGGGATTAGGAAAAATCATGAATCCTTGGGCAGAAATATTTGACTCTCCAAATGTACACAACTACTCAGAAGCAGATAGGACTTAACATTTAAACTGCTAACTCCTAGCATGACATATCTAGTGTCTGTCCTGTCTGCCCTTAGAGAAAACTGAAGAACAAGAAAAAAATAAGAAAACTACAGGAAAAGGGAAACGATGATGATGTTTTGGTCAAATGAGAGCACGCTTTTTCTTTGAATGGCCTAGAGAGGCTCAGTTCAACCTGGAACATCCTCTAGGATCAAACATGTGAACTCTTATAAGGAATGTATCCTAAAACCACCGCCAGACCCAATCTGAGTCCTGAGTCACAGAAAACAAATGGCATTTAGCATTCTGAGAGTATGACTATATCACAGTTTTCTTTTTAAAGTTTTATTTATGTTTTCATAAATATTTAAGGAATGCTATAATTTATACAAAGTATAAAAAATTTAGACTTGTATTTCAATGAATTTTTATGACAACGAATACATACATAGACAGGCTTCTGAACCCTGCACAGGTAGTCTATTTTTCATGGTTCTTTCGCAGCTCTTCAAAACAAAACTTCCCATGCAAGGTCATATGAGATTTTGTTTTCTCCGAACTCAGGTTCACCTTGCCCATTTGAACTGAACTTGAATGGAGTTTGGGGTCTGACATTTTAAAGCAACACAAAAATGTATCTATACTATTGTGGAAGACAGTTTTTTAAGCATTAATTTTATTAATTTAACCTCATGCATGCTGGTCAAGAACTGTACTACTGAGATATATTCTCAGCCAGATGTCTTTTTAAAACTAATAAATAGCATTCTACCGTGGTGACAATATGACAGCAATTTTTCCATGTTTTAATTTTGTTGTTAATTTTATGGGTTTCTAGTTAATTATGAATAAAGCATATATAGAACCCTAGTATGTTTTATTTAATGTGCATAAGATTTTATGTTGATTAGATTTATACATACTAATGGGTTATTATATATGTGTGTATATCATATACATTTATTATATATTAATTATATATATTTATTATACAATATTAGGGTGAATAAATAATGCAAAATGTTTTAAGGGAGTCATGCCAGGTTTCAGTCCATCACAGTGTGTAAGGATTTTTATTGCTGTATATTCTCAGCAGCACTTGGTTCGGTTACCATGGCTTCTGAACAATCTGCATTTTGCAAATAGCCTCATTACCATAGCCTGTGTCAAATTACATGTAAGTCATTAGTTAGGGGAAGATAAATTCTTGTAGTTTAAAAAATGTCCATTGATGATGAATTCTCAAGAGACATAGACATCTCACTCCTTTTAAACATCAGTATTATTAAAATATAATTCATACAGTAAAACTCACCCATGTTAAACAGAATACTTATTGAATTTTAATAATTCTACATAATTATATAATCCCTAAAGTCATCACATTATAAGGTAGTCTTCTCTCTCTCAAAGATCCCTTACATCTCTAAAGTCCCCCCCCCCACACACATACACTCCTTCTTGCCGATTACTGTTCTATTGTGTGCTATCAATTGCATGAGAGAAGCACAAACATTTCTTTCATGTAACAAAATAATCTTGATATTGAGCCATACTGTCATTTCAAATCAGTGGGGGGGGGTTGCATTTTTATTCCTGAGTTGTATATTACTTAGTCATTTAGATGGTGACAAAAATTAAACTCTGCCCAACTTGCTGATATGAGTAAACATGCTTTCGGTGTACAAGGGTGAGCTAATATTTTTATATATCTTGTATAATGACCCAGGAAAATAATTTGGTTAGTGTGCATGCATGTGACTTCTTCAGAAACTGCCACTGTTTCCATTTATAGTACTGAAGGAGAGTTGGGATGGTTTCAAATGTACACCAAAAGTTGCTGTTAATACTCGTTTAACTATAGTTGTTCTAATGTATGAGTATTGGATGGAATGGTGTTAGGGTTCATTTATGTAACAAGAAAACAGAACCACTAAAGGAAACCTTTGCATTACTGGGACGATTGATGCTGGTTAGCTGGAGCTAAGACACTAGCAGTGATTAAGAAGAGACCAGAATCACTAAGGTGAAATCTTCTGGGAAGTGTTTCCTGAGAAACACAGAGAAGCTGCATTCCAGAAGCAGCCATGGTTGTATCTCGTGTTGGCAGACAGACTTGGTAATGTGTAAGAGTCATCCTGGTGGTACTGGTTTTGAAACATGAAAGGGTAGCAGCTGAGGCTTGGCACTGTGAGAGGCCAGGAGAGGTCATTGGTGAAGGTGCAGCCTCAGTGGCAGTTGAAGGACTAGGACTGAAGGGATCATGCAGAGGAGTTGAGGCTTAGCACCATGAAAAGAGCCTATGAGAGGCTATTTGTGAAAGTGCAATCCAGGTGCAGCAGAAGACAGAGGTGCTTTGGAGTTGTCAGTACCATGAGATGACCACCAAGAACAGCAGCAGCAGTGTAGTACAGGCAGCTGGAACCTAGAAGCTACAAAGGGCAGAGCTGGAAAAGTGACCTGAGCCCTTAGAGGAGCCCAGAAGATAGTGAGTAGATCCTAGACATTGGACAGTTAGAGTTTGAATTTGCTTTTGATTGTGACTGTGCCCTGATACTTTTTCCCTCTTGAAGTAAGAAAGTATGTTAGTGGAACCCACAGTTAAGAGACTTTGAACTGTAAAAAGACTCTGAATTGCAAAAGAGATTGGCTATTTTAAAGGGATTGAAATTTTAATATTAATAATTTGTTAAGATTGTGGGACTTTTAAAGTTATTTAGATCTTGGGGAATAATAAGTAAGTAAGGCTTGAGGCTTCATAGCGATGTGTCTGTGTGTCAAGTTGACAAAGGGTCAGTCATACTGGCTGGTTTTATGTGTCAACTTGACACAAGCTAGAGTTATTACCAAGAAAGGAGCCTCCCTTTAGGAAATGCCTCCCTGAGATCCAACTATAAGGCATTTTCTCAGTTAGTGATCAAGGGTGGGAGGGCCCATTGTGGATGGTGCCATTGCTGGGCTGGTAGTCCTGAGTTCTATAAGATAGCAGGTTGAGCAAGCCAGGGGAAGCAATCCAGTAAGCAGCACCCCTTCATGCACTCTGCATCAGCTCCTGCTTTGAAGTTCCTGCCCTGTGTGAGTTCCTGTCCTGACTTCCTTTGGTGATGAACATCAATGTGGAATTGTAAGCTGAGTAAACCTTTTCCACCCCATGTTTTGTGCAAGAATACAAACCCTGACTAAGACAGCATCTTCTGCTCATCTTCTTTGTAAGCCCTGTAGGCTATCCTAGTTTCTTGGTGATTTCAGCATGCCAGGTCCCCAGAAGATCTCTGCTGGTATCTGAGATGAGATCACAGTAAATTTACAGAATTCCAAAGGGAGAACTGACAACTTAACTTTCATTAGCCATTCAGTGTATGATACCTCTCTCCATTTTTTAAAGATATTTTCAGCTTCTCTTAATACTCTTTTGTCATTTTTAGCTTATACATCTTGAATAATTTTCACTATATTTACTACTACTTATTATACATTTACACTTTTGCAAATGGCTTATCTATGAATTTTCAATTTTAGTTGGAAATAGCTTAAATAATTTTTTCATGTTGAATTTATTATCCATAACTCTACTAAGCTCATTTATTCCTTTAATATTTTCCCCTTTTTGTATACTCTACAGGAAAAAAATATGTTCTGGCAATAAATAAAATTAACTTTTTTGTAATTTTGCTCTTGTTTTGCTTGAGCTAGCATCATTAGTGAATGTTAAACAGATGAAGAAAGGGTAGACACATGTTGGTCTTGTGCTAGTCTTAAGAGAGTACAGCTACTGTTCTTCAGCATGAAGGATTATATTAGATGCAGAATAATTTTTATAGATTTTTGTTTGTTTGAGGCAGGGTTTCTTTGTATAGCCCTAACTGTTCTGAAACTTGCTCTGTGGACCAGGTTATCCTCAATTGCAGAGATCTGCTTTTCTGTAACTCCTGAGTGATGGGACTAAAGGTGTCCACCACCATTTTTTTTTTGGTAGATTAAAAAAACAAAGTACAAAAATCAAAACTAAAACTAAATAACAACAACAACAACAATAACAACAACAACAAAAGAAAAGCAGTTTGAGTGCTGGAGAAATAGCTAAGTGGTTAGGAGCATATAATGTCCATCCATAGGATCTGAGTTTGGTTTTCAACACTCCATTAGGTGGCTCACTTTAAATGTTGTATTCTCTTAGCAAAACTCCTGTTATTTTGTTAGTCTGGACAGATGACACAACCCTTTGGACTTTTCTCTTTAAATATGATGGTTTTGGAACGTGTTCTAAGTTTTTTTTCTTTATGATAACAGCTCTTATTTTCAAGATATTGGCGTGGAAGACCCAAGAGATGTGGCTACTCTGTTGCCTGTGTTTGATTTCCCCAAGTCAATAGCTTCCCAGACATTCTACCCTTTGGGGCCCTGGGCAAGGCTGACATGTTGTAAAGCTTAAAGACCTTGCCAAACCTTCTTGATTTCCTTTAACCTTATCCACATTTCTATTAATAGTTATCTCCATTTAAATTTTTCAGCATGTCAGTCTTTTGATACAATCAATGTACTCAAATATCAGGTCTTACTGAACACTTAAGACATGTTAATACGTGCAGTCTTTCCTACACCTTTAAAACAAAAGACAAAAAAAGAAACAAACAAACAAACAAAAAACCCTAAAGCCCTCAAAGTAATCTGATCTTAAAGTCAGGTGGACTCTCCTACATACCACTTGGTTGCTTTGCCTTTATACTGAGGCATATATTTCTTTGTAAAATGTAGTCTATGCCCCACCTCGGGATTCATTCCGTGCACAATCACCAAACCCAGACACTACTGTGGATGCCAAGAAGTGCGTGATGACAGGACCCTGATATAGCTGTCTGCTAAGAGACTTTGCAAGAGCCCGACAAATACAGAGGTGGATGCTCAAAGCCAACCATTGGACTGAGAACGGGTCCCCAATGGAGGAGTTAGAGAGAGGATTGAAGGAGCTCAAGGGGTTTGCAACCCCATAGGAAGAACAATATCAACTAACCAGACCCCCTCAGAGTTCTCAAAGACTAACACACCAACCAAAGAGTATACATGGAGCTACCCATGCCTCTAGCCACATATGTTGGCCTTCTTGGGCATCAATGGGAGAAGAGGCCCTTGGCTCGATGAAAGCTCGATGCCCCAGTGTAGGAGAATGCCAGATCAGGGAAGTGAGAATGGGTGGGTGGGTGGGTGGGTGAAGAAACACCCTCATAGAAACAGGGGGAGGGGGATAGGATAGGAAGATTTTCAGAGGGGAAACCAGGAAAGAAGATAACATTTGAAATGTAAATGAAGAAATTATCCAATAGAAGAAAAAAAAGGAGTCCAATGGTTCCCCTTTCCATCCCTCACACTGGTGTGCCATGAAACATTTAAGAACACCCCGAAAGATCAAAAGGAGCCTAATCCTATGCAATCTCATTAGGGTCTCTATTTAAGCTGGAGCTTGAGTGACATCACCATCTCTGATGCAGGAGAGTGGGAGGCAGCCCCAAATCCAGTTTCAGGCAAGCATTTATAGAGGAATGAAGGGGTTATCTAGCCTGGCATACAGCGGATCAGGGGCCAACTGGCTGGTTCTGGGAGCCAAACCATAAACTTTATCTCTGTTTTTTTCCTTTTGGTGGTTGTTAGGAAGTGAAGTGTCAGGGGCAGGCTTGGAACCTGGAGGTGCAAACTTGTTGGGGAATAACCTGGAAACTGGTGAGAGACTCAGGCCTTGTTGGAGGTAACCTGGAAATTGGTGCTAGGTACCGGCCTGTTAACTTGAGGTGAACTCTAAGGCAGGTTCTGTAAGATGGAGTCTAAGACCAAGATCTGGCCTCTCCACACCCTTAAAAAAAAGTAACCTTGAGGATTTTAACTAATTAGCATATTACTTAGCCTATCTTTGCCTCTGATTTCCTCTGTAGTAAACAGAGTTGTTGGTGAAGGTTTTGAGATGTTTGGGGGGTGTCTATGATGTAGAGAACGTGGAAGGTGGTTACTGCTATAGACATTGTTTTTAAATTCAGAAGCTTGAAGGTTCAGGGTTTTTTTTTTTTTTTTTTTTTTTTTTTTTTTTTTTTTTATTCTAGTCTCTGACTCTCATTTAGTTATATTCTTTGGCTTTATTTTTTTTAAAAAAAAAAACTACTTCAATATGATATGTTTGCCCTTCTAATTTTAAGATATGCCTTCATCAACCTAAGATTTCTCTGCTTGCAAGTAATAGAAAGTGTTAATTTCATAGTACACACTAAGCGAGCTTCTACTGTTTGGGGCAAGTCTTGTTTGAGCACTTTGATTAAAAGAGAAGTGTAATTACTGCAGTCTATCTATTCTTCCTATTTGATTATATAAGCCAGCTCTTGGGTTTACTACTTCTGTTGACTCTGAGTCCATCCTGCTTAAGTACATCCTCTGCTTTCTCTTATAATCTTTTTGCTCAGTGATTGTCTTCAGGAATATTTTAGCCCTCACATTAGGGTTTCACCCATGTTCATATTTGAGTTTCCTTTTCATTTTAGCTCTTGAATGTTTAAAGTGGAAATAAAGGCAAAAATCAAGAGGGAAATTGCATGGGTTTAAAATTGGAACAATGACGAGTAAGTTATAAACTGACACCATTGTCTGGGAAGGATTATATAAGAATGAAGTTTCCAAATCTCTTCATATCTCCTATGGGAAAGCATAAGAAATGTTTTCACATTATCTTTTGGTGTGTGTGAGAGAACGTATATATTCAGTACGTGAAAGCAATAAGAATATATGTGTATACAGAGATGATTTTAAAACAACTTGTAAATGTGGTCATGCTGTGCCTAGTGCTTTCCTGTATTGTGTACTGCTTTATATTTTGTTCTTTTTCTTCATGGTCTTCTTGTTAGAGGGCATATAATGCATTTTGATGAAACCCATTCTCCATTTCCATCCCTCCAATTCTTCCAATCCTTTCTTTATTCCAATGACACATTTACCTCTCATCTTAATCTGATCTTTCTTTTTCTCTTTCTGTGGGTGAGAGAGAGAGAGAGAGAGAGAGAGAGAGAGAGAGAGAGAGAGAGAATTTTAAATCTACTGAATCCACTTAGTGCTGTCTGTCTGTACATGGGGGTAGAACCATTTACTGAATCAAGGGTAGCTTTTCAGGGACCACATCCCTAAAGAAAACCTACCCTTCCTCTTCCAGTATCCACTGATTGCCACTAGCTTCTGAGACAGGGATGTGACTTCATGAGCCCCTTGCTAAACTTGAGATTTTTCTCAGGCTCCATCTCATGCTGGTCTTATATATGTAGCCCCAGCTGCTGTGAGTTCATGGTGTAACAGCCCTACTGTGTCTAGCAAACACTGTTTTACTATAGACATCCACTACGTCTGGATCCTAGAATATTCCTGTCTTCTTTCCCACAATGATTCCTGTGTCTTTTTGGGAGGATGTGTGTGATGTAAATGTCCCTTTTAGAGTTGAGTACTTTTATCCTCTGCAGTATTTTATTCTCTAATTGTGTGTCTCTTCATGTTCCTTGAAAAGTCCCCTCTTCTATTAGTTTTAAATTTTTAATTAAATTCTAATTTTTGATAAATTATGAATGTGAAATGATAAAATAGTGAAAAATTGCTAAGCTTGTTCTGTATGAATTAGGCAGTGAAGTTATTTGCTGAGAGTGACACATCGGTGGTTTGGGCTTTGAGATGTGAGTGTAGTTCATGAAACTTGATAAGGAGAAGAGATGGACAGCATAGAAATCTCTTGGAAGCTGTCATTCTCATAACTCCACAGCATTCCACTGCATGAATGCAAATAATGACATCGACAGTGCTTTGTTATTGAAAGAGCAGACTGAGTTGGCTGAACCATTATTACTGTTAGGATTCTGTCTAAACTCCACCCCACAGTTACCTGGCAATAGCCAGATAGGCGTGGCCCACTATAAAAGGGGATGCTCGGCCCCTCCTCTCTCTCTCTCTTATTCTCTCATTCTCTTAGCTTCTCTCTTGCCTTCTTGGACACTTCTCTCTCCCTTCCCTTCCTCCCTTTCTCCACGTGGTCATGGCCAGCCTCTATGTCTCTACTCTCTCCTTTCTCTGTCTTTCTCTGCCTCTACTACCCCCTTAATTCCCATCCCGATGCCCTGAATGAACTCTATTCTATACTATACTGTCATGTGTCTGGTTCCTCAAGGGGAAGAGATGCCTTGGCATGGGCCTGCTGAGGCACTCCCTTTCCCCATACTCCCATAGAGCATATTCTTAAACATTTTTCTCTTTTTATGATCACAACAATTGGTTTTTGCCATAACTCATAGTAATAGATGTATTAAAATGAACATCAAGTATCTGTTATGCACAACATGAAGAATTCAGCGATAAGTACGGAATTACTGAATAAGCAAGCATCACATCTCATACAGCGAATGTCGTTGCTGGCTCCAAAGGAAGGAGGAATCTGGTAAATTTCCAGCATGTGTTACCTGAAGTCAACTTACCACTCAAAAGCCAAAACTCAGGAGGCAAGAGTTGGTAGGGAGAAAAAAAATCAGATTTATTTAATAAGCATTCCCAGAGAAAATGGTAGATAGAGCTATTCTGCCCTTCCAAAAACAATGTCAGGGAACTCAAGTGCACAAAATGCTTTTAGCAGAGAGAGGGAGTAGGGGGTGAGGGGGCAATGGGCAGAGGGCTGGTTACTGTTAATGAAGCAAAACTGTGATGACTGTGTAAGGGCATAAGCTCCATTCTCGTTCTGGAGGCCCTCTAGAGGTTCACAGATAAGAAATCATTTGAGGAAAATAGTAAGGAATGTGTATAGTTGACAGGAGAGACAGTTCAGATGCACATTCCATGGAGAGATCGGCCATTCAGAGTTTGTTTGGCAATATAAAATAATGTGGACTGTTGTTTTTTTATAAGTATTATGTGAAATGGAGAGAAAGGGTGGGGCTGGGAAGAGGATGTTGCTAAATTATGAAAGGAAAGAAGTCAGATTCTTATTCTTTAACCATCAAGAAACACAGTCCCTTGAAGGGAGAGTGAAGACATGATGGGTATTCGACAATATGATATGACAAGACAAATACCAGTCCTTAGCTTATCATCATACTGACACAGTGAGTCCTAGTGAATGAATGAAACTGAGAGGTAAACATTTCTTAAGGTGCTTCTCACCCATTCAAAATTCTTCAGGTGAAAATTCCTTGTTTAGCTCTGTACCTCATTTTTTAATAGGGTTATTTGGCTCTCTGGAGTCTAACTTCTTGAGTTCTTTGTATATATTGGATAATAGTCCTCTGCCGGATGTAGGCTTGGTGAAGATCTTTTCCTACTTTGTTGGTTACCGTTTTGTCCTTTTCACAGCGTCCTTTGCCTTACAGAAACTTTGTAATTTTATGAGGTCCTATTTGTCAATTCTTGATCTTAGAGTATAAGCTATTGGTGTTCTGTACAGGAAAGTTTCCCCTGTGCCCATGTGCTCAATGATCTTCCCCAGTTTTTCTGTTTTCCTTTTCTATTCAACATCATTAGTCATTAGGGAAATGCTAATCAAAACAACCCTGAAATTTCACCTCACACCAGTCAGAATGGCTAAGATTAAAAACTCAGGAGACAGCAGGTGTTGGCGAGGATGTGGAGAAAGAGGAACACTACTTCACTGCTGGTGGGATTGCAAGCTGGTACAACCGCTTTGGAAATCAGTCTGGCAGTTCCTCAGAAAACTGGGCATGACACTTCGAGAGAACCCTGTTATGCCACTCCTGGGCATATACCCAGAGGATTCCCAGGCATGCAATAAGGACACATGCTCCACTATGTTCATAGCAGCCTTATTTATAATTGCCAGAAGCTGGAAAGAACCCAGAAGTCCCTCAAAGGAGGAATGCATACAGAAAATGTGGTATATTTACACAATGGAATACTACTCAACAATTAAAAACAATGAATTCATGAAATTCTTAGGCAAATGGTCGGAACTGGAAAATATCATCCTAAGTGAGGTAACCCATTCACAAAAGAACACACATGGAATGCAGTCACTGATAAATGGATATTAACCCAGAAGCTCTGAATACTCAAGACACAATTCACATATCAAATCAATCCCAAGAAGAAGGAAGGAGAGGGTCCTGGTCCTGGAAAGGCTTGAGGCAGCAATGTAGGGGATTATCAGGACAGAGAAGCGGGAGGGGGTTGATTGAGGAATGGGCAGAGGGAAGAGGGCTTATGGGACTTATGGGACTTAATGAGGAGGGGAGTACCAAGAAAGGGGAAATCATCTGAAATGTAAACAAAGAATTTAGAAAATAAAAAAAACAGAAACTGAGAGGTAAAATATGAATGGCATGATAATTCTAAAGATGAAAGGGTTGGCTACAGCAGTGAAGAGATATTATTCCCCCACCCCAAACTTTTTACCATCTTTAAGGTTAGAGCTTGACATACCAAGTTGTGTCAATCTATTTAAAAACATTTATTTTCATTTCTACGGCAAAATATCTAGGATGGTAATTTCCAAAGTATAGAGATCCATTGGCGTCTAGCTTGGGAAGCCATACATTCATGCAGCATAGTTCCAGCATTTCCCAAGCTTCTAGCAAGACCTCTTGTTGCATCATAAAGTGATGGAAGGCATCATATGGCAGCAAAGAACAACCATGAGTTATTTATCAAGTATATTGTTTTAATAAAGTAATTCTAATAAATGCCATTATGGGCAGGGTCCCACCATTATAAGCTCATCCCATCCTAATTAATTCTCAAAAGATCCATTTCCAAATATCATCAATGTAATAATAGACTGATAGGTTGTTTTTTTTTTTTCAGTTTTCATCAAAGTGCAAGCTGATGATTGCTTTCCTTATTTTTTTGGAGATTTTATGGCCTTGACATATTTAGCATTAGTATGCATGTAGATGCTAACAGTGCTTTTGAGAAGTTGGTATCAGGAACCTTGGTATTGGAGTTCAGAGATCTTTTAACGAGTAAGCCTGTGGTAATGATAAAGGGCCACTCTGATTAAGCCATGACTCAGTCAATATTTTTACTGCATGTGTGCCTGAATTTTGGTGAAACGGTTTGCCTCAAAATGGCTCTCCTTCTGGCCTACACCTAACATTTCCGATGACTTTTAAAAGTATTTTCTTGAAATGTCATGAGTAAATGAAATATCTGCACTTAGACTAGAATCCTACTTTGAGGTTTGCAGAATTACCTTGGCATCTGCATTCCCTAGGAGATCAAACCATTCCTAGTATTTAGCCAAGGAAGCTTCAGGATGAATGGATGTTCATTTTTGGAATATGTACTCGCAACAAATCATTTTACTGCGTATTTTGAGGTTTAATTTCTTTCTTAGTGAAGATACATTTCCGTGTTACCTTCTGTTTGGCTTTTCTTTCTGTTAAATCAGTTAGAAGGAGCAAGCACAAGAAGCCTTTCTTCCTGGTGGCAACGATCTGAAAAGACACCCTCTAGCCTTTCTCTGAACAAAAGGGAGAGCAAAGTAATGATGGTGAGAGAGCGGCTTGCCAGGCAGCAATTTGGAGGAACTGAAAACTGTCACACTTTGGTGAAGTACTCACTGCTCTGGCCTTAAAAATCTCTCCTTACCTTAGGCCCTTTGGCTGCTCTGTTACGACTAAATATATGTCCATGGTTAGACCCAATCAGCTTCCAAAAAGGACATATTTTGTACCTCTTACCCTAGCTCTCCAATCAGAGAAGAGTAGAGCTCATCCCTACCCAGTACACGTTCCTTTGGAAACCCAACACGAGACAAGAAGGAGAGTCTGAAATTATGTCTCTTTCAGGGGCCAGCATTCATTAGGCCTGGATATGTGTCTGTGGGTTCCTCCTTGTGATGATTAGAAAGGAATAAAGCCAGCCCTTTTCTGGATTTGATTTGTGCTCTTACAGAGTAACAGGAGAGAAATTTTCTTACAAAGATAGTTATTCTTAGTCTATTCTTTCCTAAAGGTGGACTTGAGGTCACCCAATGGGTCGATGAGGCACTCTCATACTGCTATCATTTTTGAGATGACATCAACTTAAGACACTGGCTAGACATTGCAAAGAGTTCCAGAGGGTAGTTAGGGTTGCCTTGGTTTATTCTTTCCAAAAAATTTATTTGGGTCTGCCCCTAGAGCCACGTCATGTTGGAATAGAGTAATGCCATGTAGTGGGTGTCACATAAGACAACAAATTGTAAAGGCAGGAATATGGTTAGCACAGTCACCTTGAAGGTCCATTTCTCAGACAGATGGGAGATTTTATACACACATACAAACTACATTCACACCTGTAACATACACCTTATACCCAAACATACAACATAAATCAGGCTCATGCTATATACTCACAACTCTATATACCATACCTACATACCATACCAACACACATAGAACATAGATAATATACACACACAACTACATAATACAACATCACACACACATATGTTACACACCCTTACATCCCCCCACATGAATAGACACACACACACACACACACACACACACACACACACACACACACAAATACATACACAAGAACAAAAATAAATTAGTGTTTGGTTTTGTTTTATTTGAGACAGGGTCTCTCTTTGTAGTCCTGGCTATCCTGGAGCTCACTTTGTAGACCAGACTAGCCTTGGACTCACTGAAATCCTTATGCCTCTGCTTCCCAAACGCTGAGATTAAAAGCATGTATCCCTGTGCCCAGTCCACAAATGAAAAAAAATTTCAAATGATCCTTCATTACTTATGGGAAGAGCCGGTTTTTCTCAGTAGTTCTGGTATCTGTATTTTTAAAAGTAGTTTAGTTTCCCAATTCATGTGTGTACATCTAAATGGACATATGTCAGGGAAAGTTTATAAGAATTGGATTATACATTCTGAAATTTGGTCTACCTATTAAAATTGTGAGCCAGCATATTTCACCATACGGATACTAAACTTTTCTTTTTGCTAGTCTTTTAGGTGGGAACTATTTAACTATTAATCATTTATTATATTAGTTCTACTGAGTAGTTAAAATAGGTGGTCATTAGTTCATTTAACCACTCTTTCTCATTAAGGATTTAATGATACCATTTTTCCTACACAATACTGTAAGTTAGAATAATTTTAATATATCCTTTTAAGAATTGTAATTTGGAATTATTTGATTAAGAGCTATGTCACCATCTAGACTGTCAAATTGATCCACAAAAAGATCACTTTAGGTGAGTCCACATTCCCTCGAGGTCAAAACAATGCCCCCTCCCCTCACTCCCTTGCTAGTTTAGGCAGTTCCATTCACATCACGTTTTAATGTGTGATTTCTGATAACAGTTTTAAGGCTCTTGATACTTTATTTTAAGAAAAGAAATTAAAACAAGAACTTATTTTTTCCTAAAACAAGGAAAGTTTTGATGACTTCTGGTACCCACGGCATATTTGAAAACAATTTAAAATCAAGGGACTTGATTAGAGCACTATTGCTGCTGTTGGTGGTTTTTAGGGAACCATTTTTTTTTACATGGTGTCCTGCTGTTTATAATTGCATACAGTCACAGCAGGAGACAGGCATTCTACAGAGATAACTTTTGAAGCCAAGTTTGAAACCTGTCCCTCATGATTCCTATCACTCTGCTTTTATGTGGTAATTGTTTTATAATCATCTACACATGCTCTGAATGTGGTGTTGATAGGGACCACCATCCCCTGACAGGGGGGTATCACAGAATTGAGTTTGGGGAAACATGATCAGAGAAGAAGATTTATTGGGGTTGTCACAACTCAACAATCTGACAAGTTCTCCTTTCATGTGATTATTGTCTTCTTTCTTTCATTAAAAAAAATCATTGAGTGTGGATGCATAGTTGAGAAAGGGAGACACACAAGGTTTCTGTAACTTTCAACACTCCATCCGCAAATGTAACACACTAGACAGACAGCCATTGAAGATAACTCTCAAAAATTGTGATAAGAATGCTGAAGTGCTAGCTGGGGTGTGAGTGGGGAAGGACTCAGTTTTCTTGAAGGGGGTGGGTGTCCATTGGGAGTTTGATTATTCTCCAGTGAGTATATGGACAGCATACATTTTTCTTTTTCTTCTGCCACTACTGCTGCTGCTGCTGCTGCTGCTGCTGCTGCTGCTCCTCCTCCTCCTCTTTCTCCTCTACCTTATTCTTTTTTGGAGAAGGAGGTCACAAGAGGTGGGTGTGGGGAGTGTGGATCAGGCAGGGTTGGAAAGTGAGTGTGCTCAGGGTTCATGATGTGAAATTCCCAAATCATGAATAAAAACTTGAAAAAAAATTTTTTGGTATGAGGACCATACAAAAGCTGGACAGTAGAATGCAATAATAATAATAATAATAATAATAATAATAATAATAATAATATCCAACTACTTGGAAGACAAGGTACATATTAACAGTATTCATTCAGTGCAGCCTAAGATATTTTTCTGCAGTTATTCTTCACTATAGGCTTTAATTTTGTGACCTGAAAAATAAAAGAGATGGGTTAGGAAATGCTTATAGATTTATACTCAGCCCAATATTTTAATTAATTAATTAATTAATTAGAGAGAGAGAGAGAGAGAGAGAGAGAGAGAGAGAGAGAATGTGTGTGTGTATGTGGTTGCTGCAGTATACTTTTGGCAGTAAGGGGATAACTTCTGTGAAATCCATTCTTCCCTTCTAAGCAGATTCTGAGCATCTCACTGAGGCTGCCAAGTTTGCACGGCCATGCCTTTACTCACTGACCCATCTGTCCAGTCCCATGTCCAGAGTTTCATTCTACATTTTCCTTATGGGAGAAGGCAATCTTAAAGATTACATTTCAGTAGATATAAGAAAATAACTTCAAATGTAACACTTCCACTCCACACCTGTGAATAACAGAAGACACTGCATAGAGTGATCAAACCATAGACTGACCTGCTACTGTTCTGAAATTTTAATTTAGTAAGTCAAAGAAACTGAATATGCATGTTGACATGTTGGTATGTTAGGGACACATATTTAATGTATTAGTTTTTATGGTTTTGAATCTGACTTGAATTGTAGTTGTGTATTAAAATACCCACTAGTTTTACATATATAATTTTTTCCCTAACCAGAATGCAGAAGGGGCTGTGACATTGAACATTTTTTTAAGCTTGTGTCTTAGGGTTTTACTGTTGTGAACAGGCACCATGACCAAGGCAACTCTTATGAAGGACAACATTTAATTGGGGCTGGCTTACAGGTTCAGAGGTTCAGTCCATTATCATCAAGGTAGGAGCATGGCAGCATCCAGGCAAGGATGGTGCAGGAGGGGCTGAGATTTCTACATCTTCACCTGAAGGCTGCTAGGAGACTTACTCCCAGTAAGCTAGGACTATAGTATTAAAGGCCACGCCCACAGTGACACACCTACTCCAACAAGGCCACACCTCCTAATAGTGCCACTCCCTGGGCCAAGCATGGACAACCCATCACAGCTTGGCATATTTCATAACTTCCTTCCTAGTTTCTTCAGGGACTAGTTCCCCACTCATTGAGATTCTTACAGAGTTGCCAATCACAGTGTTTTCTCCTTTACCTGCCTTTCTCACCAAGTTCACCCAAGGAAAGGCAAAGTGAGCGGTGCTAGCCCACTCTGGGATTTTTTCTGTTTTAGCTTGAGGGAAGGTTTTGTTTTTTTGCTCTTGAGTTGAAAATGTAGGGCTACCAGTTGACAGTCCATCTTGGCAGAGGAGCACAGGCTCAGTGAAAGGGCACATAGACAGGAGCAGGACATCGGCTCAGAGGAAAATGATCGGTTCCGTGTTAGTATGCACAATGGCTCAGGTTCAAGCTCTAGCAGAAAAATCAACCCAGGAAAGCTTACAGAGGGGACCTTGTCAAAGACCATGGTTTCTAACATGTGGCAATAGCAAGTGCGCAACAAGAGAGACTAAGGTCATTTGAGAAAGAGAATTTAAAAGAAGTAGACATGAGTGGATGATGGACTGAGAGAACTCTCATGCTACTGGTTCTTTCTCTGTATTGTTCAACATATGTGTCATCCAGTATGCTCTTTGTGAAAACTGAATGTGTTTTTCAATGTTGATAATATGATAATTTCCACCCTAAGTAATACAGTAATTAGAAATAAATTTAAAGGAGCTCTCTGGTGACGGTTTTTTTGGGGGGTCGCTTAAGTATAGGATACATGCTCCACTATGTTCATAGCAGCCTTATTTATAATAGCCAGAAGCTGGAAAGAACCCAGATGTCCTTCAATGGAGGAATGGATACAAAAAATATGGTATATATACACAATGTTTCTAATTCAGCCATTAGAAACAATAAATTCATGAACTTCTTAGACAAATGGATGGAGCTGGAGAACATCATCCTAAGTGAGGTAACCCAATCTCAAAAGAACACTCGTGGTATGCACTCACTAATAAGTGGATATTAGCCTAGAAGACTGGAATACCTAAGACACAATCCACATATAGAATGATGTCCAAGAAGAAGCAAGGAAGGGCCCCTGACTCTGGAAAGGCTTAATGAAGCAGTGTAGGGAAATACCAGAACAGACAAGAGGGAAGGGGTGAATGGGGGAACAGGTGTAGGGAAGAGGGTTTATGGGACTTGCGGGGAGGGGGGAGTCTGGAAAGGGGGAAATCATATGAAATGTAAATTAATATATCGATTAAAAAATAAAAAGAAATAGATTTAAAATTATATATAATAAATATAAATTATACCTATGTATTTATACACACACATTCATACATTTGAGACAGAGTTTCAAGTCCAGGTTGAATTCCCTGTGTCATTGAAGATGACCTTGAACTTCTGATCATCCTATTGCTGCTCTCTAGGTGCTAGAATGTCAAACCTGTGCCAACACACCCAGTTTATGGGATGCTGGGATGGAATCGAGGGCTTCACCAATGCTAGCCAAGAATTTGACTGACTGAGCTATGTTCCAACCACTAGCTATGTTTTAAAGACCTGTTTAGCCTCAATATATATTATAAAGAATATTCATTGAAAACAATATTAATGATTATTATAGTCAAATGGGTGTCCAGGATTGTTTGTGTTTAAAAAAATGTATCAAGTGTGTTCTTTCTGAGATCCAAATACTAACAAAATGCTAGATAGTATTGAATACATAGCCATAGAGAATTAAAAACCACATGGAAATATCATTGCATTTTAATACTAGTTTTTGGACTTTTTAACTATTGCTATTCTGTGAGAATCCAGCAGGAAGTTAAGATAAGTAACATGAGGTCTGCTCTATATTTAAAGACACTTCCCTCTGGGATCCAGTGGGAATTCTGTAAAACAAACCCTATTCTGTAAAACAAGACCCTTGGGCTACAACATTCCCCAGGTCCTTGAAGCTTTAGATCTGTTTTCTCTCCTTCCATTTCATCATTTCCTGCCTCTGCATTTTCTTCAACTATGATGTATAGTTGTAATAATTGCTTTCTCATAGCAATGACCAGTATTCCTAAGACAATTACTGCAAGAAAGATCTTTGTCTCACGGTTTCAGGAATTTCAGTCCATAGTATGGGGCTCTGTGGAGACTGAGTCTCTGGCAGGGAGAATATCATGACAGCAGCGAAGGAATCTACTAACCCTGTGTTACATGTGAGCTAGAAAGAAAGGTAGTGAGGAAGGATAAGTTATTAACTTCAGAGGCACATCTCCAGCTACCCACAAGCTCCTCAGATTACTATAACCTATCTAAATAGTACTATTAGCTTGGAACCCAGTGTTTAATGTAGAAGCATGTGGGGGAACTTCATATTTTAACTGTAAAAAGTCATCACATGAACCAAAGGATTGTTCAAACTAGGAAATAGTTTACAGTGGTCAAATCCACATGGCTGCTTATGTATTGATGTTTAACACACTCCCTTGTGATTCTGGGCACATGTTTAGCTTATATTGCTGACTCTGCCTGCAGAAGGGTGTGGCCCACTTGTTTATTAAATAGAATAAGTCACAAAGCCACCTGTGGGATAAGTCATTAATCTTCCCTCTCAGTCTTTCACAATCATTTATTCCCTTGTATACTGATGATATACAGAAGCTCAGATGGATTTCAGATGCCACCAGGACAGATAGTAAGAACACAAGTTCCTGTAGGAGTCACGGCATGGAAGTAAAGCTGCAATGACAGAAAATCACTTGGTTCTTCTGGTTGAGAAGAATTTAGTCAAGAGACACACAGATAGTTTAACCATAAGCTTATTTAACGCAGGAAAGCCAGTTTCCAGAGACTGTCTTGGCTGTCTGAAAGGGAGAGGAGGCAGCAACACAGAGGTCACTGATTGTAGACTTTAGCAATGTTCTTAGGACCATTTTTGCAGTGGGTGGCATATTCATCAGATAAGAGGATGCTCATCCTTCCCAAAGTATGGTGGAATGGATTTCTCTTTTGGCTTATTTCTTCCCCCAGTTCTCTAGAAAATCAAGGAATGGTCAAAACTATGATGTAAATGTTGAGGACCTTTGAGACTCTAGACCCTTCCTTCATGTACACATGAGAAAATGCCTAGTGCCTTCATTTTGAACATAATGGAAACATTTATCAGCCACTTAAAGGACGCTTACCACAGCGAGGTATCTTGAACATCAGGAGACACAGCTACCAAGACGGTGCTCTATTGTTTTAATGGCTTCATATTTATCTCCTTTATTAGACTCCTCAACATCCACAATGGATCCAGACTTTCAGTTAGAACATTCTGTTGTCCAAATATTAGCACACAGGCATCCCAGGTTTTACAGTAGTTTGTCAGGCTGCAGACACAGGAATAGAGTGTGGGCTGTCTTGGCCATGCCTTGTCCTAGTCACAAGCCTAACATCAATCTTCTCAGAGAAATGGGGGGGGAATGATTGAGGAATAGTTGGGGGGGAGAGGACTTATGGGACATATGGTGGGGGGAACTGGGAAAGGGGAAAGCCTTTGGAATGTAAACAAAGAATATAGAAAATAAAAAAAATTTTAAAAAAGATTATTAGGCTTCATTTACTTCTTGTTAAAATTTGTTTATTCCTCCGTCACTTACTTGTTTTACTTACATAACATGGACCAAAGATATTCTTTACTAAGATGCTTTATATAATTCTGTCAGGGACAGACAGGATCCTGTGCAAAATGGAAAATGGCCCTATCTCAGTGTGGTTTTGTTGTTTGATTGGATTCTTATGATTTGTTTAAAAAGTCAAGACAAAGCTGTAGTGTAGAGGTTTGGGGAATAATAAGTGCTTTTTTTTCACTTTGTCTATATGCTGTCTTGTTTTGTTTGGCCATGTAGTTCTGGCTTTCCTGCTGTTTTACAGTCCAGGCTGGCTGTAACCTCAGAGTAACTTTCCTGATCAGCCTATATGTAGGGTTACAGGTATGACCCCTTACTAGGCGTATTTTTTCACCATCACAGCTCCAGTTAGTAAATGCCCTTCTGTTACTTGCTTTCTCTTTTGTTATGATGCCTGCATCAGTTCTTACATTAATCTTCCCAAAGAAACGGATTATAGTTGATACGTTGCTTCTGGAAACTTCACTGACTTTTTTTTTTTTTCTTCTCTCTACAGTAATGGGCTGTATGTTCTCTTGAATGGCAAGGTTTATTTATAGCATAGGTCCTTCAATGTCATTGTCCACAGAAAGGAGTATAATTCCAAGGGCATGCTTCACTCTGGATGCCACACACAGCTCTCATTAGCAGTAATGAGTACTACGTGTGTGACCGTCCCTTGTGCTGGACCACTTCTCCACGGCTGCACGGAGAGGGCCTCTGCCATTGATCACACCATCCTCCACTCTTGTTTATTTACTTTTTTCTTTAAATAACTTTCCAAACATAATAAAGTGGGAACATTCCATTGTTTATCTCTGATTAATAGGTTCTTTTAAATAATAGCTTCGAGGTCTTCCAAAGGGGAAGGACAGAGTTTGCTCTCCCTAGATGAACGACAGTGCTAAGGAACTCGGTTTTATTGGAAAGCCAAATCATCCATTAAGCAAAATGGATTGTAATATTTTGAGGTTCAGGAACTCTGAGTCTTTGGATCCAACCCAGTATATAACACTCTGTTAGGCATAGAGTAGAGAATCCATAACCATGGATTTTACCCTTCATATTTACTCATGTTTAAGAAAAGCCTTGAAATCTATGAAGAAAGATTTCTTTCTTCTTTGAAGAAAGCCCTGGTCTAAATGTGGGTATTAATGTAAGCTTGAGGAAATCTTTCACTTGTGAGTTTCAGAAAAATACCACATAATTGTTTTCTCATATTTCTAAATGCTACTAAAACAGTAGGCATTATAAACTAAAGCCCCATTGTTCATTGTTTTTGAAAATCTGAGAGCTACAGAACATACGTTATATAAAATACAGTAGAAAACCGGAGGTGCTTCTGTCCCTCGGGGAAGATGAACAATGTTGGAAGATGTTTTTGTTTGTTTTATCAGAAGGACAAATTGGCATAGGCTGGGCAGAGACAAGATTTGCTACCGCCATCCAACACCCTGCAATGCTCACACAAAAGATTAGCTCACTTAAAATATCAGTTTTGTTGAGACTGAGGAATTCTATACTGGAGGTGGTTTCTGTGGCTCATGAGAATAATGGGAAAAGAGAGAGTTTCTCATTGAGCAACTTTCTAAAACAGATGATCATTTAATCCTGTTTTGAAAGGAAACTATTTTAATTAGTATAAAAATGCTTTTGAATAAACACTAAAAATGGCCTGGAAAAATTCATGTCAGATTAGGTTTTCATAGTCTTTTAAAAATATTAATTTTTGATGTATAATTATATCATTTCTTCCATACCTTTCATCTCTCCAAAATCTCCCATATACCCCCTTCTTGCTCTTTCAAAATTATAGCCTCTTTCATCATTCATTGTGGTTACACACCCACATGCACATGCATGTGTGTACACACCTACACACACACATACCTTCCTCCCCCCCCCAGTCTAGGTTCCATATGTGAGAGTAAATGTGTCTTGCATGTCTTTCTGAGTGTAGATTATTTTGCTTAGGAGGATTCCAGTTCCATTCATTTTCCTAAAATGGTGTCATTTTTCTGTATAGCCGAATGAGATTTCTTTGTATATCTACATCATATTTTCTTTATCTGTCTAGCTGTTGATAGATATCTAGACTAGACTTTAAGAGAAACTTGCCTGTACCTGTTTACTACTGTATCATCCGAAGTAGCTGATGATAATTCTATTAATTCGGTTTTTGACTCTGCTGGAATTCTTATCCAAGTTCACTCCAAACACACCCCTGCAGGCGTCCTTAAAATAATATATTCCCTTTAGGTATCTGCTGGAACTATTATGGGATAGCACTTAAATTACTGGTAAAGCCACCTCAACATTTCTGAGGTCATAGTCAAACGAACAGAATGTGCAAGAAAAGCAGCCTGTTTGGATTTAATCACACTTTGGGGGGATGGGAAGGGTCTTTCTCCAAGAAGAAACAAACTCTGTTGTTTGAAATTTCCACCACAGGAGCATGGCTTTCAGGGCTTAATTAGTCTTGCTCCTGCCAAAATACAGAAGTTTTCTCAAGTGGAAAGGAGGAAAAAGCCTTCCTTGTTAGCACCCACCTATGTCTGCAGAGCACTGTTGTGATTCACATGTCCGGGCATAGCTGAGTCTATTGAAATTCTGAAGGCGAATAATGTATGATAGAACGCTATGCCCCAGAATTTGTTTTATTATCTAAATTTTGCAAACTTTAATGCGCCTCCCAAGAAGTTGTCTCTTTTTATTAAGTATTACAAGGAAATGAAAGAGAAACAAAAACTACAGAGGAGAGAGAAAAAAAATCATCTTTCCAAATTATTTCAAAGCCATAGTACGTGAATTTGAATTAATAAGCGAATCTATTTCAGTATAAATTATGTTTAGAGGAAAAATCTGTTTCTCCTCTTCCAACTGAATAAGTATCTATATTAGTGTGAAATAGCAAGAAATTATTAGCTCCTGAGACTGCCTATATTAACAACTGTGAACTTGCATGAAAATCTAATGCATACAGAGTGAAGCAATGTGGGAGGATTATGGACTTGGTTGTATACATGATAGGAGTCATGTATCATACCTAAAGGGACATCACTCAAGACTTCACCTGAAACAAATGCCTTCTGTCCATTGAATGTTGTGTACCATCAAAACTCTTATGCTGTTGTCTTCATCCTCAATTGATTTCAGGGTATGAGCATTAATTGCATAAATGAAAGTTTTACATTGTGACACTTTAATAGATGCATACGTTCCTTTGGTTGTGGTCAGCCTTCATTACTCTTCCTTATTTCCTAACACCCCTGACACCCTCCTCTTTCCCTTCCACATTAATAGTCTTCCTCATTCTTCTCCTCCCTCCTCTGTTGTTCATCCTGATTACCATCTGAGACATACCATGGGATACTGGTCTTTTCAAGTCTGTCACATTTCATTTGGCATGTTGACCTTCAGTTTCATCCATTTTTATGGAAATGTCATGGCTATTTTATGGCTAAAACATTCTGTCTTCCTCCTGACCCCCACCACTCCTGCCCATGTGTGTGTGTATGTGTGTGAGTGTGAGTGTGTGTGTGCGTGTGCGTGCGTGAGTGCATGCGTGCCTGTGTGTGTGTGTGTGTGTGTGTGTGTGTGTGTGTGTGTGTTGAAAGCCTATGTTTCTCTGCTTTCTGATTGTGGATACAATGTGACCAGCTCATTTGGCCTGCCACATTGACCTTGCCCATCATGATGGACTGACTATATCTTTAACTGTGAGCTAAAATAGACCCCTTCTGCCTTAAGCTGCTTTTGCCGGGGTCCTCTATCACAGCATCAGGGAAAGAACTGAGGCATGAAATTAGCTGTCTTGTAAGAAAAGGCAGGAAAGCTGGCATGTCTTCTCTCTGCTGTGTTAGAAAGACACAGTGAGATGGTTGTCTGCCAACCAGGAAGAGTGCCTTCACCAGACAGTGCATTTGCCTTTGTCCTGCCCTTGGGATTCCCAGTCTGAAGATGTGGAAGAACTAATCCTTGCTGTTTAGAACATGCAGTTTATGGATTCTCTTATAGCAGCCCACACCAACTAAAATACTTTCTCCTCTTTGTTTTTCTTTTAAGAAAGAAAGGCTTTTTAAATAGTCATTTATCCATCTGCTTTGTCATTGCTTAGTTTTTCTTTTTTTTCCTTTTATTGAAAATATTTTTTCTCACACAATATTTCCCCAATTAAGGTTCCCTGCCTCCTCTCCCTACTCCTTCAGTATAAATAAATAGAACTATATTGAGATTAAAAAAAAACTATAATGAGATAAAGTAAAAACTTCAAAGTAGAGCAGAACAAAACAGAAAGAAAATTAAAAGGGTCCAAAGAAAGACACAAGACATGAACATAGATTCAGGGACCCCCTTGTTTGCACACTCAGGAAACCCATAAAATCACTAAGGTAAAAAGAGAAGTGTGTGTGTGTGTGTGTGTGTGTGTGTATGTATGTGTGTTTGTGTGCATATGTGTGTGTAATTTCAAATTTAAAATAAGGTGAAATTTAACAAGAATAATTGAAAAGCTCTGACACATCATTATGAGGCAAAGAACCTCCAAAGATGCCCTTGAGTTTGTCTTCTGTTGGCCATCTACTCTTGAACATGTACCCTGTCCTTAAGAATAGTTTGTTTTCTCAGTGAGATTCCCTTGGAGAAAACTAAATTTTCATTTAAAAATTGTTATTAATTGGAGATAGTGTTTTGGAAGAGGGCATGTGTCCTCTTCTCCTCTGAGTGCTAAGACTAGATCAGGTATAGACTCGTGCAAGCATTATACATGATGCCTCAATCTCTGAGAGTTCATATGTGTGTGTATGTTGATTTAGAGAGCCCTGTTTTCTTGGTGTCCTCTATCACCTCTGACTCTTACACTATTTCTACCTCCATTTTCACAGGGTTCCCTGAGCTTAGAGGGGAAGGATTCCATCTTGTTTTGGGCTGAATGTTCCAAGGTCCCTCGTCTCTGCATATTGTCTGGTTGCGGGTCTCTGGATTTGTTACCATGTGCTGCAGGAGGAAGCTTCTCTGATAATGGCTGTTGCTCTTTCATATTAAAGCAACTTAGGGGATAAGTTATTTATATTCATGAGTAATAAATATATTTCCTAATGATTTTTACATATTCATGTATTTAGAAATGAGCTGAGAATAAGTCCTGGAGAAATGGCTTTCTGGGATCCCGACATCAGCCTTTTACTGCCTATGTTACAAATGAAGCATGCCATAGGTGAGGGCAGCTACTGATAGATTCTAAGGGCTTGCAAACTATCCAGGTGAGCCAAAATGGAAGTTCCAAGTTTAATGAGAACCTGTCTCAAAGAGTAAGTTGGAGAAGAAGGCATGTGACATTGACCACTGCCCTCCACATGCCTACAGACTTCATACACACATGCATATTTGCACAATAGAAACAAAAACAAGATAAATAACTAAATAAATAATAAATACAAAATTGAGCTGAAGAGGCATTTTTATTGTTCACACACCATGCTGTAAGCCTGTTCTCTGTCTGTAGAATATGGACCTCAAAATTTAGGAAATTTTCAGACACCACAATGGCTGACACTAAAGAGAGTGGAAAAAAATGGCTGCTTGAGAAACCAACCACTGTCATCAAATTGAGAATCATTTTGCCAAAGTACAAATTAAAAAAAAAAAAACAAATCAATTGGAGAAAACTGATTTTCCTTTTACCAGTGAATATCAATTGCAGATAACTTTCTGGTTAAGGGTGGGACTCAATATCCCCTTATCCTCTCAGGGTTGGGACTCTGACTCCAACCTCTTTAGGTCTTGAGTGAGATGCCATAGTCTCTCTGAGTTCGAATGTGGGTGTTACTTGGTATATCAACCAGACTCTAGGGCATTGGTAACAGATCCAGACCCAGTAGCAATTGGTCAACATCAAGTGAACTCAATGGTATTTTCGTGGAGTTTTTGATCATTTTGCTTTGTTTTGGCATTTTTTTTCCTATGGTTGATCTTTGGCCTGATGTGATTTCATGTTTATGATTTTGTGAATTTTTTTGTTTCTTACCTATTTTGGGAAAGAGAGAGACAGAGAGAGAGACAGAAAGACAGAAAGACAGAGAGAGAATGAGAGAAAACATGAGCTGGGTGGGTGGTATGGGAAGAGTTGGGGAGGGGAGACATGATCAAAATATATTGTATGAAAAAACTTTTAATAAAAAATATCAAATTGAATGAAGGCTCTGTATCTTTGGAAATACTGGTTAAAATTCAGCAAGTTAAAGAGCCCAACAACAGTTTTTAAAGATTTTAAAGCAACTGTGAGAGCATTATTTAAAAAGAAAAAAAACAAAAACAACCAACCAACCAAACAAACCAAAAAAATCCTAAGTAAGCACTGAATAAACCCAGAACTGTAAATATTGGTAACCTAAAATTATAGATTAAAGAATGACTTGGAAATTATTAGACACAGGCAAGGGAATAACAAACAGATCAATAAGAATTCCTAAGCTAAGGCAAATAATAGGACTCCAGGTTTAAAGGGGACTAGCACGGCCTATGCTGGGTCTATACAGGAAGAGTACAGTCTTGGAAAAGGGAAACTAGATCTACTAACAACTAGACAATAGAAAGAATAAGACAAAACACAAGAGAAGATACTGCTACAGACAAGGAGTTTAAGTAACAATACTTTTTTTCATCTTAGATTTAAGCTGCTTTTTTGTCTATGGGAACTTTAAAAACAACTCAAATGGACTTCAGTGTCCACGTGTGCAAAACAAAACCCATTTTTTCTTTTGCTTTCCTTTCCTTTGTTGTTGTTGCTATCCAGATGAAACCTTTTTAAGATGTAAACTTTTGTTTGTGCCCAGATGATTCAAATTTGAAAAGGGAGGTTCTCCCTCTCAGTTGCCTTTGTAAAGTAAGAATGTATTAGTGCAAGCTTATCGAATGCATACCATTGAAAGGTTAACGATGAATAAGGCCATGTATATAAGTAACAATGAAAACTCAAGAGAGCAGAGTAATATGGGAGAGAGAAGTTCAATACAGTATGAACTTCCTTACTAGATGAAGTGAGTTTGAGACACAGGAAACTTCCTGGGTCAAATGTCCAGTACAGAAATCTGGGAAAGAAAACTGGTCACCAGTTCATGCCTAACGACCTTTAATATTTCTCAAACTCCAATTTATATGTATCAGATTAGTTTAAAGACCATATTGAATAAACAGTTGGATAACACAGTAGGTGGCTGATAGCTTTCTGCTTACTTTTGGATAAACTGTGATTCTCAAAAAATATCTTAATTGATTGTTTAACTAAAAGCTGTAGACCATTAACACTTCAAAAATCACTGAAAGCCTTAGTCAGAGTTAATTTTGCTATGCTCATTGGATTCCTTCCTTCCTAGCTCCCCAGGGAGAGTCATAAGACCAGATTTTTCCCTATCTAGCCATTAACAAGATTTAAGCAGTTGCCACTCTAAAGCAGGTCACCCTTCCCTTAGTTTGAGCTCAAGTTATATGAAAAAGGGGGTCATAGCGACTATTAGCTCAGAAGGTGATCAATATAGGTTTGTGGAATGAATGCGTCATTTACTGAAGTCCAATTTCATAATGGGTTCCTCCATTCTGTCCCGAACCCAGAACCACAGTCACACACCTTATGCTTCAACTTAGTTTCCATTGTCAAGGACACACATGCTACAGCTACATCTTTACCCATGATTCAGCACTCACCATGGCAATTATGACACAGGGCTGCTGAAGGTGGATGCTACTTTGAAATGCTGCTTTTCTCTATTCTGCGAACTACAGTCCCACCCATTAGGAAACACACTGTGCAGACAGCCTGCCGTCTAAATACCAGGCATCGGATAGGACAGAGCTCTCCTAGAATATCAGGTGGATTTTTTTGCATAATATGCCACACCACATTCTTCCTAGTTTGTGTGCCAATTTACTCCCCGTTAGGGTTAACTAGAAGCCAAGCAAAACCCTCCTACTCAGGCCAACTTAATGTCACTATCCTCTCTACCATCTTTAATCCAAATTTAGAAATCAATTGATAAGTGTCTTGTCCTTTTCAAGAAAGTCTTGAATACACAGAGAGGTGGGGGGTCTAGGAGGAAGCTTCAAGTACTTTTTTTTCTAGCTTAAAGAAAATGATTGTAAAAAGCACATCATCTTATCACTCTAAACTATTGCAAAAGATGGAGAAATTGCTGGTACTTAAGTCCAGTGGGAGACCTTATTACTGGCCATGAAATAGAAGTATTTTTGCCAACTATATTCAGAGGATAGCAGCTATAGTGGCTTGCTAGGGTTTACAGGCTCTATTCTGAATAATCAAATAAATTACCAATTTCACTCCTTTAAGCTAGTATCTGGCTGAGTGAAGACTTGATTGTTTCTTCTTTGTCCTGATAGAGAACGTTACTGTGATCCAAGTTGTTTAAAGAGAAACTAGATTCTCATCCCAAATTAGATAAGTCCTTCTTAAGCATTTTAGAGACTGAACCAGGCATGGCCGTATATGCTTTTGATCCCAACACTTGGGAGGCAGAGGAAAGCCTGGTGTACATTGTGAATTTTAGTACAGCCTGAGCTACATAGTCAGACCCTGTCTCGAGACAAAACAGAACAGAACAAAGCAAGACAAAACAAAGCAAAACATAGCAAAGCAAAACAATTCCAGAAAGAGTTCAAGGAGAGACTTTGCTATATAGCAAATTCCAAGATTCCATGCTAACCGAGGCTATATAAGATTTGGTTGAAAAAAAAATGTAGAAAACTGAATAGCTGGAACTACTTTCCTGCTTCTATATTTGGGGAATAGTAGTGTATCAGAATCCTAGTTCTTCATCTTAATGTGAATACTAAAATAACACATAAGCAGCTTATTGAGTGGCGAATATCTTCACCCATCTTTTCTTTGGGTCAAGGATTGCACCACTCAGTAAGGATACTTACAGAGGTACTGCTCAGCTGAGTACTCTTTTTTTGTACCAGTCTAGCTGGCAGTTATTTGACTCAGTTGCTACCAGTGACAAGTAAGTCTAAGTGTTCTGGGAAAAGCTTCCATGAGACAAGAAACATTAGGCATTCCTATCCTCTGGATGATCAAGAAGCAGTTAAGATAGGAAGTTCAAAATATCTCCAACCCCTACGTGGGGTTGAAATTCTGTTCTATCATGGTAGACAGAAGGATGGAGAAAGTGTGATGCCTGACTAGGTTTTCAACTATATATCTTATATTTGACAAAAATATTGTAACCCTTATTAAAACTAATTTATTACCATTCATGAGAAATTTCATTTCCAATTAGTATCAAACTATGTTCCTATAAACCAGTCATCTGCTATTACTAGGCAAAGACTACCTTGGGAGAATCATTAAATGCTAGAATGTACTGTGGATCCATCTTGAATATTTCACAGAGTCAATATTCAGACCAATGTATTTTTTTACCTGGGTGCTCTTGTCATTAATGATTCATTGCCCTTCTATATAGTTGTAGATGCCAAGTGTTCAGCAAAATGATAAAGAAAACAAACATTGTGGTTGGAGGAATTTAATAGGCTTGCTCTATTTACATGAAAAACCTCTACTCTTTCACTGCAGTCTAGAATTATAAGGATACAAGCGTCATAGCCTAAAATCAAAAGCTGGATTGGCTGACTTTTCTCACCATAGAAGTGAGAATTGAGCTGAGTGACAGCTGAAATAAATTTTGGTGGTATTGGCCTTGGATGCCCTGATGAAAGGCACGTCCCGACAGTCCTTGGCTCAGTCCCAGGAAATGCACACTAGTGGCCTTAGAGGCATGACACTGAAGAACCACTTAGGGGATCTGCCAAATGCACATGCAGCAGGAACGAGCCTGCCTCAGATAGCCTTGCTGGGCGCTGTGATTACAGCCCTTTTAAGGGATCATAGCAGAGGCAGCAGATTCCATGCTAATCCGCCCTTTAACAACAGATACATTGGTATTTGCTATTAGCTAATAAGCTCTGGTGAGTCAGAAATGGGTCACAGGTATTGCCTTTTGCCTCCGTTGCTGGCCAGAAATATGCTGGGCATTGGATCCAATGAGATTAGGCAAGTACAGGTCAAGATAGCTAACAATCCTAATTATACATATTCATAAAGCAATATGTACCCTTGAAACAGAGTCTACTTTTTTTGAAGTATTCACTTCAGATATGAAATATTTGGGACAACTACCCATTTCTTCTTACAAGCTTGGCTGCCTATTTCCATAATAATGAATAAAGTTTCATTTAGTTATTAAGGGTTGTAATTTTTTACTCAAAGGAATGTCATATGCTCAGGGTTATAAAAGTAAAATAGTAATAAGAAATAAAAGCTCAAAAGTGAAGTTCCCCTTATCTCACAGTGAGACACCTTAGAGAATTTCACAGCCAACATCTTGAGTACTTGCTCAAAATTCTTCTGTGAATTACAACTACATTATGAGTTGAGTTGTACTACTTCCAAAGATATGTTGATGTCTGTCCCCTTGTACCCTAGAATGTAACCTTACATGGAAATGAGTTATCTTCAGGTAAGAGATACTTGGAGAGTGAACCCAATCCAATGACAGCCTCACACAAAGGAACAATTTAGAACACTGGGATAAATACACATAAAAATTACACCATATTAAAAAGAAGGTAGGGATGGAAATGGTGTTTCTATTAGTTAAGAAATTCTAAAGATTGCCAGCAAACACTAGAAAAGAGGAAAGGATATAAACAGTTTCTCCCTTGTGGACCTCAGAAGGAAACATACTGTAGACAGCTTGATTTTCAGTTTCTAAAGTTAGACATCACATGGCAATAGATTAATATATTTCTATTGCTTATCACATAATTTACAAAAGCCCCATTGAGTGAATATACATATAGATATTGTTATTGCTATGCAGATGTGGAAGACACCTAGTATTTTCTTATTTACCAAAGGCTATCATTTATTGCGCATTCTCCCACTTGGCTGATTTTAATTACTTTGTGACTGTTTTTCCCCAGTCTAATCATAGTTGAAATGTTGACAGTTGCTGGGCAAGATGGCGGATGACTCTAATTACATCATCCAGATTATAAATATAAGGTCAGTCTTTGTTGAGTTCAAGGTAAACCTAGGGTACGTGTAGTGTGATCTCTTTAGAAAATAAAAGCTTAAAAGATAAACGACATAAAGGTTAAAAAGTACAAAGTGTTTGCTGCTTTATTCATGAGGCTATAGTTTCTATCACCAGGACCAAAATTTAAGAACATATAAACAACACAATTTTAACATTCAAATTACCATTATAGTTATTACCACAGTTGTTAATAAATGTACCCCTGGCTTTGGATATACAACATTTTACTATTTTCTGGATGCCTGGACATTTCTAAGCCCAGACAATATTTATGGGGATCACAAGAAGATTTTAAGGAAATTATGGGCAGCCCTGTATTTGACACTGTAGAGATTCCAGGAAAGGACATGATAGGGTTGACATATGCTCATAATATAAAAGCCTGGGACCAGCAGAAGTTTATTGATTTTGGCCTTATGCTGACCAGATTCTCTCTTCTTTGGATGTGCAATAGATACCTGTCCACATGCTTATCAGTTTCCCATGCAAATGTTTCCACTGGACGAGCTTGTTATAAAGAACTTGCTCACTACCATATCCCCCATGCTAAGCCCCATGCCTGACCCATAGTCTGTATTCATTAACTAAACATTTTTACACAATCAACAGACATTTCTGTGTGCCCACTGTGAGTTAGAAATCATGTCTCAACATTTTTATATACTAGAAGAGTTAACATTTCTCAAAATACCTTAATACATTGGCACGTTGACATATTAATCAATTTTGTTTGAAGCAGGAAATTAAATGCTTTGTTTTTATGTGTTTGCTTGTTCTGGTTGTTTTTGTCAATTGGGAAAGGAAGATTTCTTAGAGTATGTGCTAACTTTGTTTCAATCACTTCCATTCTGTGTGTCCATCAAAGCTTCAGGATCTATTTAAAACTATGACTCCTTTCACAACTATCAAGGCGTGAGATAAGCAATGAGCTGTCCTGTTAAGCAACTGACCCTGCAGTTGTTGCAGTGACCAGAGATGGATTGAGTCATCCCATTCCACTGTATTTGATGTGGCTTTGTAGGAAATGTACCCAGCAAAAATTTTCATTTGGAGGACCTAGTCCATACATTGTACTTACTTTCCTCCAGATTTCTAGAGATGAAATCTAATATAGTCCTCTAATTAGAGGGCTTATCAATTGGCAGATCATTGATAATTTAAATACATACATTGATCTACCAACCTCTCAAATATTTTATTACACATACTAGACCAGCCCTTCTTTACCTGTGGGTCCCAAACTCTTTCTCAATGAAATGACCCTTTCACAGGGATTGCCTAAGACCATTGGAAGACACAGATATCTACATTGTGATTCATAACAGTAGCAAAGTTACAGTTATGAAGTAGAAACAAAAATAATTTTATAGCCTGGCATTATCAAAACATGAGGAACTGTATGAAAGGGTCACAGCATTAGGAAGATTGAGAGCCACTACACTAAACACATTCATGGACATTAATTTGGTGACATCTGAAATCAGTGCTTTGATACAAATATTAGTCTTTATTTTATAAATGGTAAGTCAGAGCTCAGGGAGTGGAACAAACTTCAAATTCAGAATGCTATCACAGAAGCATGTTCAACTGCTGTAAATGTTGTTTGTGTTTTTCATTATCGGGGAAGGCGGGGCTCAAATTTCTGTATGTCCTGTACTAGTTTCTCCTTCCTCCACTATTTTCTTTATTCATTTCCCATTCCCAATCACCATTTTCCATTCTTACTTTCTCGAGTTTCTTCTATTTATTAGGCTGTCCCAGGACACAGAGATTACAAGTAAAGAGCAGAAGGGTTTGCCAGAATGAGATATAATGAAGAAATGTGTTTGAGGAGCTTTAAGTTTTGAAGAAAAAAAAAACAAAACAAAGGCCAAGAAATGTTCAGCAAAATCACAGTTGCTCTTAAGGTCATCTAGGATGTAGGTTGAGTCAGGGAAGAGTCCAGAACTTGTGTCCATTTCTCGTCTCAGTGTACTGCCTAGTCTAGATACATGGTCTAATCTGGCCATGCTTGGTTGGATGAGTGTTTTTAGAAAATGCATAATGTGAATGCTTGTGGAAAGATCTAAATAACCTGAAAATGGGGAATGTCAGGGAGACATGACAAGTAGCAGTGGTCCACGGGGGACTCTCTCTGGATGATAATAAAGACTGATCCTGGACCTATGACATGGAAAGCCTCTCAATGATTCAGGAGAGATGGGTTAGAAAACAAAACTGCTTTTGTCATTAAATATAGAAAGAGTCATTAAATATAGCAAGGACACATGACATAACATGATGTAGCTCCTATTCACAGAAAGTAGGACACTGGTACTTGTATGTTCTCAGAAAGACTTATCACTTGTTCTACTGTTTCCACTGAAAAGATATCAATTAATGCCCTACTTTCTGTACCTTAGATATGTGTGTGTGTATTGTGTGTATGCACATACACACACACACACACACACACACACACACACACGACATTTTCTTATTGATTATGAATTGTGGAGGAGGAACTTGTCTTATTGGGATCTTCTTACCCAAAGGAAACTTGGTTTCTCAGCTGCTCTGGGCTGTAAGATAATCTCAGTAGCAAAAGCCTTGCCCAGAGGGGAAGAGTCTGAGTTGATCAAGATCTGCCTATGATGGATAGGCCCAGTTCCTAGGTCTAGTGTAAGAAAATCTTGTGTGGCCACATACCTCGACAACATTTCCACATGTAGTGTGGCTGCCTGCCTATTTGTCACTTCCATGGCAGCTTTATCAATGCAGAATCTAACATTCTTTTCTTCATTTACCTTACTCTTGTTCTGGCTCTCAGTGGTTTTTATCCTGGAAGAGTAGAAGGGTAGAGGTAATTTGGGACCCCTTCAAATTTAATTGTTATAAAAAGGGTTTTCCTATTAAGCAATGAAAGAGAATATTTCAAAAATATAAACAGATATTAAAATGGGCAGCTATGTACTTGAGGACTGCAATATGTAACTTCATAAGTGGTGATTTTTCTTCCTCTTCCTCCTCCTCCTTGTCCTCCTTCTCTTCTTCGTCTTCTTCCTCCTCTTCTTTTCAGCTTGTTACAGCTTGTTACAGTGTCTACTGTTCCCTTTGGTTTTCAATGCCATAAACTCCATAGGATTACTCCATTTGTATGAAAGCAGGCTTGGAGAAGTGGGGTGACAAGTCCTCTTAAAAACAAACAAACAAACAAACAAACAAACAAACCCACATAGATTCACAGAGGCTGTTCCAAAGGCTTTGCAAATATCAATTGAAAATATCCAAAGTTACAAAAAATGTGGTCTATATACACAATGGAGTACTATTCAGCCATTAGAAACAATGAATTCATGAAATTCTTAGAGTAATGGATAGAGCTGGAGAACATCATACTAAGTGAGGTAACCCAGTCTCAAAAGAATGCCCATGGTATGCACTCACTGATAAGTGGATATTTGCCTAGACTCTTGGGACACCAAAGACACAATCCACATATCAAATGATATCTGACAAGAAGGAAGGAGTGGACACTGGTGCTGGAAAGGATCAGAACATCAGTGTATGGGAATACCAGAACAGGGAATTGGTGGATGGGGAAAAAGGGGGAGGGAAAAGGGCATGTGAGACCTTTGGGGGATGGGGAACCAGAAAAAGGGAAATGAAATGTAAATATAGAATATATCCAATAAAAAAATCCAAAGTTTATTACTGGAGAAACTGAGTCACAAGAGAGGTTGTTCTCAAGGTCACAGGGTGAACCTGGAAGAACTGAGATTCAGACCCAGACCGCTTGCCATTCTTCTTACCCATACTCCTTTTCGTTTCTTCCACACTGGACCCTTTTTGTCAATTACATCTTCATCAGGACAGGATAGGATAGGCTCAGTCCTTCAGAATGATTACACAGACTTGAGTGGTCAATTACCCTCTAATCTCTAACCCATCTCTTAGTCACCCATTTAGAGTGACTAATAGTCACTCTAAATTAGTTTGAAATATTTGAAGTAAAGAAAAGGGGACCGTGAAGGGTGGTTGTAATCACGTGGCATTGCTTTAGGAGTTTGCATATGAGAATGGTGTCCACAGTTGAAATAATATTTTATGGGCAAGAGGAGCTAGAAATGAACTTGAGAACATAAGAGCAAGGGACTTTCTCAACTTTCAGAGTAAGAGGAACTTAAGAAGTCAAGAATAAGTACGCTTCTCAGTCTTTCCACATAGAGTTGCCTGTAGTCTGCCTGAGCTGAGTTGGGTGTGTGTGCACTGGGGAAGAAACTGGCTTACTGACTTCTGAATAACCTGCAAATCTGTAATACCAGGGACTGGAAAGAGGAATTTCTTCTACTGGGATACCCCTGCAGGAAGAGGGTCTGTTTCTGGCTTCAGAGTCTCTCCCTTTATTCATGTGTTTGCCCACGATAGGGCCACAGTAGCTACATGGAGCTGAGTCTTTTCTTTCAGTCTCCTGATTTCTTCATGGGTTCCCTAGTTCAAGGACAAGTGACCACAGCAAGTTCACCATTGCAGCCACACGTGTACTTCACACTGATAGCTGCAGCTCTTTAAGTAGAACATAGGAAATAGTCCTATGAGAAAAAGGCACGTAGGACTGGTCAGAGCCTTTTTCTTGACAGGCATAATGAAGTGATTGAATGGAGAAAGCTCTTGGTGAAAGAGAACCTGGGGGAGATGAGAAGAAACTTCTTGTGAGGACAAAATGAAGGTCAAGGTGAGAGATTTAATTTAATATTAAAATAGCTGGGTTTAAGTTTACTTTGACAGTAATGAGGTAAACACGCGCGCGCGCGCGCACACACACACACACACACACACACACACACAAACCTGCTATTGATTTAACCTTCCTTGCAGTCACTAAAGTGCATATACTACCTACACTTTATGAATCTAGAAACTAAATCAGATTAGCCTTTTCCTGGTCACAGGGCCTGCAGATAGAGCTGCATAGCATTTTGCCCTATAGCCAATATTTCTTTCTCCAGTTGAAATCATGAAGGCTCTAGTACAGCAAGTGTAATGGTCTGATTTCACCATCGTTAGAGCATTCGCTATCTGAGCCGCCTGATAACCAGAAGGCACATGTAGCTTGGCAGGAAGCTTCTGTTATTGCTATGGTTTGTAATAGATTTTTCTTACAGCAGGGAAGAGTGACCTAAGATGTGACTTGGAGAGGATTTGGGATCTAGGAGCCGCTATTGGCACCTACTGTTTGCTGATATGTACAGGTCAGGTCTGTGCAAGGCCATCAGGAGACAACAAAGGGTTAATGGCCTTGTAGGGTAGCACCTGGTAACTGTCCTGGCTACTGGCATCTTGAGGATGAGTCGAAGGAGCTGCCAGGAGAAATAAGATTATGCCAGCCATAGAGTCTGAGTCAATCGGCAGAGTGCCATGGCCAGTGAGGGCCTCTCTCACGCTTATCTGTGGCAACTTCCCTTTAGGAGGAATCACCAGACACCCTCCCTTACCTTGATACTTTCTGGTTCTGCCATAGACGAGGGTCAGGTCAGGAAGTGAAAGAGTGAAACTAGCTAATGGTAGGGCTGAGCAGGTACTGTGGCAAACAGCTCCAGCATGATCAAAACCTAAGTCATCCCTCATCGTGTTAAATATGAAAATCCTCTTAAGATATATTTCTGGTTAAAAGAAATAACTCTCTGGTTGGATAGGAGAATGTACATCTGCCCAGATGAACCAATTATGCTCTGTCTCTGTGAGCCTGAAGCTGTATGGTTCATCCGTGGTGACTTGCCGTGGTAAGAGATGTGTGACTAGCAGTTTCTTACTGAAGCAAGGCTATCTTCAGAAAATTCATTGATGTGGTTTAAAAGGCTTGGCCAGATTTCCAGCTTCCAGACGTTCCCTGTGCACCCTTCTGGCTTTCCAGCTCCACATGGATATCGATATAATCTATAGCCATTAGATTCCAGACTACATGTGTATTCTTAGACACGTCTTGTATTTTACAGCAGAATACATCCCCCCTCAATTCCTTCTCACAGTATATATTACAGTGGATCATGATCTCCCATAACCTGGAACATTAGTTTACCATGGTCCTAGCACCCTTAAGACTTCTTTGTCATGAAGGTTATTTAAGAGTCTAAACTTTCAGCTCAAATTCCTTGAGTTCATGTCGTGGCATGGCTGCTGACTGTTTTGTCTTCGGGCATGTTACCTACCATCTCTAAGTCACAGTTTGACATCCAGGAAATGAGTGCAACAAACCTGAAAGTCTGAATAGCAACCTATGTGTACACAGAGAAGGAGAATGCTGGCTTCCTAGGATCCATTCACAGTGGTTATGGAATACAGATGGTCGCCTTTAATATTCCTTGGTATAAGTTTCTGCTCACCTTTAACAGCAAGTTACATTTGCACTGTGCTGGTTAAAGCATGTGAACTGCTTGCCTGTTGCTCCCCCCTTCCCTTATTCCCTCCTTCTCTCCCTCCTCCCCCTCTCCCTCGAAGTGTGGATATATAAATATAGTGTGAAGTCTATGATGTTGTTTACTAACTCCGCTGATTTCAGTTTCCCCTGGGCCGCAAAGAAGTGATGTGAGCAGAATTTTAACAAAGGTGGGAGATTATTACAGAATATAGATGGCAAGGTGGGAGAGGAAGCATCCAATTAGCAGTCAGGTCACTTAGGAGGGCCTAATGTGGTGCGCGAGGCAGACTTTCTGTTAGCCAGCAGTTCCTCCTGTGACTCACCGGGGCAGCTGCTGGGGCAGCTGCTGGGTTTGAAAGCCCTGAATTCATTCCTATAGGAGACTCTTTTCTTGGAATATGGACTCAAGTGATTTTCATGTTGTAGTATTTTCTACAACATAGCCAACAGTAAGAAGCCTGTGAGACCATCATATAAAAAAGCAAATGATGGTGCATCAGAAGCAGACACAGGGGCTTTTCTTTATAATCTTACTATAAAAGCTCTATACTCACAGGCAGGCCTTGAGGGTGTAATTCCACCAGAGCAAAGAGATTGAAAAGCCCCACTGAGCGTGCTGCTGTGAATACCAGAAAGGTCCCAAGCCCTTGAGACCTTTAAAGCCTCTGGCTATAAATGGAGGTGACATAACCCAAACCAGAGTGGATCAATGTCTGAAGCCAAGGAATAAAGACCAAGAAGGCCAAAAGATGTCCTAGCCTGACCATATACCCATGTTAGCATTTCTTCTAGGCTCCACCCAACAGTTACCTAGCAAGAACCAGGTAAGAGCCCGACTTTCTATAAAAGGACCTCTCTCTCTCTCTCTCTCTCTCTCTCTCTCTCTCTCTCTCTCTCTCTCTCTCCCTCCCTCCCTCCTCTCTCTCCCTCCCTCCCTCCCTCCTTCCCTGTCCTCTTTCTACCTCTACATGTTCCCAGCCAGCCAGCCTCATCCCTTCTTTCTCTCTCCTCTCTGTCCCTCTCTGTTCCCTTCCTTTCCCACACGACCCTTCTCATGCCCCAGATCAACTTTATTATATACTAGACCCATCGTATGGCTGGTACCTCAGTGGGGATCCCTCAGCCTGGGTCCCCAAGATACCCAGTCCCTCTGCATCATGCTGCCACATTACAAAACATGCCAGGCCCCACCTTCACAATGCATAGGCACTTCCACAAATAGAAGGCTACTCCTAAATAAGAGGACCTGAATTACTCAACATTAAAACCCCAGGAACAGGGAATGTGTGAAAGAAAAAGTGCAGTATATCTCACACAGAGACTGACATTGCCCTGTTTTTCCTAAGCAAAGTATTTAATGTATTTGTACCAGAACCATTTGTTGAGGAATATTTTTTTCCATTGCTGTGGTTCACAATAGTCCCAAAGGCAACTTGTTCAAATGTTCGCCCTCAAAGCTAAGCAGATCTCACTGGTTGGCCTCTTCAGTGTTGGCGAGAGTGATGGATAATTAGTTTAATTAACAATAATTTGACTCAGACAAGAGACGCTACACAGGACCACTCTCCTGGTGTGGTGGCTGCCTTGGTATGTGCGCTACACACTTAAGAACTAGATTGGCGCCCCAGGGCTCCCAGGGACTAAGCCATCAACCAAGGGATACACATGGTTCCAGCCAAAAGTGTGGCAGAGGAATGCTTTGTCGGGCATCAGTGGGAGGAGAGGTCCTAGGCCCTATGAAGGCTAGATAGATGTCCCAGCATGGTGAAATCGAGGAGGGATGGTTGGGAGTGGGTTGGGTGGAGAGCATATTCTTAGAGGCAAGGGGTGGGAGGATGGGTTGGAGGTTTTCTGGGAGAGGCTGAATCTGGAAAAGGTATAACATTTGGAATGTAAATGAAGAATCCATTCAATTAAAAAAAAACCACCAGAAAAAAAAGAACCAGATTGGAAATGCTTGGGTCAAGAGGGTTAGGGGAGAGAGAGAGAGAGAGACAGAGAGAGAGAGAGAGAGAGAGAGAGAGAGAGAGAGAGAGAGAGAGTCACGCTGACCATAGAAGTGGACTAGCTTTTGCAACATGATCTCAGTAGGTACTCCACACTCATTTAAGACTTGTGGGGGAATTTTAGGAAAGCACTGGTGGAGACTGGGAGCACTGGTGGAGACCGGGAGCACTGGGGACACCGAGGCAAGGGTGAGTGTATGCAAAGCAAGGGTTCCAATATATAGGTTTCAGGAGGATATTGATTGGTGGGGAGTGAGGAACTCTAATTTGATCCTTGTTCTAATGAGCTGAGGATGGCAAAATTACTGGTCTTCTCAAGGAGCCTAGATAAACAGCTGTTATATAATGCCATTTTAAAAGAAACAGAAGACACGTGGCACTCAGGCTATGAATCCCCTGTCAAATGAAGGATGGCTGAAAGATCAAGAAATATTTACTCACAAGAAGCAAAGCGTTGGGTGCCAGGAGCCCACTTTAAATATTTAAAAGTCTCTCACTTGGAACAGGGACTACATTTATACATTAAAGCTCTAGGCCAACCTAGGACCAAGACGGTAGGAGTTATGGACAACTTATAATTTACTCAACAGAGCAGACAATTCTAGTTGTGAAGTCTTTTGATTGGATGAGCTAGGACAGGAATAGGCAGGGTTCAGGTACATGTTGGCCAGGATATTAGAGATGAGGTGTAATTTAGCAAGTTGTTTAATTTTCCCTGTTTACTTTCATAGCTATTAAGCATGGAGATAATATCAATGGTGAAGTTGCCATCAAAGATTAAATTAAATGGCTGTTTAGTACTTAGTTGTTTATATTATGTGGCATGTCTATGCACATGTGTGTGTTTATGTGTATGTGTGTGAGTGTGTGTATGCATATGTATTTGTATGGAATGAATGTGTGTGGGGTGTATATGTGTGTGTATTTGTGTGTATGTGTATATGCCTGTGTGTGTTTGTATGGATATTTGCACATGGATGTGTGTGTGCCTGGATGTGTGTATGTATGGTGTGTGTATTTGTGCGTGTGATGTATATGTATATGTATATGTATATGTATATGTGTAGGTATGTATATGGCACGTGTGTGATTTCTTGTTCCCCGTATACTGAAGTCCTAAGATTCCAAAGGCTTCTTTGAGAGAGGCATTAAAAGAGTTAGTTTTTCTTCTGTGTTCAGTATGTGTTTCTCAGCATTGTGGAGAGGGTCTCATTGCATTCAAAAGTGTTCTAATTTCCTGTGAAAAATGTTTCCATGTCATTTTCTCCAACCGTGAGTTCCATCTCTAACACAGGGAAAGCATTTGACACTTAGCCTAGCAGCATCACCCAAGACTGAAAAAAATGCCTTTCTTTGCTTGGGCAGAATGGAAAATGAGGTTTCTTTTTCTTTTTTCCTTTTTTTTTTTTTTTTTTTTTTTTTTTTTTTTTTTTTTTACAGAGGGGTTAAAAAAGACAGAGAAGGATGAGCCTGCAGCCCTGTCCCCTGGGTAACAACATGATTTGATTGTGTTTACATATCAGGCTGGTGTTTGGGAAGCTGCGAGCCTAATGGGGCACGTTTATCAAATTGCAAACAGGACCACTTATGCACTGCCTGTGATAAAGTATCATCACAGAGAGGAGTATCTGTCCCAGCAGAAGATGATTATTTCCCAAGATAAAAGCTAACTACCAGATGCCAACGCAATTCATCAATTCAATGACAAAAGAAAAAAAAAGAGAGAGAGAGAGAGATTCAAGCAAATCACTTCTTTGGTGTAGTGTAAGGCAGACAATGAGTTGATTGACTGGGTTTTGGCCACAAACACAGCCATGGCAAACCTACACTGAGGGTGAGGTATTCATGGGGACTTTCATTTGAATGTAATTGTTACTGGGAAGCTTTCTTTTTGCTTTCCAATTTGCTCCTGAGTTACTTGTGAGAGTGGAAGTCCTGTGATTGAATCATCACTAAGAGAAAGGGGTTACTTTCAGGAACTGTGGTTTGCATTTCAAATCTGCCAGCACTCTGTAGTCTCAAAGAATGACAATATATATGGAAGGCAGGGGCTCACTTTCTAAAGGAAGAAATCCTATCCTGTTGTCAATACACCTCTGAGCAGACATCTCAAAATCTAAGGGAAACAGGTGTTTGGGTTTTGTTTTCTTGTTATAAGCCAGCTGGAGCTGAGCACTCCTGAGCTTTGGAATAAAAAGGACACTTTAATAGTTTTGTGTGTGTGTGTGTGTGTGTGTGTGTGTGTGTACCAGGTGCTGTGTAAAGCGCTGAGAATTTTAATTAAAAGGCTGCAGGCCACCCATAGATACTATAGCACTGAGGACTGGGGTGGAAAAACCAGGAATTGATCACATAAATGTTCTTTGCATCTCAGCCTCAGACATGGGATAAGTTGTTAACTTAATAATGCTGCCATCATAACAGTAACTGGCAAATGATGGTTCTCTTTACTTTGTGACCATACCCCTATCCTTCATTAGGAATACAAGAAATTATCTCTTTCTGGTTTTGATTGATGTTATTCCGGGAAGAGGTCAAAATCCTCCAAGCCAACCAAGGAACTAACCAAACAGAAAACCCTTTGTCACCTCTATGAACTGGAGATAGAGTTGGAATAAGTTAGTGTCATTGTGTAAGGCCCCTCCTGTGAGGGCTTGTTTCTCAAGGCCCAGAGATAGACAATCTCTTATATTTTTGCTTTCCCAGAGAATGCTTCAAGAGAATTGCCTTCAGTTCATAACTCTTAAATTTCATAACTGCATATTGTGACTAGCTTGGCATGAATACTGACTGGTCCTACCACTTACTGGATTCTACCAATGACTGTGTTTAAGGAAAGCTGTGAGGTCTAGTTGTCCTAGATCTCACTTTCTGATAGACAGCTGCTTTTTGGGGGCTTTTTTTTAATTCAATTTTTTTATTGGATATATTCTATATTTACATTTCATTTCCCCCTTTCTGGTTCCCCATTCCCCAAAGGTCTCACATGCCCTTTTCCCTCCCCCTGTTCCCCCATCCACCCCTTCCCACTTCCCTGTTCTGGTATTTCCCTACACTGATGTTTTGATCCTTTCAAAACATCAAAACTTTCAAAACATCAAAACTTTCAAAACTTCCAGCAGCAGTGTCCACTCCTTCCTTATTGTCGGATATCATTTGATATGTGGATTGTGTCTTTGGTGTCCCAAGAGTCTAGGCTAATATCCACTTATCAGTGAGTGTATACCATGGGTATTCTTTTGCGACTGGGTTACCTCACTTAGTATGATGTTCTCCAGCTCCATCCATTTCTCTAAGAATTTCATAAATTCATTGTTTCTAATGGCTGAATAGTACTCCATTGTGAATATATACCACATTTTTTGTATCCATTCCTCTGTTGAGGGACATCTGGGTTCTTTCCAGCTTCTGGCTATTATAAATACGGCTGCTATGAACATAGTGGAGCATGTATCCTTATTGCATGCTGGGGAATCTTCTGGGTATATGCCCAGGAGTGGTATGGCTGGGTCCTCCGGAAGTATCATGTTTAATATGGATATGGGACTACTTTGCAGAGACTAGAGAGTATAGAAAGGAGGTTCTTACCAATAAGGAAATAAATCCATGCATCTTAACAATAGCATGAATTCGGATACGTGCACAATTAGATGACTTCATCATTATGCAAACATTTTAGAATGTATTTTCACAAAACCTATGCAACTGTGACAATACTAGGTGTGATGGTTTTTATATGATTGGCCCAGGAAGTGAACCTATTAGGAGGTGTGGCCTTGTTGGAGTAGGTGTGTCATTGTGGGTGTGGGCTTAAAACCCTCACCCTAGTTGCCTGGAAGTCATATGCTAGTGGAAGTCTTCCACTAGCAGCCTTCAGATGAAGATGTAGAACTCTCAGCTCCTCCTGTACCATGCCTGCCTGGATGCTGCCATCTTTCTGTCTTGATGACAATGGACTGAACCTCTGAACCTGTAAGCCAACCCCAATTAAATGTTGTCTTTTATAAAACTTGCATTGGTCATGGTGTCTGTTGACAGCAGTAAAACCCTAACTAAGACAGAAGTTGGTACCAGGAGTGGGGTATTGCTTTGATAGGCCAGACCATGCTTTTGTGTGGAAGAATGTGGATTTTGGGACTTTGGATTTGGAAAGCCATGAAATGCTTTAAATGGGGTTTAATGGGTCAGCCTAGTAGGAATATGGAAGACAGTGGTGCTGAGAGTCATTTGAACTGTGTGGTCCTGATGGCCCAAGAGGTTTCAGTAGAGAAGAACTTTAATATGTGGCTGAGAGACTCTTTTTGGGATGTTTTGGTGAAGAACTCGGCTGCTTTTTGCCATTGCCTGAAGAGACTGCCTAGGGCTAAGGTAAAGAGATTTATATTAATTGCATCTGCAAAGGAAGTCTCAAAAAGGCCCAACAAAGACTTTGCTCTCTGGTTAAGTCTGATGAAGAGAATTTTGAACAAACATAGCAAGATGAGAAAGGAAAAGTACAAAATATATAGTTTGAGTATTAAAGGGACTTCAGAAAGTGAAATGGAGCTGAATTCAAGGATATTAAATTGAATTAAAGGAGTGGTGACCTTGGGGGCAAGATTCACCCTGTTAATTTTAGGTCCAGGCATGGTAGTACAAGTCTTTAATCCCAGGAGGAAAAGATAAGCAGATCTCTGAGTTCAAGGCCAGCCTAGAAGGAGCAAATTCCAGGTGAAGAAAAACTTTAATCCAGGCTTGGTGGACCCACACCTTTAATCCCAGTGCTTAGGAGACAGGCATACAGATCTCTTGAGTTCAAAGTCAGTCTAAGGAACAAGATTCAGGACAGACAACTTAGGCAGTGAAGGAGCTGGGAAAAAGGAAGCTAGTGATAATGTAATAGAATAAGGGGGTTAATGTTCCAGCTCCTGCAAGCAGCAGAACTCAGCAGCTTCGGCCATGTGTCTCTAGTTTATATTCAAAAGAAGGAGACTACTGGGACAATTGATGCTGGTTAGCTGGAGCTAAGAAATTAGTGGTGATTAAGAAAAAACCAGCATCACTGAGGTGAAATATGGGAAGTATTTTCTGAGAGCACAAAGAAGCTGTATTCCAGAGATAGCCAAGTTTGTACCTTATGCTGCGGCCGTACTTGGTAACATGTAAGAATCATCCAGGTGGTAATGGTTTTGAAGGCATGAAGGCATCATGAAGAACAGCTGAGGCTTGGTACTATGAAAGGCCATGGAAGGCCATTGGTGAAAGTGTACCCTCAGTTGTAATTAACAGCCCAGGACTGAAGAGGTCATGCAAAGGAGTTGAGGCTTGGTACCATGAAGAAAGCCTATGAGAGGTTTTGGTGAAGCATAGTTACAGTGGAAGACCCTAGTATATTGGAGATGCCAGTACCATGGGATGACCACCAAGAACAGCAGTGGCAGCGGAGTGGATCAACCTGAACTTAGAGTGCTACAGTGGGCAGAGTTGGAGAAGTGGAGAGCTGACACCGCTCTTTGGAGATGCACAGAAGGTCATGTGTGGATCTCAGACATTGGAACAAGAAGCTGTGAAGCTGAAATTGACTTGGGGGCCCCAATGTTAAAGATGCCAGAGCCATAGGATGCCTGCTAAGGAAAGCTGCTAACAGGGAGTGGAACAAGCCCAGGAGAAAAAACCTTGTAGAAGTCAACAAAGATGAAGAAGGAGTTGTATATCTGAAGACAGCTTTGCCATCAGACATGGAGATGCAGAGTTTGGACTTTTCCCAGCTGGTTTCCTGTCTTGCTTGGGGGATTACAGTTAAGTGATTGGATGAGTCTCAAAAGAGACCTTGAACTTTGGACTTTTAACACTGTTGAGACTGCTAAGACTACAGGGCCTTTTGAAGTTGGACTAAATGCATTTTGCATTAAGCTAGGTTTAAGTATGGCCCCCATAGACTCATGTTTGAACAAGCCTATGGTGGCCTGGGAGTGGAATGTGATGGTTTTTATGATTGGTCCAGGAAGTGAACCTATTAGGAGGTGTGGCCTTGTTGGAGTAGGTGTGTCATTGTGGGTGTGGGCTTAAATCCCTCACCCTAGTTGCCTGGAAGTCATATGCTAGTGGAAGTCTTCCACTAGCAGCCTTCAGATGAAGATGTAGAACTCTCAGCTCCTCCTGTACCATGCCTGCCTGGATGCTGCCATCTTTCTGTCTTGATGACAATGAACTGAACCTCTGAACCTGTAAGCCAACCCCAATTAAATGTTGTCTTTTATAAAACTTGCATTGGTCATGGTGTCTATTCACAGCAGTAAAACCCTAACTAAGACACTAGGTTTTATAATCTTATAAAATTACCCTGGTGTATCCAATTACCATTGAACAAAAGTCATTGTCCCTTGTACTTCAATCACTATTGGTTGGTAACCATAATATCAAATAAAAACACTACGAATAATGAAGAGAACTGTGATGTCTAATGTCATTTCCACAAGAAAATGTGTCCATCATTTGAAGCAATTAAAATCAGACAAAATTTCTATTACAGCCTGTTGAGAAGTTTAAAAAAAGGAAATAATAAGAAATCAACAATTCTTCTATCTCTTTCCCAATAACCTTCTCTTGCTCCAGGTACTAATAATGGATATTTTATCCTTAGTATAAAGGTTCATGGAAACTGTCAACCTATTTTTCCCTTGGATAACAGTAAATCTCTATCATGTGACAGAAAAAAACCCATTAATAAATATTTACAAATGTTACCCAAACTTCTGACATCCATAGGAGATGTTGATGCTACTTAAAAAACCATCAGAGTCTTTAAAGTTGTGAGTTAAATGAGAAATCAGAAACCCAAATCAAGTCTGTAAAACCAAACCAAAGCAAGAAGATGTTTTAGAGGGAAAGGCAGAGAGTAAGAAAACAAGGAAGAGAGAGAGAAAAGGAGAGAATTTGGAACAGCAAACTTGAGACAGTGGAGGAGATAGAATGAAGACAGTGGAACACCACACAGAAGACAGACAGACAGACAGACAGACAGACAGACAGACAGACAGACAGACAAGGAAGCCTGTTTGGGATGGATGGTGGTCAAGAAGTCTTTGCTCCAAAAGCCTCCTTCATTAGAAGGGTATAAGGGACATATATTGCATTTCAAATGTGGCTTCTGGGCAGGCCCTCCTCCCCTCTTTAAGAAAAATTGTAGCCTAACGGTAGCTTTATACAATTTCACTTTGAGCAAAGCATCCAGTCTTCCCATTTCTCTAGCTTTTATTACAGATATCCCTTTCACATTGACATGAAGAAACAGAAAATCTAAGAGTTTTGATGGTGGACAAATCTGGATTGAGTCCTGATTCCTTTTGCCCTGCTGCTGTTTCTGCTGGGGCCACCTGTATAGATTTCAATCGCCTCATCTATGATATGGGCAGAAAGGGTCTCATCTGCACAGCCTCTTGTGATTGCCAACATTAAGCATCTAGCAAAGATCGGGAATGAATTGGTGTTCTACCCATCCGAATCCTTTCAAAAAGCTGATAGTCCATCCAGATTAAGAAAAACCAAAATCAAGGGAAATGAAATAGGACTGTTAGAAAACATGCACAGTCATTCAGGCTGTTTAGGAGAGCTGTCAGAGACAGTGAAATAGCCCTGGTCACCAGCATGAGTCATAAGGCTGAGTTGATGGGCTGTTTCCTGGAAGCCAGAGAAGTCTATAGAGAGAGCCATCAGGAGGGTGCTCTCAGGAGGGCGCTGAGATCCGTCAGAAGATGTGGCCAGCTCCGGCAATAATTGGCCTACTGGGAAATGTGTGGTGAGATTCCCTTCCTCTTTTCCAGCCTCCGATTTCCTCAAGCGTTCACTATTGGTCATACACAACTTGAAGTTATTTGAGGGGAGAGCCTGTTAAAGTCATAAGCTTGAACCATGGAGCAGAGTGGGAAAGAGTCTGGAGTAAATGAGACTTATCCATCACACTCTCAGTCAGCTTCCTTCTTTTTTCATGTCCTAACAGAGTAGACATGAAGGTAGACCTTTCAGGGAAGAGTAAGCATGCTGTAGAGGGTCCATCAGTCACTAAAGGACCACTTTTTAAAGATTTATTTATGTATTTACGTATATAAATACTTTACATGCACACCTGTACATGAGAAGACAGCATCAGACAGTTGTGAGCTGCCATATGGGTGCTGAGAGTCCAACTCAAGACCTTTGGAGACGTTGTACACTCTGGACGATGGAGCCACCTCTCTAACCCTGGAAAGACTACTTCTGACATATACTTTGTAGACTGTGCCTCATCTGTCCTCAGACACCATTCTGGAGTTGGAAATGAACACGCATGGACCTCATGTGAAAGGAATAGCAGGGAGAACACAGGTAACTCCATGAGAGCGAGTGGTAAACACACAAAGAGATAAACATGAGGTCCTGTTTCAACAAGGGCTTTGCAAGTTTGTATCTTGGCTTGAAGCTGCTTTTGGCTGCTGGTATCACATAAACGGGGCATTCGCCCAAGCAGGCTTTCCAGTTGAGACTTGCTGGATACATTTTCACCTTCCATCTCATGAACCACAACTGATATAGCTGATGCTAGATTCTTTCAGAGGATTGATTAGATTCTCTTATCTGTAGATAAGTAGATTGCAGAAAATGGTACTTTGTCATCACTTGGGCAAAGCTTTTTTTCATTGTTGGTTAAATTCCTGACATTTGAGTCTCTAAGTTCTTTTTGACCTTCCCCAGTAGGGTCTTAACTGCCAGTATTCATTCTGCAGGGCATATTCATATTCCAAGCCCTAAGATTTATGAATGTTGTCTAATTTCAGAAGGGCTCTTATAGATATAATTAAGCATAAATAAAGGGAATATCCTAATTTATCTGGAAGGATCCTCCATCCAATGGCAAACATTCATGGAAGTGCTACAAAGAGGCCAAAAATGTTGAGAAAAAAGGCTACATGAAGAGGAAGTCAGAAGTTAGGGTAATATGACCCACAAGTCATTTTTCTGAAACTGGAAAGTACAATGAAAAGATTCTTCTCCGGACACTTGGAAGGGTAACTGACCCTGGATACAGACTGCCAGCCTCCAGAACTGTGTGAAAATAAAAGTCCACGACTACAAGCCACCAGGCACAATTGTTTGTCTCAGAGGCCCTAGAGAATTATCGACAGTCCAATGAAACCTCTTATGCTGACACCATTACTGCTACTCACCTTGAATTGTTGTAACTTTCAGTAACTTGAGAAGTCACAGAAGTCAGAGTGGATATTGTCTACTTGAAAATATTGTTCTCGACGCTGCCAAGAATTGGTGAGTACTGGAGGCAGGCATTCGCTAACCTGGATGGTTTTTGATTCCTCACAGTCACACGCTCCTCTCCTTCTGTCTCTCAAACCCATCTCTTTTCCCATTGCCACTTGTGTGTGGCCTGGCACAGGCTGACTTCATCTCCTGGCTCGTTCATGGTTTGTTCTCAGTTCATAAGCATCAAAGCAGATACATCTAACTAGGTCATCCCTCCCCTGTAGGTCAGTGCTGATCCTTTGTTTGAAGCGTGCGATCTGTGTTTTGTTCAAACATGTTCACAAATTCCTCAAATTCCCCTGAGCATAGATAGTCAATGAATAGCATACGACAGAATCGGCAGTGTGTGATTTCCATCAATAGGTCATTAAAAGATTTATGGCTTTCTTCTTGTTTCCTATCTTGGCTCACCTAGTCTAGTAGAAGCCAGTCAGCATTTCATGAGGAGGCTCGCCTATGGGGTGGATAGTTCAGGTCAGAAGGAACTCACTGAGAACTTCACATAACAGCCTGGGAGAGATAAATGATGGCATTATAAGGAAGGTGGAAATTAACCTAGCTTTAGTTACTTTTAGTTATGTTAAACTTTGAAGGCCACTGCTGGGAAATTCATGGTTATTTTCTCACTAGCTTGGCTGGAGCCAACACATTCAGAGGTGTTGTGATAACAAGTGCTTGTTTATGTTTCAAAGACCTGGGAAACCTTTTTTCCTAATTCCTGGCTGGAGTGAATCTTGTACCTTTTCCCCTAGTTGGAGCAGCTTAATAACCCACACTCCTTCAACTTCTACCCAACCCTCATGCTCTTAGGTCTCCGAAATCCTCAGGCAAGATGAAGATCTCCTATTTAATTATACCAGCCAAGCCAGAAAAGCTCAAATTCTCCCATTGTTTAAGGAATGGTGGGGTCTGTCCATCCATACACATTCCCTTCGGTTCATGAGTCTCCTCTGAAGCCTTGTCTACATTTCCTCGCATTCGTTCCATTTCTAAAACTTCGAGGCTGAAGTTCTCTTCACAGGCAGCAGCTTGACTGCAGCCTTGTGAGAAGTTCTAAACCAGAAGTTACTTCCAAGTTCACGGCTCTTCAGAACTGAAGGACTAACTTACTGTTTTTACCACTAAATTCAAGGTGTAATCCAAATAGATTATATATATATATATATATATATATATATGTATATATATATATATATATATATATAAATATATATATATATTCTGTTTCCTCTTCATCTCTCAATAATCATTGTATTGTATTTATAGTCTGGAATTATCAGAAAGCATATAATTTGGAAATGACATGTCTGGTTTCAGTGTCATTCCTCTCTAGTCCTTTCCCCCTCTCCTTTCCCGTTGTATTATTCTCTCCAACCTCCATCTCCTCCTTTCTCCTTCTCCTTCTCCTTCTCCTTCTCCTTCTCCTTCTCCTTCTCCTTCTCCTTCTCCTTCTCCTTCTCCTTCTCCTTCTCCTTCTCCTTCTCCTTCTCCTTCTCCTTCTCCTTCTCCTTCTCCTTCTCCTTCTCCTTCTCCTTCTCCTTCTCCTTCTCCTTCTCCTTCTTCTTCTTCTTCTTCTTCTTCTTCTTCTTTTTGGCTAGCTTTGTCATATTACTTAAGATTTATATCCTTAGTTGCATAATATCTTAGCTCCTTCATTAAAATACCACTCAACAGCTAAAGGCTTAAAACAATCACTCAGTCTTCTCAGAAGTCGATAACCTGGACTGAGCTCAGCAGGGGCAGTTTAACTCTGATCGATGTGGTATCCGCAGAGCACAACAATGGGCTGGAGGATCCATTGGTTCTCATTGATCCTCACAACTTGAGTTGGGTCTTTGGAACCCAAAAGAGTGGAAGGAGAAAATAGATCCTTGCAGCACGTTGTTTTTAATCTTCCACACAGGTGTCAGTAATGCCACAACACCTCCCCCACACCAGTCAAAATCAATCAATCAGACCATCAATCCATAAATGCAAAAAAGTAAAATTAAACTTACCTCTTGAAGAGATGTGAGGTTGATATGTCATAATATAGCCTCAGTTCTGCAAAGGCAGGTACTGTCTAACTCCTCAGTACTGGAATGAGGAATGCACAAAGCCCCCATTTTCGCCTCTCCTTTCTCCCATGAATAGATTTACACACTTGAAACAAGATGGAACTTTGTAACTGCTTCAAGCAAAAACAGAGCTGAAGGGACATTATGTGACTTCCAATGTTAAATGGCCAATGCTTCTATGTTACTCTCTTTAATATCTTTGTTCTCTAAATCATCACTATTCTGGGACTAAGGCCAGTCTTTAGAAAGGCTGACAAGCAAAGGAAGCCATAGCTCACAGTTAAAGCTGAGCTCTACCAACTCATGATCCAACATTAACATCCTGGATGTGTGTGTAATCTTTAGAAATGGATCTTCCAAGTCCTAATTGGGCCTCCTAAGTTGATACCACATTGGTCAAAGTTAAGCTGTTTCTGTTGAGTTCTATCGGTACTGTTGACTTTTGGGGAGACTGAGTAATTGTGATTGTTTGAAGGCTCACAGTTTTAAGATATGAGTTTGATATAGTTATACAGAGAGCTCAAAGATGTAGCATGGAATCCACACCTGAGACATTAGATGGCTGTACTCAAGTGGCTGATGATCTAGGTTTCCCTTTAGACTTTCTTTTGGGGGCATATTACCATGCTTCTTTTCTTAAAATAAATCTTCCAGGATAGAGATATGTATCCTGAAGTGGCCACTTCCTGTGGCCAGGCATAAGGACAGCAACCCAGCCACAAAACCTTTAACCCAAAGTGTGTGATGCTTGCAAGATGTACAGGGACAAAAATAGAGTAGAGATGGAGGGAACGGTCAACCGATAGCTGGCCCAGATTGAGACCCAGCCCATGAGTAAGAAAGAACCAGTCCCTGAGATACTATGAATGGCACTCTGTTATGCTCGCAGACAGGAGCCTAGCATAACTGCCCTCTGAGAGGCTCTATCCTGTAGCCACAGGGAGCAGATGCAGAGACCCATAACCAAATATAAGATGGAGCACAGGAAGTCTAGGGGAAGAGTTTGGAGAAGGATTGAGGTACCCAAAGGGGACCATGGGAAGATCAACACAGTCAACTCACCTGAACCCTTAGAGGCTTTCAGAGACTGAACTACCAACCAACAGCTAGCATGGGCTGAACCTAAGTGTGCCCCCTCCATATATATGTGTGTGTATATGTGTGTGTGTGTGTGTGTGTGTGTGTGTGTGTCTGTGTGTGTGTGTGTGTGTGTGTGTGTCTGTGTGTGTGTGTGTCTCTGTGTGTGTGTGTGTGTGTGTGTGTGTGTGTGTGTGTAGCAGAAGTGCAACTTGGTCTTCATGTAGGTTCCCCAACAACTGGAGTGGAGAATGTCCCTGAGATTGGTACCTGCCTGTGGATCCTGTTCCCCTAACTGGGCTACCTTGTCTGGCCTCAGTGGGAGAGGATTACTTAGTCCTGTAGTGACTTGATGTGCTGGAAGGAGGGACATACCCAGGGGTTTCATCTTCTCAGAGGAGAACAGGAGGGTGGGGATTGAGGACATGTATGAGGGGGTAGTGGGAGGAGATGGGGGGGCTGATATTGGGATGCAAAGTGAATAAATAAATTAATAAAAAGTAAATCTTGATTACATATGTCTCAAAATAACACATTTCCTACATTTGATCTGTTTCTTCGGCCTTGAATCGACCCTCTGCATTTGATCTGTACATACACACACTAAAGTTCCATCTTTCTGGGCTAAAAGAGAACAGAAGAGCCACAGCTGACCCCTTCCTTTCATTCTCTCCCTACCTTTAACAAATGTAGCAAGAGTAACCATGATAAAAATATACCAATACTAAGATCAGAAATGTAGAAAGAATTTTTCTTCCTTCTTGGGGCTCTATATTTCAAGTCGGAGTTCGAGTCAATAACGAAAGAAATTCCAATCAAAATGTAAATAAGTTCAGAGCTGGAAAAAAAAATCACTGAGAGTTTTGTTACTTGTGCCTTTGAGGGGTTAAATCGTGCAGAAGAATGGGAGATGGAAACAGATATAAACAGGACTATATTTTAGATGGAATGTTCAGAAATAGTCTCTCTAAGGAGGTGACATTTGAGTTCTGCACAATAAGAAGGAATCTCTCATATCCTAAATGCAATGCATCTTGGGCAAAGAAAGTGGCAGGCACTATGTCATGAGGTGGGAAGAATATGTTGTGATAGAAAACAATAAGGGAGGTTTTTATGGCTGAGGCATAATGAGGAAGAAGTTAATAAGATGAGGTTGGAAGAATAAACAGACAACCAGACCATGCATATTTAGAGGCCACAATAAAAGGAATTCAGATTTAATTCCAAACACAATAGATAATTACCGAATAACTGAGAAGCAGAGGAGTCCCATGAGCAGATTTGCATTTTAAGCCCACTTTTGCTATGTCAGAGAGAAGAGGTAGGACTGGCAAGATGAGGTCTGCCTTTGGGACACAAGCAGGCATGAAATTATGTGCCTTTGTTCAGGGTTGTAGCGGGGGAAAAAATCTTGAGAAAAAAATACCATACATTGCTGTAACGTGTAGTTATCACATATGACGCTTGATGGTGACTTGGATGTGGGTGGCGAAGAGAAGAGGAAATTCTGGCTTAGTAGGTTTTCACTCCTCTTTGAAGCCACTGAAGGTTTCATCAGGAGGGTGTGTTCACCTACAGGTTCCTTCAGGAAGCACCCCACAAGGCACTTTCCTGCTGAAATTCATCTCTCCCTCTTCTGCACATGTACGCCTTCATAATTTTCACCATCATAGAAAATAACATCAGGAACAGGTTAAATGTTGGTCGACTTTACGGTTGAATTGATCTGGGCTCTATGTTCCCTCCATATGAACCCTGGTGTCATAGAGAACTCTATTTAACGCTGAGGCCCCTGCTCTTCAAACATAAGCAGTATCCATATTATGTGTCTGCCAAGTTAATGATATGGAACACGGAGGGGAGAGAGATGGATTTAAGGACTGGTGGTCACAGTCTAATTTTTGTTTCGGGGAAATTAGCTCATCGTTATGGAGGACCTATCGCAAGTAGAGGTACGCTACTTGTTTTCGTATCAACCTTGTGATTTCAATATTGCTAGCTCCTTTCAGAAGTGAATCAATTAGAGGCACAAAGAACTTAAGAAACGCTGTCCAGTGCTGGGCTTCGGCATGCAACACGTATGAACTCTGTTCTCTGGTTTCTCCCTCTCCCTACGGCTCCCACACAGCTGGGAGCTTGCGCCTTGTATCCAATACACTTGTCTCTCCCTGGCACACTGCATACTGTAAATTCAGATATGCCGAGTGAGTAAAACCGCAGTTTCTTGACTAATTTGCCAAACGTTTCATTTTGAAAGAACAAATATCAAGATTCTAGCCCATGGATAATGTCAGACCCTCCATGGACAAGCAAGCCTTCTGCTGCCTGACTTACAGTGCAACAATGACCCTGGGGCAAATTTGCTTGGTCTGTTTGGTCTAGAAGCTTAGACGCTATACAATAAAACCTCTCTTAACAAGGCCACTCAAGAACGGGATATTCTGATGACTAAAGCAGAAAAAGAAAGGTCTTTTGTTTCAAGCCATTTGGAAACTCTGTTCTGCTTTGCTCAGGACTGTGCAAAGAATATGATTTTTGTCTCCAGCAACAGTGACAGTGGTTTTCCTGTCTTGTGAATGCAATGATATTAAGGCTTTATTCCAATGTAATTATTGTGGACAGGAAGCTCTTGGAATAGATTGGGTTAAAAGGATTCTAAACTAAGCCAGAACTTGGGATGCTCATTTTAAGATGAAAGAGGAGTAGGACTTTATTTCTGTCCCCAGGGTTGACTCTTTCTCTTTAAAAAAAAAATAAAGGAAAAGGGAGGGAGGAAGAGGCAGATATAACCACAAAAACCATTGCCTATCTGTACGAAATTTTAAAGAATAAATAAAAATATTAATTAAAAACAATTCACACGCACATAAATAAAAGGAATATTAATGAAAGATTCTAATTAAAGTCCTAAGGCTTCCTTCAAACCTGAATTTAATTTCTGTTCTAAATAGACTAATGATTTTTGGCTTAATTAAAACTACATTTGCTCTGTTTGATTTAGAGCATGTAGCTTTTCACTGGTCTACAGAACAAGGAGAAGGAAAGAAGAGGCCCGTGATAGGAGGAGGTGGGGGAGAGTGGATTGTTCTATATCTTTTACAGCACGCCTTTAGTGAATTTGTCTTGGTACTGGTGCTGAGAGTATGCTGTGATAGAAAGGGACATGATGTGATTTTAGCAAGGAGATGATCTTTCTTCCAAAAATAGATCCACCTGCTTATGAATGCCTGGCGTTCCTTTAACTTGGGACATAGTCAAAAAGGCCAGTTGTTTTCTCTGATACCCTTCCCACAGGCTGGCTGAGGCTCAACATTCCAGCCTTGAACTTTGGCTAAATTTTCCTTCACAGTATACCTTAAGGCATGTGCTTCCTCCCCGCATCTAGCTCTCTCAGATGTTTTCACTACAGTTGAAATCACCTCGACATTTTCAACAGAGGCAATGCGAGAGGAGAATCAGATTCTGCCCAGTCCTTTCTCAGCTTATGACGCTGGTCAAGTCCTTCACCCTGTAGGCAGAAGCTTGCTTCTATAGTCAATGTTAGCAATCGGTCAAATTTACAGGGCTCTGAGGATGTTTTAATGAGGAAAATATAGAGCAACCCGATGGCCAACCAAGGTGACAGGAGTTAAAACACTGTCACATTCACCTCGTGGCACAGAGTATAGCTGTGGAAGGAGAAGGGGCTTTCCCATGTGTACTGACATGTGTATTTCCCATGTGTACTGACATGTGTATAGCATCCAGTACATGTGAAAAAGCAAACGTGAGGTGCAGAGCAATGTTTATGGTATGATATAGGTTAGACTTAGAAAGGAGAACAAATAAATATATAAATTTACTTATAATTTCACTAGTAGGGTAAACCATAAAGTCTTTAAAATTCGCTTACCTGTCACGAGATGGAAAGAATGCGAAATCTGGCGTATGAAAGGAACACCAGTGAGCTCAGAGGATCCTGAGCTGATCAGTCCGAAGGGAAAAGTACCTTTTGGAGACACTCTGGTCCACTTGAAGGTCGGCTTGCTGATCCGATTGCATGCCACTGTTATTAACTGTATAATGTGTGATAGTGAGCGGAGCTCTGAACTCTGGTCTTCTAAAGACACAAAGTGGCAGGACTAGAGTTCAAGAGATGCAGTATCGGGGCTAAGCTTGTTACAAACACAAAATGATACATGAAATGAACTAGGCCTGACCAAATCAGACTGAGCTTTTCAGTGCTGTTCCTATAGAGCGTTTTCTTTTTTCTTTTTTTCTTTGTCTTTTCTTTTTTCTTTTTCTCTTCTTTTTTTTTTTTTTTTTTTGAGGGGGTCACTTGAGGTGAAAAAACAGAATTTGGGTAAAATGAAAACATAACTAACCAAAGGAAAGCTGCATTCAGCAGCTTTGTCCTGGTGCGAGGGAAGGGTGGGTCTCTGCTTTGCCTAATTTTTAGATTATACACAAAAATACCAGAAATACCCCCACTGCCCACGCCCAGATAAAGGCTTCAATGTCATGGCCTACCAACTCCTCGAAGAGCTTCTCTCGGCTTCAGAAACCATTTGATGGCTGAGGAGGAGGACCTGGGGCAGTGGGGCTTGCGTCTCTGCTTCTGTGGAAGCCGCGCTATCATGTCCTTTCTGTTCCGATTAGTCAACTAGAGCGGAATATTGGCCAAGAGAAGGCACCCCAGCTCAGGGGAAGTTGATTGCTTGAGAACAACCTACTCTTTCTTTCTTTCCTTCTTTCCTTCTTTCTTTCTTTCTTTCTTTCTTTCTTTCTTTCTTCCTTCCTTCCTTCCTTCCTTCCTTCCTTCCTTTCTTTTTTCTTTCTTTCCTTCTTTTTTTTCTTTTCCTTCTAACAGCAACTGCTTTCTTCTCCCAGAAAGTCTTGAGGCATTTTATCTAGTTCAAATCTCATCGAGGGGAATGCCCCTTTCTCCCTTTTGTGCGTCATCCTGGAGCTTAAGTAAGGTGAGCAATCTTAAGTCCTCCGGAATGAAGCAATCTGTGCTAAAGTTAGAAGAAAATACTCTGGGGGGAAAAAAAAAGAAAAAATAAACCATTGTCTTAGGCGCCTTCAAATATGCTTGCATGAACCACGCGACACTATTTGCTCCAGTAGGTCTTGATTCTTCCAGTATCACTTGAACAATCAAACTCTAGTATTAGACTGGGGGAAGATGGCAATTTGTTAGTATTTTCTCACACTCTGCCTACAGGGCATTTTGTCCCCAGAAAACAGACGGGGTGACATAGCAGTTCTCTGGCAGGAAACAGTGGGGGAAGATATGAAATGAGACAAGAGAGAGGATTTTCCAGGATGCTTATTTACCTACCACTGTACGGACTGCTTCTTTCCCTGGGCACAAATCTGAGCCCTTGAAACCTAAAGGATCTAGACTGCAAAGGGAAAACAACACATTCTTCGCGGCCTTGGCTACGCAGTCCCTTGGTATTGCTGCCATCTATTGGCATAAGGTGGTAACACAGGACAAAGTGACGCCCTAGAGCGTTTAGTGTTTGTTTCGCAGAATACCAATCGTCCCACAGGTAGAACAGACTTACAGACTTACATCGGAGAGGGAGGGTCATATAATGTGACTTTAGTGCGATATATATTCTTGCGAAGGGCATAGTGTTTGTGCTATCCTAACGTGTCCCGAAATGGCTCCTACTAGCTGAAGACGCTAAACAGAGTAGGATTAATAACCACTAAATCCGAAGGACTAACCTTCACAGTTCTATCACAGCAGAGACTCCCATGACCCATTGCGGCAGGACTCAGAAGAGGGTAAGATTCGTTCCATCTGCACCGGTACTGTGTTAGGTTGTAATAAACTCATCATTATTAGAGGAAAGCGGTCTTTATTCAGTTTCTGTTTGTGTAGCCCATGACTCAGTCTCCAGGTCATAGGAATTTCCTTGGCCTTAGGGCAGAGTCTTGAGAACCTCTCGGGAAAGTTCTTAGGACTATTAACCTACAGCACATTTCCCGACTCTCCTAGATTCAGGCCAATAGTTAAGTTATTTTTTAAATGACTTAACATATTTTAAAACAATTACAACTTCTTTGATTATGAGGTAGCTTTGGATAGCTACAGCTTGTGCTTTATGGCTGTCGTATACTTGGTCTCCCCAGGTTTAAAATGTGGCTTGGCTATGTTGCGACTCCGGAGACTCCTGCCACACTGGGGGACACAGAAGCTACCTCTGAAGGAGGCGAGTCATCTAGGTCTTCTATTCCCATGTCTCCGTTGTAGTTGATGCATATTCATTTAAAGAGCTTTTACGGCTTAAACGACCTAGCTTTAATTACACTTATCTTTACAAACAAGACGAGGTCATGTTAATAAAATAGTTTGCTGACTGATCAAAATAAACTAATTACTAAAACTTGTGCCTAAAAATGAAATCCAAGCACTACTAATGGATGGTAACAAGAAGGATGGAGGAGCCAGTTCAGAAAGGCACACACTGCTGTAGGTCCTGGTTAGTGTCTGGATAAGGAAAGAAATACTGTTTGTATCAGGTGAGTCTGTGCACACACGTGCTTAAAGATTAGAGGTAATTCCCAAGACTACTGCAGCCTCAGATTATAAGACATACTCACAGTTAATTCTTGAGTGTTATAGATTTATTCCAGAAAAAGTCCATTCATGTGTTCATTGTAAAAGACATATCCAAATCACAAAACATAAGGTTAGTTTTTTTTAAAGGCCTGAGTAAAAATATACCAAGAAATTAATATCAAAACTAAAGATAATTTAGCATTATCAATATCAGGTGAAAAAATTATATAAAAAACTAAAATCTGAGAAATTTGACACTGGTAAAGGCTGACAAAGTGAAAGTATGCAATATTCAGGGGCATTTTACAAATTTACTAATGTAACTTTGGAAAAAAGAAAGCAAAAACCCAGTACTTCAAAGGACAAATTCAAAGGATAATTCTACCCTCATTGTAAGATATTTTAAGAAATTTCCCTCAATAGGTTTTAAAAAGACAGTGATCAATAATTTTCAAAAAATGAGATTTATACATACAATTAACCCACAGAAACCAGTGCTTTCTAAGCATGCTTTAAACGCTTGTAAAAAAAAATAGATTTCATAAGGTCCAGTAATTGATATCAGGAAGATTAAGATCTTTGACCATGCCCGATGGTGGTGGTGCATGCCTTTAATCCCAGCACTTGGGAGGCAGAGACAGTCGGATTTCTGAGTTCCAGGCCAGTCTGGTCTACAGAGTGAGTTCCAGGACAGACAGGGCTGTACAGAGAAACCCTGCCTCAAAAGACCAAACAACAACAACAACAACAACAAACAAACAAACAAAAACAAAAACAAAAAACTTTGACCACAGCAGAATAATTAGAATATAAAAATAAGAAGGTGCCACCAGGCTTATACTTTCCAGAACAAGTACTTTTCAGAAGACCCGGGTTTGGGTGGTAAGCCAAGCGGTCTACGAATCAGGCCAGAGCTGTATTTCCCTGCCCTTGATGATAGCAGATCCACTCGCTTCACTCTTAAGCTGCATAAAGCCATGCGTCTGAACACGGCAGCCTCATGGCAAGAGCATCTGCTTTTAACTGAATGGTTTCTTGTGATAGAAAGAGTGCCACCCCTCAGAGGCGTTGATCCGGTGCCCGAGGCTCCTCTGTGGTCTATGAGCCTCCTGGATCAGATGCAGAGGTGATGCAAGATCGGTATTGTACACTTGGGCCAGGGGGAAAGCGATAGACACAACGTACCCTGGTAGAGAGGAATCCAGTTTGACCCTGAGTTTTGTTAATAGTTCAGTTATTATAGAGTCAGGACTTGCCATTCAGAATGACCTTAGCTTTCTTCCCCACTCATTGGGTAGCGGAAGTCCTATAACCATTTCCCAGTAAACATTATCAAGGGGTGAGGAAGCGATTAAGGAACGATTTATAGGATCTCAGCAGTCTCTGAGATTCGAAATTAGTTACCAACTTTGAAGCCTTTGTTGGCAAGAGAAAGCTAGAAGATCTAAGAGAGGACATTGATCCAAGGGTTGACAGAGCAACGCATTTGGTGTACTTAGTCTTATACTGAGATTCCTCTTCCCCATTTATTTGAGGCAGAGCAGCAAGGAGATTATCTTGGTTACTAGGTAAAAGTGCAGGACCAAGCTAGGACTTAGTAAAAGTGCATTGTGTGGTTTTGAGTGTGTGTGTGTCTGACTGTAATGAGGACTGGAAAATACCTGTCACCTATTAGGTCTCAATGTCCCAAAACCTACTCCTGGAAATTTAGTGCAGGGAGGATGGCTCTGTGGGAAACTCCAAGAAGTGCACAGAAAGAAAATCCAATTTTTTTTTCTGTTGAGCCACTTGCCATACAGATTTCAGTGAATCAGTCATGGCAGTGTTACCCACCTGCCCCTTCCTCAGCACCCATAATACTCTAGGATGCCTTTGTATGTCATCTATAACATTCAAAATAACATTTATTACATAAGAAGACACTACAGCTCAAGGAGGTTAAATGGACGGGCTAATATCATACAGCATGTAAGCCGCAGAGATGCTTTCGTTAACTAAGGTGTGTCTATTTTCCTAGGCAATTGCATCAATACATCAATGAAATGCTTTTGGAGTCATGGGTGGGGCAGAAACCAACTCTTTCTTCATCATTCCTAACTGAAAAGGCCCTTACTGCCCTGGTGGGTTGGTAGCTCAGCGGCAGAATGATGGCCTAGCCAGTGTAAGACTCTGGGCTTATGCAGCAGAACTATAGACCAAACAACCATATAAACTATAAACTATATTAACTATATTTAAAACAAACTATAAAACAAACAACCAAAAAAAACCAACAACAACAAAAACCCACCATTATCGACCTAACGAAACCCAAACTAAATCCAAACAAAACCCAAAATCAAAACAAAACAACCAAAACCCAAACCAAACGTAACCAAACAAATCAGGCAAGCAGGCAAACAAATAAACCAAACCAAACAAAACAAAAGCAAAGAAAGTAACCATAATACACGTTTGTTTTCCCAGTAAGCGTCTCTTCTTTCTTAAAGGGAACTCAACACGGCTGCTTTTTGATGATTGGTGAGGTTGGAGTGGAGCCAGTATCTTCTTCACATGGAATCCTGTGCCTTTTGTGTGGGATCTTGAGCGGGGCTACAGGGAACTTTGTCATCAATCATAGAAACTGTTCCCTTCTTGGGGAAAAACAAGGCTTCATAAATTACATTCCCCTGGGTGCAAGTGAGAACGGTCATCTCTGGTAGTATAAATTTTGAACCACTAGGAATGAATGTGAAACCAGCAGCTCCCGGAAAACCAGACATGGAAGAGGTAATGGGGCATTTAATTGAAAATAGCAGACACCATCCTGATCCTTGATGATTAGTTTTGGAATATATTATATAATTTGGACAGGAAATATTCCATTTCCTAATTATTTTCTTAGGCATGTAAAAATGATTTTGCAACTCCTTGCTTCATCTAAGAGAATAAAAGGAGGGTTCTGCACAGACTCTGTGCTTAGAAAGAAGAGTTTAAAGTTTAAATGATTGCTTAGAAACAGAAGTATAAACAATACCTAAACTGTATTATATCTTCCTGTCTCTTTCCTTAAAGTCTTCCTTGTCTACCACACGCTCTTCATTTTTCTTTTTCCTCCCTTCCTCCCTCCCCCCCCTCTGTTGAGCTGAGTGTGGATTCTAGATAATAAATTCAATATAAGCATAGACCTGTGGGTCTCATCTTCCTCAGTGCTGCAACCTTTTAATACAGTTCCTCATGTTGTGGTGACCCCCAACCATAAAATTATTTTCACTGCTACCTCATAACTGTAATTTTACTACTATTATGGATCACGATGTAAATATCTGTGTTTTCTGATAGTTTTAGGTGACCCCTGTGGAAAGGTCACTTGCCCTCCAGAAGAGTCATGACCCACAGGTTGAGAACCACTGATGTAGAGCAACTTGAACATTGTATTCATGAAGAATGTATTTGTAACAAAGGTGCTGTATTTGTGGAAGTGTGTGGTTGTTTATTTATGTGCACACACACACACACATATATAACATACATGCATTATATATTGAGTATAATACATAAAATACTGTATGTGTGATTGCATATTAACAAAGAACTATCTATTCACCCCAGGTATGGCACCAATGATAAAGCCAAGAAGACACAGTTTCCACAAGCCTAGCTTGGTGAATTAATGTGTTTATTGAGATTTTTGACGGAATTGTGGGTGACCTTGGTGGCTCATCACTCAGGGCTGTGGTAGAAGTTTTGGCTAAGACTCATGGAAGCTGCACCCCTGGAGCTCTCTGAACAGCTTCCTTAGCTCTAATGTATTTATTTATGTGTGCACACACATGCTCTGTGTCCCATTCAGTTGCTGGGTTCTACCAGGTAGGCATTATTTAAACACTTTATGCCTATGTGTGAAGAATTAGTTTCAAAATTTCAATGTTGATCTATATTTCTGGCAAAGTTCGAGGTGAGGCATTATATTGAATGAGAGATGCACAGACATTTAGTAGGCCCTCATTTTAAGTTCTTTTGAGACTGAGTTAATGATCTGATTAGAAAACCAAATTACTGAGTATTATTGAACATTTAGAGATTATTGCTTGCCCCATGGATTGTATGTGTGAATACATCAAACTCACTGTTTGTGTCTTTTCCCACCTGGTATTCTCAGCAGCTATGGAAGCAAGACAGAGAATATCTGTACTAATCACAGTCTAACTATTTATTTTTATTTTTATTTTTTTACATTTTCTGAGACTAGCCATCCTGTAGGCTCAGTTTAACCTTCAACCTACTACCTAGCTGAAGGTGACCTTGAACTCTTGATCCTCCTGTTTCCACTGGGCTTACTATTATGTCCCTCCATGCATGTCAGACTTTTAATTTTTGGTGCTTATCAAAAGCAGGCTTTATTTCTTTTGGTCTGAAGGATGATAACTCATGTTCAAGACACACAGCTAACAAGCAGGGTAGTCTTGTTTGACTTGTATTATTTGCTTATATTTATTTTTATCTGTGTGTGAGTGTGCGCATGTATGAGTTGGTGTGTATGCCACGTATAAAGATGCCCCCAGACATCAGAAGAAGACTTTGGATTGTGAACTACCAGACTTGAGCTTAAATAGGTCTATTTGTAGTTGCTGAGATTCTTCCTAACTACAGCCATAGGAAAACCCCTTGGATACTCTTGAGTGAGCCCCAGCTCTGCTCGTCACCACAGCTAAGTAGCCCTATCACTGCCTTGTGAGTGACATGCAAATAATACGTTGGATACTAGAATTTCCAAAAAGTATGGATAAGCTTGGAGCAATTACTTCCCCTTGTATATGGGACATCAGATTACTAATATTCTCATTAGCTAATATGTGGATTGAATGGTCTAGTGCAGATAAAGTCTGTGTCATGTGCACAGCATATATGATCAGGATGGATGGGACAGAAACACATTCCCCATACTGTTACCCTTAGCAGCCTGAAGAATTAACTCTCTTAATAGTTTAGAGATCAGGATTCACGCCATGGGGACTTGTGGCTTAACCATGATATTTCAGAACTTGCCAGCAGGAAGCAGAGTTGGAGAGTTTATTAAAGAAATTCTACTATAGAATTTAAGCCTAAGAAAGAGAGAGAGAGAGAGAGAGAGAGAGAGAGAGAGACAGAGACAGAGAGAGAGACAGAGAGACAAAGATCAAAGACACAAAGAAAGAGACACAGAGAAAAGATAGATAAATTATAGATAGATAGGTAGGTAAGTAGATAGGTAGATAGATAGATAGATAGATAGATAGATAGATAGATAGATATTCCAGATCATGGATATAGGGTGTTTTCCATTAACACTGGGATATAGAGAGTCCCAGTGTTAATCCCATCAAAGGAGAATAAAGACCACTTCTCAGACTCCTTTGTCAAGTCATGCAAGATTTATTTTCTGTAAGACAGGGTTATCTTCAAAGTGGGGTTTAAGCATTAAACATAGGAAAAATTGGACTTATATAGCTCAGAAACCCCCATAAAAACAAAAACAAAACAAAACAAAACAAACAATACCCCCCAAGAATTTCCAAAGGTTCTTGATTACATAGGAACTTTACAGAACACTTTGAAATTACTATGCAAAGCATCAGGGTGGAGATCAGGGAACATAGGGTGCAGAACATGTCAAATTCTAGAAGATGGATCGGGACCTATTTAAATCCAAGTTTTACAGAAAAAAAAGGACGAGCTTGTGTTGTGGATTGCTGTTTGTATTTTCTGCTCCCTCAAGAGAGGTGCCCATACTCAGGTGAGGTCAGGTGACATCTTAGTCAGATATGGCTAGAACCTGTGATTGGGTAGTGGAAGGAAAAGTCAGAGCTGAAGGTTTTAGAGAGGGGAAAGAGGAAGAAGAGATAAGACAGAGGATGGAAGAAGAGAAGAAGAAGAAGAAGAAGAAGAAGAAGAAGAAGAAGAAGAAGAAGAAGAACAACAACAACAACAACAACAACAAAAATCAAGAAGAAAAACAACAAGAACAAGAAGAAAAACAAGAGAAACAAGAAGAGAAAAAGGAGAACAATAAGAACAAGGAGAACAAGAACAAGAAGAAAAATGAAGAAGAAGAAGAAGAAGAAGAAGAAGAGGAGGAGGAGGAGGAGGAGGAGGAGGAGGAGGAGGAGGAGCAAGAGCAAGAACAAGAAAAGAACAAGAACAAGAACAAGAAAGAACAAGAACAAGAAGAAGAACGCGAAGAACAAGAACATGAAGATCAAGAAGAACAAGAAGAGGAAGATGAACTGGGGCCAGGTGGCCTGAAGGAGCTGCCACAGTGTAGGGTGCATTTGCCCAATATAGGTGTGCAGCTTGTATTTATATCAATTGAGTTTTGAGCTGTTTGTGCTAGCATTTTGTGGTTAGAGATTTATCATTATAAATCTGGCTGGTATATTATAAGTCCCCAGTGTTATCATTTTAGAGGATTAAGGGAATCTGATCTAGTGAGCATAGCTGGCTTTCTGCAGGCTAGCCACTGGGGTTGGATGGCTTGGGAAGTGCGAGTGGCTAGGCAGTAAGCTGGCCAAGGGAACCAGGGCAAGACCGCCAATGCTGGTGCTTAGCCAGTCATAGACTGGATCCATTACTACATACAGCAAACTTGTTTTGACCTTGTAATTTTAAAACTAGGTCAGGCTGGTAGAGTAAGACATACAGCCATGTATGGAGTACTCAAGGAAGAGTTACAATTAAGTATTTTAGCATTAGCCATATATATATGATTTTGGTGGCTGTCAAATTATATTTCAAAAGGCTGCTAAGAAACCCCCCATTACCTCTCTTTCTTCTGTTAAGTGAGATTCTATAGGGTGAATTGCATGAGATTATAATCTCATCATATATATATATATATATATATGTATATATGTATATATATATCATGTATATATATATGTGTGTGTGTATATGTGTGTGTGTGTGTGTGTGTGTGTGTGTGTGTGTGTGTTTAGTACATGATTTTCTTTCCCTCTGTAAGTGGGGTTTATGATGAGATTTCAAGACAAAATATAGGTCTATAGGAGGGAAGAGGAAGGCTTTAAATAACTGCTAATCATGCTTAAATTCTTGCCTTTGATTTTGTTTTTGTTTTGATAATGTGAGTTTTTTTCCTTCTCATGTCCCTATAACTGTGCAGTCTTTTTATCATGTCTCAATACAAAATAATCAGTGCACTGTTTGCTTTTTGTAAGCCTGACACAAATTAGAATCACTCAGGAAGAGAATATCTTAGTTGAGAAACAGCCTCCATCATTAGCCTCTGGGGTCTTTTCTTGGTTAATGATTGATGTAGGGAAATCTCTCCTAGTTTGGGCAACCCCTGGACAGGTGGGTCTGGGTTGTAGAATAAAGCAGGCTGAGCAAGCCACCGAGAGCAAGTCACTAAGCAGCATTCCTCCATGGCCTGTGCTTCAGTTCCTGTTCTCAGATTCTTGCTTGAGTTTCTGCGTTGACTTTTCAGGGGTTCACTGTGATATGGCAGGGTCAGGCAAATGAACCCCCTCCTTTCCCAGGTTGCTTTTAGGTGTGGTGTGTTTATCATAGCAACTTAAAGCAAGCCAGAACACTGAGTCAACAGTATTCTTAGTGGCAGTGGTGGGAACAATAACAATTCTCACTGTGAACCTGTCCCTCACCAGTCCTTGTACTAGGCTGTACCTGAGTATCCTTCAAAACTCTCTCTTCATGTTTAACTGGTAATTATCACAGTGACTTCTCTTTTTAATTTCCTTTTCAGCTTTTTAAATTATTAGAAACTCCTTAGAAGTGTTGAAGGTTTCTACATGTCTACCTGTACTATTAGTGGCTATATACTTTAGATCTAACAGACTTGTGCACTAAACACTCTTTGCTAGAGAAGCTGTGGTGTTTTCTTCCCAAAACAAACATGGACCAGGTTTTAATATTTAAATCCTTTAAGTCAGGGAGACCATTTCCATCTTCATAATTCCTCCTAGAGACCGTTGGGATTACTCCAGACCATGACAGCAGAAGCTGTCTGATAATAAACACACACACACACACATTTTCTTAAGATTTTCTGTGGTCAAAAGAGCCAAATTACCATGTACATATGCACAGTTGGAGTTCAGGCACTTCAAACTAGCTTTATAATCCCATGTGGCTTAAGCTTCATCACAGGAATTCCCTTTTCATGTTCCTCAGGAGTGTAGTTTTCCTTTTATATTAAAAGTCTATAATTATTTCTAGAACAATGGCAGTCCGTGTTTGAAGCTCAGAGAATTACTGGAACCTTTATTTCAGGGTGAAGTGTTAGGGTGAGTATATGGGCCTGAGTAATTTGTAGTTTCTGGCACAGAGGGTGGTTATTGACAGATGAAACCAGAGAAGACAATACTCTTAGCAATCAAGGACCGAAACCTGCAGTGGTTGGAATTGTGCACTGAATGGTCAAGAAGTACAAGAGAATCACAGGCCAGGAGGCTTGATGTAAAAATGAACTCAGCTATGACTCTGAGGTAGTACTTCTCTTTCAGGAAAATAGGAGCATAGTGCCCAGGAGCAGAGCCCTGAAATCTAGGCTTCTGTGGTCTTGGATCGGTGGGACGGAAAGAGTGATGGGAAGGCAACATTTAACAGTGCATCCGTGAACTAATTGAAGAAGCATTATTTGTTTGTCCATAAGGGTAAAAACGCCTTGAGTCAACACCTGGCTATCCACTTGGACAGCTATGCGAATCTGTAGATCCTTGTGGCTCTTGCAACACAGGCAAGCTAGAGGCGTGGCAACTGGTTTGCCATTTCATTAGGCCATTTTGCTAAAGTCCATAGTACATGTGCCGAGAGGTCTAAACCACAGACTAGGATGAACATAACCTCTCTCATGTGAACAACTGCATCAGATGGGCTCAGAACAACGTCGGCTGAATTTTAATGGCTCCAGAGGCAGAACTAGAAAAGACCTATTCTGCTAAGACTTGGTATATAAAAATGTATCCAGTTATTCTTTGAGCAAGCATCTATTAGGAACTAAAGTAAAATTGTCCTCGTGCTGTGACAGATGTCCAGCAATGAGGGAAGCCTGGTGGATCTTAGTTCAAGGGTTTCATCGCTTCCATAAAAATTCCATTGGATGGGGGACCGAGTGTGTACTACGTTTGCTTGTGCAGCTCCCTGAAGAGAAACAATTTCATCATTTCCAGATAGCCCTGGACAAAGTTCATGCTTCAATATTCTCAAGCTGCCTCAGGAGAAGATATGACACTTAGGAGGGTTAGAAAGGAGAAATTCTACCATTGATCAAACCACCCTGTCCCAGATGGTCTTCTCTTTAAGGGAAGGTACCCATGTTACTGCTATTGATTTTATCTCTTGAATTCCTGACATCAGGACCATTTCCCCCTAACTAACAAGCTGTCCGTATCTATCAGACAGCTGTCAATCACATAAGCAATAAGATGCAATTCTGTATGACCTTGACCATGATGGTCTGCCATTGCCTCCAAATTTTTGGTTTCATAATAACTCAAATTCTTTAAATGTCAGTAACTTTAAAGAAATCTGTTGGATTCTTTATGGCGTGTCGCTTAGACTACAAATGTCCCCAAGAGAGGGAGTATGTTACCATTACTGTGGTTTCTGCTTCACCATGTTCTAAAAGTCAGGCTGCATTTATTGGATTGAGAAGAGATGGTTTAGAGTCACATAATGTGAAAGGTCACTTGAGATGGATGTATAGTAGACTTTCCAGTGTTTGGTCATACAATCAGGACCATTTCTCACTGGGGAAGCTATTGGTTTTTAGTTGTGAAGTAGGTTACAAATTCAAACCACATATTATAAGGTGTTAGGTTTTTGCTTTCCTTTCAAGTAATAGAGACAGACTGAGATAAGAAATACTATCCCAAGATACTGTAGACACACTAATAGTTCCTGAGTGGATGGACACACGTTTCATCTAAGACAGACTACTAGCTTGGTAACTATCTTTGTTAGGATTTTACTGCTGGGAACAGACACCAAGACCAAGGCAACTCTCACAGAGAAAACACTTAATTGGGGCTGGCTTACAGGTTCAGAGGTTCAGTCCATTATCATCAAGGCAGAAGCATGGCAGCATCCAGGCAGGCTGGTGCAGGAGGAGCTGAGAGTTGTACATCTTCATCCAAAGGCAGACAGGAGAAGACTGGTTTCCGGGCAGCTAGGAGAAGGGTCTTAAGCCCCACTCCCACAGTGACATGCCTACTACAATAGGGCCACACACCTCCTAATAGTGCCTTTCTCTGGGCCAAGCATATACAAACCATCATATTAATCAAGGTTACATTTCTTAATGCCGTGATAGTATATCCATCAGAAACAGCCTGAAAAAGGTTGGGTTTGGCTTAGTTTATAGTTCAGAGATACCGCCCTTCAAGGTCGGGAAACCATGGAAATGGAAATGGCTGACTTTGTAGCTGCATGTGTTTGCAGTGGCTGGTCACATGACTGAAATCATGAACGTGAAAACCTGCTCCTCATAGCTCATGTCTACTACTAGGCTGACGTAAAAGTGCCACCATCTGGGGACCAAGTACCCAAACATAAGCCTGTGGGTGACATTTCAGATCAAAGAGTAGCACCTGGACTGCAGCGTTAAGGGATGCTGAAGCTGTATCCAGACCCAGAGGGAAAGGCGGAGAGGTACCACGGGGGTAATCTTTCTCTTCCATGGAGGGAGAACGGGCACAAGGGTATTCCCCCCCCCCTTGGAAAATATTTTATATGGGATATTCTAAAACTCTCGAACATGATTTGCTTTTTATCATGCCTATAAAGTCGTGAGCTAAGATTACATTTCTGTTGCAAGAGAGGACGCTGTTTTTCTGTTAATAGACATTTGAATGACGGAGGTGCAAAACCAGTTAGAAAAGTTTACTGGTGTCATGCGGTATTTCTGCATCCTTAAATTTCAACCACTCACATAGCATCAGTGAATTACTTTAGCAGATAATCAGACCATAATATTCTAATTATTGTGTCACCCTGGAAAGGCTTCACCGAGGACGGCTGAACATGGAGACTCTAAACTTACTTGGTGACTGAAGCACATGTGCAGTAACAACACTTGTTTGTGATGGCTTTAGATACACACACACACACACACACACACACACACGGAGACAGAAACAGAAATACAGACAGACAGTGAGATACAAAAACAGAGAAAGACATGCACACGCAGCGGGCGTGTATGGTGGCCTATGTAGGTGTTTATATGGGTGTGTGCATGAATGGGTGCTGGTACACGTGTGTGTGTGTGTGTGTGTGTGTGTGTGTGTGTGTGTGAAGGAAGGTCAGAGGTAGATAACAAGCATCTTCCCAATCACTCTGCATCTTAAAAGAATGTTGGTATAACTTCCTTTTTACGTATGTGCCAGATTTTAATATTTTCCAATTATTTTCTTTTTTAATTTTTTGGGATGAAAATTTAATGAGAACATTCTGTGCTTCATTTTTTCCCCCTTAAACCTCTCCCATATACTCTTTCTCTCCTTCAAATTTATGGTCTCATTTTTCACTAATTGTGATTGAATACATTTTTTTTAAAAATTTTAATATAGAGTCTCTTGGGAGGTGGGAGGTGGGAGGTGGGAGGTAGGAGGTGCAGGGACCCTCTAGAATGTACCAGAGACCTGGGTGGAGAGAGATGCTCAGGACTCAGAGAAAGGGATCTTAGATGAAATGTCCAAAAGTGGGGAGAGGGAACTTATAGAGTCCAACTCCGGTAGAAAGACAGGGCATCAAATGGAGGGATGGGGTTACCATCTCACAGCCAAACACTCTGACCCAGAATTGTTCCTGTCTGAAAGAACTGCAGGGACAAAAATGGAGAAGAGCCTGAGAGAAAGGAGGTCCAGTGACAGGCCCAAATTGGGATCCAGCTCAAGGGAAGGCTCCAAGGTCTGACACTATTACTCATGCTATGATGTACTTACAGATAGAAACCTAGTATGGCTGCCCTCTAACAGGCTCAACAAGCAGCCAGCCGAGACAGAAGCAGATATTTATACCCACCCAATGGTCTGAAGTCGGGGACCCCTGTGGTTGAATTGGGGAAAGGATGGAAGAAGTTGAGGAGGGTGATCCCATAGGAAGACCAGCAGTCTCAACAAACCTGGACCCTCGAGATCTCTCAGCCACTGAGCCATGAACCAGGCAGCATACACTAGCTCATCTGAGGCCCCTGACACATATACAGAAGAGGACTGCCTGGTCTGGCCTCAAAGAGAGAAGATGCACCTAACCCTTGAGAGACTTGAGGCCGCAGGGAAAGGGGAGGCCTGGAGGGTTGTGGGGGTGTGGGGACATCCTCTTAGAGACAGGGAAGAAGGAATGGGGTGAGGAACTGTCGAATGGCAGAACAGGAGGGAGATAACAACTGGACTGTTAAAAAAATTAAAGATTTAAAAAAGATAAAGGGTCTCTTGCTGAACCTGGAGCTCAGAGTTATGCCTAGGTCATTGGCCAAAGACTGCCAGAGAGTCAACTCCCAGTGTGGGATTTAGACAGACGCCACTATGGCATTGTGTGTGGGTGCTGGGCAAGTGCAGGTCCTGGTGCTTGCTAGGATCTGTACCATCTCCTCAGACCCTCCTATCTCCCCTATTAAATGAATTCCTTGCAGAACACAAATCGTATGCTTTTATCTAAAAGAAACCGAGTGCGGTTAGTATTCTAATTACTTGTTTTCTCAATGAAAGGAAAAACTCCCAAACAATTCTTTTGAGGGCGGGCAATCATAGCCACCAAGCAAGTAGTAATTCTGTCTTTTCTTGAGATTTGCTAACAATGGGTAGGCGAGGACTTGATTTATACATGGCTATGAGGAATGAGTGAGGAGTAAAACCGTGTTTGTACGATGTGCGTTGAGATGTATAATAGGCAGATGTTTCCAACAGGACAGAATGCAAAGCTAAAGTGTACCCAGACAGCCAGTCAGAGTGGATCGGAGGTTATCACCCGCTTCAGTAGCTTTCAAGATGTTTGCATTGTAACCCCTCACTGTAAGAAATGTTTATATGACAGATGTAGTTTGCATTTCAATATAGCACAGGCAAGGCTATTTCCATAGATGCACAAACTAGAAGCACAACATTGACAAAGTGTGCTCAGCTTTCTTGCCTGACTAGCTGTGACATTTTACACGTGATCTGTCTTTTAAAAGCAATTGCTTAAGCAGCAGATGAGAACAGATACAGAGGTCCACAGCCAGGCATGCCTCAGGAGAGAGTCTAAATGGTAGGTCTCCATCCAATCCCTGAGATCTTAGAGTCCCATGAAGAAGGAGGCAGAAAGATTGTAAGAGCCAGAGGGGTGGAGACCACCAGGTGAACCATGCCCTTTGAGTCAAGTAAGCATTGAGCTCACAGAGACAGGAGCAGCAAGCACAGGACCAATGATTTAGTAGTTACGCCTCTGATGGCATACACATCAGGTAGAACCTGGATTAGTGTGTCTCCCACAACCTGTTCTCCCTCATTGGAATACCATCAGCTTCTCTGTGGGTCTCTGCATGAAGGAAATAGTGTCATCTTTTGGTTACAGAATCAGTTGGGCCATAAGTCTTATTAATTTTAAATCATTGAAATAAAAGATAAAGTTTTTCATTTATTATTAGGTATCACTTAAAGGAAAAGTGGGACAGAAACTTGGATTTAAGACCAAGACTGCTGTTGAGGTTCTGGTTTGGTCATCAGTGTTCAAGAGACTTCTTGGCTTGAACTCAGCCCAGCACCAGGGCCTCAGACCGAGGGGACCCTATGCACTCACTATAGCTCATGGGACTGAGCAGAATCTTGTATCGCCTGACTGACCCAATCCCTCAAGGAGGGGTGGGACCTGTCTCTCTCATGCCTGCAAGGTACAGTACCACCCTGCAAGCACACATGCTTGATAAGAAGTCATCTCAGATTTATCTTAGTCACGGAATATTACTTCTTAGATCCTGACATTTATAATAAAAGCACTTTTAACTACTCTAACCACCGAGGGGGTGGGGGTGACATGTTTGCTGCTTAGCCTGTGCCTGACCCTGGACTCTACATCCTATGCAATCAGTCTCCCACGAGGGAGTACTAGAGAAGGCATTGCCTTTCCCACTTGGTGGTTAGATCATTAAAGTCTAGAGACTCCAGCCAGAAGAGCTGGAAGAGCATGGAGCTGGGATTTCAGTTCCACGCACAGGCATTCAGACCCTCCCCACCTACTGATGCTCTGCGGTAGCCATCAGACTACCTCCTTCCTCAATCTCAAAGTAATTCCTTCCCATCAGCCACCACCTGCAATCCAAAGGCCCTTTCCCTCGCCTCTTGCTTCTGTTTTCCATGCCACTTTCCTTAGATCGATATGTCATGCTGTTTGTAACTTTAAATTTATTAATCGGTGGGTTTTCTTCTCCTGGGACAAAAGCTCCAGATGGGCGAGGCCTTTGCTTTGCCCCCTGTCATGTCTCCAGCACAAAGGATGCCACCTAAGGTGTATAACAGACTTCGAGTAAGCACAGCTGGGTGAGTAAATTAGTTCATTAAGGTACATGAAACAGAAACAGATACTGGAAACAGTAGCAGAACAATCTTAAAATTTTCATTGGCTTTAGAGTTTTCATTGAGACATTGTTTCTCCTAAGAACTGAGTCTCCAAAGTGCGGCATGGGTTGGACCAGCATATAGATCTACCTATGTATCTTTGTATCTATATGTGTGTGTGTATTACTACCTATTATCTATTTACCTATATATGTACATGTGTATATATGTATGTATATATGTATATATATTCTATCATCTATTTATCATCAGTCTATCTATCATCTATCTACATACCTATCTATTATCTATTTACATATGTATGTATCTATTTTCTTTTTTTACTAATTTATTAATTCACTTTCAATCCCAATCACAGCTCCCCTTCCTCTCCCCGCCCCCCCCCCGTCCTACCCTCACAAGCCCTTCCCCCCACTATTCCTTCCTTTTCTCCTCAGCAGAGGAGGGAAACCCCTCCATGATTACCAACCTGCCTGGTCACAGCAAGTCTAAGCTCATCCTCTACCGACGGAAGCCCAATCGGGCAGCCCGGCTTGGGGAAGGAAGAGGATCCAAAGGCTGGGACTAGAGTCAGAGACGGTGCCTGGTCCAGCTGTTAGGGGATCCACATGACGACCAAGCTGCACATCTGCTGCCAATGTCTAGGGGGCCTCAAACGTTTTATTTATTTCCTTTGGTCATTTGGAAAATTATGAGGAAGTCATGCGGCACTTTCTCTTTTCCTTTACTGATTGAAAAAGGGGCTTAAATCTTGAGGCACAGTATGCAATATGTATCTTGTTCACTAGATGGCGCTATTATACTACAGAAGTTAGTCATCCACACTAGCCCTGTCGCTGCGGTTTTTGTTTTTTTTGGTTTTTGATTTTTTTTTCTGGGTTTCTTATTAAATTTGGGTTTCTTTTTAAATTTTGGAAGGTCGCCTTTCCTTCAGCCTCTCTCTCTCTCTCTCTCTCTCTCGCTCTCTCTCTCTCTCTCTCTCTCTCTCTCTGTGTGTGTGTGTGTGTGTGTGTGTGTGTTACATTTTTCTTTCTTTCTTCTGGCTTATCCTTAGCCTGGGAAGTTTATTATATGGTAAGTACACACATTTACTTTTTGCTTTGCATAGAAGTTTTGTTATCTTTAAAATGTAGTGAATTCATAACCATATTGATTACACATTTATTCCTCTAAGTGAATAAAAATGACAGTAATTCCGTTGTTGAGGTCACCCAGGTGCCTAGACAAGGGCGGAGTGCTCGCTTAGCGTGTGCAAGGCTCTGGGGACGGGATAAAGAGCATCATAAGATTTTAAGGAGTTATAAGATTCGGATGTGCTAGGTTGTTTTAAGGTTTGACTAGCTTTCCCTTGTGGTAGCTTAGGGGTTGGAAGGCTGGTAGGTGTTTAAAGACAGGAGATTCTAATTTGTCTGACGTGGAACAGAACTGAAGCGGAGCCAGCTGCTCTGACAGCCACCCCTCTTCTACTTCGTCTCACTGACGTCCTGCTGCCCCAACCGTCACATTGAAGATGACACTGGAAGCAAAGGGTTAATCAGGGGATTCCTTAGACATGTGGGAGAAGATACAATCACTGACAACAGACCTAGAACAGAAGGGCCGGCTGGTGTGCAGTGTCGCAATACTGGTCCTGCTGTGTCCAGCCTTCTGCTTGGCCCCTTCAGCATGCGCTCATTCTGGGAAGCCCCTTACCTTTCTTCATAATAGTCCTGGATCGATAGCAGCAGGATCCAGCTCGTGGCTTGGACTTTGACTCGTGAATGGGAGTAAATCTCAGATTAGCCGTGTGTCTCTCCACCTCGACCTGCCAAGAAGCGACTTGAAGGAAGACAGACTTCTTCTGAGCCGCAGTGGATGGCTATAGATCACTGTGGTTGGGAAGGCATGGAGACCTCCTCAACTGGAGTGTGATCACTTGTTTACATCACCGACCAAGAAGTAGAAGGCAGCTAAGATAGAAGTTTTAAGTTGTACCCTGTGAGCCTATGTCACCTAGACCCTGCATCCAGGATTTCAACAACCTCTCAAGACAGTGACACCAAAGGCGAGTCAAAGGTTGAGAATTGTGTGTCCGGACCTTTCATACTCAGTCATAGACCAACAGGAGAAATCCTCCTTGCTGAACAGATCATCCCAGAGGACACACAGCCACTGCAAAGCTGAACACTTGATATGGCTTTTGGTGGGTGGCTGTTGGCATGGTGAACTCAGTGCCACGCACCACCATTTTCTTCATGGTATTAACTAGCCGCAAAGGGCTCGCGATGACATTACTTTTTGTGACGAGCTTCCCACGGCTGCCAAGTTACAATATCAAGAGGTCATTATCATGGCAACCAAGTCTCTTAGGTAAAGAAAAGGGTCTCATTTTGTGGACTGAAATACCGTATCCGAGTCCAATTTCAATCTCAATGAGAGGCTAGCGTTCTAGTCGCACTTGAAACTGCTGTAGCATTCAAGGCCGTGTTGATGTGGCGCTCCTCACCACACCTGTTATCTTTCTTCTGCAGAAGGTCACAGAAGTAAGAGGCAGGTGGAGAAGACAGAGAGGGTCTCACATCACCGGCCAGGTTTTAAACTGATCACAATTGTTTTCTGTTGTGGTAGGTGGTCACATCACAGGGAATGAAAGCTCACAGGAAGTGGAGCTCTTCTGTTTATCAGAGGCTCCTTTGGGTCTTCACACCAAGGACATCTTCCTCGACTGTCCTTCAAGTTGCTTGTCCCATTTTGCCTCAGTTCCAATACCCCTTGTTGGGAAGTTAGCAGTTTTGAATAGTTTTAACTAAAGTAAAATCTACTCTTTTAAAGTATCTGCCGGTTGGTTGCAAACACTTGTCTCACTTGATGCCGTTGGGAGAAACCCAAATCCCTTCTCTGCGGGGAAACAGGTGAGGTTATGTTATCGCAAATGGTGTGAGGCATTTGTTTCTACAGTTGGTTCTGCTGACCAGATCAGCATATTTTATAGAAGACTGTGCCAACCACTGATTGATGCAGATTCTTGTCTTGCTTGTCATATTGCATTGGAAACAGAACCTTAACATCAAGAGAGGCTATTAAAAATGTGTTACATTTATTTACTGTGTGTAGGAGTGAACACTTCTCTCTCTCTCTCTCTCTCTCTCTCTCTCTCTCTCTCTCTCTCTCTCTCTGTGTGTGTGTGTGTGTGTGTGTATGTGTGTGTGTGTGTGTAGGCTGAAGGACAACTCACAGGTTAGCTCTTTATCTTGCACCACCTGGGCCCTGAGGATCAAACTCAGAGGGTCAAGTTTGGCAGCAAATTCAACCATGTCACTGACTGCAGGGTATGTTATCTTCTTAGCTCATGCAGAACCACCATAATCTTGTTTTCTAGGTTGCTTCTCTGTTGCTGTGATAAAGCACTGAAGAAAAGTGACGTGGGGAGGAAAGGGTATATCCAGTTATTCAGTGAAAGCCTGTCATCAAGAGATGCCAAGGCAGCTCCTACTCAAGGTCGGAACTTGGGAGTAGGAACTGAAGCAGAGACCACGGGGAGTGCTGCTTCCTGGCTTGCTTCCCTTTGCTTGCTCAGCCTGCTTTCCTATACCGTCCAAGCCCATCTGCCCACACTGGCATCACCCACACTGAATTGGTCCCTCCTTCATCAATCCTCAATCAATAACATGTCCTGCAGAGGACCCTACAGGCCAAACTGCCGAGGTTCCTTCTTCCCAGGTGTGTTTAGACTTGAGTAAAGTTGACAAAAGCTAACCATAAGCCTTATTATAACAGAATTTATATACTAGGAGTTCTTTCTAACTCAGGTCAAAGCAATTATTATGATTTTAAATCTTATGCTAAAAGTCTGTTCAGGGGAAGGTCTCCTGGAGTAGACAATCCAGGCTTTCTCTCCAACACTGACATCATAATGGATCCTCTATCCCACTGCTTACACAATATTTACGTCTAATTTCCCGGCTTAAAGGGCATTTAAGATTGCGCCCCAACAAAATAAATAAACAACAAATAATGAAGCTGTTTAAGCAGAGAACAATTTGATCATCAGGTTGAATATTAAAATTCAGTTTGACAATTTTCTCCAGCTAAAACAACTGACTTTTGGACAGGTTGTTTTACAGATGCCTGCCTCTGCTTGAGTGAGTTGTTTCAAGCCAGGCCTCTGTTAACTGCTCTTCTAATGGGTGCCAGGGACTTGATTTTGGCAAACCCCCTTCTGGAGTGTTAGTTAAAGTCCCAGTGGTTTCCCGCTCCAGCCAACTGCACTAGGTGAGTTACCAATACAGATCAGTACTAGCATGTGGAAGCCTTCACCATTCTTGCTGCTAACTAGTAAATTCACTCTTTTTTTTTTTTGTCTCCTTTAATGTTTCCATATAAACTGGCCTCATTAATCAAGTCTTTGAGTTTGAATCACCAAATAGATATAGTAAGTATTTCTTTGGTTGAATTATGCACCATGCATTTAGGGAGGGGACATAAAGTAATTAAAGATAAAATCCAGAGGAGTAAAAAACAAACAAAGGAACAAACAAACAAACAAAAATAACCATACTATCACAGCGAACCCAAGGCTTCTTCGGAATTATTCAAAACACAAGATGTTGAGTCTCCCAAATTCTCTAAACTCAGGAGACACAGAATGTGTCAGAAACCCTGGTGCAGTACCATGACTGTAACTCAAGGATAAGATATCCTTCAGCTGGGAAACTACTCAGCAGTCTCATTGGCTTCATTCAGTTCAGTTTAATTGTTCATCCTCACAAATGCGTATGGAAATTTGATTTCCTAGGGAAGAGGGGGGTCTGGCTCTGCTAGAGTGCCTCCCCTCACTTCCAGCCTGCCCTGAATGCTGCAAGCCTTGTCTTTGTAAGCCACGTGACTCAGTGCCCTTGCTGTCTGATTTTGAATTGGCTCAGCCCATGGAAAAAGAACCATGACTCCCATCAGGCTGCTTCTGTCCACCCATCCATGTCCACACATCTGGGTTGTCATTAAGTCCATCTTGATTGATGGCTATGCCCTGGTCTATGCCTTGGTGACTCCGTAAATGTTCCCAGGTGTTCCTTCCTCAGGAAGGCTGCCCCATCATGTGCCTTTCCTTCATCTGGGCTCTTATTCTCGAGAATGCTATTATGAAACCCTGTGATTGTTCAGCTCAATGAACCGTCTGATACACTGAGACCCTAGCACATGCTCTTACAGCATCATTGTCCTGATTGTATTAATGGTAAATGGTTTTTCATGGGTCAAGTCATATAAATATCTGTAACCTGAGAGATATAATTTGGCTGCCAGTGATGGCCTCACTGTCAGAAGAGGCATAGATTAGATTAGCAGTTGAAAGAGTGCAGCAAGGAAGTGATGGGTCATGTTATGTCACGTGAAACTTGTATCAGGATTGGGCACTTTTGGAGAAGTTTTAGTTTAAGATCAGGAGAAAGACTGAGGTCTTATTAAGTGGAGATGTGATAGGACTCTGGAGATATTCCAGGAACAAAGAGGTGGAAACATGCATCTGGTCCTAGCAGCATGCTTGAACTAAGCTTGAACAACATCCTCACCCACGGACACAAATAAATAAGATAAGGAAAAGTGAGTGAGTATTAAGCATTATTAACATTGGAAAATGAGAGACAAATATAGACGAGGAGGCCAACCTCACTCAGATCCTTTGATAATCAGCTTTGAGTTTAACCTGAGACTGGAAGGAAATTACTGGGAGGTCTTGACAGTGTGGAAGGTGGATTTTGGAAGGAGTGCTATGACCTCAGCATGGGGTGTAAAGCTGGGGAAAGTGAAAGACAGGGCCTTGGAGGCTGTTTCGGGAGCCCAAGAGAAGAGCTACTTGTGGCAGGGCTTAGGATGATGAGAGTTTTGAGGAGCCGTGTCTGAGAGCCCCACAGTCTCTTTTCCTTCTAACTCTCTCTGCTGGTTGTTGGACCAGCTCCCAAACTCTCTCTTCAGGGGGAGAGGCCAAATAAGTTCTCAAGGTGATGAGACAGTGATTCAAGGTGTGGGAGTCATAGCTGGGTGATGTGTACCAGAAGACCTGAAAAGATTGTTCTACCAGCACTGGGAACCCTCCCCCCATCTTGTACACAGGTCACCATTGTCCTCTAGGGTCTAGGTTTTAAGACTCTGGGGTTGTGTAACTGAACAATGGTGTTGCAGAAAAAACATTGGCAAGAGTGAAAGGTTTCTGAATGTGCAATATCCAAAAATTAATTTAGAATCAAATGTGAAGAGTCTTCTTGCCCATGTTGCAACATATAACTTTACAATAGCTTTGGCTCTGAATACACACCACACACACACACACACACACACACACACACACACACACCCTTCACACTGTGCATATTATTAGACCAAAGGATGTCAATGAATGCTGTCTGAAACATATCTGCTTAGAGTCATAACTACTGTATGGCTATAAATTGTGGGGTGTTATACATGCGGTATTTGCTGCCTCTATAGTAATGTGATGATTTAATTATATAAAACAAAGACTTTTCATATATTCTTGCTGCCCTTAGTCACCATGTGTCATGTAAATATAAAAGTCACTTTTATTTCTTCAGAGGAAGGGATGAGAGTCATGGTTTGTGCTGAGACATGAGAAATTTCTTCTCTGCTGAAACTATCCTTAGGCCTAGGCCAGGAAGCTTCTAGGTAATCTTCTGCAACTCCAGACCTCAAAGGCTTCAGCTTACAGCCACTGTCTGCTAACCTAGGCCTAGAATGTTTCGGCCTCCAAGACTCACTGCTGAATAAACCCACTCCTAGCTTTGTCTAAACTCTGACTGGATGATTCAATTCAGCTGTTCTGGTGCAAACTCCTAAGCTGACTGATTCTAACTGGCTTCTCTTGACTTCAGATAGAATTGCTCTGCTTGGAAAGGCTGCCTCTAAACTTCATGAACTCAACTGCTCTGAAATTAATTGAACTGAATTGAACTGGAAAGAACTGGGCTGAACTGAGCACAACTGAATTGAATTCTCTCTCACTCACTGTTCTTTAACTAGCCTCTCTCTCTGGTCTGTTCTCATGAGAATTTCCCATAATCTATCTCTGACCCATTCTGTCAGATCTTTCTCTGAATCATCACTTTATGTGCCCCTAAATTAGATGTCATTCTTTTGGATTAAATGTGTGTACTAAGGCACGTCTATATTACATTCAGAGGTATTTCAGACAGAGGGATTAAAGGTGTGTGGCATGTCCGCATTTGAGCGGGATCATATCTATGAATGTGATCCCTTGCAAGAGAAGCCATATTGCTGGATTAAAATTCCTCTACACTCTCAAATCAGCATGTCTTTGCTTTGAATTGTGTCATGAAGTTTCAATACTGATTTGAGTTCCATAAAATGGCTAAATGACTTTTGGCTTGGGATTTCCAATCTTTGCTGAATTGGCCCCACAAACACTTTTGCCATTTTGAACCACTTTTTAAGGTAGTGTTCATAGAATTAATTATCAGTTATCAGCCAATTTTAAAAACATTGAAAATGCTCTGCAATATCAAATATGCAGCAAAATATGTCTTTATGCAAACACATCCATCTTATTAGTTTGCAAATTGGCTTTTGTATTCAAGAAGACATAAAAATTACATGTCTATAGAATTCTTTTGGAATAAATTTGCTCATGATTATTCATAATTAAGATGTGTACCTATTATCTATACCATTCGTCCACTTTTCAACAAAAACCCAAAAAACCAAACAAACAAGCAAAAATCAGCAACAACAAAAAACCCTCAGCCCTGAAGGGGCTAACCTGTGTCTTCTGCTTATTTTCTTGTCTTGTTGATGCTCTCCAAGGAAAAGCATCTAGATCTGGAATGAGCTAAGCACAGAGCAAACCCCTCCAGGGACCTGGCTGCTTCTTTAACAAAGGAAAGTTGAACCTTAAAGGAGAAATTATGATTTCAAAAGAAATGACTGAGATGTCAAATAATGCAGACTGTCCAGAGTGTGTGAAATATACCTAGGGTAGTAATACAAGAGAGGGAACAGGATTTTACAGTGGGAGGAGAAAAGAGTGCTTTAGTGTTTATATCCCATTGACTAAAGTTCTTAGTCAATATCTATGTACACAAACACACTGGTGCATTTGTACTTATGCATGAGTACATTAAAAGTGTCATGTATACATACACATGCATATGAAAATGCATAACTCTTTGGTATTCATCTAATTTTTACGGCATAAGTAAAGTGTGCATGGGCAGATATGTTTCCTGTACATGATCTTTATAATGTTTGGGAAAATATAGATAAATATAATACACATAGAATTGACCGTGCTACACCAGGAAGTTCTTAGCTTATGACTGTGAAAATGCAGTGGACGTTAAGGAATGTTTCCTCTGAGCTAAGTTGTGAAAATGTCTGAGGCTTCAGTTAAAGTCATTCTGCAGAAGATGTTTTTGTTTGTTTGTTTTAGACATTGCACTGCTCCTTACCATGTGTCAGCATCTGGTATCACTATAGTAATAACTATATTGCAATTAAAAGCGTTTGTCAGTGCAGTGAGTGAGAGTAAAAGCTACATTCTCTTTGCTATGCTTTCTTTTGATGTCAGTGAATCTATTTTTTTATTAGACACAATCTGTTCACAACATGAACATGTGTGATTTGGATGGTCACAGAGATTACTTTTTTCTTATTTATTTTTTTTTATGTTTACTCTTTCTGTTTTAGAAAACATATGATAAGACGTTAAAATAACTCATCTTATGTGTTGCATGCTGCACATCCTGTCTTGGAATTCAGTGTGTTAAAATGTACTTAATTTCTGTGTAGTTGTACATGTTGGTAACTTCCTTTAAGATTCTTGCTTTATTTTCCCATCTTAGAACTATTTTCCTGATTCTAAGATCAGAGCAATTTTTGCCTGTAATTTGTTTTGTTTTTGTTTTTAAAATCAATTTAATCTACACTGAATTAATTTTGATAATCAGTAACATTTGATGGAGAAATCTTTCTGATCTAAATTCATTCACGATTTTCGCCCCTGTGTGAGACAGTCAATATGGTGTGGCGTGAACGTCACAGACGCTGCCATCAGAATTATCAGGGCTTCGTTAATTCACTTTCATGATGACTTACTGGTGACTAAGATGGCATACCTGGCATTCTCATTACCTTTGAGGACACTAGGGCTCCAATAATATCTTTAAGGATTTTAAAGAAAAGCCAAATGAAATCAGATATCCACAATACTTCACCAATCTGTGGTAAACATCTAGTTTTTTTCCTTTGTGTTCTCCTAACTTTAAAATATGATGGAGTAGAGCTAGAAAACCCAAGTCATTTCACATTTTTTGTTTTGTTAAGCACGCCATTTCACTTCTCTGCATTTCAGTTATGAGCAAGACATAGATGTCATTGTTGTGCATTTATTTTGTGTGATATATTGTTTCTCTCTACATGTATGTATGTATGTATGTACATACGTACGTATAGAAAGGAGGGAGGAAGAAAGACAGGAAGCTAGGAGAAAAGGGAGCTAAAAAGCTCTGCAAAGTTGTCCGAGGTACATCGATCGATGCATTTATTATTAAAGTGCTCTTGGCGGAGTGGGAGCCTCGCTCATCTTCAGGGACTAGATTGTTAGTTCATCCTTAAGTTGGCTTTATTAAAAGAAGAAAAATTGAGCTTATTATGCAGCTGTTTGGTTTCATGTAACAGAAACTGACTCTGGTTAACTTATGCAAAGAGGTAATTTATTGGAAGGAATAAAGTTGTTTGTGGACTATAAAGGGGAGTGGGGGGGACATGGCCTGCACAGGTGTGTGTGTTTGGTTGTGTGTGTGTGTGTGTGTGTGTGTGTGTGTGTGTGTGTGTGTGTTGGAGGCTGTGAAAGCGGAGTGTGTTATTTCCTTATATTAGCAAGTGATGAAATACCTTTGCCAAAATACTCTCCTACCTCAGAGAATCAAACCTAACTGTGCCTAATACTTTTCATAATTCTGCCGCAGATTAACATTTCAGGGAGCACATTTGTGTTCCCTGGATATGTCCTATGCTTGTTGTTGGGTGAAGGTGGGCAGAATGACTCAATTAAAGTTGTAAAATCATGTTTCCACAGGGAAGAAGGAGCTCCCCACAGGAAATTGTGATTACATTTACATAAGAAGGACATGATACCACCGGGCGGCAGCCAGGACAAATCACTGTGCAGGGTAAGACCTGTTTCACATTATGGGGACCAGAGAGGGGCAGTGATCCAGAGGGGAGTTCTAAAATAAAAGCCAACCTGCTATCAACATAGCCGTCCCTTTTGAAATCCTTGAAATAGGCAGAGGGGTCCATGATGCTCATCTGCAGGGACTGTTGAGGCCCAAAGTTGGGAAAAGATTTGGTGTCTGAGCCTCTGTAGTCCAAGACCATAGTAGTTCCAAATACTACAGAGACAACAAAGAGAGCTGGAGAAAATGCTCCATTCTTGTTAATGCCCAACTCTTTCCTGTCTCAGCCACAGGAAGTCCCTAAAAGTCTCTTACAAAATGAAGGGAAGAAATAGAAACATGGATTAACAACGTATTGCCTCTCTGTCTCTTTCTTTCTCTCCTTTTTGCTCTTTCTTTCTGTTTCTGTCTCCGTCTGCCTGCCTCTGTCTCTGTGTCTCAGTCTCTGTCTCTCTTTCTCATTCTCCGTCTCTGTGTTTCTGTCTGTTTCTGTGTCTCTGCCTGTGTCTGTGTCTGTCTGTCTGTCTGTCTGTCTGTCTGTCTCTCTCCCCGGCTGTGTGTGTGTGTGTGTGTGTGTGTGTGTGTGTGTGTGTGTGTGTGTATTCTCAAGGGTAGCTGATCCATTAGTAACAGGCAGACATGCCAAAAGCCATAAAGGGGCAGGCTCTCTGGGTTAAGCAGGCAGTAGTTACAGGCTTTCCATCTGTGTCTCTGCCTGTGTCTGTGTCTGTGTCTGTCTGTCTGTCTGTCTCTCTCCGGCTGTGTGTGTGTGAGTGTGTGTGTGTGTGTGTGTGTGTGTGTGTATTCTCAAGGGTAGCTGATCCATTAGTAACAGGCAGACATGCCAAAAGCAATAAAGGGGCAGGCTCTCTGGGCTAAGCAGGCAGTAGTTACAGGCTTTCCAGGAGAATCTTGCTCATTCATTAATTCTAGCCTTGGAAGGAAGCCAAGCTGTGTGGTTTCACCACAGCAAGGGGTGAGATCCTGATGATTAAATGCCCTTTGTTGCCTTGCGTTTAACTTTTTCTAGTAACTCACTTTGAAGAATGGAAAACTGAGTTTTCAATGCTTTGTTGTCTGCTGAAGCTAAAGCTAGCAGTAATTGAAGCCAGTCGACTGAGGAAGGGAATGGTCAAGGTAAATCTTGGAGCACAAAGGAAGTCCAGGGACAGAGCGGTCACCCAGTATGCTCTCCATTCCTTTCTTGATGTGAGTGAAAGTTTAGCTGCAGCATATTTTTGCAAAATCATGTAACATTTGGAAAATATGTCCCCTTCACCATTCTCTCTGGATTACTTTTGCTATACTGTGTACACAAGACAGGACCTGAACAATAAGAATGACATTATGGGGGACAGCAAGATATCGTCATATATGGTTAACCATATCACACTGGCTTATCTCACTCTAAAATCCTTTGCTTTATTTGGATGGCTGACTACTTAAATTATTTAATTAAGTTAATATCTCTGTTTTATCTTGATAGACATGTTTGAATTGTCTTGAGCAAAGGAAATGCTTCTGTTTAGAGATGTCTAAAAACGTTATTAATTGAACTAACTAGATTCAATATCTGGCCTAGCAATTGTTATAGAGGAGGTGATTTATGGATGCTAATTAAAATGAGTAAGAAAAATTAGGCCACTTTTTAATCTCTAAATGCAGAGGAAATTTTAAATATAACTTAAACAATATTGAGACTAACTAAGTTATTGTGTGAGCAAAGTTCTGTTCTTTAAACTATTGTAATATGAAAGATAGTGTACTTGTGCTGGAAAACTTCTGAATTTTAGATTGAAAACCAAACATCGTTGACTCCAGTTCCTACCCCAATCTGTAGTTACAGCTTCGGCATTTTCATGCTTGCTTTAACTTGATTTCTGGGTAAAAGAAAAATAAGGTTGGGGGGAGGGCGGTTAGAAATTTCAAAACGACATTTAGGTTTTATATTTTGCTCTTCGTGAATGTGTAAAATATGTAAAGTAATATGATAGCCCTGGAACACCATGGCTAATATCTTCTAGGAGGAAGCTGCGCATATATATATATGCATGTATATATGTATATGCATATACATGTATATATGTACACATATATATTCTTTTTTGTTTATTAAAACATAATTACATCATAATAATAAGGAATTGCATTCCTTCTCCAAACTTTTCCTTTGTCCTTCTGTCTCTTGTCCATCACAATTTCATGTGTTCTTTTTTTTTTTTAACTATTATTATTACGCATTAAGGCAAATGAATATAAATGTAACTTGTTGGGTCCATTTAGTGTTGTTTGAATGTAAAAGTTTTAAGTGCTGACCCTTTTGTATTAGATTAAAAATTCAAGAGTATCTTTGTAAAGAATTTTATCACAATATGATTTATAATTTTTATTATACTTAATTTTATTATACTTAATATTATATATAATTTTACTATTTTAAGTGTATAATTCAATGTAATTTATTTAAATCATCATGTAGCCATCACTAAAATCCAAGTTTTAGATATTCTCATTATGTCCCAAGTAAGGCCATTACTAATCAGTTTTTCATAATCTTCTCTCTTGCCCTTGGCAACCATTATTCTATATTTGGTTTCTATGTATCTGAATATTTCATATAGATGGCGTTTTATAGCATATGGACTTTTCTGCCTGAAATCTTTCACTTAGTATTTGAGGTTCATCTGTGCCATAGATTTGTATTGGGATCGTTCCTTTGTTTTGCTGATTAGTGAGTGATAATGTTTATTTTTTCATCAGTACTTGGCCATTTGGGTGGGATTTTATGAATATGACTGCTTTAAACATTTATTTACAAATTCTTTTGGAAACATATGTTTTTAGTTTTTGAGTATATATGTTGAAGATTCCGAGATCTTATAATAATTTCACATTTAACTTCTCGAGGAACTGCCATGTGCTCTCTGTATTCACTCTACCATTTTAGATTTAGATTTACCACGAGTTTGTTTAAAGAAATGCAATGAGCATCCACTGCAAGGGTTAAAGGAGTCTGTGCTTGTCTAAAACAGTGTGACAGTAAGATGCTTAGCATAGTATGAGCCTTGGTCCTCAGCTATTCCTTAAAGATAGGGCTGTATGACCCATCTGGAGAAAAACAAGCCAAGGGGCAGAGAAGTTCAAGGTTTGTCCTGAGTCTATACAGAAAGCTCTAGGGAGATTTGAGATTCTTTGTGTTTATCTGACTTCAGAGACAAGCTTCAAACATATGCACAGTGGACTCTTATTTCCCTCTGAGTTCTGGAGATGAGAATTAGCACAGTAACTAGCTATGTATGAAGAAAGCAAGATCAAACTAGGGTGCTCTGAGCTGTGGGTGTCCCTCTGACACAGTATGAGACAGTAACTCGATCCTTAATTTCTGTACGGACCTGGATGTTCAAGATGTAAAGAATAAGAAACTTCTATTTCATCCCTATTAAAGGGCCCCAATTCTCAGAAATACCCAGCAGAGTGGAATATCTAAATAGCTCTCGAAATCAGGTGAGTATTATCAAATATAATCATTATGGTGGTGATGGCATTTGGCATATTAGATACAGTCTTTACAGCAGATCTCTGAAATAGGATGTGACTGTGTTAATTTTACAAACTAGGAATACTGGCCTTCAGAAATATGAGGGACCATCTCTTTGGCCACAGAGCTATGGAAATTGATATAATTGAGACCTAAATGTCACTCTGGAGTGGGCTTGTTTGCACAATGCCATGGAATTTTTCAAAAGGCATCAACCACTATGAAATTTACTCTAAGACTGTACTGTAAAAATGGTCTGTGGTTACTTTGAACAGAGGGTTTTTTTTTTAATCCATGTCCAGTAAATGCAATTTTAGTCTCCAACTTTAAAGTAATATATGAATAAAATTACCACTTTGTAGTCTTAACAAGTCTCTGTACTTTGGTAAACCTTTCAAAAGTAAGGTTCAAACACTGCTGATTCATGAAATATTTGAACAGAGTCAAAGGTCTCAGTGGGCTCTTTCTTTGTGGTGTGGTGTTCCTGAATGATTTACAGGAAATGCTGTCACAGAAGTGAGATGACCCAGTGTGGTATTGTGTAAGTTAAAATAGCCTGGCTTCTTTGACTGCAACTTGGAGAGATGCCTAAGATGATCTAGTAAAGATTTTTTTCCCATGGGTTGAGATGATCTTATCTGATCGATGGGATTTAAATCACCTTCTAGACATCTTGTGTCTGTGAGGGCCTTTCAAAAGAGGCAATTGAGACAAACTCTAAAGTTGGAGGAATCCTTCCAGAGTTGGGTCCTCTCTGATTCAGGAAAGGGAAAGTGAGTAGAGACAGTGGATAAGTCAGGGTTCCCTGGAATAACAGAACTTATAGAATAATAAGGATTTATTAGAATGACTTACAGGCTGCAGCACAGCTATAATCCACAAGGGGCGGCTGAGAGTGGAAAAAGCTAAGAATCTAGTACTTGCTCAGTTCATGAGGCTGGGTGTCTCACTGATCTTCAACTCGGCTCCTGAAGAAGTGGGTTCTAATACCAGTGAAGCAATGGGCATGCTAGTGAGGCAAAGAGCAAAACTTCCTCCTCTCATGTCCTTATATCAACTTTAGCCGAAGGTGTGACCTAGATTAAAAGTGTGTCTTCTTATCTCAAAGATCTGTTTTAGAAGCGGACCTTCCTACTTCAAATCACGTAAAAACCTTTAAATGTGTGCTCTCAAATTTTGGATTTTAGATAATGACAAATGTAGTCAAGTTAACAGCCAAGAATAGCCAACACATTCTGCATTTGTATCTTTCTGCTTCCTGAGTGAGGATTAGATATGACATCTGCCTCAAGCTTGTTCTACAATGCCTCCCTGTCCTCATAGGAGTCCAAATACACCTTTCTTCTTTTAAGTTGCTTTTGAGAAGTGTTTCGTGACACTCAAGGAGAAAGTCACTAACACAGGGTTGGTCTCAGTGCTTGGCTCTGGGACTGTACAGAGGCCACACTGGTCCACTGAGGAGGCTAACATCAAAGAATGTATGAGACAGGCCCTTGAAGAACTGCATACTTTAGCATGTAACTTCCGTGATGGGAATATCCTGGCTGTTTCATCTTTCAGGGTCATGCTTTTCCTGGATTTGTTTGGAGAGTGGAATGTTTCTGAAGACACACGGCACTCATAGGCAGTGCTGGAACCGTGGGCAGCTATTGTGTGTGATTTCTAGAGTTAGAGGTATGGCCCCTGGTGTCAGAGAGGCCAACTTTTGAGGCAAGGCTTTGGTGCTTGTGTTTGTCTCTTGAGATGGCTGAAGATGTACAGCTACTTTTTGTTCTCCAAGGGTCTAGGATTCCAGTGAGTAAGTAGATGCTAGTTTAGGTCTACACATTCTTATTTCTCTACCTGCAACTCAATCATGAGTTCCAGAATAATTGATGGACATCTCTCCCATCCCTGAACAAGTAAACACTCCAACCCCGGACTTTCTTCCACCTATTCATCATCTTTATTTTGTTATATTTTGGCATATTCACCTTTACCCAGACAGAATTTCTGCATTCTTGCTCACTCCCAAAACAATTGCATATGCAGGAGGTAAGCTCTCAGATGCTTATGCTATTGCACATTTTAGTGTGTTTACTTGTGACGGGTGCTTTTGGCTACATAAGCACTGGAAATTTAAGTCATTTTCCGGGAACTTAATCAATATAAAGGAAGTAACCATGCTTATCTTGCAATGTTGTAAATATTAAAATATTAAATATTCAACTTCGTCAATTTTCTGTTATTTTCATTGCACATCCAGATAAGGGCTGATAGCCAAAGGATCAGGAGACATTTGGTAGTGTGCTTCTATGACTGCTGCAGAAATCCCTTTATCTTCAGTATGTGTTGGTTTATGATTGCTTTCCTATGGAGAGCAATGAGGAGAAAAAGATCTATTCTTAAAATCAATTCTTCCCCTGCAGATTTATACTGAGGTTCTTATGATGAGTATCAGACCCAGAAGGGTTGACCCAAGGTCACGTCTTCCTCAAAGCAGTTATTCTGGTGCTTTTGTATACACTAGGTACTTCCATTTCTTTCTTGAGTTTTATTTTCAAATACTCACTGTGTCCCTGAACTTCCACTTCACAGAGTTTCATGCATGGGCTTCAGACTAAAGTTACAAAAAAGATTAATATTATTCCTTTTGTTATTAAGAAAATGAGACAGTGAGGCATTATCATGTCTTTGCGACCAAGTGGCACAATATGGACTCTCAAATTGAGTGAATGGTAGTTTCCTTGTGGCTTTGTGTGGGGGGCTAGGGATCAAACTAAAGACCCTATACATGCAGGGTAGGAAGTCTATCATCAAGCCACATTACTTTCTCAAGAATATTATCCTTTAGCTCACCAAGATTGCAACACACATATGCTGAACTCTTTACTTGAGTAAATACACTTAATATTCACTGTGCGTATATTAAAAGTGAAAATGTACTGAAATGGTATTTGGTTCTAAAACACCTAAAAAGATGTTGAAGTTTTTGTTTCCTTTAGAAAAAGTAACTGTAAGAGGAACAACCTTTTTGCATGATATATGGATGATAGGATGAACAGGAAAAACTGACCATGCATCTTTTTTGTTTGTGACAAGGTCTTTTTTGTGTATCCAGGGCAGTTTGGAACTTACTACTCTCCTGCTTCAGCCTCCTGAATGCTGAGATTATGAGCATGCACCACCAGGCTTAGCTTATACTGCACTTCTCAAAAGCATATTCACCCTCATGTTTACATTTACTATTAGTGAGCGCTGACTGACATACAGTAGCTTTCCAGCTTTTCTTGTAGTGACAGAGGGAGACACATAAAGATGGCGGACTTGAAATTTGTCAGGGCTGAATTCTTTATGCCAGGAAAAGTTCGAATTAAGATGACCAGTGTGCACAGTTGGAATGAAGTAGCAGGTGACATTGTATTTTATAACTATTTTTGATGGGGGGGCGAGTAATAAGCAAAGAAAAGTGATTCACAAGCATTTCTTGGGCTTACTTGTTTTAATATTTCCCAGATGCCCAGAAGACAATACAAGAAATACATATTCTTGGTTCTATACCAGATGGCCGGGCTGACTTCCTATTTAATCCTGTAGTCTTTTGTTACCATGACTGCTAATATTTGCTATAAATATTTGCTCTTAAACAATAACAACAATCTTGACATACAAACACACACAACAATATAATAGGCTTCTCTGACACATCATTTAGGAAACATGCTGATTATGAAGAAATGAATTACAACTGTAAAATAAAAAGCACAGACACTCACCTCTTCAGCATCATTAACAACAACTTGGGCTTTTACAGTTCTTTCAAGAGCCCCTGACACTTGCTTCAGATCTGTTATTTTCTTCTCTCAATACAATGATTGACAGTGGGTGCCTGTGCAAAGTTAGGAAAGAGAGTCCCAGAGAATCAGCACCTCTTTTCTTCAGATCATGTACAGACACTGACTTGCACAGTCATAGCCATTTCTATTCCATTGGTTCAACACTCTACTGGAGATGTTTGGAATCTGATTGTTCTGGCTACTCTTATGTTAACTTGATACAAACTAGAGTTATCTGAAAAAAGGGGGCCTCACTTGAGAAAATGCCACCATAACATGCAGCTGTAAGGCATTCTCTTAGTTAATGATTGATGGGGGAGGTTCCAGCCCATTGTGTGTTGGGTCACCATTGAGCTCATGGTCCTGGGTTCTATAAGAAAGCAGGCTGAGAAAGCCACGGAAAACAAGACATTAAGCAGCACTCCTGCATGGCCTCTGCATCAACTCCTGTCTCCAGGATCCTGCCCTGTTGGAAGGTCCAGTTCTGACTTCCTGTGCTGAAGAACAGCAATGTGGAGTGCAAGCCGAATAAACCCTTTCCTCCCCAGCTTTATTTTAGGTTATGATGTTTTGTTACAACAATAGGAACAACTCTACTAAGACAATGATGTAGGATAAGAAATCAATATTTTCATACTTTTTTGTTGTTGTTAAATCTTATGTGTTAAAATTTTCTCCTGAACGAAGTGATTATTGGTTGGATATTTGAATGAGTTTTAAATTAATTTTCTAGTTCTAATGATTAAAATATATGAAAAATTAAAACGAAAACTAAAGTTCACAGTGAGAAACAGAATCTAAATACATTTAGGGCTATATACTTTGGGTCATATACATACACACATACATACATACACACGAATTAAAGTACTCTTCAGTTCAGTATATTAACTTAACCTGGTGAAGGCATGGATGAACATAAAAATATTTCATTTGATAAACATGGGTTTGTATGTCCTTTTATGATGTATACACAGTTAAAAATAAAATTATGACTAAATTATGGTAACAGTATTCAACAAGTGTCACAGATGGGAATCGAACTTCCGTCTCTTTGGCCCTAGATTGCAAAAGTCCGTGAATCACTTTGATTTCCTGGTTTAAGGCAGTGGTTTTTTTTAGGGTTGTCCTTGCATTTAATTACTTCTTTATCTATATTGTGATAGCACAGCACGGTTTTGTACAGTTTTGTTTATGCCCAAATCTCTGGTGCCTATCAAGCTAATCGGTTGTGACATTCAGCTTCCAGAATGTGTAATTATCAGTTTCATTGAGCTAGATGTTCAAATGACAGTGAATAGCACATGTGGGCATCAGTCCATGTGTTTTTGCATCTAAAGAACGAGTAAAGGATGGGATGTTCATCAGAGTGTATGGAAAAGTAGTTCTATGCGGAAATGCAAGCTAATTTTCAGTTTGTGAAAATTCTTATTTGCAGTTTACAGTTAGCCTCTATGTACCTGTTATTTTTAACACTCAGATATGTGGAACTTCTATGTTCTGCTGGATTTAAAGGAAATAACAGGTTCATCTCTAGCTCCACCGGAGTTTCAGTGTCTGATACCTGTAGCAACTGATGGCCGAATGTGCCCAGTTAGCCAGCTGGTAGACGTCCAGGTCTGAGCAGCAAATCTCTTAACATGGCATTAGGCATCTGATGACACAGAGAAAGGGCTGCCATATCTAGAGAGCCAGGTTTCTATCCTGGCTTTGCTATTTGAAACCTTTATGAATTTGGACAAATTGCTTCACCTTTATCTGCATCCTCACTGGCAAATTTATAACATATTTCAGCACTGTTTAGCCTTGGCTGTTCATTGAATCTCCTGTTGAGCCATTGAAAATGTTAATGTACTTGTTTTGGACCAATTAAACCAATTTGGGATTATACTGGCTGATGGAATTTTCTGGAAAGCTTCATTCTTTTTAAAATGTGGGCTCCGTGAGATTAGACAGGCCGTGGACCCAAGGGAACACATAATACTATTGTTCCACTAAAGAAGCTTAGCACTAAAATGACCCCTAATAACATCCTGCTATTTCCATAGATCAGCATCTCACTCAGCAGTTATCAAAGAAGCGTCCTCCTGCAGTAGATGGGAGCTAACACATAGATTCACATCTATGCACAGAGTGAGAGACATGGGATGCTCAGTCATAAATGGGATGTCTTCATCAGACTCCACCCTTCATGGATCAAAGAACTATGGAAAAGAAGAGGAGGAAAAAGTATAAGAGCCAGAGGGGATGGGGAACACAAAAGAAATAATGTCTTCCAGACACAACTGGACTCATGTACATTTGAACTCCCAGAGACTGTGGCAGCAGGCACAGAGCCTGAATAGGTCCCAGCCTAATGGGGTCCCAGGGCTGAGAAGGGGATATGAGTATGAATGCACATCCCTAACCAGGAACCTACCTGCAGTTGACAATTTCTCACGAAAGAAAATGTAGGTTTAGCTGGTGGAACTTACTGGGTATATAAACCTCACCAAAGGGCGGGGTCTTTGCCTGGCAGTAGCTAGCGAACACAAAACAAACTCAAAAGGCTGAATGATGGAGACACACACGTTTCTTTCAGAAGCAGAGGCAGTTAGATCTCTGAGAGTTCAAGGTCAGCTTGGTTTACATAGTGAGTTCCAGGACAGCCAGGGGTATATAGCGAGCCTCTCTCAAGACAAACAAAACAAAATAAAACAAAGCAACCCAAAACACACAAACAAAAAGCCCCAAACAAAAAAAAAAAACTGAAAAAAACCCAACTCAATAGTATTTTTCTGTCTCATATTGCTTTTATTTTTCTTAAATTGTATTAGTCTTTTGCTTATATATTGTTTCTGAGTCTCTCTCTCTGTATGTGTGTGTGTGTGTGTGTGTGTGTGTGTGTGTGTGTGTGTGTTTGTGTGTGTGTGTCTCCTACTTTCTCTCTCTTTTTTCCTAGTTGTTTTCTAAAGACAGAGAGACAATGAAGGCATAGAGTTGGAAGAATGGAGGAGGTTGGTGGGATCTGAGAATAAATGGGAAAGGAAAAATGTGAACCGAATGTATTGCATGAGAAGAAGTTATTTTCAAGAACTATAAAATATGAGTCACACCTACTCTCTTATTTCCAAGTGGTTTACTGCTGAACTGAATGGTAAAAGTGGGTAAAAGCATCCATTTTGATTCTTTTCTTTTCTTAGGGAAGGTGGTACCTAGGTAGGATAAGATTCAGATAATTCCCACTGACGAAAGAGTAACAGAAGAGCAGAAATTAGACCAAGTGTGGCCGACCCTGTAGGCTTTTTTCCTTGTGGCTGGCAAGTTTTCAGACATAGAAGAAATAATATACATACCTAGTTGGTTTCAGAACACCTGATCTGGATCACAGTCTAGGCTGGACTTACGTGCTTGGCCTTGGTATTGGGTGTGCCTTGTGGGAGCCATCACATTTGGACTTCGCTCTTCTCTTCCAAGTGCACAAATCTCATGATGAAGATCTCATCTTATGAGATCACACTGGCTTTTCCAAGGCCACAACTTCTCATATCAACCTGAGGAATGCAGATTTCAACAAAAGGTCTGGAGAGACACAGACGTTTATAGTTCATAGCCAATGGTGATTACTTGGCCTCATGAGAAGAGTTTGTGAGAGCAAAACCACATGAAAACAACTAAAATAAGAACAACTAAGGACTGGAAAGATGGCTCTGTGACTGCTCTTCTAGAGGTCCTGAGTTCAATTCCCAGCAACCACATGGTGGCTCACAACCATCTGTAATGGGATTCTATGGGCTCTTCTTGTGCGTATGTAGACTGTTACAGTATACTCATATACATAAAATAAGTAAACTTTTTAAAAAACAGAGCAACTAACACCTAACACAGTCTTATTACCTGGATCCATGAAATACTGAAAAAAAAAAAAAACTAAAATGAATCCCAGTCCTGGATGGAAATCAGGACGACACGTGAGCTTTTGACGTGGAGCTATTACCCAAAGTTCATTTCCTAAATGTTGGTGTGCACAACCACTATCAGTGTTCAGAAGCTCTTGCCTCCATGTGAGTAGGGCCCAGGAGCATGGACAGGTAGGTAGTGACCAGAACACTTAAGAGTTGTCTCACCTCAAACATTTGAATATAAGGTCAGAAGTACTCCCCACCTATTTTTGGCACAAGAATACTCCTAACACGCTACATGATATTCAAGTACTTATAAAATTCTCATGCTAATGACCAGGTTTTCATTTATGACTTTGTATCAAAGAATTACATCCGTTTCAATGCTGGGTAGACTGAATGCCCAAAGAACTTTCCATCTAGACATGCCGGATTCCATTGTCCCTTAACTTCTGTCCTTTCCATTGTGGTCCAGCTTCCACGATTTTAGTAGTGGATAGAACCACAGTATTTTAGAACATTGAGTAAGGTACTTTTCCTTCTGTTATGGTTTGTATATGCTTTTCCCAGGGAGTGGCACTTTTAGGAGGTGTGGCCTTGTTCGAGTAGGTGTGTCACTGTGGGTGTGGGCTTAAGACCTTCACCCTGGCTGCCTGGAAGTCAGTCTTCTACTAGCAGCCTTCAGATGAAGATGTAGAACTCTCAGCTCCTCCTGCACCATGCCTGCCTGGATGCTGCCATGTTTCTGCCTTGATGACAATGGACCGAACCTCTGAGCCTGTAAGCCAACCCCAATTAAATGTTGTCTTTTATAAAACTTGCATTGGTCATGGTGTCTGTTCACAGCAGTAAAACCCTAACTAAGACACCTTCCCAGGATTATTTTTCCTGACTGGTAGAATGAGACAACCCTGGAAATTGACCACACTGTAAAGGTTCCACACACTTCCTGTGAGGAAACTGTGTAGATCATCACGGTTTCTCTTCATGTTTGCCATTGTTCAGAGTGGTAGGTTGTATTCCACTCTATGTGTTATATTTCCTTGCCAGGCTGAGCTCAGGAGTAGATGGGGGAGAATAGCACACGCAGAAAGAACGTGCAGCATTTCTCAGCAGTAGCTCTCCAGCCAGCATGCAACTTTGCCCCACACTGCTTCATTCTTTGCAATAAAATCATCCATGACTCAGATAGAAAAGGTGACAAGTCTGGTACTTGTGAAGGTGGTGCTGTGCCATTGTGACTAAGAAGAGGTGATGTTAATAATCCCTTTAGAACAAGAGGTTTAAAGTAAGACTGTTTTGGATTAACTAGAGTTTGGGGTCACTATAATACAGCAAAAATAGTTTAGTTAGCTTGCACCTGGAAGTGCAGGCGACATGGCCCAGAGACAGCATATAGTGGACACAATGAAAAAATCACCAGGATAGTGGAGACCACTGCCATTCTATAGCTCATCAATAGCCAGCATATAACTCAATTTAGTTAAATTATCTGATATAGAAACTCACTGATTAGTGACCTTGCATTGGCACAACTCACTGGGTCATTCAAGTGCCCATTGAACACTGACGTTGAGTTATGTCAAGTTTCTAGAATTTTATTGCTCTGTGATTATATCCAAAAAGGCTACAATCTCTATCTAGTGTATACCTGTGCCAATGTGTTCTTCCAAGGAGTTTCTTGTATGAAGACCAAGGCTTACTCACCTGATCATTGATCAAAGCTGATTGGACCAGAGTGAAGTCCAAGTGTAGGTACCCTGCAGGCTGGCCAGCAGTCTTCTTGGTGGTGACATGACTACTAGAGATAAGGATGCAGCTGAGAATTCCAATTCTCTGAATATGTGTGACCCAGGGACAGGAGAAAACAATGTGTTTGTTTGTAGAACTTGAGAGTCACGGAGCAAGTAAAAGACTAGCTGAGCGAATCATATGGCTGACAGTGAAAGCAGATCCACAGGTGCTCCTTCCTACCAGAAGTGCTGCTTAGTAAGCACCATCTGTTTCCAGAAGTAGTTCCTGATTGATCCTCTGCTCGCACGTCAACTAATTTGTATTTTCTAACCTTTCCCCCATCTTAATCTATAGCTCAGGTAAGATCTACACAGCACTATCTTTTCTCTGCTCTAAAATATAACCTGTGCAAATCACTGCTCTTAATGCCAAAAGGAGGAAAAAAAACCCACAAAAACAAAAACAACCTGAGAGCCTTAATGTTGTGTTTTATATATATATAAAAAGGAAGAGCCGAGAATATGTTTGATAGAACCAGGTATGGTGAGGTGGGAGGGGGCCCCTGCTGAGGCATCCCTTCCCCCTGAGGCACCAACCATACAACTGGTATAGTATAGAATAGAGTTTAAGGCATGGAGAGAGTAGTTAGGAAGGGAAGGGAGGAGAGAGAGAGAGAGAGAGAAAGAAGAAGAAGAGGAGGAGGAGGACGAGGAGGACGAGGAGGAGGAGGAGGAGGAGGAGGAGGAAGAGACAGAGGAGGGGAACACAAGGAGGAGGAGGATGAGGAGGAAGAGGAGAATGAAGAAGACAAAGAGAGAGAGAGGAGAGGAGAGGCTGGCCAGGAACACATGGGGGAGGCAGAGAGAGGGAGAAAGGAGTCCGGGAAAGAAGGGGAAGAGAGAGTGAGAGAGTAACAGAATAAAAGAGTGAGGAGGGGGCAAAACAGCCCCTTCTATAGTAAGCCAACCATACCTAGCTGTAGCCAGATGACTGTGAGGCGGAGCCTAGAAGGCATTCTAACACTGAAGCCTGCTAATAGAGATTGGGAAACACAAACAAGCTATTGCTTACAATAGCAAAGCCCCATCAGTTGTTAAATGTGCCTGTATTTTTTGATATGGAACTTCTGGGTCCAACTCAGTAAGCTCTTTCTTTTTTTTTTTTTTAATTTTGTTATTGGATATATTTTATATTTACATTTCCTTTTCCTTTTCCTGGTTCCCTGTCCCCCAAAGGTCCCACATGCCCTTTTCCCTCCCTCTGTTCTCCCATCCACCCCTTCCCACTTCCCTGTTCTGGTATTCCCCTACACTGATGCTTTGAGCCTTTCCAGAACCAGGGTCCAATCCTTCCTTCTTGTCGGACATCATTTGGTATGTGGATTGTGTCTTTGGTGTCTCAAGAGTCTAGGCTAATATCCACTTATCAGTGAGTGCATACCATGGGTATTCTTTTGAGACTGGGTTACCTCACTTAGTATGATGTTCCCCAGCTCCATCCATTTCTCTAAGAATTTCATGAATTCATTGTTTCTAATGGCTGAATAGTACTCCATTGTGTATATATACCACATTTTTTGTATCCATTCCTCCGTTGAGGGGCATGTGGGTTCTTTCCAGCTTCTGGCTATTATAAATAAGACTGCTATGAACATAGTGGAGCATGTATCTTTATTGCATGCTGGGGAATCTTCTGGGTATATGCCCAGGAGTGGTATGGTGGGTCCTCCTATGAGGCGAAAGGAAATCGCTTTGCATTGAAATGGATTCTAACTTGTCAGGCTAGTGTGTGTATAGTTATGGTTATTATTATTTTGCTGTGGAGGACCATTGTCTCAAACTGTCCAGTAAAAATACCTTTCTTCTTACTCCATGTGGTTTCCACCCCACTGAGAGAGTGGCCTTTACGTTTTGCTTTTGAATTAATAATCTTTTCTTCTTGTGTCTTTAAAACTGTGGCTTAGCAATGCTGAGACCACTTCCCGCTGGCCTCCAGAAAGGCTATGTGTGTGTGTGAGAACCTTATGAGCATCAGATTTAATGCTTACACTCCCGAGAGAAAGACCTAGGCCATGGGTTAGCTGGCTACTTCCTTTTTTAAAAAATAATTTATTATTTCTTTTTGTTTACATTCCAAAGGCTTTCCCCTTTCCAGTTTACCCTCTCACCATATGTTCCAGAAGTCCTCCCCCCATTCCCCAATAACTCCCCCCCTCCCCACCATTTCTCTGTTCTGGTACTCTCCTACAAAACTGGATTTAGTCTTTTCCAGACCAGGGTCCTCTCCATCCTTTTTCTTGGGAATCTTTTGCTTAGCTAATTGTGCCTTGAGTATTCAGAGCTTCTGGGCTCATTAATATCCACTTATCAGTCATTGCAATTCATGTGTATTCTTTTGTGATTGGGTTAACTCACTTAGGATGATATTTTCCAGATCCAACCATTTGCCTACACATTGCATGAATTCATTATTTTTAATTGCTGAGTAGTACTCCATTGTATAAATATACCACATTTTCTGTATCCATTCATCCGTTGAGGGACATCTGGGCTCCTTCCAGCTTCTGGCTATTATAAATAAGGCTACTATGAACATAGTGGAGCATGTGTCTTTATTGCATGCAGGGGAATCCTCTGGGTATATGCCCAGGAGTGGTATGACAGGGTCCTCTGGAAGTATCATGCCCAGTTTTCTGAGGAACCACCACACTGATTTCCAGAGCAGTTGTACCAACTTGCAATCCCACCAACAATGGAGAAGTGTTCCTCTTTCTCCACATCCTTGCCAGCACCTGTTGTCTCTTGAGTTTTTAATCTTAGCCATTTTGACTGGTGTGAGGTGGAATCTCAGGGTTGTTTTGATTTGCATTTCCCTGATGACTAATGATGTTGAACATCTCTTAAGGTGCTTCTCAGCCATCTGAATTTCTTCTGGTGAAAATTCTTTGTTTAGCTCTGTACCCCATTTTTTAATAGGGTTATTTGGTTCTTTGGGGTCTAACTTCTTGAGTTCTTGGTATATATTAGATATTAGACCTCTGTCGGATGTGGGGTTGGTGAAGATCTTTTCCCAATTTGTTGGTTGCTGTTTTGTCCTTCTGACAGTGTCTTTTGCCTTACAGAAACTTTGTAATTTTGTGAGGTCCCATTTGTCAATTCTTGATCTTAGAGCACAAGTTATTGGTGTTCTGTTCAGGAACTTTCCCCCTGTGCCCATATCCTCCAGGGTCTTCCCCAGTTTCTTTGCCATTAGTTTCAGTGTGTCTGGTTTTATGTGGAGGTCCATTCAGACCATATAGTAATTACAGCAGGATGGCTTCTCATAAGTAGCCAAGCCTTGGAGTCCTCAAGGGTGAAATTACACTGTTTTAAACCATGACTACTGAGAAATACAGATAGAATAATGTCCCAATATTATAGACTGTCATCACAAGGTTCTTCCTCCAAGTTAGAGTCTCATTCCCCTTTGCAAGTCTTATATTATTGTCCTGTAATGTGTCTCTTCAAGTTGAATGTTTTGACTTGAATTTGTAAATCTTAAATTAATTCATTTTCATATTTGTTTCTATCTTATTTTCTAATCCCCACAACAGTTCTGCATGGCAGGTATAATGGATAGTATAACATGGCAAAGATAAGATGACTCAGGTTTTTATTTCTTAGAGATAGACTTCATTAGAAAGCAGATAACATACTTCAATCCCTTAAGTCTGAGTGCTGTGGGGACTAATCAATTGGGGGAAATTAAAGCTTTCCTTCAGAAAATTATGTTTAGAAGGATATATAAGAAATTTCCAGATAGAAAGGGTTGGGAAAAGACAAAAATAAAAATATGTTGACAGTTGACAAACGGAGATGCTATCAGGGTGAATATATATACATATACACACATCATATACATATATACATATACATATGCATATACATATACACATGTACATGTACATATATATACATATGTACATGTACATGTACCTGTGCCTGTGCCTATACCTGTACCTATACATACATACATATATACATATACATATGTATATATATATATACACATATACATATGTGTGTGTATATATATATATATATATATATATATATATATATATATATATATTGCTGAAAAGCATGTGCCAGACACATGTAGAAACATTTCTCTGGCAAGGCTCAGACCTTATGTGTGGTTCATGGGATCTGTTGTTTATTCTATATCGTGTTCTCGGGCTCACCAAATTGATCTGGACTTTGCACAATGCATTGCTATGATAATTGGGCTCCGACTCAGTAAGAAGTATCAAGTCAAGATCTGGAAGAGGGATGGCAGACATTTGCATGGTAGTCCATGCATTGAGTTTAATGATCGGTCTTCCAAATTAGCCACCTCCAGAGAGGTAAGGAGGAATAAAGAAAGGAACTGACCCAGTTTCATACATTTATTAGGGGATGCAGAAGTTAAATCTAACACCTGAGTGGTGCTCCAGTGAATCCCCTTTCTGGAAGGATTGGAGGAGACATCTGAACAGAAAGGATATTGTATACCACCACAGTTCTATTGTAAACCAGCACAGTTTTATCTTATTTGTTATTGAGAGTTCTGTACATGTTTTGTCCATAGCTAACTTTCTCTACCAAGCCCTTCTAGATCCTCTCTTCCATTCCCACTCACCCATATTTATGTCCTCATTGTTGTCGATGTTTTAGTCTAATTCATACTGCCTGCATGGTCTTGGATGTGTGACCTTCCGCGGGAGCATAGTCATCTTACCAGCTGCTATACCTTTAAAAGAACAATCAGTCTCTTTCCCAGCGGTGATCAGTTATCAATAGCTCCTAGGCTATTGGTGGGACTCTGTTGGTTTTCCCTCTCCAGGTCGGGAATTTTGTCTGTCTTGAGCTTGCGCAAGTTTTATGCCTGTTGTAGTAATTGCTGAGGATGTATCCATGCATTGTTCTGAATAATCTACTTTTCTTGCAGTTAACCATCACTGCTGGCTCTTCCTTTTTGCACATCCACTCTTTTGCAATGACCTGGGAGCCTTGAGAGAGGTATGTGTGAGATACAGATGCTCCATTTAGGGTAGACCATCCTGCTGTTTCTTATCCTTTGTGCCAGTCGTGTCTGTGTTCATTGCAAGCAGAAATGTCTCTGATGATGGATGAGAGGTGCATTTGTCAGTGGTATTAACAGTAAGTCATTAGGAGTCAATTTAATACTGTGTTCACTTAACAGATTAAAAGTAGTATGTTCTGCTTTGGGCCCATGGCCTGCCTATTCACATGTCCTTGGCCTGATAATGGTACCAGGTATAGGTTTCATCTTGTGAAGCGGGTTTTACATCCAATTGGAAAGTGATCAGTTGGTCCCTGTGATTGTCATGCAACTCTTGCATCAGCGGGCATTTGTTACCAGATCAGTTCTTGTTGTAACTCAGAGGGTTCATTGCTCAGTATGACTGATGTTTACTTTTCCCCCCAGTAATTGTGTATAGAATTTTCCAGCATCATTAAAGCTAACCAGTAGGAATGAAGCTTCCAGGTGAATCATAGCTTGGTATCTCCTCATTCTGTGATGCAAGTATTTGGCATCTTCTTCAATAGGGTCTTACCATATAGTTCTTGGGAATAATCAATAGCAGTAGCATTTTTGACTGTTAATGAATTTTTGTGTTGTAGTCCATATGTGGCTGTCCACATAATGCATATTTGACCACCTTGAGTATGTCTTTTCTATGAATGTGTACATACACACATTTCTCAAGACAAGAAATACTAGGTGGTAGACTGTGTGATCTCAGACATTGGGATGATGTGAAAGAGCTTCTAAAGTAGTTGTATTAATTAACAGTACCAGATAGAACTCTAGTTCTGTTCATGTTCTGTAAAACTGATTTAATCATTCTTTTAAAAGTTTCAGACAGTTTAATGGATGTACAAGACTTTCTGATTCTGAGTTTAATGAGCAATTCTGTAACATACGAAGACATTGACAACTTAGTGATACTCAGTGTCTTTTTAAAGTAATTGTTCATATAGGTTACTAACTTAAAAATTGAGTTGACTACCATGTTCAGCCTGATATCAGAGATCCCCCTCACTGGTGATGAGGGAATGAAGAAAAGGCAAACATAGACAGACAGATGCATAGAAATAGTTGGGGTTGTATGGGCTTGGTTCTCTGACAGAGAAACTTCAGAACTCTAGAAGCTTCCTGTATATATTATGAACAGTTGAACAGGGAGATTGGGTTATTGCATAAACCCATATGCAGGAGGTAGGATTAGCTAATCTCAGTAGGAGCAGTCTGAATAGTCTTTAAGCTATAACACCAAGGGGAAGGGAACTGCAATGGACATATTTCTGAACACAAATCAACATTGCACAGGGACCAGAGGAAGGCTTTACTATTCATTTGAACCTCACTTTCATAGGCCCGAGGCATTGGGTCCCTGACATGGCTTTGTCCATGTCAGTATCACAGGGCATCTTTCAGGACTCAGGGCTCTCTCTGTTCCCCACAGTTGACCTTTTTTGGTAATGCAAGTTAGACCTAAATAAATGAATCTTAATGTAAGTTGTCAGTCAGATGTATGATTATGATTATGTATTATTATGAATAGTGGTTTTAATTTTCATCTTGGTATGACCTAGGCTTCCCCAGGGGAAGAGTCTCAATGAAGGTCTGTTTAGGTTAGGTTAGCCTGAGGGTGTTTCTGTGGGGCATTGATTGACTGACTTCCTTCAGTGATGGAGGAAAAGGCTGGAGCCTTGGACTGTCCAAGAGCAAAGAAAGATAGTAGAGCATTAAGCATTTGGACATTCAGTTTTTCTCTGCTTTTGGTTACAGATGAGATATCACTAGATGTCTTAAATTCCTGATGCCCTGATGTGATTGTTTGAATGAAAGTAGTCCCCATAGACTCATAGGGAATGGATTATTTGAAAAGGTTTAGGACATGTGGCCTTGTTAGAGTATGTGTGGCCTTGTTGGAGGAAATGTCACTGGAGGTGGGCTTTGAGGTTTCAGAAACTCGAGCTAGGTTCATTGATTCTCTCTCTCTCTCTCTCTCTCTCTCTCTCTCTCTCTCTCTCTCTCTCTCTCTCTCTTTCTTTCTCTCTCTCTCTCTCCTGCCCAAGGAGTCAGATGTAGAACTTTCAGCTTCTTCTCCAACACCCTGTCTGCCTGTGTGTCACTGTGCTTCTTGCCATGTTTCCCACCACGGTGACAATGGACTAAACCTCTTAACTATAAGCCAGCACTGACAAAATGTTTTCCTTTGTAAGAGTTGTCATGAACATGATGTCTCTTCACAGCAATAGAAACCCTACCTAAGACATGTGACTTCCCTGCTGTGAAGGACAGTAGCCTGGAACTGTGAGCTAAGATAAATCCTTTCTCTTTAAGTTGCATTTTGTTAGGCTTTTTTAAAAAAATGAGCCACAGAAAGGAAATGAAAATATTGCCACTATATTCTCAGACCGTTCACTCTCTTCGTGATATATTTTAAGGGGGAGGTCTTAATTTGACTGAGGGCCAATCTATCAGTTTTTACTTTATGATCAGGTTCCTGACCTCATTCATATGATGTGTAACAGGTACTTGAGAGGTGTGGTTGCTGATTGACAGATATAAATGGGAGGGATGTGACTAATTACACAAGAGGAGGCAAAGGTACACTATTAGGACTGGGTAGATGAACCGCACAAAGGCCTTGAGGTCCATGAATTTTACTAGGAAGCTCACTGTAGAACAAGGAAACAGATGTAACTCCTTCATCTTGCATGAGAGTTGTTTTCTAAAAACTTTAACCTCAAGACAAAACCTTGGGTGCAGTCCAGGGTTCTGGCTTGACTTCTCATTTTCTTTGTATATTTGTGCCCAATCTCAGACAAGGTGGGCAGTGCTGATTCAGCAAGCTTCTGAAGTCTGAGAGTTTACAGATGGTCCAAAACCAAATCTAAATTGTTTTCAGGATCCACAGAGCCATTTGAGTCTATGCTTTTTATGTATTTTATGCTTATGAAATGTTTCTTGCTTTTCTGGTACATAATTATATCAAGTAACAGCATGGAGACAGTTTAGAATTGTGCTTGGGTGAATGCCAGGTTTCTTCTTATTATTATTTTTATAATTATTTTTCTTTAAATCATGGACTGTGTTTTATATTTTATTGTAGTCTTTTAAATGCCACATTCATTTAATTGATAATATGTGATGTATATAACATTAAGTGTTGACTATGTGCTTCCACACATGGGATTTCATTTCATCCCCACAACAGAGAATTTGTTGTTACTTTCTTACAGATAGGGAGATAGAAACTAGTACAGACAGACTTCTCTGTCCAAGGTTATATGGCTAATAAAAGATGGAGTGCAGAATTAATTTAGATTTCTATTATGAAAACTTCTATAGCAACTCTGAATTATGAGATCAACAAGGCTCACAATAATGTTTCTATTTAATGTACCTGGTTTATAAGAATAGTGATTAAGAGATAAAATCCTTGGCTAAAATTCTTGGACCATTTTTATGAGAACATAATTGAACTAGGTGAAGGTTCAACCCTTGAACCTCACCTTTCTCAATTGTAAAATGGGATACTCAATGTAGAGTTTAGAAAATTCTTCTTTGAAATTGTATTTAACTTTGGTGTGTATGAGATAAATATATCTATATATTATATGTGATATATATTATATTTCTGAGTGAGTGTAGGCTAGAGGACAATCTCAGGTATCACTCCTTTCATCCACCTCTATTTTTGAAACACTGTCTCTCACGAGCCTGGAGCTCCTGATGTAGTCTAGGGAGTGATCCCTAGGGATCTGACTATTTCTACCACCCCAGGGATTACAATATTGCATACCCACGCCTAGCTTTTATGCATTTGTCCTGTGGCTCCAACTGAGGTTCTCACACCTGCATACTCACAGAGCAATCCCCAAGCCTTGAGGTTTATTCATTCTTTCATCTGCATAGACGTTCACCTTCCTACAGTGAAGAAGTGAGTAAATAAAGAAATGATGCTCTTTCTCAACTTGCTTGGTGGCACAGGCAGCCACAGATCAGTTGAGTTTCTTCAACATACAATTCTGGGTGAGTGCTTTTGGCTACAGGTTCCTCCTTCTCACTTCCATTTTCCACCCCCAAGTGACTTGAAGTCTTAGGCCACATCCAGCTTTTCTGTGGCATTAGCTTGTGTTGCCATCTTCTATCATAATGTGTATCCCCCCCCATAGTCCCTTGTTCTGAAAAAGCATAGCTGATATTTCCTTTGTGGAATCAATCCTATCTTATATCTATAGCAGTTTGGCAAAGATAAGCCTGTACTCAGACTCTAAACTTAAAAACTCAGGAGACAGCAGGTGTTGGTGAGGATGTGGAGAAAGAGGAACACTCCTCCACTGCTGGTGGGAGTGCAAGTTGGAACAACCGCTCTGGAAATCAGTCTGGCGGTTCCTCAGAAGACTGGGCATGATACTTCCGGAGGACCCTGCTATACCACTCCTAGACATATACCCAGAGGATTCTCCGGCATGCAATAAGAACACATGCTCCACTATGTTCATAGCAGCCTTATTTATAATAGTCAGAAGCTGGAAAGAACCAGATGTCCCTCATTGGAGGAATGGATACAGAAAATGTGGTATATTTACACAATGGAATACTACTCAGCAATTAAAAACAATGAATTCCTGAACTTCTTAGGCAAATGGTTGGAACTGGAAAATATCCTAAGTGAGGTAACTAATTCACAAAAGAACACACATGGAATGCAGTCACTGATAAGTGGATATTAGCCCATAAGCTCTGAATACCCAAGACACAACTCACATATCAAGTCATTCCCAAGAAGAAGGAAGGAGAGGGCCCTGGTCCTGGAAAGGTTTGATGCAGCATTGTAGGGGATTACCCGGACAGAGAAGTGGGAGGGGTGATTTGGGAATGGGTGGAGGGAAGAGGGCTTATGGGACTTATGGGGAGGGGGGAACTGGGAAAGGGAAAATCATATGGAATGTAAACAAAGAATATAGAAAATAAAAGAATGAGTCTCGGTTCTGACCAATTTGAGAGCAGAATTATTTTTGCCCATACAAGCAGATGCAGTCCATCAGGAGGAATGAAGGAACTCAAACTTATACTAACTAGAGTAATTTGAAAGAGGTCTCATTAGGCACCAGTCTTGGTAAGGCAACAATAGCCCATAAGCTTGAAGATACTGAAACAATTTTGGGGAGCTTGCTTGTACTCATTAGCATAGAATGATAGAACGCCAAAGCAAGAACTAGATTAACAGACAATGCTCTGGTGGCTGTGTTTTGAAGGCCTCGATCTAGAGATCCCCTATACACACATTCTCTATGCACACAGGCTGGGTAAACCAATCACAGGAAACAATCATCATTCAACCCTTCTGAAGATCTCTATTACTTGGAATTGAGGCATCTGATAACACATTAACCCCATGCACAGTTATTCACATAATGCCTCTACATTAGGTGTATGTGTTCTTCAGGATGATGTGCAGGAATGTAATGCCTGCAGGGGCCACTCTGCTTTGCCCTCTGAGCATATGTCCATTTTCTGAATAATTTTCAGCAATGTGCTATTGTTTAATTATGTCTGCCTCTGACTAGACCAGGAAGCCGGTAACATTTTGCTTACAATTAGCAAGAAGACCCAGGGTGCAACTTGATGCACTCAATTCTGAATCCTCGCTCAGTCGCCCATGTAAAGATCAAATCAGTAAGAACAAAAGCAGCAATCTGTTTGGCATCGGGAACAGGCTGTTGCATAATCTGTCCTCCAGTGGCATGTTTTTTTTTTTTTACTTTAATTTTAACTTAGTATTTAAGAAGCAAAGTCACAGATCATCTGTTAATTTGTTCTTCCATGACTACTGCTGAACCAGAGGCATGCTGGAAAGACAGAGAGCTCATGTTCTTGTTATAGTCTCTTAACTTTGGTCCTGCATTCTCTCCCCACGTCTCTCTCTCACTCTCCTTTTCTCCCTTCCTATAATGATGAAATATTATGCTGACACATACCCTGTCAGGGCACTCACTTAAATGATTACCACCCTTTAAAACTCGGAGACTCCCAGCAGTGAGGGGCCTGCAGATTAATGATAAACTTCTCGCTGTGTGGTTGCTTTGACATCATGGTCAACTGTCCTGGTATCGCTAAGATATTAAGAGGTCAGGATCTCAAAACAGACAGGCTGAGGAAAGCTATCAGATTCACTCTGGATGACATTTGTATGCCTAGCAAGTTACCCAACTTCTGTAAGATTTGGTTTCACCTCTCTACAATAAGATGAAATGCCTACCAGCATGGGCGGTTGTAAGGGCTAAATGAGTTTGTGCATTTAGGAATTCAATACTTATCCCAGTAGAGAGTCATTCCCCCCAACAAATGACAGATTTTTGCATTGCCCCTAGTATTTTTATTCTCATGTGTCTAGAAATACAGGATAGCGTGCTAAGCCACACATCCCCCAAGACTCAACATAAAGGCTGCTATGGGTTTAAAATGGACTTGTTTTATCATTCTCCACGGCTTATCTGTTCTTCCATTATTTTAGGGAACATATTAGTTACTTCATGAGCTTTTCTGATTTCTTTCTAGACAAGCACATCCCTTCTAACTGTATCACTAGTTCTTGGGTGTGTGTATGATGCACTAACTTTTAAGAAAGTTAATAGCTGTATACTTAAGTCACACTTGATGGCTTATTCTGACTCTCGCTGAGCAGTGATTGTAGAGGATCAGAGTTGAAGAGATGATGCAACACTTGCATCAATCCAGGGGAGGAATGATCACTTCCTGCCCCGGTTCTTATTTGTACCTAGCACTATGTACTGAAGGATAAAAAGGGCTAAAAAGAAATTAAAAAAAAAAGAATTGTAAGAAATCTGGCAGCTAGGCCAAAGTCCCTTTCAGAGGAGGGACATCAATCCACCCACAAAGCCTTCAACCCTAAATTTGTCTTGCCTACAAGATGTGCAGAGATAAAGTTAGAGCTGAGACTGAGGGAAACAGGCAACCCATGACTGCCCCAACTTGAGACCCATCCCATGTGAGAAAGTCAACCCCTGACACTATTAATAATACTCTGCTGTGCTTGCAGACAAAAACCTCGCATAACTGTCTCCTGAGAGGTCTCATCAACAAGCAGATGGAGGCAGATGCAGGGACCCACAGCCAAATACCAGGCAGAGCGCAGGATGTTTTGTGGATGTGTGTGTGTGTGTGTGTGTGTGTGTGTGTGTGTGTATGTGTGTGTGTGTGTGTGTGTGTGTGCCTGGGGGGGATGCCACAAAGATATAGAGCCAACCAATCAGGGAACTTGCAGGAGCTGGACCTAGACTCCTTGTAGCGTATGTGCAGCTTGGTCTTCATGTGGGTCCCCTAACAAGTGGGGTGGGGGCTGTCTCTGACTCTGTGGCCTGCCATTGGATCCCCTTCCTCCTACCCTGACTGCCTGGTTGGGTTTCAGTGAGAGAGGATGGGACTAGTCCTTCAGGGACTCGGTGAACCATGGTGGAGTAGTACACAAGGGGGACTTACCCTTCCTTCAAGAGAAGGAAAGAAGGCTATGAGGGAAGGGATTTGAAAGGGTGGGACTGGGTAGAGAGGAGGGAGGGGGGCTATAATCAGGATGTAAAATTAATTTTAAAAAGTATTGGAAAAAAATCAAAGCACAAGCCTTTCTATTTCATGACTAATTCAAGTATAGTTTCATGGTTGATGTGGCCTGTAGATGGCTCCATTTTCTTAAAAAAAAAAGTTGAAAACTTACGTATTTTCTGGAAGGTTTTTTTTTTTTTTTAAACTCCTGTAGACCTGGACTTCCCAGACTGAGGTGATGGGTTCCCATAAATTAATAAGCATTTTACACTTTATTTGTTCAGTTGGTTTCATATGCTTAGGATCATATTTCTAAGGCAAATAGTTCATTTTTGAATTACTAAGAACCATTAAGAAACTTGAATGTGGATTGAAAACTTCTGTAGCTTGGTTATGTTGAAGGAGCCCTGAAGTATTTTCATTCACTCACTTAATGAATGGCTACTGTGTTTTGAGAACAGTACTACTGAGTCAATGAAGAAGATTTAATGGTGAATGAAGTATTATTCTAAGTTGTATCTCTTGTAAGAGCACCAAGACACACGTTTGTGGATGAAATTTATTAATAATCTTCACATGCCTGGGACAATGACTTAGCATGCTGTATGAAAGAACCTTTTATATATCAGGAGGCTGTACATCTGAAAGATGCAACAAACCATGGAGAAATAAATATGTATAAATACAGTGATAAATATGTATTTGATTCTGATATATATATATATATGTATATATATATACTCTCTTATTTTTTATTGTTATCCATACTAAATGATGTAGTGCTATTACCCATATATGTAGCATAATTTATATAACCGTTACACCATGCTGAGGATAACAAATAATAAAAGTTGATTTCAAAGCTGTCCGTGGATATACTTATACCATATACGAATGGTCTGTGATCGTTTTTTTTTAAAGCCCAAGAGGGCTAGAACAGAAATTTTATTAAAGACAAAACTGACTTGACTGCTAATCCAATTTTTCTTCATCCCAGACAAAGTAAGCAACACAAACGTTCAGTGTTATAATCTTAATTTGTATGCACTAACAAAGAGCTTTAAATTCACAAACCTAATGTACGATTTGTACAGCCTCAGATATTTTACAAATTTTCTGTAGTCTCTGTAGTGGAACTTTTTTTTTTTTTCTAGAACCAATGACACTAAAATGACAGAATTCTTGTGGACATTTCTATGATCTTTATATAAGGGACTTGAGTAGCTGTGGGTTTGGGGACCAGGTAAGGAACTTGAGAGTTATGTCCCATTAATTCTGAGAGGTGACTGCAGATTTTATAATTGAAATATCCAACTATGGCAATGCAGTGTTATTTTCATGTTGGAGATGGTGAGACAGAGAGCCATGAAGTAACTACTTTAAGTCCAATTTGGAGTTTTTCTTTTAGGCACTAGTCTCTTCAAGTCATTTGAATTCAGACCACTTTCTCTGTATCCTGAAGACCTGTAGTATCTGGATACCCAAGCCTGCTTTGCTAAACAGACCTCACTGGAGTTTGGCTCCCCCTCCTTGCTGTTCTTTATTTACTCTGCTTTTGTCGTTATTTTAGATTAAGTTATCCACCCACCTGCCAGTTATATATTCTGAGTGTGTTTATTCCAGCTCAAAAAAATAGAAAACCTCCATAGTTGTACTGAATGTGGGAGAGAGAGAGAGAGAGAGAGAGAGAGAGAGAGAGAGAGAGGGAGGGAGGGAGGGAGGGAGGGAGAGAGAGAGAGAGAGAGAGAGAGAGAGAGAGAGAGAGAGAGAGAGAGAGAGAACAAGAACAGGGTTACAGTAGACTCAGAGTGAGTTCTTTTGAAAAGTACACAACTTCAGGACTTCAGATTTAGTGTCAGTGCAGGAGAATATTTTGTAGCCTTTCATAGTCTCTCTCTGCCTGTTCCCTGTCTCTGAGTCCTTTATTTCCTCTCTTCCTTTCTACACATCCTTTTCTAAGTGGATCTGTACTTTCTTTTTCTTTTTGTAGATATCACCGTGTTATTTCTTTTGTATTTATTTATTTATTTATTTATTTATTTATTTATTATTGTATATATTCTATATTTACAATTCATTTCCCTTTTTCTGGTTCCCCACCCCCCCAAAGGTCCCACATGCCCTTTTCCCTCCCCCTGCTCCCTCTTCCACCCCTTCCCACTTCCCTGTTCTTGTATTCCCCTACACTGGTGCTTTGATCCTTTCTAGCACCAGTGTCCACTCCTTTCTTCTTGTCGGATATCATTTGGTATGTGAATTGTGTCTTTGGTGTTCCAACAAATTGGGAAAAGATCTTCACCAACCCCACATCCGACAGAGGGCTAATATCCAATGTATACAAAGAACTCAAGAAGTTAGATCCCAGAAAACCAAATAACCCTATTAAAAATGGGGTACAGAGCTAAACAAAGAATTTTCACCTGAAGAAATTCAGATGGCTGAGAAACACCTTAAAAAATGTTCAACATCATTAGTCATTAGAGAAATGCAAATCAAAACAACCCTGAGATTTCACCTCACACCAGTCAGAATGGCTAAGATTAAAAACTCAGAAGACATCAGGTGTTGGCGAGGATGTGGAGAAAGAGGAACACTCCTCCACTGCTGGTGGGACTGTAAGCTGGTACAACCACTCTGGAAATCAGTCTGGCGGTTCCTCAGAAAACTGGACATGATACTTCCGGAGGACCCAGCCATACCACTCCTGGGCATATACCCAGAAGATTCCCCAGCATGCAATAAGGATACATGCTCTACTATGTTTATAGCAGCCATATATATATATATATATATATATATATATATATATATATATATGTATACATACATATACATATGTATACATACATACATACATACACACACACACACACATATATATATATATATATATATATATATATATGTATATATATAATAGCCAGAAGCTGGAAAGAACCCAGATGTCCCTCAATGGAGGAATGGATACAAAAAAATGTGGTATATATACACAATGGATACCATTCAGCCATTAGAAACAATGAATTCATGAAATTCTTAGAGAAATGGATGGAGCTGGAGAACGTCATACTAAGTGAGGTAACCCAGTCTCAAAAGAATACCCATGGTATGCAGTCACTGATAAGTGGATATTAGCCTAGACTCTTGGATCTGTACTTTCAACAGAGACCAATGACACTCCAGCAACACCCAGTGCCCATTCTTTAGTGACAGCGTATTCAGGTGCCCTGCACCCTACCTAGTTAGGAATGGCATTTTCCAGCCATTCTGTATAGTTATCATAGCCATGCCAATGCTGATTATTCAGGTAGACACGAAGGGTTTCTTTTGTATTTTTTGTTATTAAAAATGAGTATATCTACAATGTCTTTGCATCTTAGTTTATTTTATCACATAGAAGGTGATATGAGATAGAACAATCACCTTCTGAATTACTATCAAAATTGGACATTTGAACTGCCAAGGTTTCACTTTAAGTCTCAGACTCCTCTCTATGAGAGAAACAAATTCATTCCTTGTTTAAATGCTATGTCTTAGGTTTAATACTTTGAATTTAATTTTTTCAGAATGAATTCTTTCTTTTAAGGGTCAAGTTGCTATCTTAGCAGATATGTAAGTCAAATTGAATTGAATTTAGCCTAAAGGGATTCTTGGTATGCTTTTTAGGGCCTATGATATTTGGTAAGATAGGTCATACTTTGAAAGAGACTGTGAACAAATATAACCTGTCTCTATCAAACTATCTGGGAAAAGTCAACACTGTTTCAGTGGTCTGAGCTCTTTTCTTTTGATTTAGAACAAATAAATAAATTTAGAACAAATTAGTGCTGGATGGAGGAAAGGTACAGAGGCGGGGCCTTTAGTCTTTAGTGACTCCTCCCAGTAGATGCAATTGTTTAGAAAGTGGAAAGGAGCCCAGCTCAATTCCAGGTTAGTAGTGAATTCAGCTCTCTTAAATTGTTTACTTAAAATAGTCTTAAAGTTGATACAATGAAATTGAAAGAGATGGATAGTAAAGAAACTCTGAGCTATGGTCACACATAATTACAGTGTGTGTATGTGTGTGTGTGTGTGAAATTTACAGTGTATGTATGAAATTTACAATGTGTGTGTTTGCATATTCATTGGGGGTAAGCTACTAGAAACAGAAGTCTTGATAACATATAATTCAGGAAATGTACAAGAAATCTAGGAAAAATTAAATAATGTCTTGTTTATTTTGATATTCTGAAAAACATACTATATTTTACAGGATTAATTGAAAATGTATCCTATTTTCCTATATAATATTTACTTAAGGAATATATATCTTAAGTTACACACCTACACACATAGGTGTGCTTGTACATATATTGTTAGAATATATATATCCATATTCTATATATTTATATATCTGTATCTATTGTCTATTATATACATACAGATCTATCTATCTAGTATCTATCTATATGCATATATTTGTACAAGACAGAAAGGGGGAAAGGGAGGGTGAGGGAAAAGGGGGAGGGGAGAGAGAGACTTTTTAAAATAATAGATTTGCTCTCATGATTTGGGGACTTATAAGAACTTATGATCTTTTATTAGCAAGTTGGAAGCCCTGTGCATACAAATGTGTAGGTCCAGATGGTCTCCAAAGACATTGGGACCAGAAATACTGACAACTTAAGAGAAAGATAGAATCGACACTACAGTTTAAGCAAGGAACACATTCAACACTTCTGCTTTTTCTTTTGTATATTCAAGTCTCTGATGGATTGCACGACATCTACTGCACTGCAGAAGGTGGATCTCATTTGCCCAGTTGATGACTTCAACTGCTGATCTCTGCAGGTAACACACCCACCAACACAACCAGAAAGGAACATTTTATCGGTTAAGCATCATCTGTATCTATCTAGTTGACAAGCATTAAGTTTGGACATTACACATGCCCTGACATCAAAGTGGATGGCAAAGTTACAGTTTTGAATTTGGCATATCCCTGTAGTGGTGTGTGCACATTGAGTACTGGGCTCTTTGCTCCCAGACTTGGTTCTGTCCTCAGACTTATTTTTACACAGTTTTAAGAGACTTGATACACATAGAGATACTTTATGCCTTACATCCACTTATAGGACTCACATACAACACAACCTCTTCAACCATCACAAACAGCTGGAATGCAAATTACTTGAAGTGGTACCTATGTGGCACAAATTTCTAGGCAACATGTGGTACAATTGAGTACATCTTCTCTCTCTGCATTCTATTTCTTTAATGTTATTTTACCATCATAGCAATTGACAACAAAAAGTATAAGAAGCCATGCATTTAACATACTGAATCAAAATTTGTTGGCATGTTTGTAGAATGTGTATGTGTTTTTTGGAAATAAAGCCAATGTGAATATCCATACATGTGTTTCAGAGCAATTGCCTGTCTTACACAAAGGACATGTTTGATAGAAAAAAGGAAGTGCTTGATGAATATTCATAAAGAATATATGTGAATAAATGAATGAGCAAACATATTCTCATTGTGTTAGGCTGTATGTAATAAATTTAAAATGTATCAAGTTGTCAAGTGGTTCCCATCTGGGAGCCCACACTAATACTTGGATAACTGGATAAGAACAGAAGGTTCAGAAATACATTACCAAGGCAAAGATTGAAAAGTGTTCAGCCCTGGTTTACATTAAAATTTCCCCATACGTACTGTTTTGTTTCAGTTCTTGGACAAGCTCAGGTTTAGGGAAAGGATGTGTTTTCTTCAGGAGCTCTCTCTCTCAAGCTTGCTTCTGTGAGATTTCTAAAAGCAACAATCAGAGACCATGTGTAGAGTTCTCAAAGTGGTTGTGCTAAAGAGAGCATCTCTGTGTGAGGGTAGTTATTAGCAGTAGTTACTGCAGAGGCATGGGAGATAAGACGATCACATTTTGCAGATAAGTGACACTGAAACCTTTCCACGTTCCTTTCCTGTATGCTTGTTCTCTCTAGGAAAAAAAATACCCACTCAGATGGCATACAGTGTATCTTTATTTTTACATTTCCAGCATTACTTTCTTTATGCACATATACTGAAACCATCTGTCTAAATTGTGGCAAAATCTGCCAGCTCCAGATTGCCCTCATTAGTCATTTGAGAACACATAAACAGAGGGATTATGGATAAATAAATAAATCTTGGCTAGCCCGTGTTAGTCTGGGAAGGTTTTCTCCTCATCAGCATCATGCCAGACATGAAAAGGCACAGGGTTGTTGCTCTGAAACATTCGGAGGAGTTTTCAGGCAGAATGTAGATAAGAATTTCTCAGTAACTCTCATGATCCCTTATCATATTCCTGTGTTGTCTCAAGTGTGAACCAAATGAAAATTTATTACCTTAAAAACCCACCGACGCCTTGAAGGGTAAAAATTCTGCAATATGTCCACAAGCAAAGGAGAGATAAGATGGGCAGCAAAGGGGTTTGGGTATTATTGCCAGAAATGGCTATTTGAGGGTTTTTAAATTTGTCCTATACACATACAAATTGCAAATTAATAATAAACAACTTCCCTCCGTGTGGCCAACCACCGCTCTGCCTCTCAGTTGAGTACTGGAGGTTCATATCTAGAGGCTTATAGTTCCCAAACTGGAGAAATTGAGGTGCATGGCTCCAGGATTTGAAAGTCAGAAACTTGAAGCTCTTGGTGTATTACTCTGGGCTTTGAATATTGGCAGTCTAGGACCCGGCAGCGAGTATTACTACTTCTAGGCTGCCAGGATCCATGCCTCTTTATCTTGGAGGTGGCTCTCATGGTCACTATGGCTCGCAGCTCTTGCTTATGGCTCCTTTGGAGCTTCCAACTTTCAAGTTTCCCTTTCTCCACTCCTGTTTCTGGCTCGCTGGACCTCCAAAGCTGCCCCCTCACTGATGCTGGGTGGGTCTTAGGCTACTAGACCCAGGATATTTTGTTTATTTGTACAAATGACCCACTTAGTACACTCACTCTGTGATAAAGACTTCAGAGAAGGGGCTGGAGAGATGGCTCAGCCGTTAAGAACACTGACTGCTTTTCCAGAGGTCCTGAGTTCAAATTCCAGCAATCACGTGGTGACTCACAACCATCTGCAATACGGGGTGTCTGAAGACAGCTAACAGTGTACTCATATAAATAAAAATTAAGAGAAAAAACAAAACAAAAGGAGAATAGTCATTTTAAAAAAAAGCCTTCGGAGAAACCTTTATTGTGCCTAATATTTCAAATGTATTTTTCAGGAGGCTTCCCACTGTCTGCTTTTGTCCTTTTGGAATTTTGTTCTGTAATTTCCATATTGGTTACAAAGAGATTTGTACCCTGGAGGATGAGAGGCCATGAGGAGGAAAATTAGGTGACTTCAGCTATTCATAAGCACCAGTTGTAGATGAGGGAGACTATCTTAGAACCTCAAGTCTACTGACTCCTGCAGACATCTGGGCTGCATGAGTGAGTCACACAAAAGAGCAGAATTGCATAGCCATGACCTCAAGAGTAAGTAATACATTGATATGTCATCGAGTTTCTATGGTTTCTTATGAAGCAATGGATGACTGATTTAGGCTACTAATTTTAACACTAAAGAGAGGGATGGAGTATTTTTGGAGGTCAGAGGGTATCTTAGTAGCCCCAAATTTCTTGTCTACCTTTAAACACACTGAATGAGCATCTGTAACTAAAGGATAGGTCACAGACATTCTTTTGGAAGAATTCTTGTCAGCCTTTTTTGCTCCATGGGCTATTATTTCATTTTATGTGACATTTGGATTCCATCAGTATTTGTGGATTCTTGTTAATATATATATATATATATATATATATATATATATATTTGTTGAGATATTTAAACGTTCATTGTTAAGTAATAAATAATCAAGTTAGATGAATCTTGCATGAAAATTCGTTTCAGTGTGATACCTAATGAAGTTCTTTAAACCCACCAGAATACAATTCATTACTGAAAAGTGAAACACCAAACTTCCTGCCCATAAGCAACAGTGATTTCAAACATATTACATTTTATGTTCACAATAAATCAGAACTTTTATGATTAAAAAGTGTTATTCAATATGACAATGGAGACTACTTAAGTAAGAAATTTTCTGAAAAAATATTTATTCATCATTATAAATAGATAGTATTTCACACTTTAATAACCTGACAATGGAGATTATATTCATACTTTCAAACTTTGGAAATTATTCATTACATTAGTGTTCTAAAAGTAATTGAGTGATCTAATGACTTTATTTAATTTTGTTATTAAGTGTGTGTGTGTGCTTGTGCATGTATTGAGACTTTTCCCATACCATCACATATGCTAGGCAATTGTTCTAGCCATAACTTGTCTGGGACTTTCTAGTGGTTCCCCTGACTCCCTGCCGAACACTGTAACATATTCTATTCATTATTTTAGGGCTCTGGGCTATTCTCTTGTCTCTCCTTTACTTGATCCCACCCTCCTTCATTTCTTCCCCCTTCCCTATCCTACCTAGGTCCCTCACTCCCTCTGCCTTCCATGATTATTTTGTTATTCCTCCTATGTGGAATTTAAACATCTACACTTGGATCGTTCTTCTTTTAAGTTTCATATGGTCTGTGAGTTGTAGCATGGATATTCTGAACTTTTTGACTAATAGCCACTTATCAGTGAGTACATACTATATCCTTTTCGGTCTGGGTTACCTCACTCAGGATGATATTTTTTAGCTCCATCCATTTGCTTGCAAAATTCATGATGTTCTCATTCTTTAAGAGCTGGGTAGTATTCCATTGTGTAAATGAACCCCATTTTCTGCATCCATTCTTTGGTTGATGTACATCTGGATTGTTTTCAGATTCTGGCTATTATAAATAAGTCTGCTATGCACATAGTGGAGCATGTGTCCTTATGGTATGGTGGAGCATCTTTTGGGTATATGCCCAGGAACGGAATGGAATTTATCCTGAAAAAAAAAATCTAGGATATACATCTTTGGTTTAGACACGATCAATATTTTCAGTGGTAAGGGGACTTTTGTTTTACTTGTTTAAATTCTAAGACAGTATATATATATATATATATATATATATATATATATATTATATATTATTAGAAAATCAAAACAGAATGTATTAGCTGAAGAAGTGAAGAAATCACTCCAGAGCACAATCAGTTGATTCACATCAAACCTCAAAACGTCGGTTTTACAAAAAAAAATTCTCTTAGAAAAAAACTTTCCTAATTGTTTGGGGGTCAATGGAGACCTTTCCTTTGGTTATAATAGAGTTAAAAAAATCTTTAGTGATATTAATGCAGTTTACCACGGGAGGCACTTAGCACTGAGCCAAGCAAATTGCTCTCCCCATGGAAGGTGGTGGGAACCGTTTTCATTTTGTATTGTTAAACTGCAATTTGGTAACCACAGGCAAGACCTGGCAGCTGAAGGGACCAAGAGATCTTTGTTGCCAAGCTGTAATGACAAAGCTGTAAGATTTAGTCACCACCCTGCACAGCCAAAAATATATTCCATAGGTTTGCACCATGGGCATCTGACTTGTGATAGTAACTGTTTATTCTTACGTTACACATTTGTAACAAGTTAATTGCTTTGGCTTACCTGGGACCTTGATGAAGAAGTGGCTCTACATGAGGGATGTACAGTTTTTCAGCCCCTTAAAGTCAATACTCTAAGACTTCAAAAGCAAAGTGTTGGCAGGCTCGGCTTCTCCCAAGGCTTCCATCTTTGGCTTGTAGATGCCCTTTCTTTTGCCTTCCCCATGAAGCCTTCTTCAGGGGTGCTTGCATCCATGCTGTCTCTTGGTGTATTTTTCTAATCTGTTATGTGTTTAGCTATCATCAACAAGTGATAGCTGTGTGTGAGAGTTTTGCACATATGAAATGCAGAGAAAGTCATTGAAAGAACAGGCATGCCAAGTTCCGTCTTACTGCAATTTACTTAGAAATAAAAGTTGGATGTTAGCTGATTGCTATGGAGACATAAATTAGAGAGTTGAATCCATAAGGACAGTGGCACATTGCCTGACCAAATGTGAGCCTGTCATGCATTAGTAGGTTGGCTAGCTGGTCGAGGTAGGTCTCGTGGGAAAAGACAGTAGACTCTTTACAATGACTGAGCTCAAAGGCAGGACCCAGCTTTTGTGGATATGCATTCAAGCTTCATGATGAGACAAAGGTATTTTGTTAAAATTATGCTATGCATTCCTCTTGCTTCAGGCAAAGTATCAGGAGTCTAGGACCTTTGCATGGTGAGGTCAAAGGTTAACTTTTGGGAGTCAGTCCTCTTCTTCTATGGTAGAGCCCAGGGGTGGAACTCAGCTACTTAAATTTGTCTGCCAAGAGCTTTTGCTGATTGTCATGTCACCGGCCCAGTGACATATCTTTTAAGTTTTAGTTTTATATTAAAGTTATAAGTATGTATTTTAGATGTTTAGAGTTAAACGTTTTATAAGATTAAGAAAGAAAATAGTCTTTGACTTCCATTCTCTCTTTCCCAATAGTAACTACATTATCTACTTGAATTGGATATTTTAGTATTTGCCTATTTGAACTGAATTATTCGATATTATATTTCAATTTTTAGAAAACATATTTGTGCTACCTCCTCCTGTTAGTTCACTTTCATAGAATATTTTATCTACTGTCTACCATGACTAGTGAAGATTAAATTCTCTTTCTAGTCATATTCTTAAAATTGTATTGTATATTCATATGATTTGGAGGTAGGAGTTAGTTCTGTATTGATATTTATTTGGATTCAAGTTCTATTTACTTTTAGATTTTTATAATTTAGATACAATTACAATCAAGATTCAAATTAGATCTTATTGTCTATAAAATAAAATTTGTTGGAACAAAAAATTAATGTGACCCAAAGTATAATGAAAATAGAAATACTGTGTCTTCTGAAGTCTTTTGGAGGATATTGAATTAAGCAAGGTGGTACTTTGTGAATAACCAGGAGTTATTTAATAAGACTTGGTAAATCTTTCTTGGTCTATTTCCCAGAAACTGAGAATGAAAAGCTTTCATGACTCGAAACCAAATCACTTCATTCTTTTTAATTCTTGGCTTTACACAAAATAAAAAGAGGAAATGACTAAATTGATGGTTGAGACATTATTAAAATAATTTAAAATGAGCGGTCTCAGTGTGAATGTGGGCCTAGCCTGGGGGACAAGGAGGGGGATGACAGTGAAGCAGATGCCTTTCATATGTTAACAGAATCTACACACATACACACACACACACACATGTACAAACATGAACATGAACAAACATGCACATTCATGCATCCATACATACAAGCACATTCATGCACACACACATTCAAAAGAATACACATGAGGCTAACAACTGTATCCATGACAGGTCACGCTCATTTATGGTTACTTCTGCTAATCATAAACACCTATCTTGAAAAATTTATTTATAAGCTTGAAAAATACTTTTTGATTAAATATCAAGATTTTAACATACATTTCCTTCTGTCTTTATGTGTTCTAATGATAACTATATTTGTGGTGAACTCAAAAGAATTCTTGATATATAAGACTGAAAATTATTTGAAACCTTTGTGGAGAAATGTCTGATAAAGATAACTTTTAAGAATGGAGCACTTTCATGCTAGGATGATTGTGGGAGTGCACAGATGTGTGTGCGTGTGTGTGTGTGTGTGTGTGTGTGTGTGTGTGTCTGTCTGTCTGTCTGTCTGTCTGTCTGTCTGTCTGTCTGCCTGTCTGTGTATTTGTGTCTGTCTGTCTGAGTCTGTGTTTATATATGTCTGTCGCTCTCTGGGTGGGATTCTGTATGTTTTTGTGTTAGTATTACTTTTTATGTTCCCTTTTTACTCATTTTAGGTTTCCTTTAATGATTCTATTTCTTGTCTTGAACTTTTTTTTTCATTTCATTTCATTGTTTCTTTGCCTTTTCCTAGATTTTGCTAATGGCTATATGCACATCTTCTTTAAGGACCTTTAACACATTCATAATAGCTATTTTGAAGTCCTTGTATGGCGCTTTAGCTAGATTGAATGTTTTTAGGGTCACCTTAGTAGGGTCATTGAACTAGAGTGGAGGCATATTGTGAGATTAATTAACCTTAACTAAACATTATCTGATTGCATTTAAGGCCCATTCCCCTTAGATAGACCCTATCCCTGACACTGCTTAAGTAGCCAAGAACCTTAGGCTAGATAGATCAGAGACCTCGGGGTGGGGGGAAACCAAATACCACTGTTCTGCTCACGTACCAACAAAATGAGTCTGAGTGAGTTCTGCTATTCTCACAGTCATTGCCTTGCTCTGTCAACACCAGAAAAGCTTATTTCTGCAGCAGATGGGAACGAATACAGATACCCACAGCCAGACATCACTGAGAGTGACTTTTCAACCCTGAGTCCTAGCAGGGATGTCTCCATCAAACCCCTCTACTCATGGGAACCATGCTGAGGAGGAGACAAAAGGATTGTAAGGACCAGAGGGAGTAGAAGACACCAATGAAACATGGCCTTCTAAGCACAGCAGGACCCATATACATATGAACACAGAAACTATGGCACATGTACAGGTCCTACAGGGATGTGTCCCAGATGTGTCAGAGCGCTGACAGGAGAAGTTGACACATGTTCCCATCTCTAACCCAGAAACTATTTCCAACTGATAATCATTCACAAACAAGAAATTAATTTTCTCCAATGGAGTCTCAATGGGGATACAGAACTCTCTCTCTCTCTCTCTCTCTCTCTCTCTCTCTCTCTCTCTCTCTCTCTCTCTCTTGATTTTACAAATATATTTTCCTGTTTTTTTCTGATTCCACAGATACAAAATCACAGGATCTCGGGACAGGTATGAATTTCACAAACCACAGCACTGGAGAGCTTCCGCTATGCAGTCATCATTTCCAACATGCTAACTCAATGTAGTAAATCCCCAAGATGCCAAGACGTGCAAATACACAACATAGAAGGAACATGGAACTCAGGATTTCCAAGTCAACTGGACTCTGCCCAGAATAACGTAGTGACAGAGACCTGAGCAGTAATTGTGTCCCTCACTAAACTGGAAAACCTCTAAAAAGAAACAAGAAGATCTAAGTTGGAATTACTAGGTTTAGGGAAAATGTTGCAATCAATTTTAGAAGTTATGAGATTCTGACAGTACATACATGCTTATAAAACAACTTCACTCCTTAACATAAACTTACATACTTATAATATAGACTTCTTTTTATAAATTAAATTTAAGGGGTTATAACCCAGGACTGTGAATTGTTTATTTGCATAAGAACATTTGCTTGAAATCATATAAAATATTTATTCAATGTTTTATTTTTAATTTTGAAAAATATTTATTACTTTTGTTTTTTTGTGTATGAGTATTTTGCCTGACTGTAGGGGTGTACACCACATGTGTGCCTGGTGTCTATAGAGACAAAAAGAGGGTGTCAGGTCTCCTGGGACTGGATTATGAGTTACAACATGAGTGCTGGGAATGGATCCCAGGTCTTCTGCAAAAGCAGCAAGTGTTTGTAACAACTGAGCCATTTCTCCAGGACCCTTACTCTTTTCTTTTCAATAATAACTTTAATATATAAAAATAACAAAAAGAAACTGGGAAAAACCCTCAGAATTTATTTCTGAATTTTAGAATGTCCTACTAATAAATTAAACAGCCTACCAGAACACTCTTAAGGGCAGGCCCCTTGCCCAGCAGTAGATGACCAACACTAAATGAACTAAGTGGTATTTTGGTTCTTCATGAATACCAGGATATTAGATTTGTTTTAATCTCAAAGGTACTTTATGTATATATTATGGCTTCTAGTTTTGTTTTGTTTTGTTTTTATGAATTCCTGTATATGCAAATGTGTGTCAATGTCTACATATGTTTCTTGTGCCATTTTTTTTTTCCGTTCTTCTGTTTGTTCATCTGGTCCTATTCAAATTTCATTTTCTGTTTTATCTTATTTTCTTCTTCTTCTTTAGATGCCTGTATCTTTAGCAGGTATTGCTAAATTATTGCCAGTTATCTCATGTTGGAGTGAGTTTCTGGAAGAATCATATGAACCATTCAGAGATGTTTCTTTTTCTGACTCCAGAAGGGTCATGTCACAAGATGTCAGAACTTCTATTGCCCCAGGAAAGTGACGTTAACATTCAGTTTCAGACATTGGAAAAAATTACCCCAGATTTTTCTGAAACTTTAATGAAAATGATTCAGATTATATGCAAAGACATAGGGTAGATTTCTTAAGTTTAATGACAGAGTAGATGCTTGACTAACATTTCTGTAATGAGCCATCAAAGTAAAGACATTTTATAATCTACAACAACAAACCAAATTTTGACCAATCATGATATAGAGAGACAAAACTGTCCTTCTTTTCTCTGGACATGAAACTATCATAAAATTGTTGTTTAGTGAAGAAATGATTAAGGCAGTTGAAACACATAGGGAAATACATATTATGGAGAGGTATTATGTGGCAATTAGTACAAATATCATTCCACTTTTCTTAGTTTGCATGTCTGGTACTTTGTCAGCCTTTGCAAATCACTTTGTAATTTCCTTTTATTGCAAGTAAATTTTATATGCCCACTGTACCCATAAGTTTGAATTTAATTTGCTTATAAAGGGCTCCCAAACATTTCAGGCTTTATCAAATCTAAACTTGGTCATGATCTCGCATATTTATACAAACTTCTTATTCAGACAAGCACACACTCCTTCTAGTACTTGTATTTGTTGTCTTGATAAAGAGCCCGTGTCGTTGCTGTGATAAAGCACCACGACTAAAGCAACTTAGGGAAGAAAGATTTTATTTTGGCTTATGGTTCTAGAGAGCTAGAGCCCAGCATAAAGAGACAACATGGCAGTAGGCGGTGAGAGCAGGAAGCTGAGGGCTCACAACTTATACTCCAAGCACAAAGCAGAAAGCCACCTGGAAGTTGAAAGAGACTGTGTAATTTCAAAACCACCCCCACTGGCAGACTTCCTCCACAAGCCTGTATCACCAAGCCTCCCAGAGACTTTTCCCGGTTGGAGAATAAGTGTTTAAATGTCCAATAATATGGAAGGACATTTTCTTTTTGCTTTTTCTTTTTAACATATTTTTAAAAGATGTATCTATTTTATTTACATCAGCACACTGTAGCTGTCTTCAGACACACACCGGAAAAGGGCATAGGATCCCATGACAGATGATTGTGAGCCACTGTGTGGTTGCTGGGATTTGAACTCAGAACCTCTGGAAGAGCAGTCAGTGCTCTTAACCTCTGAGCCGTCTCTCCAGCGACATTTTGTATTTAAACTACCACAGCCTTTTCTTTCTTAGAGCCCCAAATTGAGGGAAAGATTGCTACAGAAATCTCAGACCCTGGGCAAGGGCCAAGCCTCATTCTATTCAACCAGGGCAGAGTGATTTGAAGTCTTGGCATATAGGAACCAATACCTAGAACTGCCACCATGCAAGCAGAACTGTGATGCTAAATTTGGGGATTCCAATTCTACTAAGGGAGATTTTACAGATAAATAGAAAACATTACATATGGGTTTGAGTAAAATGTGTCTATCCAAATAGGTACATGGGAACTTTTAGAAGTTTTCCAAGTCTTCTGAGCCAAGAGGTGCCAACTGTTAGCATTCTGTCTAAACTCTACCCCACAGTTACCTGGCAACAGCCAGATAGGCGTGGCCCACTATAAAAGGGTCTGCTTGCCCCTCCTCCCTTTCTTGTTCCTTCCTTGCTCTCTTGGGCTCTTGCTTCCTTGCTCTTCCCTTTCTGCTTCTCTCCCCATTCCCTTGCCCCCTCCCCACATGCCCATGGCTGACTTCTACTTCTCTACACACACACACATTCTCTGCCTCTCTGCTTTTCTCTGCTTCTACTGCCCCCCTTGACTCCCTTCCCTATGCCCAGAATAAACTCTATTCTATATTATAGTGTCCTCATGCGGCTGGTCCCTCAGGGGGAAGGGATGACTTGTCATGGGCCCCGCTGAGACATCCCGTTCCCCCCATACCTCACCACACATCCATAGCACATATTCCCTCTCTCTTTACATTTCTATAAACACATCACCGATACTCTTGGTCATGGCCAATTGGAATACAAATCCAAATGAAATCTAACAGGTTGAAGCAGTACAGAGCCAGCAGGTGTAAGAACCCTTTGTGAGTGACATGGCAAGGGCTGTGTCCCCCAGAGCTGCTGTTTTCCGGAGCTCAGGTAGCAGAAGCCACAGGACGCGGTGTCACAGATTGGAAAGAAAGAGAAAATTTCATTTACTTAAGACTTGTCACATAAGTTCATCACGATAGTAATCTCAGGTACCCGATTCTTTAATTTTGTTTAACTGACCCTGTATCCATAAAATGAATATTTGGAGAGGATTCTCTTATTGACCTCTTAGGATAGCAAGTAAAAAACTGACTTTTATATTCTAATATGAGAGAAACTTTGAAGTTGAAAAACCAAATAAGTCAGACTTCCTCATGCTGATAGATTGCAATGGGAGATAAGTGATTTACTAATGGGCGGATAGCAGATGCTCTAAGGGTATTAGGCCAGGACTGAAGCTTGGCTTTCCAAGTTGAGCAAAGACAACATAGAAAATATACATAGTCTTCCCCGGTTTCAAAGGCTAGCTAAAAAGTACATTAAATGCCGGGACAGCCACAGTTGTCTATGGAGCCATGGTTTTTGAAGCTGGATCTGCTACTGCTAGAGGACACAGTTCTCCCCGCTGGCCCCAATTCTTGTTCCTTTTTACCTCTTATGTAAGTGGTTCTCTGAAGCATTTCTCCCAGCAGAGCTGGGAATTTCCTGAGCAAAGAGCATTCATTCTGCTCTCCCTTTGTTCACTGGCGCAATTTGGATTATAAGTGTCTCCCTTGACCTCTGTGTTGAAGACTTGGCTCCCAGTTTGACACTGCTTCCCTCCCTCCCTTCCTCCTTCCCTCCCCCTCTCCCTCCCTTCCTCCCTCCCTCCCTCCCTCTCATCCCATCTTTTCTGCTTTCTCTATGTCTCTCTTCTTATTTCTCAGCGTGATGTGGGACTTGTGTTTTATTGTTCTCATTTGTTTTGAGCCAGAGAGATTTTAAAGCCTCTTAGAGTCTCTCTTTTGGCCTCTGAACCTTGGGGAATGAAAGCAGAAACAATAGAGCAATAGATACAGATACACAATCATGCATCCTCCCTCCCCATGGCTAATATTTACTCTATGATAAAAAGTGGTTTTATTATGACCAGCGACAGCTTCAAAATCATTCAGCAAAGTTTGAAAGTCTCCTCTGCACCAGGCCCAGAGAACACACACAAGTGCTCTCAGGTTACCCTCTGGTGCACACCTAGGTTGTTTTCCAAAAATACCAAAGTAATAGACTTCAGCAAGGAAAGAGAATATAAGACCACAATCTTTCTTGTATTGACTATGGGGGGAAGAATGCTGAATCACCTTCCAAAGGAAAATGCAATTGCAGTTACAGGTAAGCAGGTTGTCCACCTCGCTCGTCCATCCACCCTGCCTTCCAGCCTACAGTCCTGGAGTGAATAGACTCACTCATCAGCATCCCCTCTACATAGAGCCCTGATGAAGTTTTCAGGTTTTCGTATTCAACTAAAGTCACAGTAATGGTAGGGATAAAGCGAACAGCTAGCAATAGCTGCTTCCTTTTTTCCTCTCCTGACTTTTATGGGCTCAGTATGGCACTGGTTTCATTGGTACCGAAGCTGAGTTGTAAGAAGCCAGTATACAAGCTTTCTGGTGGAAGAGTTTAGCGGCGATTTTCATTTTGGGATGCTCTAATTCCAAACCTTCCCTTCTGTTCTGAAATGCTAGTGGTATTATTTGCTCTGCTACCTGCTGCATACTTGATATGGTGGCTGAGTTCTCTGCCCAGTGCTGTTGTCTATAGCTGAGGGATGAGAAGATTTTCCTTATGATGAAACAGATCAATGAAATATGAAATGAGTCAAACAATTTGCAGGATGCACAAGGAATTTCACATAAGTTAATTTCCCTCTTCCCTTCTCACACAAACAGAAAAGACATTTTTTTTTTGTTATACTGATCAAATAATGGAGAAGAAAGTTATTTCACAAGAATAGCAATGATTTTCCTTTGCTTCATGACACAGTGATAGATTTCCAATGGATTTATCTTTTATACGTGTGTTTGTCTTAAGTGTCAGCTATTCATAAAGTGTCAGGCAGTTGGCAAAGGAATAGAATGACTAAAGTCTGGTCTGAAAGACCAACACCTTTGTGCAGGCCCACACACGTATGTTGGCAGATGGAAAAGATTACACTCCTTTGTTATCTATAAATCTCAGTCCCTAAATAACATAACAGATTGAGAGTCAAATTCAGGGCTCTGAAACCATTCAGATTTAGATGAAGGATAACTCTGGGAGGTGGGATGGGTGAACACAACCAATCAGTTTCCTCAGTCAAAGCCCAGCACCATTTCCTATGTAATTCTCAGCAGAACTCCTCAGTCTCCTAGGCTTGTGACACCAAGGGAATTTGAGGACAAGTTCCTCAGTATCAGATGGTGAGTTATGACTGGTTGTGACCTCTTCACATTCAAAACCAACCAATGCTCTCTTTTTACATTCTGGATTTCCTTGGGTAACTTCAAACCGGAATTGTGAAAAAGAAGGTTTTTATTTAAAGGCCTAATTTGATGGCAGACAGTGGACACACGTGGAAGTAGGTTACCATTATAACTCCCAATTTGCTTGTGTGAGAGGCAGCTGAGTCCAGTGGCTGTAGCCTTAGAACATCTGGAGCTAACACATGTTACACACTCAATATTATAGGTTCATATGAGGGGTTGGGGGGGAACACGATACTTTTAAAATCTGATATATTTCATTTTTATTAAACACTACATTAGTCCAGCTTTAAGTGAGGTGGTTAAGAGAAAGAGAGGTTCTCGAAAGGAAAGATAGGACACAGAGAACATGGGCATAAGTTCTTGAAGAGTCTCTTACATGTGATGTATTTTAAATGGCATAAGATCAGAAATTATATCTCAAATGAGATGGGACATTTTTATAATGTATTTCAACCAAAAGCCCTTTGCTAGATACATATTTCTTGAAAATTATGCAATAATTTCAGTTAAGAGATGAGAATTTGAGTGCAATATGTTAGCTGTTATTTACTGAATCACATTTCCTTTGTGTCATATGATCAAACACACCACAGATCTCTTGATAGCTAGTGAAAGTAGAATCCTACTTTATGCAGAATGGAAAAGTAATTCTCATGAACATTCATGGGACCAGTTGGATATGTTTTTTGGTCATGCAATTAATAGAGGATGATTTTTTTGTGACAATTAACCTTTCAGAATCTAAAATTGAACCATAGTCTATGAGTTGCTACTTCTAAATTTTGCAAAAATGCCAGAATAAAAAGTTATTTTTGTCCTTACTCTATGGAAAGGGAGAGTCATTCACATTTTAGAGTGTATTTTTTCCTATCTGTTTCCCGGGATGGAAATAAACAACTAGCTGTGCCATGAACTTCTCAGTCATCAGTTACATTAATTATGACTCTCTCAATACCTCCTTTTGTTATCCCCATGCATATAACCTTTTGAATATTCTATTCTTTATAATTTTATTTGGCCAAGCAGATGGATTAAAAACAAGAGTCATGGAAAGATCTATTGCTTTTTAGGAAGTATTACTTCCTTTCAGACTGAGACATAGTAGTGACTAGCTCCCCTTACCATGGGTATCAGAGAGTTCACTAATTTTGCTCCATTGCACTGAATATTAATATAAAAAATAAAAGAATGTATTCTAGGACTTTAAAAACTTCTCCAACTTGTTTTTGGCTTCAGACAGTAGATTTCCCAATTTAATTTAAGGGTGGTTTAAAATTACTATTTCAGCACACTACAGATATCAAAGACCTGCATCCTGAACAACTGATTAGAAAGGACAGAGTTCAAAGAATATTTCCTTACTTTACTAGGAACCCCAAATTAAAGACTTATTTCAAAAGATCAGTGAGACAGAATATTGACAATGTCAGAAAAATTATTACACTGCTTAGTTAATTCTTGAGTGTACTCAGATAATTTGACTAACCAAAATGAATAAGACATATTTGGCATGAAAAAGTTTTACTTGGGACATAAGGAGGCAGTTCAAGATTATTAAATCTGGAGAATAACCAGAGCAGAAGAACGTTGTTTTCTTTGTTGTGGGCTAAGATTCACTTATGCTTTAATGTAATTCAATAAAAATGTTGTTGAATACTTACTGCTTTTTATACTCTCTACTAATAGCTAGAGTCTCATAATATTTAAATCAAATTAATGACACATAGGTAAAATTTTAATCTATACTAATTGATTTTGCTTAAAGATAGCAAGGATTTTTTTTTGTCTCTAATGGGAATGCTATCAGCAGTAGGATTACACTTAGCAACTTCAAGGAGCCGAGGGACTTATCTTCATAAGATCCCTATTTACTAAGCAACAAGAATCCATTGTCATTTCCCCTTGCTTTGAAAGACTGCAAAGAACGACTACAGGCTGCAAGAGCCATGTTAATAGGAGCTTTGGTTGTAGAACAATGCACATAATTTAACCGACAATCAACCCCTGACACACCTCTGATTTAATGATATCCAAGAAGAAGGAAGGAGTGGCCTCTGGTTCTGGAAAGGCTCAGTGCAGCACTGTAGGGGAAAACCAGAACAGGGAAGTGGGAGGAGGTGGATGGGGGAACAGGGGGAGGGAAAAGAACTTATGGGACTTTCAGGGATGGGGGAATCCGGGAAAGGGGAAATCATTTGAAATGTAAATAAAGAATATATCAAATAAAAAATATTTTATGTATGTGTGTGAGAGAGAATATGCTCTGTGTGTGTGTTTGTGTGTGTATCTGTGTACACACATGTGTACATGTGCCTATAGAGACCAGAAGAGGGTATGGACTCCCCAGGAGCAAGAGTTACAGATGAAAAAAAAAAGAAGGTAGATTAAGCTTCTTTGCTATTGTAAACATTCAAGGCCATCCATTCAGTGCTCTACACTGTATCTACACACATCACAGTAGTCTTGTCTCCCTACCCTGGAGGTCCTCACCCTTCCTGAGCACATCTTAACATTTTCTCCAGCTTCTCCAGATACATAAATGCAGGGATTATTCTTGCTTACAAATACATGTACAGAGAATTGTGTAATGTCTTCTGTCTCTTTATAGAACTATTTTCCTCTCTGTATACAGTTTTGGAGTCCTAATTAGAAGAAAGATATTACTGCTATTTTGGTTACAGGGGGATTTATGCTAATGTGCATATGGAGATAAGCAATCAACTAAAAACAATACAAGAAAGAGAAGATACACCAAGAGGGGTAAAAGGAGATTTTGAAATGATGGATTTCTCCTCAGAGCCTGAGAATGCACAGGCAGCATTTGGATAATCTTGAGGGGATGAAGCTAGACAGTCCTTGTCCTTCATCTTTCTGTTAGGGCAGTCGGGAAATACTGTGACAGAGTTTCCTGAAGACTGTGCAGAGCTCATGGGTTACACATCATGTTTCCCCAGTCTACCCACCTAGCTTCCTTACCCTCTCCAGCCATGTGAGTGCCTAGCAGACAGCTGGAGGCTGATGTGAAGACTATTGCATTAGTGTTTGGAAGAGTGGATGAGGGTTTAAATTAGGACAGTGTAGGTGGAAGAGGTGATAAATGTGAGGTGATTCCAGAACTAGCCAAGAAATAGGAGACTATCCAATACTGTGGGGAAATACTTTCCTGAACCCAGACATCTCATGGTGGTGAATGTTATCATGCTCTAAGAAAACTTGGTTTACTTGGAGGCTACAAAGTATTAACCTTAGTATAGACACAGGGCATTATAAATACACACACACACACACACACACACACACACACACACACACACAGTGTTTTATGAACAGTTTACCTCAGCAGATAAACTAACAAACAAATTGGCTAAGTATTATTTGGAACACACTGAGATGGATTCTTAGGTTACGACACCAATACCAATGCAGACTAACCAGATAGAATCTTTTGATGGAAACTGATACCTGTTTCCTTGTACGCAGGAAAGACTGAAGATAATATAATTAATTATCATTTTCATAAGTGAAATATCTTATTCTCCAGTTTGGTACAGATCACTTTCTCTAAGAGAAGCCTCTGTGTGTCAGTGTGTTTGTCCTTCCAAATGCTCGCCTCTGCACAGTCATGCTCAGTTGGCTGGAGGCAGGTTCCATGTTCGATCAATCTTGTAGTGGTAAAATGGTATCTTCCGTTCTCCACCAGGTTTCAAAATGTAGAAAATGATTAAAATGTATAGATAATATCCTATAGACATAACTTACAAAATACCACAGACGATGTGTTACATGTTACTAATTTGCTAGTGCAATGTCTGGTACATACAACAGATTTGATCGTTGCTTAACAATATTCTATTTTAATTTCAAAAAGTCGAAATAGATTTTCTATGCAATCTTATTACATGAAACACCTCTCATATATTGTTAGTCATTTCTTACTATTTAGGCTATATAATATAACTCCCATGTCTCAGTGGTTTAAAATATTTTTCTTCCCTATGCATTATTATTAGTCTTTGTGGGTCACTTAACATTCCATTACTGTTGGCCTTAATGGATTTGATTCTATTTCATGTGTTGCTTGGTAACTAAGCCAAAGAACAGCTAGTACCTAGAATGCATTCCTATGGGAGTGAGGAGAAAGGAGAAGAGAGAAGAGAAGAAGGGAGTGAAGGGGAGGGGAGGGAGGGGAAGGGAGAGAGAATTGCTGGCAGAAGAGAATAGGAAGGAATGGTGGAATGGAGAGAGGGATAAAGGGAAGAAGGGAACAAGGGAGAGAGAAATGATAGCATGGTAGAGCCCATTATAGTAAAAAAAAAAAATCTCCCCTGGTTCACTATGGCACATATGATTTTATCAGGTAAGATGAGTCAAATGTTCCAAAGCCATTATAATATGGCTAGGAAAGTATATTTTTGTGCCAAGAACACTGCATTAATGGCAGTGAATGTAAACCATCTTAATTTTTCCTTTATTTTCAGCAACATTTCCCAGAATTCCTCAAAATGATACTGACCCTGCCTGAAGAAATAGTCACCAAAGCGTTCAGTCAGTCACAGCACTGGGCTGGAAAATGTCACGATAACCTGCCTGTCATATTTGTTGCTGTTTTCCTTGAGACCCTGTGAATGAAATCAATTCATCTGGCCTTTATGGGTATACTGGCTGGTTTTGTGTGTCAGCGTAATACAACGTAGAGTCATCAGAGAGAAAAGAGCTTCATTTAAGAAATTTCCTCCAGGAGGTTCAGCTCTAAAGGCCTTTTCTCAGTTAGTGGTCAAGCTGGAGAGGGCTTAGGCCATGGTGGGTGGAGTCATCACCTGGGTGTTAATTCTGGGTTCTTTAAGAAAGCAGTCTGAGTAAGCCATGTGAAGCGAGCCAGTAAACAGGGTCCCTCCATGGCTTCTGCATCAGCTACTGCTTCCAGGTTCCAGCCATCTTTGAATTCCTGTCCTGTCTCCAATGATGGACCATGATCTGGAAGTGTAATCCAAATAAACACTTTCCTCCTCAACTTTCTTTTTTGGTCACAGTGTATTTGTCGAAGCAATAGAAACTCTGACTAAGACAAAGGGTTCCATATCATTTGTGATAATGCTGTGTCAGGTACAACGGCTAGCAGTTAAGTCAAGGTAGTTCTATTCTTTTTCTCAATCTGTTTTCTTAAAGCCTTAGATCCATAGATACATCATCTTCTGATTGACTATGTAATACAGATCAAGGATTTTCTAGCCAATGATAAGTTATTTTTCCGTTCAGGTGCTTGAAGTGACTCATTTAGCTATCTATCTAGTCATGAAAGTATCTTACCCTGGATAACCACTTTTAAAATATCTTTTTAAAGCCTTTCTGCTCGGTCATTCTCCTGTACGGTAGGTAGCCTTGGTACACAGCCAGGATAGCATGACCCAGGAGCTCCACAAGGATTGGCCACAACGAGTGGACACTTGGTTCAACCAGGCAGCAATATAAGGTCCGCAGACACAAGGGCCTGGTAGGCGAAAGCGCATTGCATTGTCCCTCATCCTGAGTCCAGTCCCATCAGGCCCACAGTGAGGTGCCGTATGGTTAGTTGCCACACCAAGGACCGGACTGGCAGGAGCTTCAGCCTGGAAGAATTCATAGTGGCTGGCATCCACCACAAAGTGGCTCATGCATGGGCATCACTGTGGACCCAAGGAAGCAAAACAAATCTATTGAATCGCTATAGGCCAATGTGCTGCACCCAAAGGAGTACAGCTCCAAGTTCATACTTGTCTCCAGGAAGCCTTCTGCTCCAAAGAAGGGAGATAACTCTGCTGAAGAACTTAAATTCGCCACCCAGATAAACCTGTGATGGCCATCTCAAAAGGAGAAAGCCAGAGTTGTCACAGAAGAAAAGAACTTGAAGGCTTTTGCCAGTCTTTGCATGGCCCGCGCTAATGCTAGGCTCTTTGGATTCGAACATAAAGAGCAAAAGGAAGCTGGGGAGCAAGATATGGTAAAGAAAAGGTAATGGGTGGCTGGAGCACTGGTCCATAAAGTAGAGCAAAGGAAAAAAATTAAAATTAATTAATTAATTGTTTTTATTCTTCTCTCACACATTGTATCACAGCATCAGTTTTCCCCACCCCACTCCTTCCAGTCCCTCCCTCCCACATCCCTTCTCTCCCAGATCCACCTCTCTGTTTTCCCTTTAGAAAAGGGCGGGCCTCCCAGAGATGTTAACTGAAGTTGTCATAACAGGTTACAACAAGACTAGGCACAAGTTCTCATATCCAGGCTGGATGAGGCAACCCAGCAGGAGGGAAAAGGGCCCCCAGGGCAGACAAAGGAGTCAGAGACTCCACCTCCACCACTCCCACTGTTAGGAGTCCTACCCGAACACCAGGCAACATGACCATAATTTATATGTAGAGGACATAGCTCGACCATGTGCAGTGCCCTTGATTGTCGGTTCACTGTTAATGTCCGTACTTGGAAGACTTAGGCAGGTTGATATTGAATTTAAGGCCAACTTGATCTACAGAGGGAGTTCCAGGAGAGCCAGGACTATAGAGAAACACTGCCTTGAAGTGCAACCTCCCCCCATCCAAAAAAAAAAGAAACAAAACCAAACAGCAACAACAACAAAACAAAGAAATCAAAATTTCTCACAATCTTTCCTACCTTCCTCCCTATAATACCAAACATTAGGTAGAGAGCTCGGGAGCCCAGAGAAAGGGAGGGGCCAAGGACACAGTAGATCACAGCCCACAGAATCAACTAAGCAGGACTCAGGGGCTTGCACAGACTAAAGTAGCTTTTAAACATTGTTATATAGCAAGAACCAGTGGCTTACACAACCAAGCTTCAGTCAGTACAGAGGAATCTGCAGGGTCTTCTGCATCTCTCCTGGAGCTGTCTCATCTGCATGGCGCAGTTGTGTTTCCTGAGTGTAGCTTCTCAGGTGCAGAACTCAAAGAAACATTCTACCGCCACTTGGGAGGAGGGAGATAAAGAGTAGTGATGCAATCTCTGGATAATTCTCAAATATTCTGACTCATGACCTTTCACACTCCTTTACCACAGTAAGATGACCATGTCTGGTGGCAGAAGCATTTATGAGGCACTTAAAGCAGAGTCGTAGAATTCTTTAACACTTACGTCGATAACTGAAAAGGAATATAATCTACCATATGCATAAACATTTCATTATCAAGATCTTATTACTCTATTGTATTTTGCATGCTAATTTGTAACTGCTAAAATATAAATTGTGATAGGAAAACTAGTTTTCTTAAGAAAATTTATACAAAATATTTGTACTCCAATATGTTCAAAAATATTTACCTGATTCTCACACATCATGTAAGGTTTATCAGTAGGTGATACAAAAATGATCTTGAGGAACAAAACATCATTGGAAAATGTATTATGTACAGACAAATCTTTGAATAATGAATAATAATGTAATCTTAATATCTATTATCTCTAGAAAGTTCCTTTCAGTGAATTTTTAAATTTTATGTTCTTCTCTTATATATTGCATCACAACTACAATTTCTTTTCCCTCCCCTAACCCAGCCTTCTTCCCACTTTTTCTTCTCTGTATCCATTCACCATCTGCTTCCCCTCAGAAAACAGCAGGTACCCCAGGAACATCAACCTAACATGGGATAACAAGCTACATTGGAAGAAAAAGATTCTACAAAGTAGGCAAGAGTCAGGGACAGCGCCTGCTCCCATTGTTAAGATGGCCCTAAGAACATCAGGCACTCAGCCATAACTTATGTAGAGGACCTAAGTCAGACCCCTTCAGGTTTCCTGATGTCTGTGAGTTCCCATGAGTCCCAGTTAAAGATGACTTTGTGCGTCATTTTCCCATAGTGTGTTCCTGACCCCTCTAGTCTTCCAATCTTTCCTGTCCTTCCTCCACAGGACTTCCTGAGCTCTGCCTGATGTTTGGCTATGGGACTTTGCATCTGCTCTCATTAGTAGCTGGCTTTGAATACTACTCTGCTGGGCTCCAATCCCAGCACACTCTGGAGGCAGGAAAAACTGTAGGTCTAAGGTTATGCAGCTGGGTTGGTGTCCCAGTTCCTCCACTGGTTATAGAAGATGGCCTGTTCAGGCTCTGTGTCCTCCAGTACTAAGAGTCTTTGCTAGGATTACTCTTGTAGATTTCATGGAGTTTCTATGGTATTAGGTTTCCACCTTGCCCACAAATGCGCTCTAGTTCCAGTAGTTTCTCCTAGTCTTTTATTCTTCTTCCAACGAGATCTCCATTTTTCCAGTCCCACATGTTCCCAATCAACCCTCAAAATCTATATTACTTTTCCTTCCCAGGGAGATACTTGCTTTCTCCCTTAAGTCCTCCTTGTGACTTAGCCTCTCGGCTTCTGTGGACTGTAGCATAACTTTCTTTTACTTTACAGCTAATTTTTTTTATAAGTAAGTACATACCATGTTTGCTTTTCTGGGTTTGGGTTACCTCACTCAGGATGATATTTTTTCTAGTTCCATCTAATTGCCTTCAAATCATGATGTCATTGTTTTTTAACAGATGAGTGATATTCCAATCTATACTTGTGCCACATTTTTTAAAGCATTTTTCAGTTGAGGGACATTTAGGTTGTTTACAGTTCCTGGCTGTTATAAATAAAACTGCTATGAACATAGTTGGGCAAGTGTCCTTATTTTTTTTTTTTTTTTTTATGATAGGATGGACTATCTTTACGGAATATGTGTAGGAGTAGGAGCAGTATAATTGGGTCTTGAGATAGATTGATTTCTATTTTCAAAAGTGGCTGTACAAGTTTGCACCACAGCAATAAAGGAGTATTCCCCTTGCTCTACAACCTAGTCAGCACGAGCTATCACTTGTGTTTTGATCTTAGCCATTTTGACAGGTATATCATGGAATCTCATTTTGATTTTCATTTCTCTGATGAATGAGAATCTTGGATGGAACTAGAAAGTATCATCCTGAGAGAGGTAACCCAATCACAAAAGAACGCAATGGTATGCACTCACTAATAAGCAGATGCTAGCCCCAAAGCTCAAAATAAACAAGTTACAATTCACTTAGCACAGGAAGCTACAGAAGAAGGAGGACTTAAGTGAGGGTGCTTTGGTTCTTCTGAAAAAGGGAACAAAATACTCACAGGAGTAATAAGGGAGGAAATGTGTGGAGCAGAGACTGAAGTAAAGGCCAGCCAGAGACTGCCCTACCTGGGGATTCATCCTATAAACAGTCACCAAACCCTGACACTACAAGAAGTGTATACCAAAAGGAGCATGCCATGGTTGTCTCCAGAGGGGCCCTGCCAGAGCCTTACAAATACAGAGGCAGAAACTTGCAACCAACTATTAGACTGGCCGTAGGGTCCCCAATGGAGGAGCTGAAGGGGTATACAGCCCCATGGGAAGAACAATGACTTCGGCCACCCAGCTGCCCCAAGATTCCCAGGGACTGAAACATCAACCAAGGAGTATACATGGTTCCAGTCAAAAATGTGGCAGAGGAAGGCCTTGTAGGGCATCAGTGGGAGAAGTGGTCCTTGGTCAGGTAAAGGCTCAACAGAGGCCTGAACAAAAGGAAACTGAGGCAGGGTGGGAGTGTGTCAGTTGGAGGGGCGTATACATGGAGGCAGGGGGTGGAAGGAGGGGTTGGGAGTCTATAGGGATGGGGGAAAATGGGAAAGGTTTTACCATTGGCAATGTAAATGAAGATGATATTCAATAAAAATAATAAAACAAAATAAAAGAGAATCTTGAATATTTCCTCAAGCATTTTTTAGATTTTATCCTGAATTTGCATCTTTATTTTAAAACGAGGATACTGAACTTTGACCTTGGGCTTGCTTCTTTAATGGGAAACACTGAACAAAATTATCTAGTTAGCTCTGAGTCTTGATTATCAAGGTTGTAGATACAAGTTATATATATATATATATATATATATATATATATATATATGTATGTATCCTTATATGTGATTGATTTTTTAAAATAGAAGATAAAATGATGATAAGTGATCAATGGTGGATTGTACTTGGTCAGGATGTACATTACCTGATGGGACAGTTGAGCCTATGTGAATAGTTGGTATTTTAGTACTCATAGTGAGCAGGGAACATACACATCAGTATAAATTATGGTAGTTCTTCAGACCATATTTTAAAACCATCATCTTAAAAAATAACTGTACATGAAAATTCACACTTCTCTTGGGAGGCACTATAAGAAACTAGAACAAACTCAGGACTGACATTGTGCTCTTATGTCCCATCTGATGCTGTGTCAGGGATGCACATGTGGAGGAGTATTTGGCAGTGCTCGGGTGTCTGGGACGCCTGCCTTGTTCAGATTGAACCTTAGAGACCGGAAGTTGGCAGGTGTTGAATGAACTTTTTTGAATACAGATGCAGTCTCACAACTTGCAATGCAACCTTCAGGTGATTCATCAGAAAAATGGAATCCTGGGGACCTCGTATAACTAACATCTGTTCTCAAGCAGAGACACATGCCTCCAGGCAAGGCTTAGCTTCTTCTAAGATATCTACTCCTGAGACCTGAGATAGTACTCAAGAGCTGGAAAGCTGTCTTAACAAGTCACTAGTAAGTAATCCTTTTATTTCAGTGGAGCTGCCTGTGATGGCCAAGGCAACTGAAATGCCCTCAACAGCCCAGTTAAGATTTAGTATTTGTCTGTCATTCTGGACTCATGAAGCTGGGACTCTTTCTAAGCCTAGAAAAATAAATTAGTGGTGATTTCTTTTGAGCTAAGTAAATGGTGTGTGTGTGTGTGTGTGTGTGTGTGTGTGTGTATACACACAAACATATACACATACATATCTCTCTCTATATTGAATCTTGGGAGTGTAAGTGGAGGCTATCTTTAGACTTCACTTTACATTCTATTTTATTGCCCCAGATTGGGGATTAGAAAGTATGTTGGGACTGTATTTCTTAAATCTCAGTAATATAAGTAATCTAATTAAATTCAGACATAAGAACAGAGAATAATCACTGGTAATAAGACAGATTAAAAACATATAGACTTTTCTTCACAGAAGCTATAAGTAATAGAAAATAATCATTTCTGTAAAGGGCTCAAATTGTAAGTGATAATAGTGACAAGAAATTAATCACATTGCCAAGCTAAATGAGCAAGAATAATATAAGCAATAAGTAAAACTGTATAAAGAAGTCATGCTAACATGTGAAAGGTTAAATATTTTATATACAGAGACTACAACTATGTAAAGCTGTGTTATACATTCTCAAAAACATTTCTTTTCCATGTTCATCAAAAATATCACTTGGAGTGTCTGTGGAGAATTGACTCAGTGGTTTAGAACATGGTTGGTCTTGTAGAGGAACCAGGTTTGATTCCTAGCACCCACATGTGGCTCACAACTATCCTTTAGTCTCCGGGGATGTGATATCCTTTTCTGGGATTTGTGGGTACTGGGCACATGTGTGGTATGCATACATTCATATAAGCAGGAGAAACATTTATACACATACAATAAATCTTTTAAAAAGATGGATCAGCTCTGATTTCTGAAGATTTAACCAACAGGGATAATTCTCTGATGATAATTTATAATCCTTGCTCCTGCACCTCATTTATTAATCATGTTAGTACTTGGTTAATGCAACTGAATCTTCATAGAGTAACAGTATTTTGCTGAACTTCTTAATCATTGCCATCACAAATTATAGTTGAATACATTTGGGAAAATGTCATAGCTAGTGTTTATATGCATCAGGAACTGGATCAGTCATCTCTGATTGCTTTCAGCAGCCACAAAAGACTAGGTTGGAGCTCAGTGTTGCAATGTTTGCCTAACATGCACAAGACCTCAGGTTTTATCCTGAGCACTGTCAAAACTAAACCAATCAACTAACTTAACTCAAAATATGTCAACATCCTTAGTGTTTCTACCCCTACATATCAGAAAATTGGCTAGATGACATATACTTGAGATGTATAATCAGTCAGATGGCTTATTTGTGTATCATATCTGTGGTGTATCAGTGATAAAGCTGCAGAAGTTTTATGTTGTGCCCCTGTAGGCATTTCCAGCTTCCATATGCTTCTGTAAATAGTCATTGGCCAATAAGTTTCATGGTTATGCCATGAAAGTCATGGATGTGTAGGTATTTTGTAATTTTACAGATTTTGAAAATTGGGATTAATAATTCAGTCCTTTTCAAGGTCCCAAGTCACAAACAGTTCATAATATGAGAGATAAAAGTTTTTATTAAATGCTTACCAATGTTTATTAATGTCTTTAAATTTATATGTAAATGGCTAGGATGGTTCACTATGAGGGAATAGTTTTTAACTCATTCTTTGAGATGGGTTCTCATGTATCTCAGGCTGACCTCAAGGTCATTGTCTAGTCAACAGTAACCTTGATAGTCTGATGATCCTATCACCTTACCTCCCAAATGTAGGGATAACAAACATGGACCACCATACCTACTTTATATGATATCGGGTCTCAAAGTTACAGCCCTACACATATTGGTGGGCTGATCTAGAAGTGTATTGTATCTCTAGCCTATATAGAGTATTTTTCTACATGATCATATTCCATTTTTTCCTGGCCCTTTGCCTTCTTCATAGGAAACATTTTTAAATGTTCTAAAGAGATGATATATAGTGCATTAGTTTTCGTTTCTGTGCTAAATACCCAACAAAGTTACATAAGGGAGGACGGATCAACTTGGACTAAGAACAGAGAATGCAAGGTGGCAGGCAGCTCCTTGGAGGGAAAGTACTCTTCACATCTCAGAAGAACAGAAAGCAGAAAAGAGAGCTACTGGCACGCAACAATATTCCTCTTTACCCGCTCTTTATTCTCCCTGGGATCCCAACACAATGGTGAGTGCAGTATTTATACAGGCATGACTTCATAATCTAGCTAATCCGTTCTAGAATTGCCCTTACAGGTCCAACCACAGCTATGCCTTAGGTGGTTCTTAATCATATCAATCTAATAATCAAAATTAACAGAGGCTATTCTTGGTCAGTTGGACACCCCAACACATTACTTTGAACATCACTGTAGGACTTGTCCTCTAAAGTCCTATTTCTACCTCATTGAAATAACGCATTTAGTCGACACCTTAGCATCCTGAAAGTCCTAACAGGTACAACATTTTTAATAAGTCTAAAGCCAAGAATCTATTTTGTAATAGAGGCAATATTTGTAAGCTTCTATAAATTAAAACAAATATAGTTATAAACATCAAATACATAAAGCTAGAATAATCTCATTTCAAAAGGGATGGATGGGGACATAGCAAATATTATCTAAAACAGAAACAACAACAGTAACTACAACAATACAGAACTGAAAATACTGAATTCTTCATGTTTAGAACCTGAGTGCTATTTTCAAAAGTATTCTATGGCAATGTTTTTAAGGGGCTTAGAAAGTATTTACCTTTCCTAAAGATTCTTATTTATACATTTGTAAATTTTCTAGTTTGTGATTTTTAGATTGATAGGTACTCCACACAACACAGCCCCAACCAGACATGCAATGTTCTGCCAATTTCTTTCTGTATAACATCTCAATATCAATCTCCATGTTCTTCTGTGGTCAGGTACTCCCACTGGTTGGTTTAAACATATCCTAGTTTATACTCTTTCAAGAGATTCATTTTATCTCTATCTATGATAATCTTTCTCTTACCTGTAGTAATTATCTTGATTATTTTTTGTTCCTATGTTCATGTCTCCTAAGAGCATGCTTCTGAACCATTACCCAGGCTAGGCTGCTGGTTTTGCTCTGTGATAACAAAATCCCATTGTTTATTTGCCTGTCTCTAGATCTCTCCGAGACACACTTGGTGACATTCTCAGCTATTAACAATACACTTTCTTTATAGATTGATATGCCTACCCACAGATTTCCTTTTCCATTCCTAATCTACAGAATGAAATCAACCTTCTTAAAGACTAAAACATTAAAATCTAGCTAGCCCTCAGTCTTGACCAATTAGAAACAGGCTCTGAATATTTGTCGCGAGAATTGATTTTCTGTCAGTTCTCCTTACTATGTCAACCATACAATAAAAGTGTCCTTCTCAGGAGTTCTTTTTCATTTAAGTTCAGAAAGAAATCTGTTCTCTCCTACTTCAGGAAGCTTCATGAAATTTTATGTACTTTCTAAACTGTTTCCACTGAACTCCTATGAGTTATAAAACACTGACTGTAGAAAGTATTTCTGTGTTTTTGGACTTTGCTTCCAGCAGTCCCACATATGAATAATCTTTGGAAGGAAAGTATGAACTTTCTTTTGTTACAAGACCTGCAGTTGGAAGTCTCCGAGAAAGACGAGGAATGACTGCAGTATAGCAGATCTCTCTTAGGTTCACCATGGTATATGCCATTCCCTTTACTCTAGAATTCAGTACCATTACATATTACTAGGCTTTAGGAAATCCAGGGCAAATTAAATTGCATCATGTGCTTTTGAAATTCTCTTAATACTCAATTTTCTGGGATTCTCTCAGGACTTTGCCAGCAAATTGTCTACTTTCCATATTTGACTATTTTGTCTTTCTTTTCTTTTCTCTTAGTCCTCCAAATAATTGTGGATTTATGCCTGAAAAAAATCTTTTATTGTTGCTTTAATGGAATTTTGGAAGACAGAAAAAGTGAACTGATATATTCAGTTTCCATCCATATTTGTGCATTTTCAACTAGGACAATTGAACAACATTTAAATTCTGTTTGCTCCCTTTCAACCACAAACTTCAGTCCTGAATTGCTGAATAATCACATAAGAAATCTCTTGAAATATGTGTTATACTTCAAACATTTTTGGTGCTGATACAAGTCATTAATCATTTCAAAGTGTATGTCTTCAATTGTTAGGACTCCCCAAATCATCATTTTATAAAACATAAGATGTCTTGCCAGGGCTTGCTGGCTCTACTAAGGGAGGTTTCCTTTGTCCCTTAAGAAAAACAACAGTGTCATATACCCTGGAGTGATAAAGACATGTCATGGACCATTCTGTAAGAGAGTACATTATCTCAGGAAGTATTCAAAGAAATGCCAGCTCCCAGGGATTCTAAGGATTTTAATATGTTAAGGAACCATAAAATTAAAAGGTCTTTCAGCCCTATGTATTTCTGTATTTTTGAGTTGGGAGAGAATGTCTTTATTCTTAAGTAAGAATTCTAAAGCAGCTTGATAAGAATTTATTTTGTGGACTTGGGAATATTTGCTGGTGTTAGAATCATCATTATATGAGGGCCTCATTTCTATGATTGTCTAATGAATGGTAATTTCCTGAGTAAATCATATTTATGATTGCTCATGTACATTTAAGATTGCTTGTGTTAAGATAAACCATGAGCAAGGTAACTCTTATAAAGGACAACATTTAATTGAGACTGGCTTTCAGTTCAGAAGTTCAGTCCATTATCATCATGGTGCAATGCACAGTGGTATTCAGGCAGGCATGGTGCTAAACAAGGAGGTGAGAGTTCCACATCTTGATCTGAAGGCAGCCATATGACTGGAATTCCACACTGGGTGGAGCTTAAACAGAGACATCAAAGCCCACCCCCACCATGATATACTTCCTCCCACAAGGCCACACCTCCCAATAGTGTCATTCCCTGCTGACCAAACATTCAAACAGATGAGTCTATGGGTTGCAAACTTATGTAACCCACCACAATGACCCAAGAAGTTTAAAAAGGAAGAGTAAAGGAACCAAGAAGTTCTCAGAGACACTTGTCAAATCCTACTAGATACCTGACATGAAGCTTAGGTGTTACAAAGAAGGCAAGGTGTGTGTAGGTGTAGAGTCCTGGACAAAGTGTAGTTCTGCCATCATTATTTTGTTGCTACTATCACTTAGTTCCAGTTTCCCCTGCAAGAAGGTCTGACAAGTCATAACTGTCAAATCTCTTTCCAAAAGACTAGCTCCCCTCTGCCCAGAGCAGGGCCCAGGTTTTTTACTTTTGCAAATGTGAGATGCCTAGGAAAAATTAAGTTCCTTGGGGATTATTGTTTCAGTGATTTGATATTCAAAAGGAGGAATACAGATACCAATTTGGGTATCTTCATTCATGCCGGGATGGTCAGAAACCCTACTCAAATAAGCTAAATTATACATAATTTACAATAATATTTAAAAATCAATACCTTATATAGATGTTAAATGAAATAGAGTTTGGTCAAATTGGTCTGATATTTTTATGGATACTTTTTTTTTTATCTTCACTGTTGTATCTATCTTCTAAACCATTGTTGAAATGCAGAAAACTGTATTACTTGGTAAACTACATCTGATTTTACCACTTATCATTATTTTTTTTTAGTTATTTTTATTTTCTATATTCTATGTTTACATTTCAAAGGCTTTCCCCTTTCCCAGTTCCCACCCACCATAGTTCCCATAGTTCTTCTCCCCCCCAACTATTCCCCAATCATTCCCCCTCCCCCCTCGGTTTCTTTACTAATCTGGATGCAATCTTTACATGCCCAGGGTCCTCTCCTTTCTTCTTCTTGGGAATCATTTGACTTGCTATTTGTGTCTTGAGTATTTAGTGCTTCTGGGCTCATTAATATCCACTTATCAGTGATTGCATTTCATGTGCATTCTTTTGTGATTGGGTTAGCTCACTTAGGATGATATTTTCCAGGTCTAACCATTTACCTACAAATTGCATGAATTCATTATTTTTAATTGCTGAGTAGTATTCCATTGTATAAATATACCACATTTTCTGTATCCATTCCTCCTTTGAGGGATATTTGGGCTCCTTCCAATTTCTGGCTATTATAAACAAGGCTGCTATAAACATAGTGGAGCATGTGTCTTTATTGCATGTAGGGGAATCCTCTGGGTATATGCCCAGGAGTGGTATGGCAGGGTCCTCTGGAAGTGACATGCCCAATTTTCTGAGGAACCGCCAAACTGATTTCCAGAGTGGTTTTACCATTTTGCAATCCCACCAACAGTGGAGGAGTGTTCCTCTTTCTCCACATCCTCGCCAGCACTTGTTGTCTCTTGAGTTTTTAATCTTAGCCATTCTGACTGGTGTGAGGTGGAATCTCAGGGTTGTTTTGATTTGCATTTCCCTGATGACTAATGATGTTGAACATCTCTTAAGGTGTTTCTCGGCCATCCGAATTTCTTCTGGTGAAAATTTTTTGTTTAGCTCTGTGCCCCATTTTTTGATAGGGTTATTTGGTTCTTTGCGGTCTAACTTCTTGAGTTCTTTGTATATATTGGATATTAGCCCTCTGTCGGATGTGGGGTTGGTGAAGATCTTTTCCCACTTTGTTGGTTGCCGTTTTGTCCTTCGGACAGTGTCCTTTGCTTTGCAGAAACTTTGTAATTTTATGAGGTCCCATTTGTCGATTCTTGATCTTAGTGCGTACGCTATTGGTGTTCTGTTCAGGAACTTTTCCCCTGTGCCCAAGTCCTCCAGGGTCTTCCCAAGTTTCTTTTCTAATAGTTTCAGTGTGTCTGGTTTTATGTGGAGGTCCTTGATCCACTTGGAGTTGATCTTAGAGCAAAGAGATAAGAGTGGGTCAATTCGCATTCTTCTGCATGTTGACCTCCAGTTGAACCAGCACCATTTGTTGAAAAGGCTATCTTTATTCCATCGGATGGTTGTGGCTCCTTTATCAAAGATCAAGTGACCATAAGTCTGTGGGTTAATTTCAGGGTCTTCAATCCTGTTCCATTGATCTGTTTGCCTGTTGCTATACCAATACCATGCAGTTTTTAACACAATTGCTCTGTAGTACTGCTTGAAGTCAGGGATATTGATTCCCCCAGAAGTCCTTTTATTGTTGAGAATAGTTTTAGCTATCCTGGGTTTTTTGTTGCTCCAGATGAATTTGAGAATTGCTCTTTCTAGATCTATGAAGAATTGAGTTGGGATTTTGATGGGGATTGCATTGAATCTGTATATTGCTTTTGGCAAGATGGCCATTTTTACTATATTGATCCTGCCAATCCAGGAGCAAGAAATATTTTTCCATCTTCTGAGGTCTTCTTCGATTTCTTTCTTCAGGGACTTGAAGTTCCTGTTGTACAGATCTTTCGCTTGTTTGGTTAGAGTTACGCCAAGATACTTTATGTTGTTTGTGGCTATTGTGAAGGGTGTTATTTCCCTAATTTCTTTCTCAGCCTGCTTGTCCTTTGAGTACAAGAAGGCCACTGAATTGCTTGAGTTAATTTTATAACCTGCCACTTTGCTGAAGTTGTTTATCAGCTGTAGAAGTTCTCTGGTGGAGTTTTTTGGGTCGCTTAGGTAAACTATCATATCGTCTGCAAATAATGATAGTTTCACTTCTTCCTTTCCAATTTGTATCCCTTTGACTTCCTTATGTTGTCTAATTGCTCTTGCTAGAACTTCAAGTACTATATTGAAAAGATATGGAGAGAGAGGGCAGCCTTGTCTAGTCCCTGATTTTAGTGGGAATGCTTCAAGTTTCTCTCCATTTATTTTGATGTTGGCTACTGGTTTGCTGTAGATTGCTTTTACTATGTTTAGGTATGGGCCTTGAATTCCTGCTCTTTCCAAGACTTTTAGCATGAAAGGATGCTGAATTTTGTCGAATGCTTTTTCGGCATCTAATGAGATGACCATGTGGTTTTTTTCTTTCAGTTTGTTTATGTAGTGGATTACATTGATGGATTTCCGTATATTGAACCATCCCTGCATCCCTGGGATGAAGCCTACTTGATCATGTCCACTTATCATTATTGTTATGATATTATTATTATGTAAAAATACTGTAACAATTGCTTCCTTATTGATACCATTTTCTTTTCAGTCATAGTTCTCTTCAACCCAAGTATGGCCTATTGAGTAATGTGCTGAGCACATAACTCCATTTCTCTGCATATCTCACATTAGTATGGTTATGTATAAGGATTTGGTGGAAATGTAGCATCTCTGAATATTGCTTGTTTTAATCACAGTCTTCATCTTAGCCACGTGGTCTCAGCAAAACATACTGTCACTCTCTGCATTTTTCACAACTGTAGAGTGGGGATAATATTACAAACTTCTAATGATGTTATAATAACCAATGAAAGTTTATACATAGAACGTACTTTAAATAACAGCTGGGAGAAGGAAGTTCAAGATGGGTCATTTCATAAAGTGCACACTGAGAAGTATGAGTACCTTAGGTCAGATTTGTAGTAGGTACTGAGAAAGTTGACATGTTCTGTGTACCTCAATGCCAGAACTGTGGATGGGGTGGGGCTGTGGGTACTGGTGGCTCCAAGAAGCTTATGGGGCAGCTATCCTAGTGGAATCAATATGGTCCAGGGTTAGGGAGAAACTCTAGTTCAAAAAATAATGTGCAGAGCTGGAGACATGGCTAAGTGCACTTAATGGCTTTTTGAGAGGACTCAAGTTCAGTTTACAACACCCTCCAGAAGATATGGTCCTGTCATCATTGTCTCTTTGGACTTTCTTAGTCACCTGCAATCATAAATGTATAATCATACTGTCTTAATTATGGCTTCGATTGCTACATTTACATACCAATACAAAAAAGCAAAGGGATGAAAGGGTTTACTTGGCTTGCACTTCCATATTGCTGTTCAATACTGAAAGAAGTCAGGACAGGAGTTCAAGCAGAGCAGGAACCTGGAGCCAGAAGGTAATTAATTCAAAGGCTATGGAGGGGTGCTGCTCACAGGCTTGCTCATCAGGGCTTGCTCAACTTGCATTCTCATAGAACTCAGGACCATCAGCCCAGGGATAGCTCTACCCACAAAGGACTTGGCCCTTCCCATCAATCACTAGCTATAAAAATGCCTTACAGGCATGCCTGTAGCCTGATTTTATGGAGGCACTTTCTTAATTGTGTTTTCCTTCTCTCAAATGACTTTAGCTGTGTCCAGTTGACATAAAGCCAGTCAGGACACCCACATACATATTCATGTATCCCCAAGTAAACTAAAGTAAATCTTTGAAAATGGTGAAAACTGATTGAGAAAAACACCTAACAGTATTTTCTCTCATCTACATGAACATATACATATGTCCAAATGTGCATACATACATAATGCATATATGCATATTCATAAATCCACACAAACACATGTACTACACCACACTCCCACACAAACATGCACACACAGATCCACACAGTGTAAAAAATGTAGTGTTGCCTATTGTGTTGTTATTACTGAATTTTAGTATCTGTCCATAACTTCTAAGTATTTTCAAACTTTTTTTATTTAACATTAACTATAAAAGGAACTTGATTAATCATATGACATTTCATCTGTGTGCTGTTCTTATAATTCAGTTGTCCTCAATTACATATTAGCAATTGATGGTTCTGCCTCCCTTTTTAAAATATAAGGATAATAGATTTAATAATCTCATAGTCCCACAGATATCAAAGACAGTATTTGAGATGACTATAGATATTATGAAGTCCATAGTCCATGTACCTACCCAAGAGGCTGTTCTATTTTCATTTGTGAACACTATAAAATAACCTAACTTGCTCCCTTATAAAATAGGCACATTATTGTCAACACAAGGTGTCATGGAAATTAAACAACACTGTATAGTACTTACTTTAAAGCCTTGAAAAATATGAAAGAAACCAGAAAAAATGGCTAAGAAACACAGAGACACACAAACAAAACAAAACTTATAGAAACACACAATTGGTTACCATAAGATATAAGAAAAAAAATCAGTAAGACAGAAAATGCTCAAATAAAGCAACATAAGGCAAAAAATTAAACCTTCCTCTCTCACCCAACTTCAAAAAGAGATTGCCATATGAATTCTTAATACAACTTATGAGACTTGGTTTGCTTTTTTAAAAAAAATGTTTGGTCACAGTGAAATTACTACACATAAAATATTTTAGAAATAATATCCACCCAAACACTGCAGGCTGTGTGCTTCCTAGGAGATCTGCAGTAACCAAAGACACAGGTGAGAATTTAGCCCAAATACCCATGCCAGTTGGGGTACCCACACAGCCCAGCTGATGCAGGAACTACCCCTCTCCCCGACCCCAAAGCTCCACCTTCCTTCCAGTCCACTTCCCCACCTGAGCCAGACCAGTGGCCCTATATCTACCAAATGCTACAACCTGTGAGCTTAACCAGAGGTCTACAGTAACAAAGGGCATAGGAGGTCTGCCTTAACCAGGGGCACAGGAGGCCTGCCTTAACCAGAGACAACTCTGCCTGCTACCAAAAAGACCAGCCTTAACTTAGATCACAGTGGTCTACCTGCTTCTAAGGGACCAGTTCTAGTCAGAGACATCCAGGCCTCTTACTACCAGAAAGAACCAAATGGCCAGAGACAAACACAAGATCGTAAATGGCAGAACCCAATGCAGTTTGGCACTATCAGAACATAGTTCTCCTACCATAACTACTTCAAGATGCATGAATAGTAAGATAATGAATGACCTAAAGTACCATCTCTTGAAGATGGTACATGTCTTTAGAGGAGATAAAAAACTCCCTTGAAGAAATACAGGAAAATACAGGCTAATGGGTAAAACAGCCTTAAAGAAGAAACAAATAAATCCCCTAAAGAAACACAGGAAAATGCAATCAAGCAGTAAAAAAATTGAACAAAATCGTCCAAGAACTAAAAATTCAAATACAAACAATAAAGAAAACACAACGGGAGAGAAACCTGGAGATAGACAATTTAGGAAAGAGATTGGGAGCTACAGATGCAAGCATCACCAACAGAATACAAGAGATGGTATAGAAAATCTCAGGCTTAGAATATACCATAGAAAATATTGACACATCAGTCAAAAAAATTACAGAGTGTAAAAAGCTCCTAACCCAAAATATCCATGAAATTCAAGACATAATGAAAAGTTCAAGCCTAAGAATAATAGTAAGAGAGGTGGGGTAGAATTCTCAGCTTAAAGGGTCAGAAAACATCTTCAACAAAATCACAGATTAAAATTTCCATAATCTAAAGAATCAGATGGATATAAATGTACAAGAAGCCTACAAAACACCAAATAGGTTGGAGTAGAAGAGAAAATCCTCTCATCATATAATAATCAAAACACTAAATGCACAAAACAAAGAATATTAAAAGATGCAAGGGAAAAGGGCAACTAACATATAAAAGTAGACCTATCAGAATTAGATCAGACTTCTCAACAGAGACTCTAAAAGCCAAAAGACACTGGACAGAGGTCATCCAGACCCTAAAAAAACACAAATGCCAGTCCAGGATACTACACCCAGCAAAACTAACAATCATCACAGATGAACAAAACAAGATATTTCATGAAAAAAAAACAAATTTAAACAATATATTTCTATTAATTCAGCCCTACAGAAGATACTGGAACAAATATCCAACACAAGGAGGATAACTATACCCATGAAAACACAAGAAACTAAATAGTTCACAAAAATCCAAAAGAAGAGAATCATACACAAATAATAATACTTCAACTAACAAAACTAACAGAAACTAGCAATCATGTCTTTAATATCTCTTAACATCAATGGATTTAATTCCCCAATAAAAATACACATGCTAAGAGACTGGACAGGTTCAGCATTCTGCTGCATACAAGAAACACACCTCAATGACACAGACAGACACTACCTCAGAGTAAACGGCTGGAAATTTTTTTCCAAGCAAATGTTCCCAAGAAACAAACTGGAGTTGTCATTCTAATATCAAATAAAATAGAGTTTTGACCAAAAGTTATCAAATGAGATGGGGAAGGACACTTCATATTCATCAAAGGAAACATATACCAAGAGAAAGTCTCAATTCTGAACATATTTGTCTCAAAAGCAAGGGCATCCACATTTGTTTTGTTTTGTTTTGTTTTTCGAGACAGGGTTTCTCTTTGTAGACCTGGCTGTCCTGGATCTCACTCTGTAGATCAGGCTAGCCTTGAACTCAGAAATCCTGAGGCCTGTCTCTGCCTCCCAAGTTCTGGGATTAAATGCATGTGCCACCACTGCCCGGCGGGTATCCACATTTGTAAATGAAACTTTAGTAAAGCTCAAAACCCAAATAGACTCACACAGTAATAGTGGAAGACTTCAACACCCCACTCTCACCAATGGATGGGTCATTGAAACAAAAACCAGACAGAGACACATTGAAACTCACAGAAGTTATGTACCAAATGGCTTTAATAGGTATCTACAAAAGATTTAAGCTCTCAAAATGAGAATATACCTTCTTTTCAGCATATGATGGAACCTTTTAAAAACTTGACCATATATCTGGACATAAAACAAACCTCAACAGATACAAGAAGATTGAAATAATCACATGCATTCTATCAGATCAATGTGTACTAATGCTAGACTTTAATAACAACAAAACCAACAGAAAATGCACATACTCATAGAAACTGAACATTCTTTGCTCAGTGATAACTTGGTCAGGGAAGAAATCAATAAAGAAATCCAAGACTTCATAGAATTCAGTGAAAATGAAGATACAAATTTATGGGACACAGTGAAAGTAGTGTTAAGAGGAAAGCTCATAGCACTAAGTGCCTTCATAAAGAAATTGGGGAGATCCCATACAAGCAACTTAACAGCACACCTAAAAGCTCTAAAACAGAAGGAAGCAAACATACTTCAAGAGGAGTAGAGGTAAAGAAATAGTCAAACTCATGGCTGAAAGAGAATGATACAAAAATCAGGAAGATGAAGAGCTGGTTCTTTGAGAAAATAAGATAGATAACCCTTAGCCAAGCTAACTAAAGGGCACAGAGACAATATCTAAATTAACAAAATCAGAAATGAAAAGGTAGACATAAAAGCATAACCTGAGTAATTAAAAAAAATCATCACAATCTACTACAAAAGGAAAATCTAGATGAAATGGATGATTTTATAGACAGATATCACCTACTAAAATTAAATCAAGATCAGGTAAACTATCTAAACAGTCCCACAACTCGTAAGGAAATAGAAATAGTCATCAAAAACCTCCCAACCATAAAAAGCCTAGGGCCAGATGGTTTTAGTGCAGAATTCTACTGGATCTTCAAAGAAGAGCTAATGCCAATACTTCTCAAACTATTCCACAAAAAAATAGAAATGGAAGGAAGACTACCTAATTTATTTTATGAAGCCACAGCTACTCTGATACCTAAACCACACAAAGACCCAACAAAGAAAGAGAATTTCAGATCAATTTCCCTTATGAATATTGATGCAAAAATACTCAATGAAATTCTTGTCAACTGAATCCAAGAACACATCAAAATGATCATCCACCATGATCAAGTAAGCTTTATCTCAGGGATGCAGGGATGGTTCAATATATGGAAATCCATCAATGTAATCTGCTACATAAACAAACTCAATGAAAAAAACCACATGATTATCTCATTAGATGCTGAATAAAGCCTTCAACAAAATACAATACTGCTTCATGTTTAAAGTACTAGAGAGATCAGGAATTCTTTGCACATATCCAAGCATAATAAAAGCAATATGTAGCTAACCAACAGTCAACATCAAATTAAATGGAGAGAAACTAGAAGAAATCTCTCTAAAATCTGAGACAAGACAAGGTTACCCACTCTCTCCCTATCTCTTCAATATATTTCAAGCTAGACAATTAGACAACAGAAGGATATCAAGAGGATACAATTTGGAAAGGAAGAAGTCAATGCATCACTATTTGCAGATGATGTGATAGTATACATAAGCAACCCCCAAATTCCACCAGAGAACTACCTTCAGTAGATAGACAGGGCCTCAAGTGGAGGGGCAGGGTTACTAACCTACAGTCAAAATTTCTGACCAAGAATTGTTCCTGTTTAAAAGAACTGCAGGCACAATAAAAGGAGAAGAGACTGAAGGAAAGGAGATCCAATGACTGGCCCAACTTGGGGTCCATCTCTTGGTGGGGTGGCACCAAGACCTGACACTACTCTGCTATGAAGTGCTTACAGATGGGAGCCTAGCATAGATGTCCTCTGAGAGGCCCTACCATCAGCTGACTGAGACAGACACAGATTCTTACACCTAACCATTGGACTGAGGTTGGGGACCTCTATGGTTGAGTTGGGGGAAGGATTGAAGAGGCTGAAAGGAAAAATGACCACATAGGAAGATCAGCAGTCTTAACTAACCTGGACCCCAGGGAGCTCCCAGAGATTAGCCAGGAGCATACAGGGGCTTGTCAGAGGCCTCTGGTACATATGTAGTAGAGGACTAACTGTTCTGGCCTCAGTGGGAGAAGATTTGCTTAATTCTTGAGAGACTTGAGGCCTCAGAGAAGGGGCAGACCTAGTAAGGGAAGGAGCACCCTCTGGGAGGCAAGGAAGGGGAGGAATTGAATGAGGAACTGCAGAAGTGAGGGTAGTGGGGCAACACTGTAATATAAATAAGTAAAAATTTAAAGAACGTTTCAGGGAAAAAATGATATGTCCAAGTACACATGAGGCTGCCTGTCCTAAAAGTCATACTTCAAAAGTGAAGAACATTTTAAAGACCCCAATATTTTAGGGTTCCTATTATATGCCAGTTCCATGCTATATAAGTCAGAGGATATTTATATAGTAGGTATCCAATAAAACATTCATTAATAACCTTGTAGAGTTTTAGTTTTCTTAATTCTGAAAAATAAAAAGGCAATAAAACATTACTGGCTGACTCACAAATGAGAAAATATATGTTGGAGCTTTTGAAAATAAGGACAATCCCTCCACAAATAATATTTATTAGTGCAAAATATATATGGTATCTATAACATAAATAGGAGTGTTTGTGTCTATAGTAGTATAATGAAATAAAAATGATTGCTATGAAAGTTTAAAGAAAGAAAATGTAACATAAATTTTGGAAACTTTTGGAAGATCATAGGAATAATTTTTAGGATCTAATAAACATTAAAGCATTTATATGAAAATTTAAGCATAATCCACACAATAATTAAAAAACAATAAATTGTGTCCATCACAAAAACAAGTATCTAAGAAAAATCGATGCAAGATATTTCCTATCCATTCACATTGAGGCAGTGAGAGGCCAGTGATTAGAGGTGAGCAAGGAGGAGGAGGAGCTAAGAGAAGGAGGGGTGGAGAGAGGGAGCCTGGGAACTGTACAAGTGAGATGAGGAGGAGACAGGCATTTCCAGATGGTGTCAGATGTGTTTCTGGTGTGCTGAGAGGTTAGAAATATTGGGCTAAAACTTTATCATTGTAATTTGGCATTATGTAGTTGGGAGTTTAATATACATAAATATATCTGGTTAACTATTCAAGTTTTAGAGTCGTGCTTTGCCAGATACTTGGAAAGAGTGGATGCTGGGCAGGAGAGAGAGACCCACTGGGACTTGGAGCAGAGGCCTGGTGGAGCAGTACTCTATTTTAATTATGTCCCACCACAAAAAAATCGTTAGGATAAAAACAAACTACTGAGTTCATTTCACATAGCATTTCTATCTAGAATAAATAACTCTCAAATCTCAATAGGTGAAAACTCCTAATTAAAAAAATAGATAAAAGACATTGAGCTCAGAAAATATATGCAAACTCACTTGACATAGCATTTCTATCTAAAATAAAGAACTCTTAAATCTCAATAGGTGAAAAATCCTAACTAAAAAAATAGAAAAAAAGACATTGAGAGATATTCACAGACGAAGAAATACAGATGGAAAATAAGCACATGCAAAGACACTGAACATCAACTATTAGAAAAATGAAAATTAACACCATGTTGAGATATCACCATGAACCTGTCATAAAAGATGTATACTATGGGAATATGTATTGCTCAGTGATAGAGAGTCCCTGTTTTCCACATGTGAATCCCTACCCTTGATCACTAGCACCACAGAGTTATATACATAATGATCATACCAAATTGAGCTTGGATGTAGAAAAATGGACTTCTCTTATGTTGCTGGTGAAAATATGAGATGATACAATGTTTCTAGATGTTCTAGAAACATACACAGCTGTTTCATAGTAAGAAAACCTGTGAATATCCCTAGACTCAAGAAATGGAGAGCTGAGCATTTGTCTAAATAAAATTAAAAACTTTTCTCTTTAAAGGCAGTCAATATACGATTGATTATAGCAGGTTTCATTCTAAGAGCTTGGGGAAAATCAAATTACATCAACAAATGAATAAAGGATAGTACAATCTCTCTAGAAAATGATAATGAGAACAGTCCAGCCAGGAAGCCCTGGGCCTGTAGGGATTCCTGCAGTTAGACAGAGCCCTGAGACTGGCCACCATCTTGGAGCTGGTAACCTAGCAAGGTACAGTGGGCACCAGAGTGAAGGATTTCCCAGGGTATAGCCTGCCTGGGTGCCTTCCACACCAGGGAGCTGGGCGGTACTATAGCTGCCTGGGCAGGTGGGGGAGCATCTGACCTGCAGGAGGTCCCATAGATAGAGACCCACAGACCGGGATCCGCACCATCTTGGATCCTGCAGTCCAACCAGGGGAGCTCCTGATCCACAGAGAGCCCTGCGGTTAGACAGAGCACCATGGTCCGACACTATCCTGGGGAGAATAGCTCAACCAGACAGAGCTCTGCCAACTGAGAGAGCCACTGTCTAGGCTTCAACAATCCAGCCAGGGAAGCCCCAGTCCTGCAGGGATTCCCATGGTCAGACAGAGCCCTGGGACCCGCCACCATCTTGGAGCTGGTAGACTAACCAGGCAAACCTGCAGGAGACTACTGGAGGCCAGTTAAGCACCCAGAGGCAAGCCGGGAGGAGACTTGAATCCAGCCCAGCAGAGCTGAGGAGGTAATTCAGAGCCCAGTGGTGGAAACCTTCTAGTTTCCGCCTGGGAGCACAGACGCCCTCTGAGACAGCAGCACCAAATGCCAGGCTCTCAGGAACTTTAAACACCAACCAGTAATAACAAGACCAACTAAGTCCAGAAATAAACAAGTGGCAAAAGGCAAATGTAGGAACATTTCTAGCAGAAACCAAGGCAATATGGCAGTATCTGAACTCAGTTCCCCAACAGCAGTAAGTCTCAGATACAGCAACACACCAGAAAATCAAGATATAGACCTAAAATCACTGGTCAGGGTGCTGAGAGCAGAACACATGGATAAATCTCTTAAAGAAATACAGAAGAAAATGGATCAAAGTTAGAAGCCCTTACAAGGCAAACACAAAAATCACTTAAAGACATTCAGGAGAATATGGATCAAAAAGCAGAAGCCAATAAGGAGGAAATACAAAAATCACTTAAAGAAATACAGGAGAATGTGGGTCATAGTCATGAAAGAGGAAACATAAAAATCTCTTAAAGAATTACATGAAAACACAAACAAGCAAGTGAAAGATCTGAGCAAAACCATCCAGGATCTAAAAACAGAAGTAGAAACAACTAAGAAATCTCAAAGGGAGACACCTTTGGAGATAGAAAACCTTGGGAAGAAGTCAGGGGCCATAGATGCAAATATCAACAATAGAATATAAGAGATAGAAGAAAGAATCTCAGATGCCAAAGACACCATAGGAACCATGGACTCAACAATCAAAGAAAATGCAAAAAGCTTGTAACCCAAAACACCCCGGAAATCCAGGACACAATGAGAAGACCAAACCTAAGGATTATAGGGATAGATGAGAATGAAGATCTACAACTTAAAGGGGCAGCAAATATCTTCTACAAAATTATGGAATAAAACTTCCCCAACCTAAAGAGAGAGATGCCCATGAATATACAGGAAGCCTACAGAACTACAAATAGACTGGACCAGAACAGAAATACCTCCCCATTACATAATAGTCAAAACCCCAAATGTACTAAACAAAGAAAGAATATTAAAGGCAGTAAGAGAAAAAGGACAAGTAACATATAAAGGAACACCTATCAGAATTACACCAGATTTCTCACCAGAGACCATGAAAGCTAGAAGATCCTGGGCAGATATCATGCAGACTCTAAGAGAACACAAATTTCAGCCAAAACTACTATACCCAGCAAAACTCTCAATCACCATAGATGGTGAAACCAAGGTATTCCATAACCAAAACAAATTTGCACAATATCTTTCCACAAACCCAGCCCTACAAAGGATAATAGGGGAAAAACAGCAACACAAGGAGGGAAACTACACCCCAGAAGAAGCAAGATAGAAACCTCCTCATCAAACACACAAAAAGATAACCACTCAAATATAAAAAATATTTTAAAAAATGTCAGGAAGTAAAAGTTACTATTCCTTAATATCTCTTAACATCAATGGACTCAATTCCCCAATAAAAAGACATAGACTAAGAGACTGGAGACGGAAACAGGACCCTACATTTTGCTGCATACAGGAAACACATCTCAGTGTCAAAGACAAATACTACCTCAGAGTAAAAGACTGGAAGACAATTTTACAAGCAAATGGTCTCAGGAAACAAGCCGGAGTAGCCATTCTAATATCGGATAAAATTGATTTTCAACCTAAAGTCATCAAAAGAGACACAGAAGGTCACTTCTTGCTGGTCAAAGGGAAAATCCACCAAGAAGAACTCTCAATACTGAACATCTATGCTCCAAATGCAAGGGCACCCTCATTCATGAAAGAAATTTTACTAAAGCTTAAAGCACACATTGCACCTAATACAATAATTGTGGGTGACTTCAACACTCCACTCTCCTCAATGGACCTGTCAGGAAACCAGAAACTAAACAAGGACACAGTGAAACTAATTGAGGTTTGGACCAATTGGATTTAACAAATATATCTATATCTATATCTATATCTATATCTATATCTATATCTATATCTATCTATCTATATATATATATATATATATAGAGAGAGAGAGAAACAGAGAGAGACAGAGAGAGAGACAGAGAGACAGAGAGAGAGACAGAGAGAGACAGAGAGAGAGACAGAGAGAGACAGAGAGAGAGAGAACATTTCATCCAAAAGCAAAAGAATATACCTTTTTCTCATCACCACCTGTTACCTTCTCCAAAATTGATCATATAATTGGTAACAAGACAGATGTCAACAAATACAAGAAGATCAAACTAATCCCTTGCCTCATATCAGATCACTATGGAGTAAAAGTGGTCTTCAATAGCAAGAAAAACAACAGAAAGCCCACATACACATTTAAACTGAAAAATACTCTATTCAATGACAGCTTGGTCAAGGAAGAAATAAAGAAAAAAAATCAAAGACTTTTTAGAATTCAATGAAAATGAAGGTACAACCTACCAAAATCTTTGGGACACAATGAAAGCAGTGCTAAGAGGAAAACTCATAGCCCTGAGTGCCTCCAAAAAGAAACAGGAGAGAGCATACACTAGCAGCTTAAGGGCACACCAGAAAGCCCTGGAAAAAAAGAAGCTAACTCACCTAGGAGGAGTAGAAGACAGGAAATCATCAGACTAAGGGGCTGAAATCAATCAAGTAGAAACCAAGAGAACCATACAAAGAATCAATACAACCAGGAGCTGGTTCTTTGAGAAAATCCACAAGATAGATAAACCCTTAGTCATACTAACCAAAGGTCACAGAGACAGTATTCAAATTAACAAAATTAGAAATGAAAAGGGGATATAACAACAAAGACTGAGGAAATTCAAAAGATCATCAGATCCTACTACAAAAGTCTATACTGAACACAACTGGACAATCTGGAGGAAATGTAAAATTTCCTAGACCAATACCAAACACCAAAATTAAATCAGGATCAGTTAGATCAGCCAAACAGTTCCATAACCCCTAGAGAAATAGAAGGAGATATAGAAGGCCTCCCAACCAAAAAAAGTACAGGACCAGAAGTTTTTAGTGCAGAATTCTATCAGGCCTTCAAAGAAGACCTAACACCAATACCACAAAATAGAAACAGAAGGAACACTGCCCAACTCATTCTATGAAGCCACAATTACACTGATAACAAAACCGCACAAAGATCCAGCAAAGAAAGAGAACTACAGACCAATTTCCCCTATGAATATTGATGCAAAAATACGAAATAAAATTCTTGCCAACTGAATCCAAGAGCACATCAAAAGGATCATTCACTATGATCAAGTAGGCTTCATCTCAGGGATGCAGGGATGGTTCAATATACAGAAATCCATCAATGTAATCCACTATATAAACAAACTCAAAGAAAAAAAAAACATATGGTCATCTCATTAGATGCTGAAAAAGCATTTGACAAAATTCAGCATCCTATTATGTTAAAAGTCCTGGAAAGAACAGGAATTCAAGGCCCATACCTAAGCATAGTAAAAGCAATATACAGCAAACCAGTAGCCAACATCAAACTAAATGGAGAGAAACTTGAAGCAATCCCACTAAAATCAGGGACTAGACAAGGCTGCCCTCTCTCTCCATATCTTTTCAATCTAGTACTTGAAATTCTAGTGAGAGCAATTAGACAACATAAGGAAGTCAAAGGGATACATATTGGAAAGGGAGAAGTCAAACTATCATTATTTGCAGACGATATGATAGTATACGTAAGTGACCCAAAAAAAAAAAAAAAAACCTCCACCAGAGAACTCCTACAGCTGATAAACAACTTCAGCAAAGTGTTTGGTTATAAAATCAACTCAAGCAAATCAGTAGCCTTCCTGTACTCAAAGGAAAAGTAGGCTGAGAAAGAAGTTAGGGAAATATCACCCTTCACAACAACCACAAACAATATAAAGTATCTTGGCATGACTCTAACCAAACAAGTGAAAGATCTTTATGATAGGAACTTCAAGTCCTTGAAGAAAGAAATTGAAGAAGACCTCAGAAGATGGAAAAATATTTCATGCTTTTGGATTGGCAGGATCAATGTAGTAAAAATGGCCATCTTGCCAAGAGCAATCTACAGATTCAATGCAATCCCCATCAAAATCCCAAATCAATTCTTTATAGATCTAGAAAGAGCAATTCTCAAATTCATCTGGAGTAACAAAAAATCCAGGATAGGTAAAAACTATTCTCAACAATAAAAGGACTTCTGGGGGAATCAATATCCCTGACCTCAAGCAGTACTATAGAGCAATTGTGTTAAAAACTGCATGGTATTGGTACAGCAACAGGCAAGTAGATCAATGGAATATGAATACCCAGAAATGAACCCTCAGAGATATGGTCACTTGATCTTTGATAAAGGAGCTACAACCATCCAGTGGAAAAAAGATAGCCTTTTCAACAAATGGTTATTGTTCAACGGGAGGTCAACATGCAGAAGAATGCGAATTGACCCACTCTTATCTCCTTGTACTAAGATCAACTCCAAGTGGATCAAGGACCTCCACATAAAACCAGATGCACTGAAACTAATAGAAAAGAAACTGGGAACACGCTGGAGGACATGGGCACAGGTGGAAAGTTCCTGAACAGACCACCAATAGCTTATGCTCTAAGTTCCACAATTGACAAATGGGACCTCATAAAATTACAGAGTTTCTGTAAGGCAAAAGACACTGTCAGAAGGACAAAACGGCAACCAACAAATTGGGAAAAGATCTTCACCAACCCCACATCCGACAGAGGGCTAATATCCAATATATACAAAGAACTCAAGAAGTTTGACCCCAAAGAACCAAATAACCCTATTAAAAATGAGGTACAGAGCTAAATAAAGAATTTTCACCAGAAAAAATTCGACTGGCTGAGAAGCACCTTAAGAGATGTTCAACATCATTAGTCATCAGTGAAATGCAAATCAAAACAACCCTGAGATTCCACCTCACACCAATCAGCATGGCTAACATTAAAAATTTAAGAGACAACAGGTGCTGGCGAGGATGTGGAGAAAGAGGAACACTCCTTTATTGTTGGTTGGATTGCAAGATTGTACAACCACTCTGAAAATCAGTATGACGGTTCCTCAGAAAATTGGGCAAGACACTTCCAGAAGACCTTGTCATACCACTCCTGGCCATATACCCAGAGGATTCCCCTGATTGCAATAAAGACACATGCTCCACTATGTTCATAGCAGCCTTATTTATAATAGCCAGAAGCTGAAAAGAACCCAGATGTCCCTCAATGGAGGAATGGATACAGAAAATGTGGTATATTTATACAATGGACTATTACTCAGCAATTAAAAATAATGAATTCATGTAATTTGTAGGCAAATGGTTGGATCTCGAAAATATCATCCTAAGTGAGTTAACCCAAACACAAAAGAATACACATGCATTGCAATCACTGATAAGTGGATACTAATGGTCCCAGAATCTCTGAATCCTCAAGACACAATTAGCTAAGCAAAAGATTCCCAAGAAAAAGGAAGGAGAGGACTCTGGTCTGGAAAAGACTAAATCCAATTTTGTAGGAGAGTACCAGAACAGAGAAATGGTGGGGAGGGGGGTGATTGGGGAATGGGTGGGAGAAGAGGACTTATGGGTCATATGGTGAGGGGGGGGACTGGGAAATGGGAAAGTCTTTGGAATGTAAAGAAAGAATATAGAAAATAAAAAAAAATACAGAAAGAAAATGACAATTAGCATAATAAACGAATGCTCTTCACTTTGCTAGTTCCCATGAACATTATGCTACAGAAAAGAGGCAACCACAAGAAGTTCTGGATGGTATAAGAAATCAGGATTCCTTGTCGATAGGATAAACTTGGTGTTGAACATTTTTTCGGTGTGTTAGTGAACCTATTGCTCCACTGAGTTTTCTGCCTGGTGACAGGAGGTGGCCTCTTCAGTTTCCATATATCCAATGCTTTAAGTAATGTCTAAGGTCACGCCCACAATTCTTAGGTACATCCCTTATTTCAGGTTTCTGTCATATACTTGCAATGCCCTCTACCTCCCTACCAGTTGTAGATTTCTATTCATTCTCTTGGCCATAGGGCCATCTCTCCTGTCCCTCACCACTCCTGATCCTGCACCCCCTTTCAATTCCCCATCCCTTCTCCCACCCAGTTTTCTCTCTCAATCTGCCTCTTATGATTATTTTATTCCCCCTTCTATGTGAATTAAGCACCCTTACTTTTCCCTCCTTCTTTAGCTTCTTTGGGTCTATAAAGTATATTATGGGCATCTTGTATTTTATTGCTTATATCCACTTCTAAGTGAGTACATACTGAGCATGTCCTTTTGGGACTAGGTTATCTCACTCATGATAATAGTATTAAGTTCCATTCATTTTGCCAGCAAAATTCATGATGTCTTGGTTTTTAATAGCTAAATATTATTCTAATGTGTAGATGTAGCACATTTTCTTTATTTATTCTTCAGTTGAGGGACATCTAGGCTGTTTCCAGTTTGGGGCTATTAGAAATAAAGCTGCTATAAACATATTTGAGCTGGTATCTTTGTGGGATGGTGGAGCATCTTTTGGGTATATACTCAGTAGAACGCACATGGGCTGGATCTAGGCCTCCCCACACATAAGTAACAGATGTGCAGTTTGGTCTTCATGTGGGTCTCGAACAACTAGAGCTGGGGCTATCCCAAAAGCTGTTGCCTGTCTGTGGGATATGTTCTTTTAACTGGCTGCCTTGTCTAGCCTTAGTGGGAGAGGATGCACCTAGCCCAACAGAGACTTGATGTGTCATGGTGAGGAGATACACAAGGGGGTCCCTACCTGCTCACAGGAAGAGGGGATAGGGGAAGAATTGTGGGAATGGGGGACAGGGAGGAGGGCAGTAAGTGTGATGTAAAGTGGATAAGTAAAATAAATAAGTACATAAATAAGTAAATAAATAAATAAATAAATAAGGATGAGCAAGCCATGGGGACAAAGCTAGCAGGAAGAATTACTCCACAGCTTCTGCTTAATTTCCTACCCTGCTTTCCCTTCATAATGGCCTGTGATTGGGTCATTCTTGCTGAAATAAACCCTGTTCTCCCTAAGTTGTTCCTGGACATGGAGTTTTGTCACAGAGTTCGGCAACAGAAAGCCGAACTAAAACAATAGGTTTTCATGTGTTGATTTTGAAAAATACAACTGTTACCATTTTATGAGCAAAACTCTTAGATACAAGTACATGATTAAATTCAAGAAACAATCAAATCAGGAAGTAGGCTGAAGAATGTCATCATAATCGTTTCATTATAAGAAATTATAGTTTCTTGTATTACATTGTTTTTGAAGAATTTTTAAATTTTATTTTGTCTGTGTGTACCCATATATGCATGTACTTTTTGACACAGACGAACTAAATTCCCTTGGAAATGGTAGTATAGATAGGTGTGAGCTGCCTGAGGTGGATGCTTGGAACTGAACTCAGGGCCTCCACAAAAGCAGTGGAGGCTTTTAATGATTGTCTTTCTAGACCCTGTATTAGATTCTCCTAAACTGAGCCCTAATTTTTCTTTTTGATGCTATCCATTTTTTGTAAAGATATTTTATATTTGTGTTTATGTCCATATATATCTATATATCTATATCTAATCTCTCTCTCTCTCTCTCTCTCTCTCTCTCTCTCTCTCTCTCTCTCTCTCTGTGTGTGTGTGTGTGTGTGTGTGTGTGTGTGTGTGTGTGTGTGTGTGTTTGTGTGTGTGTCCATAGAAAGCAGAGATTTCAGATGTCCTGAAGCTGGAGTCAGAGGAGGTTGTAAGCCACTGGACACAGGTGAGGTGAGTCAATCTTTTATCCTCTGCGCGTGCAGCAGACATTCCTAGTTGCTAAGACACCAGTCCTCCCCTGATACCATCTCTTCTTAGCACAATGATGACAGTTTAATTAATTTATTGGCTTTCTCTTTATTTTCTTTTCTATCTTTTTGTGCTCAGTAGCTTATACATTTGGAATATGTTTTCACCTAAACCTAGAAAATAGCTCCTATCTTAGAAGTGATCAGCGAAAATACCTCCCCAGATAATACCGCTATCTAGTTTCTAATCTGGAAAGGATTTCTTTTGTTATGTCTACTGAATGGAAGCCTCCACTTATCAGCTAGGAATCAATGCCAAAAGACAGACACGAGGGCATGTGAAAAGGAAGTGTCATATTGAGAAGAGCAATGGGCAAAGGTGCTCATCCTATAGCAGCCAGGGAGCAAGCACAAAGGAACAGAAGAGGCAAGGAAGGGATCTCATCATCTCCTCAAGAGCATGCCTTGTTGGTCCACCCTCCCCCCCCAAGCTCCACTATCCAACAGCAGCATGCTGGAGACCAACCCTTTCCTTAAGAGTCTCTAGGAGATGCTTAACTACAGCATACCTCTGTTCTAGTTTACTATGTTTACCATGTTCCATTTTGTTTAAAGAGTTCAAAAGCCACTCTTTGATTCAAGAAAGCAGCTGGAAGTCAATTGAGTCATTTTAGAAATCTGGATGGGTTTGTGAGGTGCTGCAAATGGAATCCAGGATCCAGTGTGTGCTCGTTGGGTGCTTTACCGGTGGGCACAAACCGCAACATTACAATGAGTATCTTGAAGTTAAGGAGTATTTGTCTGTAATGGAGAGCTTTGCAAGCTGCTCTGCTTTCTTAATCATAAAATTATAGCTGAGAAGATGCAATACATATTGGTCACTAACATTTGCTCTGAAAAAGAGATGACAAACTCTTTGCACGGTGCCATGGAGAAAGACTTCTATATACACCCTGCTGGGATTAAAATGAAAACCAATGAAACAGAAAGCAAAGAAAAGCTTAAAAATCAGCACCCTTTTGTACAGTTTTCTTTAAACTTGATTTATTTAGCTTATATACAACAGTCCGTGGCTTTCTCTCTGTTTTATTATACTTTAGATTTTTCATAAATGCACATTTAACTCTAATATTAGGATTGTGCAAAATATGACACATACTACAAAATCCTGTATTATGACTATGTTTACATTATCATTTTTTTTGGAATTGCCTCTCTCCCTTTATTTGGCAATCTTTGCTCCCTGCCTGCCTTCCCTCCTGATTGACAATCGGACTTTAGCTATTTTTTCCTGAGACTTCCCTTCCTTTTGACACAGTTCATATCTCTATGACTTCCCTTGAGAGCGGCTAAGTGTGAGAGTACACACTTCTAGTTCTGTGCTAAGAGACTAGGAATGCCAAGTGGTAACCCCATTGTGTGGGGGGAAATGCTATTTTGATGTCATAACAATCTTTTCCTTATGCCATTGTTATCAAACTGAGTTTGCACTCTTCCTGCTTACCATCTTTTGTCATCCAGTCCCAGGCCTCTCAAGTGCCACTACCCGACAAGCTACAAGACCTGGGTATTTCTATTTAGGCTCAGCTCCTTGAGGTGGAATTGCAGGAAATCCCAGGAAATAATATCTCTTTATTTTTCATCATCTGTAGCATATACAGCATAAATTCTAGAGTTTCACATGAAATCTCAAATTAATACCAATGGGATAAGTAAAAGATTGTTCTGAAGCAAAGTAACATTTGAGTAAACAGTTAGTTTTTAAGGGTACCACAAAAGTGAACTATTTACATCATCTTCCTGCACAATTCCTGGAAAGGCAGTTGTCTTTGTCAGAATGAATTTTAAGATGGCTCTCCAGACCTGTAGCTACAAGGAACTGGATTCTGTAACGAAGAAAAATGAACACAGAAGGAGACTCCGATTTCCAGCACAGCCTGGTGGATACCTTGATTGCAGGCTTGTGAGATTAAGCTGAGACTCCACTTAACACTGTTGTCAGACACCTGAGATACAAAAGGAATGCAGACAAATAGTTTGCTATTCAGCAACAAGAAAGTCAGGAGCTTGATAGAGACACTTTCATCTTTACATTTAAAGCAAAACAGACTATATTTTTCATTCCATTCTAGTAGTAAAAAATAAAACATGCCTATAAATGTGCATTGACATTTCCTAGAAATTCAAAGAGCTTAAATTTAATTTGCAGACTGGAATTACAGAAGATGTTACATTGTTGTTGTTTGTTTTGTATTGTACAATGTACAAGTGACTTTTAATATTTTATGTTATGTTTTGCACATAAAAATTTTAAACTATGACCAATAACATGACCTAGTTGTTAAACTTGCTAAATTGGGTGTAAATTAAAGATTTTTGTCACTGAATGTAATACAAATGGTTGCAACAGCCTTAGTAGACAACTTACTATATATCTTTTCATTGTTTAATTCTTTTAATATTCTTTCATTAGTACACATTTATTTCAAAATTTTTCTCTAGTTATTTGACATTTAGAAAGGGTGGTAGAAGGGATGATAATTTGTAAAACTATGGAATATAAGAAGAAATTACATTATTCCATCAGTTCTGAATTCTGGCTTATCTATACCTGCAAATCACTTGAACACAAATGGGCATCAAACACTATGTACGATACAGGCAGTGACAAAAACAATAGCTTTAGAATCTGAGCATTAGGAGAAACTATTAAAGTGCAATAGAACCCTAGTAGAGTTTACATAGAAAGCAAGACTAAGATAATAACCTAAATGACACCTCAATCCATTCATATGTAGAATACGTTTACATTCATGTCCAGTCAGTCTTTCTCATCATTCTTATGCTCCTGTCAAGTGGATAGAGCAACTAGAGCCGTGTACTCTGGTGAATTGAGATAGAATAACAAGGCTGGTGCTGAGACATGTCCACATGTTACCTCCTTCTGAGAAGAAGTAAATCTCATTGGCTGCTGGGGGCTGTTATGCAATCCAAAAAGCTCTGTGGCAGGTAAGAAGCCTAAATTAGAAACAGAACCCCTCACATTATTCATCACCACAGAATCAGGCCTCCCTGTTGGGAGAAGCCTTGGGGAATCTAAGCAGTGGAGGCCTCAGAATAAAGTCATAGATCAAAGGATAAACACATTCATACTCATGAATACTTTTAAGTAATCCATAAAACAGTCTTTACAACATACGCCGTGCTTAATTTGAACATCCTGTTTTTGAAACTGTAAAAGACTGGGGGAATAAATGTGATAAGAACACTGGTAGCTGAACGGGAAAAGACAAGAAAAAGCAGAGCTGTACTGCAAAGCAACATGCAGTGGCTTAAGTATTTATTCTGAGAAAGAAAGCAGAAGTGACAAAATAATTTAGACACTATGAATTGAAATAATGGGAGCATAGATCACTAACAAATCTTAATTAATAAGTTTCCCTTATACTGTTTTTAAATTTATCATGAAATTGTAACTCAAATGGGAAAAAGATGTTCACAATGTTTACACCACTTCTAAATTTTTTCTTTTGTTTTATTGGATATATTCTCTATTTACATTTCATATCCCTTTTTCTGGTTCCCTGCCCCCCAAAGGCCCCCCATGCCCTTTTCCCTCCCTGTGTTCCCCCATCCACCCTTTCCCACTTCCCTGTTCTGGTATTCCCTTACACTGAAGCTTTGAGCCTTTCCAGAACCAGGGTCCACTCCTTCCTTCTTGTCGGACATCATTTGGTATGTGGATTGTGTCTTTGGTGTCCCAGGATTCTAGGCTAATATCCACTTATCAGTGAGTGCATACTATGGGTGTTCTTTTGAGACTGGGTTACCTCACTTAGTATGATGTTTCCAGCTCCATCCATTTCTCTAAGAATTTCATGAATTCATTGTTTCTAATGGCTGAATAGTACTCCATTGTGTATATATACCACATTTTTTTTGTATCAATTCTTCCGTTGAGGGACATCTGGGTTCTTTCCAGCTTTTGGCTATTATAAATAGGGCTGCTATGAACATAGTGGAGCATGTATCCTTATTGCATGCTGGGGAATCTTCTGGGTATATGCCCGGGAGTGGTATGGCTGGGTCCTCCGGAAGTATCCACCACTTCTAAATTAATTCATTTATCAAACATATCCTTGCAGCTTCCTTTTCTTGCTGTGAGTATTCTGAGTGCTGCTTCATTGTTGAGTGCTTGTCTAAAACATGGAGAATGACATAGTTCTCATAATAAAGAAAATGCCTAAAACGTAGTATATATGTGTGTGTATATGTATATTATGTATATGTATATTGTTGCCTGTGTCCTGGAGTACTCACCATCTGATCCTACCTGCCCTTGAGGGTTGGAGATGATGTTGCACAGAGCCAATGACACAGACTCTGGGAGCAGGTGAGAAACGCTGCAGCAAGCTCATCTGAACACTACTGAAAGCTCATCTGAGCACTACTGAAAGCTCCTTTAATACCCTAGCCTGTGCCCCATTGGTCCCAAGAAAGTGTCTATTCTAAATAGCAGTTCCTGATTGGCTGGCATTGTTTCCTTGGTCTCTCAGGCAGTTCTCAATTAGGTCTGCCTGCAGGAGATGCTTTTGCAGCTGCACAGCCCCTGGCATTTACATAGAGGTGGCCACCACAGTTTCTCCTACAGTATATGATATGTGTGTGTGTGTATGTATATATGTGTGTATATATGTATATATGTATATATATGCACACACATATGTGTACATGTATACATACACATATATGTGTGTGTATATATGTATATGTAGATATCAATGTAGATATGTAGATGTAGATATATATATGATGAAGAATGTATATATGATCTATATATGTGATATATGATGTAGATAATATGTATATCATATGCAAATGTGCACATATGTGTATTTAATGTATATGTATATTTATATGACATATATGTATATTTATGTACACACATGTATATATTCATGCTTCTACAATAGTAAATTTTGATAATGTCTTAAGGTATACTTTACAAAAGTTGCATTCTGTGCATCATTAGCAGCACCTCTATCTCAAAGTGTGTAAAATACTTTGCCAGTTTAGGCAGGCTAGAAAGGAATGAATGCTGAGTGTAGATCTCCTTTAGATAATTTCCCCAAAAGACATTTGTTTGAATAATATTTAGTATTTTGTATTTAATGACAATATTTAGCACTTTTGTATTTCTTCTGCCCTTTTTTCCTTAACATTCAGTGAAATTTTATTTTTGCCTCATTTGGAGACAATAGTCTTTTGATCCTGACTCTGATGACCTTGTCTGTAAGGTGGTCATTTCATAGTAACAATGGTCTAGGTCTTCAGAGGAACTCTGACTGAATAGCATTTCTAAAACCAGGACTGTAGTTATTGTGGCTCACTGGATGCTTTTCATTTGAATATTAGTGTATAACTAATGTTGGCTCAGCAAGATTCTTCTTAAATCTGTGAGGCTAGGCCAGATTAAAATCTCATTTTTGAGATAAAACAATAGGCTGTCACAAAACAATAAATGGTAATTTTGGGAAAGAAGTGCAACATTGAAATTTCTTAGTGTTTATTCCATCATACATCTGATTCTAAATGAAGTACTAATGTAGACTAATGCATATATAGTACATATAGAACTCAGTTTAGTATATATTAATAGTGGGAGAATAAAACTTGATTACCACATATTATATATTAACTGCTTTATATGCCACATAAATCATTCTTTACATAGATATGATTTCTGTCTTCTTTCTGCTTCTCATTCTCATTTTCCCCCACTCCTCCTCTTCTTTCTTCTTCCTTTGTTTTATTCTCCTTTCTTCTCATTTACTTGACTTTTTATATAAAGTAAAGTATTTGCTTTTGATTCAGGATTTTTTTTATACAACTGTCCCTTTTGTGACTCAACAGTTCAGAGCACACACTGCTCTTTCAGAGGACCTAAGCTTGGTTCCAAGAACTCATGGTGGATGTCTCATATCTGCCTGTATTCTAGCTCTGCGGGATCTGAAAATCTTTCTCTAGGCTCCTTAGGTTCCTAAATGCACACAAGTACACATATATAATTAAAGATAAAATAAATCTTTATAAAAAGAAGCTATCACTCTTGTAAATGTAGTTTTGACAGTGCAACATAAAATTAAGCTACTTAATAAATTAAAAACAGAACAAAGCAAAACATAGGCAATATCTATTCAAAGATAACATACAGTTTTTACTTTTCTGTAGAGAAACCAAATTTCAGGAAACTCTGGGTTTAGAAATTAATCAAGTAAGTGGCCAACAGCAGTGCAGAAGGAAGCTGTATTTTCAAAGTATCAATACTTGAGTCACAAGTTTCACTACCTACCTGTTAACTCAAGATTCTAAAAGCCACGTTCAACATTGGTACAAAAAGACTCCAAAGTAGGTCTCCAACAGCTTTATTCTAGGACCGACTGTTTAGTATCATTTATTAACCTGTGAAACACATATACCTTTAAATACATTTTCATTTACAAAATATCATGAAAATACTGATCTGTTATATACTGTTTCTTTGGGGAATAGTCAATTGGTTAATATCATAACTAATTAAAATAAGAAGTATGGTCAGAAGAAATGATCTAGCAGGTGAGTTGCTTACTGTCTTGATAGCAAGTTTAGAGATCATTTTAATGCTCAGTCTTCAAGATATCTCCTATATTTCTACTCAGCTACTTTTCTTTAAACAGTGCTTTCTTTTTATACTGTCAAGTAATATTAAGTTCATATCTTTCATTGTAAGCCAACACAAAACACTTTGAAATAGGTAAGGGTAAACTGTGTAATCATTTACATATGGATATTACAGGGTCAGAATGGAGACTAATCATTGATCACTTGATACCTTCAGAGATTCAAACATCATGTCTATGTTAGAGTTCAACTCATGTACATTATGAAAATTGTGAAAAGCTTAAAACTCATTTGGTGTTGATCCTTTGATTTTTGTATATGCTAACTACATTTATCTTTTAGTCAGAGGTTAAATGCATTTTATTGTTCAAAATATTTGATTTTTTTCTCCCATGGTCAGCATCTTGTATGCTCCTAAAGAATTCCTCTGTCAACTTTCTTTTACTTTCTTTCCCCCATGCTTGTTGGGTTTTGTTAACTTGACGCAAACCCAGACATGTCTGGGAAGAAGGAATCTTAACTGAGAAAACGCCTTCATAAAATATGCCTGTAAGCAAGTGTGTAGGCTATTGTATTGATTAATGATTGATGTAGGACGGCCCAGTTCATTTTTGCTGCTGACATTCAAGTCAGGTTATCATAGATTGTTTTAGAAAAATAGGCTGAGCCATATTCTAAACCATGAGGAGAAAACCAATAAGCCACATACCTCCATGGTCTCTTCTTCAGCTCTTGTTCTAGGGTCTTGCCTTCATTTCCTATCCCAGCTTCTCTAATTTATGGAGTGTGAACTGAGAGTTGTAAGCTGAAATAAACTCTTTCTTTCCCAAGTTGTCCTTGGTCATGGTGTTTATCATGGCGGTTGAAACCTAACCACAATGTCTCCCATCTGCAGTGTCTCAGGGAAACACTCTGTCACATACACTAGGATGTGAGCCGTGGGTGCATCGATGTGTGCTTTTCCGAACACGAGAAAATCAAAGCTTGCATCAGATTTAGAAATGAGAGGCTCTAGTTTGAATCAGTCATCTCTCTTACATAGAGGTCATGAAAATTAAGAAGTTGTTAGTTCTGTGTTCTGCTACATGGTACATATGCAAGTTTGTGAAAATACCTGCTCAGGCCAGGAGAGAGAGGAGGAAGATGATGGTTCTAGTTAATGAGACCAAGATGGCCAAACTAAGCTCAATGGCCTCAGAAACTGAGATAGTATTTATTATCAGGAAACTTACAATTTATACAGGAACATCAAAGTAATACTTTATACATCTATATTGTCACATGCCATTTTCAATTCTCTTTACTGTACAGAAAGTTATGTTTCCTGTAGGATCTAAATTCACTGCTTTCCTAGGAAGAGCCACTGTTCCTTGGGGGGGGGAGTGTCAATATATAATATAATAACAATACTACAGAATTCTGAAAGACATCACCATGTGACAAATAATAAAATAAACATATAAATGAATTTAAAAGAACAGAAAAAAGGAGAACAATTTTTAAATAAATTCAGATACTGTGTACTCATGGCATGGCATATATGTCCAAAACAACAATAAAGTAATGAAATGAAAATTATATTAGGTTCTAGAGAGGAACAAAACTGATGTAATGAATACATTAAAAGGGAATTTGTTGAGCTGGTTTACATGACACTATCTGAGTAATCCAATAATGGCTGAGACCCCAGTCAAGTCCATGAGAGTATATGTCTTATCAATCCCACTCTGGAGCTGAAGGCCGAGAAAAGTCTTCAAGTCATCAGGCTTCCGTCTCTGATATTGCTCATAATCATTATGTCAAGTTTCAAGGACTATCCTGGGGCATTAGGGCTTCCTTCAGTTATCTTTGAAGAATAGTGACCAGGTTCGGTTAGAGCGTACCAATGTTTCTTCATGTTCAATATCTCACCTTATCCATATGTGGCCCTCAGACCCTGACTCTAATACCCTTATGAAATGTAGATTGTTTCCCACTGAATTCATGGAAAAAGGCTCATACACATTAAAAATACTTTTAACATAGCCAGATGTTGTGACTCTTATCTGGATTCTCAGGGTTCAGGAAGAAGTCAATAGTTAAGGTATACATGTTCTACATGGTTAGTTCGGATGTCACATGTTGTAAGAAGAGAAGGAAAGAAGGAGAGAGAGAGAGAGAATTTTCAAGAATCATTAGCTGCTTAGTGTATTAAGTTGGTGCCATCATAAAATTCTGTGCCTTAGCTACATGTCCTTCATTCAAAGCCTTAGGGAATTCAATCCCTCTTTATTTATATGTGAATCCTCACACCAATTAGCTGTCTTTTGCCATCTGACTACTTAGTGATTTTTCAGACTCCAATTTTCCTTATTCATAACAGCAAAGTGGATTACTTTTGACAATACCTGGATTATCACTGTTTCTCAGCAATCCAATTCTGAGTTGAAAGTTAACATGTGAGATACACACATATGTGTTTAGGAAGATGTCCTATGGAGGAGAAAAGACAGAGTTGTGAAGCAGTGAAAAGGGCATTCCGATATGAAGATAGATTACCATTTTCTTTGCTACACACACAGCTGGCTTTTAAACTCTGCTTACGATGTCATCTGAAAAGCATTTGAATCTGTCTCAGGGGAATAACAGGGCACCACATCTTTATCAGCTATTGACCTTCGTTCTATGAACTCTTGCTTTGGGATTAATTCTGCTTTATTTCTGGGTTCGCATGGGTAGACACTGAGCAGGCTGTTGGTTATACTACTCTAGAGTATCTAAACTCCTGAAAACAAAGACTAGAAGCAATGGCATAGGTAACTGGAAATTAACTGCTGCTAACATGAAGCAGGTAGGAATTGTGCCAAGCTGCTTGCTATGGTTGTGGTGTGATACTGGACAGAGAAGATCAAAAGGATAGAAACTGGGGATTGAGTGATGTGCAGTATATTAAATGATAGAGCTCTTGTAAGGAGTTTGTAAGTTACTATGTGTAAAGCTTTGAGAATAGTGAGTGGCACATGCCAGACAAGCCCACTATATCATTTCTTTTATAAATCATAGTGAATGAAATCAAGATGTAGAATAGCATTGGCCCTCTTTGATATGTCTTCTAGTCATGGATATAATACGTGATTTTTATATATTTTTATTTAGTCTGGATAACTATTAAAAAAAACCTATGGTTTGTGTGGAACACAAATGTTTTTCTTACTGTGTGGAGGGTAATGGTCTGAGTTGTGTCAGGACATATAGCTCTGGAAATCACATATTTTGGAATACAGACTGCCAATTTATTATTATTTGCATGATAGAAAGCAGTTTCCGAGGTTCCTTGTGGTATGGGAGCCCACTGTTTTCAGAAGTACTCTGTCTTCATTACCTGAATACCCTCCTCTTAAGGAACTATTCCCTAATGCTTCCACACTGAAGACTAGAATTTGATCACAAGCATTGGGGTAGTGATGTAATCATTCTTCTGGAAGATTTTACTCATGAGTGCTCACCTATGGGAAGTATGGTGGGTGGGAACTGGGAAAGGGGAAAGCCTTTGGAATGTAAACATAGAATATAGAAAATAAAAATTAAAAAAAATCCATCACACCTCCTTCTTGGCAATTACCTAGGTTTAAAACTTAATGTGCCTCTAACAACTAGACTGCCAATTATGGTTCTTGGTGTGAGTAAACTAGTAAAATTGCCTGACTAGGTTAATTCTGAGGGTTTCTTTCCAAATATTTCTTTCCAATGACCTTACCGATAGATCTTTATTGTATAACATTATTTAAAAAGAAGGAGGAAGATTTTTACACCAAGTGAAACACTACATGTGAAATTCAGAGTGCTTTATTTGTTAAAATAGGGGGTTGATTTATGGAAAAAGAGAAGGATCATGCCATTGTAATGGCGGCAGAAATTATAAGCTTATGTTTGCACAGTGCTGAGAACATACCATGCCAATTGTGATTTAGACCCAACCTTAGTCAGGAATAAACCTCATTTATAGAGCTCCACCTGTTCTTTATGGCCAGTAACTTTCTGATGCATCAGTGCTTATATTACATAGGCTATTAAATGTTCAGAGCTGTAGCTTTGAGAGTAGCTACATATTACGATTGCCATCCACCGGAGAGGCAAACTTTGAGCTAATCCTAGGGTACATCGCTTGACACAGACTGGGCTACCTAGCTGTTAACTGGTAAGATAAGACCATAACTTCCTGTTTTCCTCTTGGAAAGTTTCACCACGTCCCACTGCTCCTGATCTAAACACCTTCTGCTACTGTGCAGGTGGCTGGAGCAGAACAACATCGTTCTGTGGGGTTGCCATGCATATGGGTGAGAATTAGGCTAATAAAAACTCAATGGAAGTGTTTCAGTCTGAAGAAAGCAGTGTGCCCCCATCCCCCTTTGTGGAGTTTATGTGTTGACAGTGTAAAGAACTGCTACAAAGAAGGTTGTCTTGTTTCCGACTTTATAGTCTCCATCTGGTCAGGAAAGGAGTAAATTGGCTACATCTGCTCCAAATCTGTGGCTGTGCTTTTAAGCCACGAAGCTTTGTTTCTGACCCTCGCCGTATTCTCCACCCCCACACTCAGGGCATTAGAACCTGTATGGTGTTTGCTTCTTTTACAACTTTCCTAGTCCCTAGTAGACTTCTGCAGTCAGTGATTGTCTTTAATATGCAGGAAAGGAGTTACTTACTAAAACTTTAAGTTGTAGATAGTTTGCAGTATCTAGGGGCTGATAATGTTAGGGATATACATAAGATTTAAGCTATAGAATGTGAAAAATAATGTTTCTACAAAATATTGTTATGAAGTCAGAATATAACATCAGTAATAACTGAGAGGAAATTATTTTTGTAATATAAGTCTACTAATAAGAATAATAGGATTGCTTTGAGAGAAGTTAATATTTTCTCAGTCTAGGATTCAATTTAATAATTGCTCTTACAAATTCATTGAAAATATTCATCTATAAAAGTTATTTAAGATTTTACTCTTTGTTAGTCAATGTGTATGGCTGTTGTTTACATGATCATGTGTGAACAGAGTTCATGGAAGACAGACCACACTGTTGGATCCCTTGGGGCTGGAGTTACCGGAGACTGAGGATAATTTAATATGATTGTTGGGAATTGAATTCAGGTTGTCTACAAGCGTAGCACATACTATTACTCACTGGACCATCTCTCCAGCCTCTAGAAAAGTTATTCTTAAAGCACAAACTGTGTTGATAAGAAATTGTAAGTTAGCTTTGGACCATAGAACATGGTTTCCAACTCCTGATTTAGAGAACATTAGAACTTACTTTATAGTAAGTCTATTGAGAGGGAAACAAAATATACATATTCTATAAATAGGTCTAGAAGGTCATCATGGTTAAGTTTCTATAAAATAAAAGCAGAGAGATGAGTTCATATTTTTAGGACTCAATAATTTCTGCATTTGGAGCTTTCAGATCTACTCCAACCTCTTTGAGGAAGAGGAATATTATGTAGCTTATGACCATCTGTAACTTCAGCATTAGGCAATATTTAGGCCTCTACAGGCACCTGCACATAAACGGTAAACACACACACACACACACACACACACACATGCAAAATCTTCTTTTTAAACAATGATATTGAAGAAGCTTCTAGGCTATAAATATTGACCTCGAGGTACTGGGGACCTGTGGATGTTCTTGGTTACTCTTCCTGGTATTGTGCATTCGTTCTGTTGGGTGGGTCTTGGGTTATATCCATTACAATAAACCTGTAGTCACAGATAAAAGTGTTTTTCTGAGATCTGAGCTATTTCCCCTACATTAGCAGACTCTTAAAGATCATTAGGGATTGACACCCCGATGCATAATACATTGGACAGAGGATATTAGTATTCAAAATGACACAAAAATGATTTGTGGGACTAATCTTTTAACTAGTGGGGTTCAAGTTAACTCTGGGTAGCTACTATCACAGCTAAGATATGTAAGACATTTGCTTGGTATCTAGGAAGTTGGAGAAGTTGTTGGCATTGGTAAATAGGCTAAGTTGAAGCTTCAGTGATTTTGCATGTGATCTTAGAAATGCAGACTTTCAGCTACACCTAATTTATGATGCTGTTAAAGTGGAATACCTCCTAAGTTATGTGAGGACACAGAGACACACAAGTAAACTGCTTGTGGGTAAATATTAGCTTTTTTTTAAAAATTCAGGGTTTCACACTATACACTAGGCTCCCTGCATATAGATTATGTGGGCCAGACTGGTCATAACAATTTTTTTTTGGGGGGGGCGATGTCTGCCTTAACCTTTGCCATGTTTAGTATGTTCTAGATATTTTAAAGTGATGAAGCCCCAGGATATTCAGTGATCAGTAGAAGCAGGAAGAGGTACCATAGAATCATTTTAACAGCAAGGACAGTTTGTCCCACTGAGACTTTGATCATATACTTATTCTCTCTAGTACTATGAGGAAACACTTGCTATAATTTTGTTCCCCCAAGCTTTGCTGTAGTAGCACTAGGAAAGGGAGACTATGGATAGATAGACATAGCTCAAAGGTGCTGAGTTTGTTTAACTCTCCATAGTCTTCTTTTGTCTAGTTCTGGCTTTACTACTTGCTAGGTTATCGTTTCTAAATACTGGAAATGATAATCATCTAGACCTAGAAGGAAATTAGAAATGTTTGTATTTCTGTGCCATTACTCAGTAGAGTCATTACTTGGCATCCAGAGTGCCAAGACTCACAAGATCATATGTGTCTGAAAGGAGCTGTTAGGAAAGCTGTAAACTTAGACTTGATCTTCACATAGAATGTACATTCTTTCCCAGCCAGGTTTAGCTACACAGATACTTGGCCTAGGGACATCCTACCTATGACAAATGAAGATTATAAAACCCACAGAGAAATGAGGCCTTAGCTTTATTTAGGCATTAGTAGCAATAATGAGAAAAAGGTAATGATCCACAGTATCAAATAAGTTACAACACTCAAGACTCATGAAGACACATGAATGATCAATTTATAAAACTGAGAATTCAAGAGCAAACAATCAATAGCACAGGAATAGACACTAAAGTGAAAATGGGAATGTCACTGCAAGGTCATAAAATCTACACTCCACCAAGCCTTCCTTTATTAGAATAAATGTGCTAGGGCAGGGACAGGAAGTACCCAAAACCTTTGAAGTGCCATCCAATACAGTTTCTAAGGTAAAGATTGCTGTAATGGACCTTCTTTTTTTTTTTTTTTTTTTTTTTTTAAGAGGGATACACTTCAGCCAAAAGAAAAAAAAAAAGAAGCTGAAAAAGGGTTCATCTCATAAACAGGACCAGTGTGCTTGGGCTCAGTCCTGTGCTTGTTTCTCTAATGTCTGCATGTGGACCTGTATATGTTTGCCTGTTAATAGACTATATGTGTACCTTTGTATGTTTGCCATTTATAGACTATATTATTGCCAAGTCTATGAATCTGGAGTAAGAGATGTTATAAAAAGGCATAATTAAACATCTAATTTTCTTTTTGATCCCTCAAAAAAATCTCACATAGTTACATAAATAAAGGAACACGTAAGATCAAGAATTGACAAATGGGACCTCATAAAATTACAAAGTTTCTATAAGGCAAAGGACATGGTCAGAAAGACAAAACAACCATCAACAAATTGGGAAAAGATCTTCACCAACCCTACATCCAACAGGGGGCTAATATCCAATATATACAAAGATCTCAAAATGTTAGACCCCAAAGAACCAAATAACCCTATTAAAAATGGGGTACAGAGCTAAACAAAGAATTTTCACCAGAAGAAATTCAGATGGCCAAGAAACACCTAAAGAGATATTCATCATCATTAGTCATCAGGGAAATGCAAATCAAAACAACACTGAGATTCCACCTCACACCATTCAGAATGACAACAGGTGCTGGCGAGGATGTGAAGAAAGAGGAACACTCCTACACTGTTGGTGGGACTGCAAGATGGTAGTCAGGAAATCAGTCTGGTGGTTCCTCAGAAAATTGGGCATGTCACTTCCAGAGGACCCTGTCATACCACTCTTGGGCATATACCCAGAGGATTTCCCTGCATGCAATAAAGACACATGTTCCACTATGCTAATAGCAGCCTTATTTATAATAGCCAGAAGTTGGAAGGAGCCCAGATGTCCCTCAAAGGAAGAATGGATACAGAAAATGTGGTATATTTATACAACGGAATACTACTCAGCAATTAAAAATAATGAATTCATGAAATTTGTAGGCAAATGGTTGGATCTGGAAAACATCATCCTAAGTGGGTTAATCCAATCAACAAAAGAATACACATGAAATACAATCACTGATAAGTGGATATTAATGAGCCCAGAAGCTCTGAATACTCAAGGCACAATTAGCAAGTCAAAAGATTCCCAAGAAAAAGGAAGGAGAGGACCCTGGTCCTGAAAAGACTGGATCCAGTCCTGTAGGAGAGTACCAGAACAGAACAGAGAAATGGTGGGGGTGGTGATTGGGGAATAGGGGGAGGGGAAGAGGACATATGGGACATATGGTGAGGGGGGAAGTGGGAAAGGGGGAAGTCTTTGGAATGTAAACAAAGAATATAGAATATAAAAAAAGAAAAAAAGAAGAAATAAACTGGAGGTATGCATTTGGTAATGAGGGTTGAAAGCAACTTGGTCATCTCTTGCATGAACTGTGTACTGGTACACTGTGGTGGGTGTATTCTGTGTATGTTATGCAATGCTAGTAACTGTAACTGATTACAGTTACATATTGACATGGGAGGATGTTCAGCATATGTTCCTTAATGAAAAACCAATAAATGCAATACAAATGAACCACATAAATTATCTATTATAACTATATGTGCACTAAAACTATATGTTTCATAGAAATATACAGCAAAGATAAACTGTTAAACACATGCTTATTTGGAGAGGGAAGTCATGGTGATAAATGGGGATAAAAGACAAACAATTTTAAATAAGCAAATGGAAAAAAGAAGAAAATGTATTTAAACCAAAACCAAGCATGGATTTTCCTGAACCAAAGACAATAGCACGCTATCAGATGGAGAAAAAAATGGAGTATTCAATTCTTTGTACCCAAAATTTCTTATAGCAATCCCTTGAAACATGCATGACAAGATCTTGTTCTGCACAGTGGGAAGAAGAATTAGAAATGGGCCAGTTGGATAACTAGCATGTGAGTCTATGGGCCAGCCTCTCTCCCATAGAGAAAGATTCCTAAGAACCATTGGCAATCATACAGTAATTGAATTTCCCACATCCTTTTTGAGTCTTCATTGCATCTGGATAGAGATGACCTTCACAAGGTGTGGGATGCACATCCTATGAAGGTCCTTGATTTCTTCAAATTCTGAGGAATTGGGTTTATTTGTAAATGAAACATGATGTCTTCTCAGTTTATAGTAAAACATCCGGTGTTCTTACATTTCAAGCAGTTGTTCTTTAATGCTCAGGGGAGTGAAATGGGAACACAATTGGCTCTAGGGGCCCCTAAATCACTTTTTCTTTAGTTCTCTTTGAACAGCAGTCCTTGTGCCTAATAATTCTGAGCCAGAGCTAGGGGAGAGAGAGAGAGATGAAGCTGGAGTGTATAGTACTCTTTGGTAGCCTTAACATCTGCTTATGTGGCTGAACCCAGAGGGAAGGAGATATTTGTAAGAAGAGCCAGAGTAATTATATAGCTCCATAGAGGGACAGGGCCATTTTCCCAAGGACAGAGAGTGCAAACAGAATGAAGTGTGAGGCTCTAACACAAGCGACGCTGAATCTCCAAAGCTCTGCATTTATGGGAAGATTTTTTTTTTGTAGCCAGGTTGAGGGAACATATGGGAAAAGTCCAGGCCAAATTTATAAGATGGAAACAATGAGGCTTCTAACAGAGCAAGCTGGGCAATGCAGAAAGGAACAGGAAATAGGTAATTCCATGCTGCAAGTTGTTTCATTCTATTCTACTAGGAAAGCTGAGCATCCTAATAGGAAAAGGACCTGCTTTTCATCACCCCATCCTTGGTCTCACTGCAATGGCCTTAACTCATTTTGGAGTTCAGATATGTTTTATTAATGCTTACCATTGAGTGTCTGAAACCTGCTTACTGTGGTCAGAAAAGGAATCAATCCAATTTTACTTTAACACTTATTTAAATTAAAAGGGGAGCAGGGCAAAATGCCTTCATATTTTACTTGAGCATTGTATTGATTTGTGTAATAAAACACTAAAAACTTATTTGTTGTGCAACTTTCATTCCTCAGCATTAGCTACTTGCAGAAATCAGCACCCCTAGCTAGCCACAACCCTTCTGCTTAAATTTTAACCGGATCATAACCCATTGCCTTTTCTTGGCTATCTATCAAGCTCTTTCTACCTATCAACCACTAGCTAAACAGAGTTTACTGGCAAGTACAATGAAAGATATCTCCTTGAGTAAATTCATTTATTATTTCTTTGAAATATAAATCATTGGCCTTGGGAATGGCAAGGTGAACACTCTGCTAGCATTTCACCCTCTGTCTTCCTTCCATATCATATGATTTAGATCCTTCAGTCTACATACTAGCATGAACCCAAATAAGCTTTTATTCCATCAGTGCAGACCCAAGTCTGATTTTATCCTCAAGGTCTGTCTTATCTCCCTATGTACCAAGAAATCTTTTCAGTTCATTCCCTGGTAGAAGCATTCTAATCTTCACAGACATGATAACTTTTCTTTCCATGCACAAAGATGCCTTAGCAGTCCAATTTAAACTTACCGGGAGATAGGTAAGAGAAGTCTATGAAGGCTTGTCTGGCCTAATGGGTGTTTATGCAAAATTGTATGTTTGTTCCTTTATAAAACCTTTCTTTGATGTTATCAGGGGCAAGAGACTAGTATTTTTAAATTAAAAGTAATTAACTATTTTACAATTTGTAAAACATCTTATCTTTGTTTTTTGAGATATAGTCTCACTATGTTGACTTCATTTCCCTAGAACTTAATATGTAGATCAGACTAGTCTTAAATTCAGAGATACACCTGCCTCTGTCTCCTGAATGCTGAAAATAAAGGGGTCTCCCACTGTACCCTCATGTAATTAACAACTTGTTTAGTTATATTTGAAGAAAGAAGGGCAAACAAGCAGGCTTCATTCTTCTCGTGCTGAGAAACCCCCAAAACACATACTTTTGTTTATGGTTTCTGTTGTACTGATGGCTATGTGTACATAACTATGAAATCAATACATTTTCTATTTCTTTTCTCAGAAACAAAACAAAATGAACAAAGAAAAACCAATTGAACCCTTATATGTAGCAAAGAGGAAAATTAAAGATGGATGTTACCTCAAGATAAAGAAGTACCTTTGAGATGACCCGAGGCGTATTTTTTTTCAACAAAATAAAATATAAGCAGATAAAATAAAAGCATCCCAAAGAAATTAGACAAGGCAAACCTACAGAAAGAAAGGAGTCACAAAGATCAGAGAGCCACTCGTTCACACATGCGGGAGTCCAAACATTACTGAGCTGAAAGCTACAGTAAGTATGTTTGCAGACTCATGTTCTTGCTGTCTCAGCTCACTTGGACTTTGTTCTGTTGATTTAAAAGGCCTCCTTCTCCTGGTGTTCTCCATCGCCTCTGGTTCCCACCCTACTCTATCCAATATTCTGCAGCGTTCTCTGAGCTCTGAGAGGAAAGATTTGGTAGAGAGTTCATATTCAGAGCTGTATGTTCATACTCAGAGCTGTATATTCAGAGCTATTTTTCACTGTAAGTCTGGCTGTGAGTCTCTGCATTTGTTTCCATCTACTGCGCGAAGAAGGCTCTCTAATGATGGCTGCCTATGGTGTCAATCTATAAATATAGTGGAATATCATTAGAAGTCATTTTATTATTGTTGTTAATATTATTATTTTATTTAGGTTAGTCATATTTGGTTTCGCTTTAGGTCTCTGAGCTATCTAGTCTTTGAGTTTGGATCACCCCATCCATGTCAGGTGTGGGTTGCATCATGCGGAATTAGTCTTAGTTCAAATTAGATATTAGTTGGTTACTGCCATAGCTTTGTGCCACTATTGCTGTAGCATATTTAGCAGGCAGGTTAAAGAAATGTTCAGTCCTTAGTCATGAGGGAAATGCAAATCAAAACAGTCCTAAGATTCTAAATTTCCCAATCAAAATGGCTAAAGTCAAAAACTCAAGTGACAGCACATGTTGGCAACAATATGGAGAGAGATAGATGCTCCTCCATTGGTGGTAGGATGGTATAACCACTCTGGAAATCAATCTGGAGGCTCCCCAGAAAATTGGAAATAGTTCTACCTGAAGACCCAGCCATACCACTCTTGGACATATACCCAAAAGATGCCCTACCACACCACAAGGACATGTGATCCACTATGTTCATAGCAGCCTTATTTGTAATAGCCAGAAGCTGGAAACAACCCAGATGTTCCTAAACTGAAGAATAGATACTAAAGATGTGGCTCATTTCCACCATGGAATACTATTCAGTTATTAAACACGAGGACATCATGAATTTTGCAGGCAAATGGATGGAACTAGAAAATATCATCCTGAATGAGGAAAGCCAGACCCAAAAGGACGTGTATGTTATGTACTCACTGATAAGTGGATATTAGATAAAAAGTACAGAAAACATAGGATACAACCTGCAGACTGTAAGAAGGTTAACAAGCAGAAATGTCCACATGAGGATGCTTCAATTCCATTTAGAAGGGGGAGGAAAATAATCACTGGAGGCAGAGAGGAGTGACCTGGGTAGGAGAAGGGAAGGGAAGGGGAAAGGGAGGACAGAATCAGGTATGGGGTGGGACACTAATGAATCCCAGAGGGCCAGGAGAATGGAAATATGCAGCCTGTGGAGAGAAGGGGGGACTCTCTAGAAAGTACCAGAAATGGAGGAGGAGGTGAAAGACTCTCAGGACTCAATGGGGATGACCTTAGTCAAAATGTCAAGTGATGGGAAGAGGGAACTCTAAGAGTATACCTCTAGTATATAAGGTCTCAAGTGGAGGGACAGGGTTACCAACCCACAGTTGAAATTTCTGACCCAGAATTGTACTTGCCTAAAAGAATTGCAGGGACAAAAAAGGAGAAGAGTCTGAAGGAAAGGAGGTCCAATTACTAGCCTAACTTGGAACTCATCTCATGGTGGGGGAGAAGGGGGCACCAAGTCCTGACACTATTATTGATGTTATGACATGCTTGTATGCAGGAGCCTTGCATGAGTGTCCTCTGAAAGACACTACCAGCAGCTGACTGAGACAGGTGCAGACACTTACCATTGGTCTGAAGTCAGGGACTCCTATGGTTGAATTAGGGGAAGAATTGAAGAAGCTGAAGGGGAGGATGTCCCCATTGGCAGACCAGCAGTCTCAACTAACCTGGACATCAGGGAGCTCACAGAGACTGATCCACCAACCAGGCAGCATATACGGGCTGGTCCGAGGTTCCCAGCACATATAGCAGAGGACTCCTGGTCTGGCCTCAGTGGGAGAAGTTGGGCCTAATCTTCAAGAGAGTTGAGGCCCCAGGGAAGGAGCAGATCTGGTAGGAGGAACAACGTTTTGAGGCAAGGGGTAGGTGGAATGGTTTGAGGAACTGTGTTGGGGAGACTGGGAAGGGAGGTAACAGCTAAAATGTAAATAAATAAAATAATTTTAAAAAAGATTGTAGATCAAAGGTTTTGTGGCTGAGTTGTTTTCTGTTTGTTGTTTTTGGCAGTCTCCCGAATAGCTTCCAATTACCAAAGATATCAGAACATAGGGGTGAAGAAAACATAGGTTTTATGTAAATACGATCTCAGCCTTTCCATGTTTAGTGAGTTTTGTGAGTGATTTCCAGAAAGATATTTGTTGTTAGGATTTGGTATTTATTAAATTTTCCAGTTAATGCAATTTTACATAGATACACGAGCTAGGAATTTAAGATAAATGTAAATAAGACATATGCAAAGAAATGCGGAGTCTTGAGGTGTAGTGGCACACAATAGTAATCTCAGCAATTAGGAGGAGGTAAGAGAATTAGGAGTTCAGAGCCAGCCTATTAACCTTGGCTCAATAGTGAGTTTAAAGCAAGCTGGTTCAACTGGAGGTCAACATGCAGAAGAATGTGAATTGACCCACTCTTATGTCTTTGCACTAAGATCAACTCCAAGTGGATCAAGGACCTCCACATAAAACCAGACACACTGAAACTATTAGAAAAGAAACTTGGGAAGACCCTGGAGGACATAGGCACAGGGGGAAAGTTCCTGAACAGAACACCAATAGCTTATGCACTAAGATCAAGAATTGACAAATGGGACCTCATAAATTACAAAGTTTCTGCAAGGCAAAGGACACTGTCAGAAGGACAAAACGAAAACCAACAAAGTGGGAAAAGATCTTCACCAACCCCACATCCGACAGAGGGCTAATATCCAATATATACAAAGAACTCAAGAAGTTAGACCCCAAAGAACCAAATAACCCTATCAAAAAATGGGGTACAGAGCTAAACAAAGAATTTTCACCAGAAGAAATTCGGATGGCCGAGAAACACCTTAAGACATGTTCAACATCATTAGTCATCAGGGAAATGCAAATCAAAACAACCCTGAGATTCCACCTCATACCAGTCAGAATGGCTAAGATTAAAAACTCGAGACAACAAGTGCTGGCGAGGATGTGGAGAAAGAGGAACACTCCTCCACTGTTGGTGGGATTGCAAAATGGTAAAACCGCTCTGGAAATCAGTGTGGCGGTTCCTCAGAAAATTGGGCATGTCCCTTCCAGAGGACCCTGGCATACCACTCCTGGGCATATACCCAGAGGATTCCCCTGCATACAATAAAGACACATGCTCCACTATGTTTATAGCAGCCTTGTTTATAATAGGCAGAAATTGGAAGGAGCCCAAATATCCCTCAAAGGAGGAATGGATACAGAAAATGTGGTATATTTATACAATGGAATACTACTCAGCAATTAAAAATAATGAATTCATGCAATTTGTAGGTAAATGGTTAGACCTGGAAAATATTCTGAGTGAGCTAACCCAGTCACAAAAGAATACACATGAAATGCAATCACTGATAAGTAGATGTTAATGAGCCTAGAAGCCCTAAATACTCAAGGCACAATTAGCAAGTCAAATGATTCCCAAGAAGAAAGGAGAGGACACTGGGCCTGGAAAGATTGGAACCAGTTTTGTAGAGAAACCGTGGGGGGAGGGGGAATGACTGGGGAATAGTTGGGGGGGGGGAGAGGAATTATGGGACATAGGGAGGGGTGGAACTGGGAAAGGGGAAAGCCTTTGGAATGTAAACATAGAATATAGAAAATAAAAATTAAAAAAAAATTGCAAAAAAAGCAAGTGTTTTCTAAATAAGCCACCGTCATAAATACCAAGCAACCCACCAAGCAACCAAGCAAGGAACCAACCAAACAAACAAAAACCAAAGCACATAAAACAAAGAAGAAAAAGAAAATAAATATGTTTCATAGAGTAGCTTATTACCTGAGAATTACTGATATTTTGAGCTAGACCCTGACATTGGGGTAGTAGAAGTCTATAATATGTATTGAGTGCACACCATTTAACAGCATCCTATGTTTTACTTGTGAAAATCTGCAGCCACTAGTGTATGTCTCCCCACTGAAAACCATTGCTCTTAAGAGACAGAAAAGTCATGATGTAGCAGCTTTCATACAAAGCATAAAAGGGAACATTGGTCAGGACACAGTTTTTTCTGTGAATATAATTAAGAGAGATGACATTGAGAAGAACAGTGGAACACTTCTCCCTGAAGAAATCACTTTAGAATTGTCCCAAAGTCATATTGCCAATGCCAAGGCAGACACCTTTAAGAACCCTTCATATCCCAATAGTGTCTGCCTATAACTTCTCTGTTGGCAGAGTAGATGCTGGGATAAAAATTTATGTGAATGCAGACCTTGTAATATCCTGCTAACAGGCCTAAAATGCTTTAATTTTATCTTTGTATCATTTGCTTACTTTGCTGCAAATAGTTATATTCCTTTCTACGCAGATTGTCATCTTTAAGCCAGCTCCAATGATGTCTTTTATGATAAGTAGCTTTCTCTTTGTATTAGATAGGTAAGAGCTTGTCTCACAATTTTAAATTCAGTTACGATAAAGGCAGTAGGAACTATCATTTGTGAAATATGAAGATTAAAATAGATATGGTAATTTGCAATTGTTCTCAACAATACTCAAAACAATCTCATAAGGCAATGCTTATCATATTTAATTTATTTTGTGCTCATTCAAATACGTATAGACATACACATACACCTATACATAAATACAGCATATTTCAAATATTATGGTACATTGTTGCAATGTGACCATTTAACTTATTCATGCATGTTGTATGTTCTGTGTATGTGTGCATGTGTATATGTATGCATATTGGTGTGCTTGCCTGTGTGAGCATATGTGAGATCAGAAATTTTTGTTGAGACATTTTCCTTGATCAATCCCCTCAGTGTTTATTATAGACTGTTTCCCTGAATTCAAGCTTTACAGTTTTGGCAAGACTAGCTGGCCAGCAAGACCCTGGGACCCAGTTGCCTCTGAACTGAACTCCGGGGGTTACAGACATATGTGGCTGTGTCTGGCATTTACATGGGTGCTGCAGATCAAATGTAAGGCCTCCCTCTTGCTTAATAGAAAGTACTTTATCATTGATCAATATTCAAGTGTCTAATATTTTAATATTAGTATTTTTCTCTCGATACGCTGTTTAAAAATCAGTACTGATTAAAATTTTAGGTGCTATGGTCTGATCGTTCTTTCCCAGAGTTAGAAACTGAGATATGCAGAAGACGCAGAGATAAACAAAAGTTAGTCTTCCCCTGGCTAGAAAACTCTATTTCTTTATTTTTATTTTTTTATTTAGATTTTTTCTTTATTTTCTATATTCTTTGCTTACATTCCAAATGATTTCCCCTTTCCCGGTTCCCCCCTCACCATATGTCCCATAAGTCCTCTTCCCTCTGCCCATTCCTCAATCACCCCCTCCCCTTTCTCTGTTCTGGTACTCCCCTACCGTACTGGATCAAGCCTTTTCAGGGCCAGCACCCTCTCCTTCCTTCTTCTTGGGAGAAGTTCCTGACCCACTGCCTAGGGAATCCAACATATACAAGCCCTTATTGAGACTCTACTCAGGTGAGTTACTTTGACAACTAAAACTAACTGCCTTACAAACCATACAAACTTTCACTCCTCTCTCTCTCTCTCTCTCTCTCTCTCTCTCTCTCTCTCTCTCTCTCTCTCTCCTAGTGTCTCTCTTTCTCTCTCCCTCTCTCTCTCTTCCCCTTCTCTCCTCCTCTTCCTTTCATTTCTTTTCTTCCTCCTCCTTTCCTCCTCATATGAGTTATCACAGCTGATGTAACAGTTATGTCATGACTATAAGTCAGAGAAATCCAATAAAGAAGTGGTTGGTTTCTTCCAACACTACCACTCTTGCATTAGTAGGTACTTTTTCTTGAGTGATCACTATGTCTTTACATGGGGTCCCATAATTGAATATGACTGTTGATGACAATCCCACTCCCAGTGTCCCATGGAGCAGCTTCTAGCACTTTGAGAATTGGCAGACCAGGAGGAAATTTTCAGTCCAGTTCTGGCTTGGTTTATCTAGGTCCTGTGACCAAGGATATAGTGCAATGATGGATTGCCTTCAGAATGGAATTCTTATTTAACTTACATCTGTAAAATTGTTTAATATGTTCATGCTTTTGGCGGGGTTTTTTTGGCGGTTTTTGCTTGGGCTTGTTTAAATTAGATGTTACTGAAAATAGCTCATTTTCCTTGTGTACAATCAATATTAGAGAAAAAAAACCCAACATCAGAATCATTTCATGGTTCCAGTTCTTGATGAATGATCTACTGTCCAGGAATTGTGATAATAGCTCTTGAATTCTGTTTTCCTTTCTTAATGGCTTTGCATAGTTTATCACCTGAAGAAAAATTTAGATTCCTGTATTCTATGCTTTAAAGATCATGGCTTGTTGAGACTTTTCATTATGCTGGATTATAACATCCAACCACTGCCCTCTACCTTCCTTTCTGGCTACTTTGTTTACTTCTTAATCTCCATTCTTTATTTACGACATAACCAGACTTTAGTTCAATTTTCCTGCTCTGCCAGGCCTTGAGTTGACACTCACTCAGCCCCTGGCATATGTCAGGGGGAAGTCAAGAATCTTGTGGTGATCCAGTGGATCTGGTGGTGTCTGCTCCTGGAAGAGAGACTTAAATTTGGTGTGCTGAGCTCTTTGCTGCTCACCCCATAAAAGCATCAGCTTTTCTTCAATTGATTATAAAATGCAATTTTTTGAATATTTTTTTTCTGTGATTCAATTGGTTCAGTGTATCTGAATCAACGAATCATAAGCTCCTTTTTCATATTGAAATGTTTACAAAGCAGGGCCCATGGCAAAGAGAGTATGATCCAAGGTCTCCAATATGCAGCAGGCATTTCTGGGGATGAGGTTTCTTTTGGATGAACACATTCACCTAATTCATGAGTCAAGTTTCCCCAAAAATCTTTAAGACTAGTTTTATAAATCTCCCATATATTTCCTTAATACTCTCTTCTTGGATAATATTTCTGGAGCTTATACTTTAATTAATTGAGGAATTAGATTTGGAAAATTGAAAAGAAGCCATTAACATTCTTGTCCTTATTTTATTACTTTCAAATCAACCCTTCACTCGTTCATAAATTTCTCCCCTCAGAAAAAGTTAAAACTAAGATCTGAGATTCAAACTTCTTAAAGCTATCCAGGTAAGTGTTAGGAATTGCACGAGACTGGGATTGATTCCTTCTGTGTCTCGACTGGCAGTGAAATCTCAGCATGCTCCTTGAACTTCATAAAAATGGATCAGAGACTTTTTAGTTGGTAACCAATAGCAGTGAAGTACACCAGGACAACTGCACCAAGGAAGTGGGTGTTCCTATGAACCCACTGTTTTATAGATATATGAGGCCCAGGGTTGGGCTCAGGGCTTGTGAAGGTACGGCTTTTATGCATTTTAAATTTTTTTTTAAGTGTCTGTGTGTGTGTTTGTGTGTGTGTGTCTGTGTATATGTTCCTGTGTGTGTGTGTGTGTGTGTGTGTGTGTGTGTGTGTAGGTGAGAGTATGTGGGCATTCGAGCATGCACAGAGCCTGAGGAGGCTAGGAGAGGGAACTGAATCTCCAGGATATGAAGTTACATAGATGCCTTTATAAGGTGAACAGCACTGAGTGTGAGTTACTCAACATAAGTGTTGGGAAATGAACTCAGATCCTCTGCTAGAGCAGTATGCACTGTTAGACAATGAGCCATTATTCTAGCCCTGGTTTTGTACATGCTTTTATTTCTATATTCTTTGTTTACATTGCAAAGGCTTTCCCCTTTCCCAGTTCCCCACTCACCATATGTCCCATAAGTCCTCTTCCCTCCACCCATTCCCCAATCACCCCCCCCCACCATTTCTCTATTCTGATACTCTTCTACAAAACTGGATCCACTCTTTTCGGGACAAGGGTCCTCTTCTTCCTTCTTCTTGGGAATCTTTTGATTTGCTAATTGTGCCTTGAGTATTCAGAGCTTCTGGGCTCATTAATATCCACTTATCAGTGATTGCATTTCATGTGTATTCTTTTGTGACTGGGTTAGCTCACTTAGGATGATATTTTCCAGATCCAACCATTTGTCTACACATTGCATGAATTCACTATTTTTAATTGCTGAGTAGTATTCCATTGTATAAATATACCACATTTTCTGTATCCATTCCTCCTTTGAGGAACATCTGGGCTCTTTCCAACTTCTGGCTATTATAAATAAGGCTCCTATGAACATAGTGGAACATGTGTCTTTATTGCATGCAGGGGAATCCTTTGGGTATATGGCCAGGAGTGATATCACAGGGTCCTCTGGAAGTGACATGCCCAATTTTCTGAGGAACCGCCAGACTGATTTCCAGAGTGGTTGTACCATCTTGAAATCCCACCAACAGTGGAGAAGTGTTGCTCTTTCTCCACATCCTCGCCAGCACCTGTTGTCTCTTGAGTTTTTAATCTTAGCCATTCTGACTGGTGTGAGGTGGAATCTCAGGGTTGTTTTGATTTGCATTTCCCTGATGACTAATGATGTTGAACATCTCTTAAGGTGCTTCGCAGCCATCTGAATTTCTTCAGGTGAAAATCCTTTGTTTAGGTCTGTACCCCATTTTTGATCGGGTTATTTGGTTCTTTGGGGTCTAACTTCTTGAGTTCTTTGTTTATATTGGATATTAGTCCTCTGTCGGATGTGGGGTTGGTGAAGATCTTTTCCCAATTTGTTGGCTGCTGATTTGTCCTTTTGATGGTGTCCTTTGCCTTACAAAAAAACGTTGTAATTTTATGAGGTCCCATTTGTCAATTCTTGATCTTAGAGCATAAGCTATTGGTGTTCTGTTCAGGAACTTTCCCCCCTGTGCCCATGTCCTCCATGGTCTTACCCAGTTTCTTATCTATTAGTTTCTGTGTGTCTGGTTTCATGTGGAGGTCCTTGATCCACTTGGAGTTGATCCTAGTACAAGGAGATAAGAGTGGGTCAATTCACATTCTTCTGAATGTTGACCTCCACTTGAAGCAGCACCATTTGTTGAAAAGGCTATCTTTTTTCCACTGGATGGTTGTAGCTCCTTTATCAAAGATCAAGTGACGATAACTCTGTGGGTTCATTTCTGGGTCTTCAATTCTATTCCATTGATCTACTTGCCTGTCTCTGTACCAATACCATGCAGTTTTTAACACAATTGCTCTTGAGGTCAGGGATATTGATTCCCCCAGAAGTCCTTTTATTGCTGAGAATAGTTTTAGCTATCCTGGGTTTTTGTTACTCCAGATGAATTTGAGAATTGCTCTTTCTATATTTATGAAGAATTGATTTGGGATTTTGATGGGGATTGCATTGAATCTGTAGATTGCTTTTGGCAAGATGGCCATTTTTACTATATTGATCCTGCCAATCCAAGAACATGAAATATTTTTCCATCTTCTGAGCTCTTCTTTGATTTCTTTCTTCAAAGACTTGAAGTTCCTGTCACACAAGTCTTTCACTTGTTTGGTTAGAGTCACACCAAGATACTTTATATTGTTTGTGGCTATTGTGAAAGGTGTGATTTCCTTAACTTCTTTCTCACCCTGCTTGTCCTTTGAGTACAGGAAGGCTACTGATTTGCTTGAGTTGATTTTATAACCAGCCACTTTGCTGAAGTTGTTTATCAGCTGTAGGAGTTCTTTGGTGGAGTTTTTTGGGTCGCTTAAGTATACTATCATATCATCTGCAAATAGTGATACTTTGACTTCTTCCTTTCCAATTTGTATCCCCTTGACTTCCTTATGTTGTCTAATTGCTCTTGCTAGAACTTCAAGTACTATATTGAAAAAATATGAAGAGAGATGGCAGCCTTTTCTAGTCCCTGATTTTAGTGGGATTGCTTCAAGTTTCTCTCCATTCAGTTTGCTGTTGGCTACTGGTTTGCTGTATATTGCTTTTAGTATGTTTAGGTATGGGCCTTGAATTCCTGTTCTTTCCAGGACTTTTAGCATGAAAGGATGCTGAATTTTGGCAAATGCTTTTTCAGCATCTAATGAGATGACCATGTGGTTTTTTCTTTGAGTTTGTTTATGTAATGGATTACATTGATGGATTTCCATGTATTGAAACATCCCCGCATCCCTGGGATGAAGCCTCCTTGATCATGGTGAATGATCGTTTTGATGTGCTCTTGGATTCGGTTGGCAAGAATTTAATTTATTATTCTTCCATCGATATTCACAAGGGAAATTGGCCTGTAGTCCTTTTTCTTTGTTGGATCTTTGTGTGGTTTTTGTATCAGTGTAATTGTGGCTTCGTAGAAGGAGTTTGGCAGTGTTCCTTCTGTTTCTATTTTGTGGAATAGTTTGAAGCGTATTGGTGTTAGGTCTTCTTTGAAAGTCTGACAGAATTCTGCACTAAAACCATCTGGTCCTGTACGTTTTTTGGTTGGAAGACTTTCTATAGCCCCTTCTATTTCTCTAGGGGTTATGGGACTGTTTAGCTGATCTAATTGATACTGATTTAATTTTGGTATTTGGTATCTCTCTTGGATATTGTCCATTTCCTCCAGATTCTCCAGTTGTGTTGAGTATAGGCTTTTGTAATATGAACTGAAGATTTTTTGAATTTCCTCAGTTTCTGTTGTTATATCCCCCTTTTCATATCTAATTTTGTTAATCTGGATACTGTCTCTGTACCCATTGTTTAGTCTGGCTAAGGGTTTATTTATCTTGTTGATTTTCTCAAAGAACCAGCTCCTGGTTTTGTTGATTCTTTGTATGGTTCTCTTTGTTTCTACTTGATTGATTTCAGCCCTTAGTTTGATGATTTCCTGACTTCTTCTACTACTGGGTGAATTAGCTTCTTTTTGTTCCAGGGCTTTCAAGTGTGCAATTAAGCTGCTAGTGTATGCTCTCTCTAGTTTCTTTTCAGAGGCACTCAGGGTTATGAGTTTTCCTTTAGCACTGCTTTCATTGTGTCCCATAGATTTGGGTAGGCTGTACCTTCATTTTCATTTAATTCTAAAATATATTTGATTTCTTTCTTTATTTCTTCCTTGGCCAAGGTGTCATTGCATAGAGTTTCGTTCAGTTTCCATGTGTATTTGGGATTTCTGTTTTTTTTTTCCTTGCTATTGAAGACCACCTTTACTCCATAGTGATCTGATAGGAAGCATGGGGTTAGTTTGATCTTCTTGTATTTGTTGAGGTCTGTCTTGTGTCCAATTATATGGTCGATTTTTGAAAAGGTACCATGAGGTGCTGAGGAAAAGGTGCTTTAGGATGAAATGTTTCATATATATATGTTAAGTCCAATTGGTCCAAAGCTTCAATTAGTTTCACTGTGTCCCTGTTTAGTTTCTGTTTTTCTGATCAGTACTTTGAGGATAGTGGAGTGTTGAAGTCACCCACAATTATTGTGTTAGGTGTAATATGTGCTTTAAAGTGTTAGTAAAGTTTCTTTTGTGAATGAGGGTGCCCTTGCATTTGGAGCATAGATGTTCAGAATTGAGAGTTCTCCTTGGTGGATTTTTCCTTTGACCAGCAAGAAGTGTTCTTCTGAATCTCTTTTGATGACTTTAGGTGAAAGTCAATTTTATCTGATATTAGAGTGGCTACTCTGGCTTTTTTCGAAAACTCTATTTCTTAAACAATGTGATTTGTGAATGGAAAGGGCCTACAAAATGATCATAGATAAAGACCTATTCTGAGAATCCTGTGGCCAAGTTCACAATTAAGAGCCAATCTTAAGGTAACAGCCACCTGGACTTTGGCCAGGTGGACTTCTTGCCTAAGACACCTGCATTTGTTTGAAGTAATTAGTATTGTCGTTTTTTAAAAATATTAGATTGGGTCCATTATCTCAATGAAACCACAAACTCAGCAGAAAGAGGAAGCTATATTTTTCTTGTTTCCTTGGTATTAGTTCCCAAACTCATGTTGGATGTTGGACAGATAGTCATTAAGTGAATTAATGGCTAGCCATTAAGAAGAGCATGGCTTCTGCCATTGCATATGGCATACTGTCACAGTAAATCTGTCCTCCCTTTCAGGCTTAGACATAAGAACCCATAGAACCAATGCTTCACTTGGAACAGAGGAGAAGGGAAAGGATGGAAGAAAGCATTTTCTTACGGATGAAACCACTTACTATTGTGTTTCGAATGTTCTGAGAAGAGAAGAGGCAGGAAATGATGAAAGACAGAATTTTCTCATACCCTGCCCACTTTCTCACAGGGCCAGCAGACTGCTGATCCTTTCTGGGTCACCACCATATGAAGAACAGCTGCAGGTTAAATGTGGAAAAGCTATGTCCAGTCTCACTGGGAAATAGTAAACATCCAACAGAACTATTATTAAAACCTCTGGAAGAAACAATGGCTGCTTACTCAAACAGGTCATTAAAGTTCATTTAAGCTCTCCTTGCCCATCAGTTGCTGATGGCTGAGTATCATGATTCTTACCTCGATCTGCCTTTTATCTTGAAGCAACTGAGTCATAGAAATTGAAGGCAGGAAACGAAAATTAAAACTACAAGAGGGTCAGTGAACTACATTTGAACCATCAGCTATTTTCATTACAAAATAACAAGGCACTAGGGAGGTAGCAGTTGATTTGAATTATCCACGTTTTGGAACAAACCATGATTGGAACAATGAGGCACTACTCCATTGTGCAAAGTACATGAAGCTATTGGTAGCCCCAACCCCCAATATCCACTTACTTTTCCAATTCATTTTAAAGAGAGTTCAAACACTAAATATATGTTGGCAAGTTAAGGACTTCCTCTTTTTATTATAAAGTAAAATAATTAAAAAGTTAATTTTTTAAAAAGTTGCATCTTCACTATTAGCTATCTTCTCATTCCTGAAAGGTACTTTAGCCTTCAAAGAGTGGAAGAAACAAACTATGCAAAATAATTTCTTGAACAGATCAGCATCTGCTCGTGCTCACTAATGTGGGCGAGTATGCAGGGTCTGCATGTGCCCTACATTTTATCTTCTGTGTAGTTGTAAATGGGGTTGTGACTCTGTGATGTTTCAGTAAACAATATGAAAGCACAAATTTAGAGATGGGTTGAAATCTTGTTTTGGTGAAAGAAAATTAGGTCCAAGGCTTCACACAACCTGGAACTCATGACTCTTTCCATGCCATGTACGTACACCACAAAGCATTTAAGTCTCCCAGAGCTTCAGAAAAAGTGTGCCATCCATAGAAGTTCTGGCTATAGTGACCTCCCTGCCCTTGAAAAGGAAAGGAAGACCTATGGAGCTTCGGTCAGCTGCTTTAATCAACTATCACACGCAACCAGTGCATCCCTAAGACAAGTGCAGTCACCTAAACATCAGAGGGAGAGGAGGGAAGGTGGGAGAGAGAGAGAGAGAGAGAGAGAGAGAGAGAGAGAGAGAGAGAATGCACAGTGAGTAAGGTCACTTGATTATGGGCCTGTAAGATTATAAATTTTGGTTGTTTAAACTGATGGTGTGTGATATTAAGTTGTGATAGTCTAGAAAGTGAGTGTAACATGTCTTATTCCCAAACTGAGGATGTAACACAGAGAGGGAATGGACAACCAATGATTGGTCCAACTCTAGAACTATCCCATGGGCAAGAATCACTTCCTGACACTATTAATGATACTCTGTTATGTCTGCAGACAGGAGCCTAGCATCTATCCTCTGTAACGTTACACCTAGCAGCCAATGAAGACAGATGCAGAAACCCCAGCCAAACATCAGTCAGAGCTCAGGGAGTCTTGTGGAAGATTTGGGTGAGGGATCAAGGGACTTCACAAGAAAAACTAACAAGGGTCAAATAACCTGGGTCCGTGGGGGCTCACAGTGACTAAACCATCAAGTAAAGCATACGAATGGGCTTGATTTAGGTTGTCTACACATTTGTAGCAGATGCAGCTTGGTCTTCATGCAGGTCCCTCAACAACTGGAGGAAGGGCTGCTCCAGAATCTGTTTCCTGCCTGTGGATCCTGTTCCCTTAAGTGAGCCACTTTTTCTGGCCCTGGTGGGAGAAGATGTACCTAGTCCTGCAGTGACTTGATGTGCCAGGGTACGGTGTTACCCAGGGGAGCTTCCCCTTCTTAGAGGAGAAAGGGAAGGAATATGCAGGAGGGGCTATCTGTGTGGAGGTGGGACTTGGAGGAAGGGTTAGCTGCAGCCAGGATGCAAAGTGAATAAATAATGAAAAAAGAACATAGCACAAAAAAATGAAAAATTATAGAGATTATGGAAGGTAGGGCAGAATATGGTGTCATTGATTCTTATCCTGCTATTTTCTTATGAAGAAAACATTTACTACAAATGGTTTGGCAGGCATAAAGAATTCAGTGGTACTTTTGGATTTATGTGGAAAACATGATTTTCTTATGTTTGTTTGATGTTTGTTTTCTGTAATAGTTAAGAATAGGCATTTATTAAAATTTTCCTAGGTGTTCTTTACTTCTTCTGGAATGGAAAAAGAGAACCCTTTCTTTGTTTCAAAATGATCTCATAACTTCTGTGACCAATGGCATTTGATTTGTCAGTTGTTAGAGCAGTGGTTCTCAACCTTCCTAATTCTGCAAACCTTTAATTCAGTGTCTTGGTGTGTCTATTGCTGCAAAGAAACACCATGACCAAAAAGCAAGTTGGCGAGGAAAGGGTTTATTTGGCTTACACTTACTGGTCATAGTCCATCATTGGACAAAGTCAGAACAAGAACTCAAACAGGGCTCCTGGAGGCAGGAGCTGATGCAGAGGCCATAGAAGAGTGTTGCTTACTGGCTTGCTTTTTTGCTTATGGCATATTCAACCTGCTTTTTTAAAGAACCCAGGACCACCAACCCAGGGATAGTCCCACCCACAGTGGGCTGGGCCCTTCCCTATTGATCACAACTGAACCTTGCAGCTAGATCTCACAAAGGCATTTCCTCAACTGAGAGTCTTTCCTCTCTGATGACTGTAGCTTGTGGTAAGCTGACACACAAAACTAGCCAGTACCTACTGTGTCTCATGTTGTGGTGATTCCCAACCATAAAATTATTTCATTGCTGCTTCATGACTGTAATTTTGCTACTGGAACAAATTATAATGTAATACCAGATCTACAGGATATCTGATTTGTGACAACCCCCACCCTCCAAATGTCTCATGACCCACAGGTTGAGAAGTGACGTGTTAAAATTTCAGGACCAGAGTACTAATCAATGTATTTCTTTTTCTTTCTTTTTTTACTACAGAAAATGGAAACCCATATTTGTCTGTGGACAGCTCATGGAGAATTCCCAGTGGCATGATAAGACTTCTTTATTGTGTTAACTTCAGTAAGCTTGTTTCTTGATGTTTCAAGCTTTACAGTCTAGCCACCTGATAAATACATAAACAGTTCATTTACTCACTTAATTCAGACATTTTGTTACCCATTTGCTTATTTTCTCTGACACTTGGTTCCAAGTGCTCATGGGAGACTATTGTTTATTGTTCCACACAAAACAACTGTGTTGTAGTATGGTGTACAGCACATGGAAGTTTTTCTATAAATATGGATTTATAAAATGTATCTGGAAGGAAAAAAGAACAAATAACTATAATTTGATCTAATGCAAGCCCATTACATTTTTCTTTGCTTTTGAACCAAGTCACATGGTATCCTAAATTTTCTTTATTGTCTCAGAGTTCAACAACTTCCTTAGAAACCTCTCCAAGTGTATTTATTCATATATATTTGTTCAGGGATAAAGGCCTTCTTGAAAAAGGGTGGATCCAGCTGCTGGATATACCAAAAATACATTGACAAAGGAAATGGACTGGATCGTACCTTAAGAATAACTAATATAAAACAGCCTTTGAGACATATGAGTGCAAAGATGAAAGCAAACACAGTGAAAGCTGAGGCGAAATTTTGAAATGGATGATTGACAAAAGGAAGTCTATTGGAAACAGAGGCCTTTATCCTGTGCAAAGCAAAAGTGGAGTACATCATACAAGTGCAGAAAAGAATCCTACATGTCAAAATAAAGGATGGACTGAGACAGCAGGTGTAGCATTTGGGAGCAAGGCGTTATCAAGCTGGATGGTGCTCAGAAGGGAGTTCTGGGATGGCTAAGTTCTAGCAGGTGGAACACATATTGTGCTCTCTGACTTAGAAGGAAGCGAGCAAGTTGAGGAACTAAGCTTTGCAAGTTTGGGTAACAACTATCTGGAACGCTTTAGTTACTCAACTTTAGCAACATTTTTTTTTTGTGCACGTCTCATGCTTTTTAGTGTGTGAATCTGTGTGCATGTCTTTAAAATATATTCTCTATACTCTATAATCTAAAACTATAATCTGAAACAAAAATTGTCTAGACTCTTAACTTCGAATGATGATGGAAGAATATAATTATCTAATCACTATCCAGTTTAGCTTTCCAATGTTTGTTAAGAGGATTCGATAGTTGAAATTCGAGGTGATAACTAGGCCTTCAGATCTGAAACATTAGTCTCCTTTAGGATGTCACTAATGAATGAACAAATGTGCAAATTACTAGATCGATGGGATGACCCCCTCACAAACGTTGCCTAAGACCATCAGAAAACACAGATATTTGCATATCAGTATTCCATAACAATAACAAAATTATAGTATAAAGTAGCAAGGAAAATCATTTGAAGTTTGGAGGTCACCGAAACTATATTAAAGGATTGCAGCATTAGGAAGTTTGAGAACCACTGAACTAGAAATTGAATAACACAGAGACTCCTATCAAAGCTCAGAGGAAGACTGGGTTTCTATGAAGAATATCTGTCCAGAAATATCTGAGTTTTAATTTAGTGTTGTCAACTTAGCACAAGCTATAATTACTTGGAAAGAGAGTCTTAATGAAAAAATTGACTACAGTGGGTTTGCCTGTGGATGTGAGGGACTGTCTTGAGTGCTTTGATGTGGGAGATGGAACCCTAAATGTGAATGGTGCCTTTGTGTAATAGCTCAGATAAAAAGATGAAAGGTTCCCTTTTCCCCCTTTCTTGGACATCATTCTCATTGGAAACTTCACATACCCCATTGCTGCCCCAGCTGGTAGCTTCACTGATAACAGAGCCGATTCTGTTTGGTTTCTCACGTGAACCATTTCTGGAAAACAGCAACTCTTTAGAAACCTTCCAGGTCCCCAACAGCAGATTGGAAATGCTAAGGTATCCAACCTAATGACCAGTTTCTTGTTACCTGTGTTGTGAGACTGCCTTTGTTGGTCAATCCCAATTATATTCTGAAATCCAAGCTAATAAAAACTATTTAAATATGGTGAAGTACCATGTCTACCTCAAGGCCCATTTTGGGAGAAGCAGGAAGAAAAAAATAACAAGGAAATTGCTGATCTATGTTTTGAAGTGATTTGTGCATTCAGATTGTTTTCGTCTTCATTAGTATGTTTAATGCTTTTTTGCAGAAGCCTATGGTGAAGCAGCAAAGTATAACATGTATTAAATGAATTTACACAGCATAACTGATATATGATTTTAAATCCATCAGAGCATGATGACCTTGTAATTCATATAATTTGTTTTAAAAGATGATTCTATGGTGGCCACTTTCTATCCTGTTAAATGGAAATCTTAGAGGGAGGTTAGAATGCAAATCGGTCATATCCTGACCCTTCACATACACAAGGGAATGAGTCTATCAAATCTTACCCCAGGAATATCCTTATGCAAAAGTTGAGAAAGGATTTGGAAAACCAGGATACCTCTTCATAATGCAGGAAGACTTAGACAGCTTGCATTAAACAATCTAAAGTAACTGGAAAACTAACCCTAGTTGATTGTCATCACATTGCATAGCAAAAATATAAATACGCTAGCAAAAACAGGTTTAAACTAAGCAAGCCTTGGTCTAGAAGGCTTTGTGGAAAAGATTATGAGCCTGAAGTGAGAATGTTTTCTTTGCTTCCTAAGGTATTTCAAGGTAAGAGACTCTCAAGTCTTCAACTGTTGTGGAAACCTGGAATCACCACCTTAGGCTTCTTTGTTTCCCATTAGAAAACAGATATTGACAGACAAGCCCTTCTCCCTAGGTATTATGAACAGAGGAAAATAGCTGTATGTTTTATCATCAAAGGCATGAAAAACGTTTATTAACTTTTTACTGTAAAAAACATTTGAATATGCTGGCCTTGTTAAGGGAGCTTCAAACGTGTTTTCTCAGGCTCACACAAGGTATACATTTTACGAAATAGAAATTATATATTTATATTTTTCTGTTACCCACAATGACTATTGTTACGTTTGTCAAAATACTCATGCTTGTTATTTAAAGCAAAGCTATGGCAAACATCGTGTTATTTTAACTCCATTTCTGATGTTTTACAAATGAGCTGAATTTGGGAGACTTGATTGGTTTGGCCATTGGCTTTGGCAATGTTACCTTTTAGACTTTGGGTGAAATGCTTCGCAACCTCCTATTTTTCTACATTTAAGATGGGACTACTAATAACTTCTTCCAAATGGTTGTAAGTTAGGGAGAATACATAGAACTTTGCGTGTATGAGACAACTGTTAAAAGTTATCTATAGCTGTTTAGCTTAAAGGCATTCCATAAGGAAACTTACATATTGAATTAGTCTTGGGATGTAGTAGTGAGAAGCTGTCATTGTCATTTTAAACTTTTAGAGATGGTGAAAAGCCAATGCTCTGATGAAGTAGTGCATCCCCAATTCATGGCAATGCCAAGTGCCAAGCACCAAGCACCAAGCACCAAGCACCAAGCACCAAGCAGCACATGCCAAACTTCAGCCTTCACTCCTTTGGCTGGCTCCCAACCATCTCCCCATCTGCACTTCCACATTGACCACAAACACCAAAATTTCAACCCAGGTGGAAGGTTAAAATGCTTGTTACAAGGAAGATGTTTAAGTATGACTTTCACTAACAGATACAGAAATATGTCATGATTTTATCTACTGTATCAGAGCATGCTCGATTACTTCTGACATGTGTGGTTAATCTCTTTCAGAACAGCAGATTGGTTGTATAATTTAAAGAAATCGAACTTAAGTTGCAGTGTGGCATTGGAAAAAAAGAAACAAACCTGAAAAGATTTTGTTTTCTGTAATTGCAAAGACATTGGAAAATGTAAAGAACTCTTCTGTCAGTGGATCAGCAGTTTTAATATTGTGAGACTAGCTATGCTACTCAAATTAATATATAGAATCAATATAATTGCCATCAAAAGTCCATTCTTTCAAGAATATTGAAACAAAAAGAAAAGCCCACATTCCATTTAGAATAAAGAAAGGAGACCCCAAGTAGCCAAAGTAACCCAAAGCCAAGAGAGCAATGTTGGTGGTATCAAAATCCACAATTTCAAGTTATTCTACAATACACAGTAAAAAAGAAGATAATATGGTACAGTCATATGCATGTGTATGTATATATACATATATGTATGTGTGTGAAATAATTCTAAATAGCTACAACTATCTTTTTGTTTTTTGCTTTTGAGAAAGGTAGAAAGAGTTTCAACAAATTTTCAACTATTCTCAACAAATAGTAAGGTGACTATTGCCCATACACATATAGGGTAATAATATCAGAGACTTCTCTCTCACCTTGGTGAACAATAAATTCAAAATAAATGAAATGCCTTAATTTAGGATATGAAACTTTGAAACTACTAGAAAAGTAGATGAAAATAGTTCAATTTTTAGGCAAAGGCAAATATTTTCTTAAATATACTCCAATAGCTCAAAAATAATATCAGAATTGATGATTACATGATACTCAGAGCTATTTCACAGCAAGGGGGAAAAAGTGAGAGAAGAGTCTGGTTATAGAATGGTAGAAAATGTTCATCTGACATATATTTAGAGAATATTAAGTTATAGAGGTATATTATTATCTCAGACATATACAGAACTGTAAAAATTACCAGCACCTGACTGAGACAGATGTGGATATTTCACACCCAAACATTGGACTGAAGTTGGGACCCCATGAAAGACATAGGGGAAGGACTGAAGGAGAGGAAGGGGAGGGCAACTGCATAGGAAGACCAACAGTCTCATCTAACCTGGATCCCTGGGAGCTCCCAGAGACTGAGTCACCAACCAGGAGCATGCACAGGCTGGTATGAAGCCCCCAGCACTTGTATAGCAGAGGACTGTCTGGTTTGGCCTCAGTGGGAGAAGATGCACCTACAGAAACTTGAGACCTCAGGGAAGGATGATCCCTGAGGAGGTGGGAAAGACTTTCTAGGGGGCAACAGGGAGGAGGAATGGGATGAGGAACTGTGGGAAGTGGTATTGGGAGGGGGAGCGATGGATGGAATGTAAATAAATAAATTAATCTTAAAAAACATATAAGTCAACCCACTTAGTAAATTTTCACATGAAATGAAAAGTTATTAAAAGATAAAGTAAAAGTGATCAATAAATATCTTCAAAAAATCCCTAACATTCTTAGCCATTAGGAAAATGCAAATCAAAACTACATCGATACTCCATTTCAGCCTATTTGGAATGGCTATCATTAAGAAAACAAACAACCAACCTTGTTGAAGATATGGTGAAAGATGAAACTGCACATAGTATTAGTAGGAAAAGATCTCAAATATCTAAAAATAAAGCTATCATAAAATCCACTATTCCACAGGGAAAACCACATATACATGTTTGCTACCACACTATTCACAACAAACAAGTTGTGAAATCAGCTTAGGTGTCTGCCAACAGGCAGATAGAGATGCAAAATTCCTGCACACACACACACACACACACACACATATATGTACAATGGAGTTTTATTTAGAAACACACACACACACACACACACACACACACACACACACACATACTGAAACCATGTCTTCCACAGGAAAATAGAGGGAGGCAGATAGCATCATGTTAAGGGATATGAGACATACTTAAGAAGACAACCATCACATGTTTCTGTCTTAATATGAAACTTGTATTTATACACATACACATACAAACACATGCATATACATATTTACACTCATACATACACATATACACTCATATACATGCACACATATAAATACACACACATGCACACACACACTACTTGAAGAGAACTATTTGCAAAGGGAGAGAAAGGAGAGCAGGAGAGAGGGGCCAGGAGAGGTAAAAGAGTATGAATAAGGTCATATATGTTTATATGACATACCTTAATGAAAGTGCTGTATGAAGCTTTTCACTTTCTATAATGGCTATGAGTCAATAATATTTTAAAGATTTTTTTCTTTTTAGAAGGCCTATCCCATATTATAAAGTATAGACACAAAATCCTATGTGGTGTTGTAAAATCATTCTACAAATAGTTCATTACATTTCTCTATGTTATTGAAAAATATATAGGCTTTCTGAGTATGTGTGTTTACATTTCCCCCCACTTTTACAGTGTGTATTTTGCGATGGTATTTAGATCTTGGTTTCTATGTGGTGGCTGGTGAGCACTGCTTTTTTTATGACAGTTTTTGGTTCTGTTAGTTACTGACTGAAAACTGGGCAGGAATTGTGGAAGAAAACATGAAGAAATATAAGTAAATGGTTCACTGAGGTTGTGGTAAAACCATTCATATTTAACCTATGTCTTCATAATTTATCATTGATAGTCGACATCATCTCTTTGTTTTCCTCTATTTTTTTAAGAACAATTTTTTGCCATGTAAGAATCAATACCCTTCCTTCCGGATACTTTTGCCTCACATAAAAGCATATATGTTTTTCAGTTAACTGAATATATATGCACAGGGTCTTGTCCATAGCTTACTCAATAATTATTGAATATGCATATAAGTCAAATAGTAAAAATACTGTAAAAGATAAGATGAGCACTCCCTCACATAAGTATTTTAATATTTATCAAGTAGTTTCAAATTCAAATTCGATTAATTTTAAAGATGACTAATTAGTACATATGATTTTCTGATTATTCTCTAACTCTTCTGAGGAGACAATTATATGTCCTATCAATTTTTTCTCACTGATATTGAATCAGGCTATGGAATTGTTTTGACCAAGCTAATTTTCATTGTATGAAGATAAGGAACACAGGGATATTTAAGGGTTCTTGAATAGTTCTGGACTTTCTTACTCTATTAAACATCGAGTAGAATGTTTCCAAGGAGCTAGTTTCTGCCACTTGGATGACGGAGTAAAACAGCAACTAAAATGTAAATCAGTTAAGAAACGTTTTTTTTTTCTCTGAAAACATTGTGATTCCAGAGTACTATGTTATTCTAGCAAAACAGTAAAAAATGGCTGATGATTATAGAAACCCACATTCAAATAAAGATTAAGATGATGCAAATATATCTTCGGCAGTTTTGTTTCATCCCAAATACAACCTCCTTTAACAGAGTCTCTTGCCCCATTTCCTTGCCCTTCTCCTCTGAGATGGTTGGTCTCCTTTGGTATCCCCCGACCCTGAGGTATCATGTTTTTTGTGAGATTGGGCTCATTCTCTTCCACTGAGGCCAGACAAGGCAGTCTTGTTGGGGAATAGATTCCACAATTAGGCTACAGCTTTAGGGATAGCACTGACTCCAATTATTGTGGGACCCGCATGATGACTGAGCTGAACATCTGCTACATTTGTGCCAGGGGCCTCAGTCCAGCCCATGTATGCTTTTGGTTGGTGGTTCAGTCTCTGAGAGCTGACTCAAGTCCAGGTTAGATGATTCTGTTTGTCTTCTGTGGAGTTTCTATCCCCCTCAGGGCCTTCTATCCTTCCCCCTACTCTTCCATATGACTCCCTGACTTTCATCCAATGTTTAGATATGGTCTGTTTCAGACAGATGCTTGGTAGAGCCTCTCAAAGGAAACTTATGCTCCACTCCTGTCTGCAAGAATAATACAATATTATTAATAATGTCAGAGATTAATAGTGCCCATGGAATGGATGTCAAGTTGGGCTGATTGTTGGTTCACTATTTCTTCAGTTTCTGCTCCATCTTTGCCTGTGTATTTCTTTTTATTTAAATTAGATATTTGCTTTATTTACATTTCAAATGCTAAACCCTTTCCATGTTACCCCACTGAAATCTCCCTATCCCATCTCCCCTTCCCCTGCTCACCCCCCCCCAATTTCCTGACTTGCATTCCCCTATTCTAGGGAGTCAAGCCTTCACAAGACCAATGTCCCCTCCTCTCATTGATGTCTGAAATGGTCATCTTCTGCTACATATGTAGCTGGAGGCATAGGACCCTCCATGTGTACTCTTTGGTTGGTGATTTAGTCCCTAGGAGCTCTGGGAGTACTGGTTAGTAAATATTATTTTTCCTCCTGTGAAGCTGCAAACCTCTTCAGCTTCTTGGGTCCTCTCTCTAGCTGCTCTATCAGGGACCTTATTCTCATTCTATTGGTTGTCTGTGAGTCATGAGTGTTTTGATCCACTTTCCAATAAGGATCAAAGTATCCACACTTTAGTCTTCCTTCATCTTAAGCTTCATGTGGTCTGTGAGTTGTATCTTGGGTATTCTGAGCTTTTGGGCTAATATCCACTTATCAGCTATTGCATACAGTGAGGGTTCTTTTATGATTGGGTTACCTCACTCAGGATGATAGTTTCTAACTCCATCCATTTGCCTAAGAATTTCCAGAGAACCAAATAACCCTAAAATGTTCAACATCACTAGTCATTAGGGAAATGCAAATTAAAACAACCCTGAGATTTCACCTCACACCAGTCAGAATGGCTAAGATTAAAAACTCAGAAGACATCAGGTGTTGGCGAGGATGTGGAGAAAGAGGAACACTCCTCCACTGCTGGTGGGAATGCAAGCTGGTACAACCACTCTGGAAATCAGTATGGCGGTTCCTCAGAAAACTGGGCGTGATACTTCCGGAGGACCCAGCCATACCACTCCTGGGAATATACCCAGAAGATTCACCAGCATGCAATAAGGATACATGCTCCACTATGTTCATAGCAGCTTTATATATAATAGCCAGAAGCTGGAAAGAACCCAGATGTCCCTCAACAGAGGAATGGATACAAAAAATGTGGTATATATACACAATGGAGTACTATACAGCCATTAGAAACAATGAATTCATGAAATTCTTAGAGAAATGGATGGAGCTGGAGAATGTCATACTAAGTGAGGTGACCCAGTCTCAAAAGAATACCCATGGTATACAGTCACTGATAAGTGGATATTAGCCTAGAAGCTTGGAACACCAAAGACACAAATCACATATCAAGTGATGTCTCACAAGAAGAAAGGAGTGGACACTGGTGCTAGAATGGACCAAAACATCATTGTGGGAGAGTACAAGAACAGTAAAGTGGGAGGGGGTGGATGCGGGAGCAGGGGGAGGGAAAAGGACATGTGAGACCTTTGGGGGTGGGGAACCAGAAAAAGGGAAATGAATTGTAAATATAGAATATATACAATAAAAAAATAAAAAAAAAGAAACCAAAAAAAAAAAAAAGGGGTACAGAGTTAAGTAAAGAATTCTCAACTGAGGAATACCAGATGACTGAGAAACACCTAAAGTAATGTTCAACATCCTTAATTATCAGGGAAATGCAAATCAAAACAACCCTGTGATTCTACCTCATACTAGTTAGAATGGACAAGATCAAAAACTCAGGGGACAGCAAATGCTGGAGAGGATGTGGAGAAAGAGGAACACTCCTCCATTGCTGGTGCAATTGCAAACTGGTAAAAACCACTCTGGAAATCAATTTGGCAGTTCCTCAGAAAACTGGACATAGCACTACTTGAGGACCAAGCTATACCACTCCTGGGCCTATACCCAGAAGATGCTCCAACATGTAATAAGGACACATACTCCACTATGTTCATAGCAGCCTTATTTATAATAGCCAGAAGCTGGAAAGAAACTAGATGCCCCTCAACAGAGAAATGGATACAGAAAATGTGGTACAATTACACAATGAAGTACTACTCTGCTATTAAAAACAATGAATTCATGAATTTCTTTGGCAAATGGATGGAGCTAGAAACTATCATCGGTGTATTTCTTTTAGATGGGACAAATTTGGGGCTGAAAGTTTTGTAGGTGAGTTCATGTCCTTATCCTTCCACTGGAGGAGGAGGGGGGAGATGATCTTCCTAGCTGCAGGAAGTGGCCTTTTCAAGGTCCATGTCTGCACTCAGGCATATTGACTAAGATCACCTGCATTGACTCTTAGGAGCCTCCCTCATCCCAGGTCTATGGGACTTCCTAGAGCCTCTCCCCACCTCCCCACCTCTGTAGCTTCAGATTTCCATCTATTCTTCTGTCCCCTGGCTCTCCTTCTCCTTTCTCCACACGCTTGATCCTGATCCCCCCATTCCACTCCTCACCCCCCTCCCACCCATTTCCCTCCTTCCTTCTGCCTCCTTTTACTATTTTATTCTCCTTCTAAGTGAGATTTAAGTAACCTTACTTGGACTTTCCTTCCTGTTTAACTTCTTTGGGTTTGGGGGATCTTTCATGGGTATCCTGTACTTTGTGGCTAATATCCATATATCTGTGAGTACATACTATGCATGTCTTTTTGGATCTGCTCAGGTTGATATTTTCTAGATCCATCCATTTGCCTGAATTCCACACCATCCTCTATCATTCCAAAGTATAGATGACAGAGGATGGCATAAGATGGACAGCCCTTTGCAACTGCACAGCTGCTTAGCCATTATCATGAGTGGATTGCTGGCCATTTCTTTAATTTCCGTTTCTGTGTGTAGCAACAATAATGTCAAAGCCATCTTAATGTAAGCAATGTGATGGTTAATCTTGATTGTCAGTTAGTGGGGATCTTGAAGCAACTGAGAGACATATGTAGATGGGTTGCTGAAGACATTTCTAGAAAGAATCAACAAAGGAGAGAAGACACGTTAACAGTGAGAAAACAGCATCCAGTAGTCTATTCCTATGTAATAATAACCGAAGAAAAGTAAATTTGGGGTTTTTTTGGAGGGGGGTCTGTATTGCTTTTAACTGGTGAGTGTATCCCTTCTTCTGCTGTTGGTGCTGCCACAGTCCTTCACTGACATCAGAATCCAACTTATTTAGCCTTCCAATGTCAACGAATACCAGGAATACTCCATGAAATGTCCCCATCTTCAGTGCTAGATTGGAACTGTTTAGAGAGCTTCATGCATTGAGGATTTTTGTGGTTCTTGGCATCTCCAGCAAGCAGATGGCCATTGTTGAACTATACAGCATTCTAACTAGTAAGTTCTCCTTTGTAAAATAACTACATCACACACACACACACACACACACACACACACACACGCAGAGAGAGAGAGAGAGAGAGAGAGAGAGAGAGAGAGAGAGAATGTAATCTGTCTGACGGAGATCAGAAATTAAGTCGGTAACTTAATTTCCCTTAATTCCAACTTCATGTGCAGGAAGCGAGTCATGATTGCACATTCCTACCTCAGTGCTTTGCAGAGCATGCTCTTGTTGCCTAGAAAGTCCATACTTTCTGTCTGTCACTGACTGGCTTATTACCCATCAGTTCTTAACTTCTTTGTTCATTCACAGATAATTCTTTTTTCTATTTTATGACTTTGACACTCCCTCAACTCTTCCCTGGTCCATGAGATATCCTATCTTTGTTTAACTCATACATACCACATGTCTCAATTATGATTATGCATTTGCTTGTCTCTCTGCATATTGCCTGATTTTCCTAGGACATATTCTCTTTGATCTTCGGTATCACTGACATTCTAGTTCTGACCATAATAAACAGCACTGGGTAGTGACATATACTTGGTAAAGATAAACCAAAACAAATACATGAAAATAATAACTCCTACATTAATGTGCATTTAATATGTGTAGGCTCTGGAAATCAGAAACTTTTTTCTACATTTTATAGTTAGAAATTGGAACTTGAAGAGCCGTCATTCCCAAGATATTCAGTTCTTCAATGGCCTCAGTTAAAAAGCACTGCATCTGTGTCTTTTCCTAATGTACATCCCTGTGTCTCACTCTGTATAATGAGTTGGCACCGAAAGAAATATTTATTTGGAAATGGCTTACCAAGGACTTATGCAAATATCACAACAGAAATGTTATTTGTAGCCATCTGATTTTCTCACATTTGTGCATGTACCTCAGTTAAAGCCATAGAAAATATTCAGCCTAGAACTCCTCTGTGTCTTTCTTGTATATTTCTGTACAAGGACTGAAAATTTCAAGTTTTTATACTGAATGGAATATTGAGATTGTATAGACGTCAACGCTAGATTTTAGTAATTCTAAAAATATACTGTTTGAAATGCACAAGGATAAAATGAGTAAAGGCTAGTTTGCAGTAACACTGGGCAGATTCCTCCAAATGTGATATATTTTCATGCACATTGTTGTTTTTTTGAAAGTCAGGGGTGAATAGGTTACCTTACCTAATTGTAAGCAGTTTGTGTTTGAGAAGGAAAATATATAGAAGGAATTAGATTCTCTCTACTCAATGTGTGGTCTGTGACTGTCTGCATCAGGACACACCAGGAAGTTAATAGAAAAGTAAACTTTCTGATGTCCCTATCTCAGACTGTCTCATTTGTATAAACCTCGAGTCTGTCAAGTCTGAGTTTTAACTGCTGGTAGAAGTCACAGATCCAAGCTGGAGAGATGGCCCAGAGTTAACATCACTTACTGCACTCAGGCAGCTCAGACCCCAGCACCTACTTTGAATGGCTCACAACCACCTGTAACTCCAGCTCCAGGGGCTCTCGCTACACTCTTTGGCTTCTGTAGGCATTGCTCATATGGGCACTTTCCCACATGGACACACACAATTTAAAACAAAAATAAATCTTAACAAAGAATTAACATTGTGGTATAAATAGGTTGCCAGGGAAACCCAGGATGGGTGGTGGTTGGAGGCTTAAATTTATCCAGAGAAAGCTTCCCCAAGAGTCTGAAATGTGACTGAGACATGATCCATGTGTAGTACTTTCTCAAGCAAGATTTGGAAGGAAAGTGTGTTGTAGAAGGAAGGGCAGAGGGAAGAAGGCAAACGCTCAGATGCATGTGGATTTCTGAGGGTGTCCAAATAGTTTGACATGTTTGGCACCATCCCAGAGTGATGGTCAGGATTGAGGAGGAATTAAATAAGTGACAGGATGTGAAAGCCCTTGAATTCTCCCACAAGGCATTTATCATTTCAAATGGCATATGGGCAGGGAAAAGGCTTGCTCTAAATTTTTTATAAAGATCTCTCTGCTTACCACGTGGCAGTTTAATTGGAGTAGTTTTAATAATACAACAAATAAACAAGGAATAATTATGAAATATTCAAGTGGCATAAAGCTGGGTGGAATAGTTATAGATGACAGAATCAAAGTTAAGTATGAGTTCATTGTATTTTGGTATTGATCACAAAATTAGGTTATAATTTATGGAAAAAAATATATTGATTTTTGCATTTGTGTATTTATGTATCTTTCTCTTGTGTGAGTGTGTGTGTGTGTGTGTGTGTGTGTGTGTGTTGCAGTTAGTTCAGAAAATGCATGATGAAGATTGACAAGCCAAAACAAATTTTCAAAAAGAAAGAGGAGGGGGCTGGAAAGATGGCTTGGTGGTTTAGAGCACTTTCTGTTCTTTCAGAGGACCTGGGTTCAGTTCTCATAACTAGCAAGCAACCATAACTTCAGTTTCAGGACATCCAATGTCTTCTTCTGCTCTCCACAGGCATCATATGTGTATATACTGTACATATATACATGCAGGCAAAATATTCATAATATTCATAAAATGCATAATATACATAAAGTAAAAAAGTCTAACTTTTTAAGAGAACAAAACACATTTACATTTGCATGAGTCTCACCTGCATTATGAGGACATAAAGAGCTACATTTCTGTGTTTCTAGAAGCAAATGCCCCGCCCATGTAAAGTACCTATTTTCCTAGTCTACCAACATTCTTGCCTTCGTCACTTCCTATTCCACCACTTGTTCAAAATACAAATCTGTTTCTCTCCCCATTTATACTTTTTCTCCCGAGAGACTCTTAATATATTGAACCTCTGACCATGCTTTCAAAAAGTGTTCCAACCATGCCCAAGTCTTTTTCTACCATGAGAAGTGGCATTCTAGTAAAATATTTCTTGTTCTTTCTTCGAGTCTCTAGCACACTCCCTGATTTAGGGCATTTATTATCAAAAAAAATGAGTGGATGGATGGATGGATGGATGGATGGATGGATGGATGGATGAATGGATGGATGGATAGATGGATAGATGGATGGATGGATGGATGGGTGGGTGGGTGGGTGGATGGATGGATGGATGGATGAGCAAATGGGGGAGTTAAACTAAGCACTGCTGTGAGAGACCTGAGGGAAACATGCAGACATTACACATCAGGCAATGGAATGGCAGCAGCGGCATGTCTTGAAACGAAAATATACAGCCCTGCTACTTTCTGCTCAGAAATGTGAATGGTCCATTAGTAACATTTTCATCCTGCCTACAACCTTCAAATCATATGCACACATGGCTAAGATTTTTCCCTCTTGAGTTTCTTTGCAGCCTTCTCTGTATTCTCTGCTGCCCCTCTTCTCTGCAGTCTGTGAGGGATCTGCGCCTTTCTCTGGGGATTTTCTCTGAGAGCAGTCACTGAAGTCAGGCTCCTGGCATCCTCACAGCTGGGCATCAGATGTTAATGCTGCAGGAGGGAGAAACATGTCTTTCTCCTATGTGTTTAGGTTAGAAGTAGACACAGATATGTCTTGGATTCTAAACTGAGAACACATGATGAAAGTTCTGTCAGTAGTCAGCATTGGGATTGCTGACTGATTTTCCTCATCAAGGCAGCCATTCCTAGATCCAACCACCATGACTTAAGGTGCTTTATTAGCTAGTCTGATCTTTGCTGGGTAAAACAAAACAAAACCAAACGTCTGGAAGCTCACCATGTCTTGTGCAAAATCATAGACACCAGGGGCTCTATTTGCAATGAAGAATCACTGAATTACAATTGGTGCCTTCATTTTGGTTAATCACCCCTCATTCCCTCACTGTCTCTGTTCTGTATCCTCTCCCTGCTTCAGCCCCTTGACCTCTTACAGAGATATCTACTCATTGGGATTCCCTGCTGCTCTATTCAGAAGAGCTAGAAAATAGAATGGGTAGAGAAAGACAAGGAAGAATCTGAGACTGGACATAACCCTTAGGTTTGCCCTCCAATGACCCACTTCCTTCAACTGCGGCTCATTTTCTCTTGTCTCTCATCTCCCAGTTATATCATCATATTATGAATCCATGAAAGGATTGGGTTGTTAATGAAGTCAGAGTCCTCATGATCCCATAACTTCCCAAAGCCCCATGGGCTGGCATGGGAGGCTTTCACACATGAGTCTTGAGAGAATGTTTTGATTGGAATTCTAAAACTGGCAACCAAGCCTTTTGCACATGAGTCATTAGGGAATATTTTAGATTTTCACAAAGTTAAATTAAATTTGGTTGGAAATAATTTATTCATACATACTTTCTATGGGTGTTACTGAATTTCACACAATCCACTTACCCCGAACAATTACTTTATAATGTGGAAAAGATACACCTTCCTCCAGCATTTAAGTGATTGAAAGCCTTCTAGACTCCTTTCATTAATAATTTTCCTTTTTCTTAACTAGTGGTATTAATACAATTTTGAGCAATAACCAAAAGGCAGAACATTGTTGGTGAGAATTTTGGAGCTTGAATATTACACAGAGGAGGGATATCTGACCATTGGAAGGGACATCTAATCATTGATTTTCGTTTTTGTTCTGTTCTTTGAGAGCTGTAAAATGGCATATACAGTAGCAGAAGGAAACCTCAGTGTGTGGGTGTGCATGTCCAGCCGATGTATCCGTGGAGTGCAGAGTTGAGCTACATGAAGGACTGAGGCAGAGAAATCTTCCATATAGCATGGTGACCCAAACAGCCTCGGTCATAACTAACAATGCAGATTTTCTCAGGAAAAAAAAAACCTGTAGAAAATAGGAAAACTTAAATATCTGAAATGAGTATGGATTTTTGAGGTGTATTTAAAAACATTAGAGATTTCTCTCTCCTTCTCTATCTCTCTGTCTCTGTCTTGTCTCTGTCTCCCTCCCTCCTTCCTCACCCCCTCCCTCCTTCCCTCCTCACCTTTCTCCCTCCCCTCTGCCTGGATATCTTGTGCTCTTTTGTCTTAGCCAAAGGTTCTTTCAGAATGGTATGCACTGGATAAGAGTGTTTAGCCAAAGCCTGCTGATTATCATTACTCTAGCATGAACTAATAACATCAGGGAAAAACAAGCCCCTGTTAAGTGGGAGATCTCCAAATCTTAGTTAACAATAAAGCTCCTGCTTTACTCCCTAGATGATGCTTTTTACTATGGAATTAGATAATTTAGAAAGACTTCTGTGAGTCCCAAGTGCCCATGAAATCTGTGTAATTACACTTACCTCACCATGCTGCTAAAATAATCAGATGTGTACAATTGGAAGACTTGTTTATATCTACATCCACAGAAGTTTGCATGCCCTGTGACTTTGTTTCTTAAGCCATCTGTGTGACAGATTTTTCATTTATAAATTGGATATCAGGCTACTTACTTCTGAGGGGTAAGTGAGGATTGCATGAATGGATGAATAAATGAATGAATGAATGAATGAATGAATGAAAGAGAAGTCTTACAAAATAGTAAGTAAATTACAAAACAGTACAGGTAGATATCTAAGTGCTAAAAAAAATACAGGTTTTTTTTTTTTTTGTCCAGACTATTCACTGTCAGTGTGTCACTAGGTTATTTCATGGAAAGAGAACACTGAATGCAAAGGTTTAAACCGCAATCGTTTATTTTATTATAGTTCAGGACATGATGATTCAGGAATTTCTGTTCAGAGATTAGTAGGGAAGAAAGCTGAGGTGCCAGCTGCACAGTGCTGAAATCTTAATAAAGAACAGCAAGAAGGTGGTTTGGGGTCTTTTGTGAAGAGGCTTTAAATCTCTGTCCAGTACTTTGATTTTATTGCAGAGAAGGTGAAAAGCCAGAAAATACGTAAACCAATTGGTCATGTGATCACATCTATGGTTTTAAGTGATGATGAGGAGTGTATAAAGAAAGCATTGTGTAGCTGGGCAGTGGTGGCGCACGCCTTTGATCCCAGCACTTGGGATGCAGAGGCAGGTGGATTTCTGAGTTTGTGGCCAGCCTGGTGTACAGAGTGAGTTCAGGACAGCCAGGGCTACACAGAGAAACCTTATCTGGAAACACCATCCCCCGCCGCAAACAAAAGGAAAAAAGAAAAAAAAAAAAAACAAACCAAAAAAAGAACTTTAATTCAGAAGGGTTAGCTTTGACAGAAAATGCAGTACTCATAGAAAAGAGACAGCTATAGGGCATGTTTGTGTAAAACCAACCCGCTGAATAAATGGAGTTGTGGATCAAAGGAAAATGTCAAAGTTGTTTACAGATTTAGATTTGTGAAGTGATTAAATAGTCAAATCAAAACACTAAAATGTGCACTTCAGAGGAGTCTATGTCTTCCATATTTGATGTCGCCAGTGTGGCACATTGCCTAGAAACATTTTTTTTTTAAGCAGGGAAGAGAAATAAAAACCCAGAGCTTTCAACTCTTGGGTCTCCCCACACTTACTATTAGACTGAGCATCAGCACCATGAAGGCAGGTGGAGAGTAGGAGAGTAGGAGAGAGTAGGGAGCTCCCAGAAAAGAGCAGATGATTGGAATGCCAGAGAGAACACCTCAGAGAAACAGGCAACCAGTTAGGAAGAATCAATCAGCTCTTCCAAAGATCCATGAACTATTTGCTGAAAGTAACCTCATCTCCCCACTTTCAAATGTTCTTTCCCTTGTTTAAAATTACTACTCCTTTTATACACACCTTTTCTTCCCCAGTTCTCCTCCGTGCCTCCCCCCCCCCCGTGACAATTACATGAAGGATCCTGACCTAGTGCCTTGGTGAATGTGATTCTAGTGACTTCCTCCAACAATGGGTTGGGGACAGCAGCCTTGCTAGAGCCTTTTCAATGTCTAGTCAATATCTGAAAATGACAAACTTTAGTTTAAAATGTTTTGAGTGCCATTATGATACTTATCCTTAATGTATTTGAATTAATAACTGCTGTGTGCATGTAGGAGACGCACAAATGCAGTTGTGTGGGAGTACTCCTAAGTGGCCAAAAGAAGCCAAACTTTCACAGTTATCTTTTCTTTGTTAATTTAATTATCTTTTAACATATTTACTTTACTCACTGGTCCCCTCCTGGTTGTCCACTCACACAATCCTTCCCCTGTACACCTTCACCTTCTCCTCTAAGTGAGTGGGGAAGCCCTGGCACTTCAAGTCTTTGTAGGGATAGTTACTTTCTCTCCCCTACTATCAGCACGGCTAGTAGAACATATCCCAGATGCAGGCAACAGCTTGTGGAATAGCCACCTTTATAGTTGTTTGGGACCCACATGAAGGCCAGGCTGCATATCTTCTACATATAAGTAGGGAGGCCAGAACTCACCCCTTGTATGTTCTGTGGTTGATAGTTCAGACTTTGAGGGCCCCAAGGGTGCAGGTTACCTGACTCTGTTCGTCTTCCTTTGGAGTTCCTATCCCTTTCAGGGCCCATAATCATTCCCTCTATTCTATAAGAGTTCTCTATACCACTCCTGGGCATATACCCAGAGGGTTCACCAGCATGTAATATGGATATGTGCTCCACTATGTTCATAGCAGCCCTATTTATAATAGCCAGAAGCTGGAAAGAACCCAGATGTCCCTCAACGGAGGAATGGATACAAAAAAATGTGGTATATATATACACAGTGGAATACTATTCAGCCATTAGAAACAATGAATTCATGAAATTCTTAGACAAATGGATGGAGCAGGAGGATATCATCGTAAGTGAGGTAACCCAGTCTCAAAAGAACACTCATGGTATGCACTCACTGATAAGTGGATATTAGCCTAGAATCTAGGAATACCCAAGATACAATCCACATACCAAATGATGTCTAAGAAGAAGGAAGGAGTGGACCCTGGTTCTGGAAAGGCTCAATGTATCAGTGTAGGGGAATACCAGAACAGGGAAGTGGGAAGGGGTGGATGGGGAAACAGGGGGAGGGAAAAGGGCATATGGGACTTTTGGGGAGCAGAGAGCCAGGAAAGGGGAAATCATCTGAAATGTAAATAAAGAATACATCGAATAAAAAATGCACATATTTCAAAAAAATAAAAGAAAAAGAGTTTCCAAGCTCCATCCACTGTTTGGCTGTGGGTGTCTGTATCTGTCTGAGTCAGCTGTTGGGTGGAGCCTCTCAGAGGACATAGCTCCATTCTGAAAACATAACCAAGTATCATTAATAGTGGTAGGGATTGCTGCTTGCCCATGGGATGGGACTCAAATTGTTCTGGTTATTGGTTGGCCATTCCCTCAAACTCTGCCCCATCCTGTAATTTTTGTAGACAGGATATGTTTGTGGTTGAAAGTTTTGTGGGTGAATTGGTGTATCAGTGGATCCACCGGGGTTCCTGCCTGCTAACATCTTCAGGTTTTATATTCCAAATGTAGTGAGTTATAGCTAATTTCGCTCCCATTGATTCTTGGGAGCTGGCCTTATCCCAGGTCGTTTTCTTCTTGGAGATGCCCTCCACCTCCTTACCTCCATCAGTTGCAAATTTCCATTCATTTTCATAATAACCATGTAGCTATTACTCCTGTCCTTCCCCACACCTGATCCTGAGGTCCCCATTCCCCTCCACTGCCTCTCTCCATCCCATTTCCTTCCTCCATCTGACAATTATGACTACTTTTCCCCTTCTAAGTGAGATTCAAACTTTTTCACTTGGGTCATCCTTCTTGTTTTACTTCTTTGTGTCTGTGGAGTATAGCATGGTACCTGTAATTTTTGCCTAATATCCACTTATAAGAGAGTATATATCATTCATATCCCTTTGGGACTGGGTAACCTCACTCAAGATAATATTCTCAAGTTCTAACCATTTGTCAGCAATATTCATGATGTTTTGTTTTTTAACAGCGGAATTGTATTCTATTGGGGAGATGTACCACATTTTCTTTATCCTTTCTATAGTTGAGGGACATCTAGGCTGTTTTTGTTTTACAGCTATGAGAAATAAAGCTGCTATGAACATAGTTGAGCAAGTATGTGTTATGTAGGTTTCTGTGGGTTCTGTAGATAAAACTCATGTTGGCAGACTTTTGTGATATTTGCTTTTACCCATCAAGCCATTCTTACTGGCTCTGAATTTGTTTTGAGTTATAATGCTTATACTAACTGTCCATATAAATTGCATACAAACAATTTAAAGAACCAGTAAAATTAGGATAATACTTCTCAGTTTGGCTGAGATGCAAAAATTAACAGATCATTTTGTCAGTCCCAATTGTATGAGAAGAATAATTCTCCAAGTGGAGTATACCATGTATTTTACAACTTGTTGAGCTTGACTTGACTTACCAAGTAATCCTCTCAAGAATTCTAGCAAATAGATTGGGTTGTTTGCTTTAAAACTCAAAGTTCTCTTGAGGAAAGTGGTCTCTTACAAAAGTCAATCTCATTATGTTGCAGTTTCAAAACAGTTTTCTGGGCCAAAGTCATGACAGAGCAGAAATGAGAATGGGCCCTATTAAATTGTTTGGGTAATGGCGTCATCCCTTTTATTAGGTTGGCTTATTTCTGCTTATTTATAAAAGAGAATACTGAAACACTGAGTACTGAGAAACCAAGGCAAGTGATCCACTGGATGTCCCTCTAGCAAAGGGACATTACATTAATTTATGTCATCTGTGTATTCTTTTTTTCTTGATTGAAGGAGCATAAAAACATTTGGTAATAACAGAAAACCTGGAATAGGTGTTAATTTTGTTGAAAACAAGGTAATTGTAGCTTCTCTCTATGAGGAATAGAGTTGCTACCAAGAAAATGGATGAGTGTTATTTCTTACATTGGTTTTTTGGAAAAAATATTATATGAGGCATACTCTCGACTCATGTCCAGATGCTGAAGCTGAGGGTGAATCTCCCTCATCCTGCCATGTGTGCCCACATAGCTAAACTTCAGACCTGTGTAACAACTGATCATATGTTCACAGTTTCGCTGTCTCATGTACATCTTACCAAATTAAAAAGTACAGGATTGTTTCTACGATTCTCTATTCATTCATCATTTTCATAGCCCATGGGGATGGATCAATCAGATAAGTCTTTTTTGTCTCAGTCCTGTTACTCATTAAAACACATTAGAGGATTAAAAACCACTTATTTATGTAATATATGTCCTGTAAACTTTGAAATGGCAGATGTAAATATTCTCTTTGTGAGTTTTGTACAGTGGGAAAAGGTTCTTCAACCTTTGAGTTGGTGTATGAAATTCTTACTCAAAGTTAGTGGTATAACACAAACACAATGAAGGGTAGCTCTTCGCTAATGTAATAGAACCCTGGTAGATAGCATCTTTTGAATGTCTCCACTTGTTTTCTTGTATTCTTAATTTGCTTACCAGCAACGAAAGAGAAGGGGAAAGTGATATTCACTTGAAACTCTGAGTTGAGCAATGTCTTATCCCTTTATCTCCAGAACTTCAGCAAAACTAATCACAGCATAACACCTCCATGCCACGACAGAAAACCTAGCTCCTAAACTGGTACACATAGTCCAGCATGAACTCCAGAAGTACAGGCTTTTGATGATCAATTGCAACCTCAACTATGGAATGCAACTTACATTGATATAAGCTATTGTATGTACATGCACATAAACACAATAACAGAAAATCTTTCTTATCTCTTGTCAGGTTCATATCACTATGCTAAAGGTCAATGTGTTTTATTTTACAATCAATATATAAAATCTATAACTATCTAATAAACTGTTTTCCTCAATTCAGGATACAAAACATGCTCATGTCCATTTTAAATTCAATTATCGGCCTTATTGATTCTTTATAGCTTTCCTTTATTGAAGCAGACTTTCAAAGCCTTTTACTTGGACCAAACCAATGTAGCTTCTCTGGCTAATAGTTAGAAAACAAGCAAGAAAGAGCTTAAACTATATTTATGCATTTAATATTTTTATCAGGAACTTCTACTGTCAGGAATCGAGCAGCATGCTGCAACTCTATGATCATTAACGGATTAGAGATGTAAAGGATTAAGTGGCTAAAACTACCCACTGTGGGATTGCTGTAGTCACAACTGATCAGCCAAATCTTCACCTCATAGTCAATCTGAATGTGTATTGCTGAATGTTTGTGGGAATTCCATGTGTTGCACAGCACCATTGTGTCATCAGTCAACTGATAAAGCATATTTTAATTTTAAACTTTTCTACTCCAGAGCCAAGATAACCATAGTATCACTGAATTTCCCATTTTCCCCACTTCTTGGTAGACCTTCTCCACATAAAATTTTTCAACAAGTTTGTGAGTTATATAATTCAAATAATGCCTAGTTTTTTCTTCAAATGCAAAGAGAGTGACAGATCAGATCAGTGTTGTAACTGTGGGTTGCTCTCATTGGCTTGTGCTGATGAAGACCATTTGGTATATAGCTCTACCAATTTTTACACTAATCATAAGATTCTGAATAATTGGAATCTAATAATATTTGATTTCATTTGTATTTATTTCTGCATACAACATCCTATATCCATTTTGCTACAACCTTACTATTTGGTGTTAGAATGGCTTTTCTCCCAAACTGATGGGCTTGTGTTTGAGAGTAGACCAACATGTCGGAATCTGGTACCAATCTGTAGGCTCTTAGTCCTTTCTGTTCACCCAACTATTGCAGGCTCTGAAATACGGGTGAACGTCAAGGGGAACACTGATCCTTACATGAGTTTATTCTCATCTCTGTACATTTTCCCCCAGTCTATGAATTTTTGTTCTGCATAATATCCCAACCAAGTTTTAGAATTTGTTTTCTTTATCGTTAAGAGTTTTGTTATACATTTACTGTAATGACTTAGTATAACTACAACTATCCAAGTGATTTTCCCAGACAAGCAAATATAGCTATATCAATATTGTATCAACAACAGCAGTATGTTGGCTGCTGGTAATTATAACAGTATATCATTTCCTCCTACATTATATACATTATATATGAGATTAATTTTTTGTACTTGTATCTCTGTGTTATGCTTGTGTATAGTTGCATGTGTGTGTGTGTGTGTGTGTGTGTGTGTGTGTACTTGTGGAGGACTGAGGTTGACTTTATGAGTCTTTCTCCATTACTCTCCACTCTCTGGTATTGAGGCAGAGTCGCTCAATTGAGCTTGGAACTTGCCCACAGAGCTAAATCTATCTAACAAGCTTGCTCTGGGGAACCCCAGGCTGCAGCTCCTGAACCGTGCTTACTTTTGATAGCACTTAGGACCCAGATTATCGCTCTGCCACTTGCTCACCAAGCTCTTGATTCACTAAGCTATCTTTCCAACACCTGCAAAATTATTTTTGAGTTATTTCATTAAAGGGAAGATAAGTTTTACAGAATTTCGGGGCTTTAGGTCAGCTGTTGTCAGTCTTCTGGTGAGGCTTTTGTAAACAGATGTCACTAATGTCATAAAAAAGGCTTTGAGTAGGGTATGCCTTCACAGTTTCAAAACTCTGCCACGCCCATTTGTTATATAAAAGTATTTTGCTTAGGAGCTTCTATGACCCTTTCTCTGCCTGTCTGCAGATAAAGACATTTTACTTAAGAAACCTTATCACATATCAGTATTGCAGATTGGGAATGTGAATTCTAATTTGAAATTATGGTTCATTAGGTACTGGAAGAATACAAGAAATAATATATTGGGGTTAAGAACTCAAAACACATTGGGGAAAAAAATGAATTAACGAGAGTGGAAGCCAGAAGCAATTATTTTCCTTTCAAAGTGAAAATCTGTATATCCATGTGTCAAAAAGGCTGGAAAGAAAAAGGGATGGAAACACTAGAGCCAGAAAATGGGAGACTGGGTCAGCAGGGAAGATGAACAGCACTTTCCTTCTTCCTCCAGGATTGGACAGCTGCTGGGAGACACTAATGTTTCCTTTCTGGCAGTAGTTCAGAATTAACTAAAAGTGCCAAAAATAAAGATGAAAGGAAAAATATGTAGACATTAAAACTGATTATCTTTCCCCCAAATAAAACAGATGTCTGGGGAAAAAGGTCAAAGAAGCTGACCGGAAGACAGAATGGGTGGTCCCAGGAGAGCCTGTGAGTCGTCATGTGGACTAGTCCAAGCTTTTGAAAGAAACTATTAAAATGAAGTAATTCAGATTGCTATACTCAGTGACGTGTTATCTGACGGTCTTAATGAGAAGGACCTGAGAGAGTGGTGAGTAAGGGAAATGAGAACAAAAACAAAACAAAACAAAACAACACCCCCCCCCCAAAAAAAACCCAGACTATCTTGCACTAATGATTTCTATGTGATAAAATGTAGAAGAAATATCAATGGCCATACACAAGCAGGAAACAGGAAACAAGAGGTACACTGCACTCCTTTTTACAGAGGGCCAGCACCATGCATCGTGATATCTCAAGAGAGGGTAGGATAGGTAGCCAATGAGGTGCAGTCACTGATATAAGTTAGATTTGGTGGAGGCAAAACTATAAAGAGCATTAGTGAGTAGAAATATTGGAGGCTCGCTTTTGGAGGAAGCGTTATGATGTCCAATGGAAAGGAACACTAGAAAATTAATTTCTAGCTTTCACAAAAAGGTGCTGGATAAGTGAGGTTGAATACTGGAGAAGTCAAGACTAATTATCAGTGCTATGAAAAGTATATTTTCTTAATATTCATTAAAATTAAGTACATAAAAGAGGAAGTTTTCAATTCTGTGTAATAACAGCATATCAGAAGGGACAAGAGTAGAAACCACAGGATTAAAACACCAGTGCAAATTTGTGGTTCTAGGGAAAAGAATCAGGATCACATATATATTTTATTATTATCTAGAATATAAAAAATATCCAAGTTCTTAATAAATATTTTACTAGGTACAATAATACATTTTTTTTAAAAAAGGTATTCTATGAATTGGATAAATGTTTCCCACTGTTCCAAAGCAACTTTCCCAAACATTTTGAAATTATATTTTCAAAGTTTTAAAATATAAATACCTTGACATTATTTTAGAACCAGTGTTCATATAGAAAATACTGAACTACCATATTTTATTGAAACATTAGAGCATCATGTTAAAAAATTGGAATAATCAGTATAATAAATCGTATCCTTATTTCCCTCTGTTGAATTCATGATAAATGAAAAAAATGCTTGAGGTCCTGGATATTGATTCCCCCAGAAGTTTTTTGCTGTTGATGATAGTTTTAGCTATCCTGGGTTTTTTGTTATTCCAGATGAATTTGAGAATTGCTCTTTCTAACTCCATGAAGAACTGAGTTGGGATTTTGATGGGGATTGCGTTGAATCTGTATATTGCTTTGGGCAAGATTGCCATTTTGACTATATTAGTCCTGCCAACTCACGAGCATGGAAGATTTTCCCATTTTCTGATGTCTTCTTCAATTTCCCTCTTCAGAGACCTGAAGTTTTTGTCATATAAATCTTTCACATGTTTGGTTAGCGTCACTCCAAGATACTTTATATTATTTGTGGCTATTGTGAAGGGTGTCATTTCCCTAATTTCTTTCTCGGCCTGATTATCCTTCACGTATAGGAAGGCTACTGATTTGCTTGAGTTGATTTTATACTCAGAAAACTGGACGTGATACTTCCAGAGGACCCAGCCATACCACTCCTGGGAATATACCCAGAAGATTCCCCAGCATGCAACAAGAATACATGCTCCACTATGTTCATAGCAGCCTTATATATAATAGCCAGAAGCTGGAAAGAACCCATATGTCCCTCAACAGAGGAATGGATACAAAAAATGTGGTATATATACACAATGGAGTACTATTCAGCCATTAGAAACAATGAATTCATGAAATTCTTAGAGAAATGGATGGAGCTAGAGAACGTCATACTAAGTGAGGTGACCCAGTCTCAAAAGAATACCCATGGTATGCAGTCACTGATAAGTGGATATTAGCCTAGAAGCTTGGAACACCAAAGACATAAATCACATACCAAGTGATGTCTGACAAGAAGAAAGGAGTGGACACTGGTGCTAGAATGGACCAAAGCATCATTGTGGGGGAGTACAAGAACAGTGAGGTGGGAGGGGGTGGATGAGGGAGCAGGGGGAGAGAAAAGGACATGTGGGACCTTTGGGGTGGGGAACCAGAAAAAGGGAAATGAATTGTAAATATAGAATATATCCAATTAAAAAAAAAAAGAAAGCAACCACCAAAAAAAAAAAAAAAAAAAAAAAAGAAAGAAAAAAAATGAGAAAACGGGTCTTAAAGAACTGAAATATCTCTTTTACTGATAACAAGAGTCTGAAGAGAAAGAGTTGACCCAGTTAAGTAGAAGCAATATTAACCCCATGAATATTCACACGTATAATTACAGTGAGAGAAAACGACCAGAAAAATTAAGAACTGCTAAGTAGGCTCCTAACTCCATAACGTTTGTTCTGTGGACGAGTAAACAGAAAATTGCTGTGAAGAACAAAAACCCTGTCCCATCAAGACTAGGTCCTCCTTCAAGCAAGAGTAAACCAGCTGTAAGTCAAGTCTCAGAAGATCTGGATGAGAGGTTGTGGAGGTGCCAGGTGTTCCAGATGCTTCTTCTCCATCCCCGGACCTTCATCCCCATCCCCATCTGACAACCATAGCTCCTGACTCTGAAAACCGAGAGCTACTTCTTTTCTGCATCTTTACTGCTTGTTGATCTTAGCCAACCCCATCCCCCATTTACAAGTTCTTTCTTGGTTTTATGGTATTTATTTACAACCTTATGCATTCTTAGGTATTGTCAGCATGGTCTTTATCCCATCATACATGTGAGTGAAGCAAAATGACTCCAGCTCCATCCTCTGGCTGCTAATAGGACCGAGAAGCAGGTAACAGAGCCTACAGTTTGGTGGCCTTCTGTAAAGACAAGAGAAATGGACTGAGCAGCAGAAAAATGTATGGCAATAATTATTCTTAATATTAAAACTCTGTGTAAATATAATTAATGTTGCTGTGAAGTGGGCTTCACATACATTATAGACCCTTTCAAGTAAGCACCAGGCAGAAGACAGATGATAACTGTGAGAGAAATAAAACAGAAGAGGCATGTGGTTTCCCTCAGCATTCCTGTAGGCACAATGGTTTTGAGCACTGTGTAAAGGTTATCCTTGTGTTACTCAAATGCTCTGCCATCATATCTTATTTCAATCCAGACATGGAGTTGTAATGCTTATGTCAAGAATCTCCTGTCTAGCAGCCTGATACAGCTGTCTCCTGAGAGGTTCTGCCATTGCCTGACAAATACAGAGGTGGATGCTCTCAGCCAACCATTGGACTAAGCAGAGGGTCCCCAATGGAGGAGCTAGAGAAAGAACCCAAGGAACTCAAGGGGTTTACAACCACATATGAGGAACAACAATATGAACCAACCAGTACCTCTAGAGCTCCCAGGGACTAAAGCACCAACCAAAGAGTACACATGGAGGGACCCATGGCTCCAGCCGCATATGAAGAAGAGGATGGCCTTGTTGGACATCAGTGAGAGGAGAGGCCCTTGGTCCTGTGGAGGCTCACTGCCCCAGTATAGGGGAATGTCAGCATAGGGAAGTGGAAATATCTGGGTTAGTAAGTAAAGGGAAGGGGTTGAGATAAGAGGTTTTCAGAGGGGAAAAGAGGAAAGGGGATAATATTTGAAATGTCAATAAAGAAAATATCTAATAAAAAAAGAAAGAAAAAAAGAATCTCCTGTCTCGTTTGTATAAACAATTCTTACCATTTTATTCTCTGTCTTGTCAATAACTACTAATAGCCACCCAGTGGCTGGGCAGAAGGGAGTATGACAGCTAGGGGAAGGAGGAGAGGGAAGGAGGAAGAGGCAGATCTGCCAGGAGCAAGGAGGAAAAAGCCCTTAGAGTTAAGTAGAACTATGAAAGACCTAATTGCAAGTATCATTGGGATCATGACTTGGAAGTAGCCAGATTATTTTAGGGTATTAGGATGACTGCCCAGGTATTGAGGGGAAGCATGGAAATAAGTCTTGGATCTTTCTGTGTCATTATTGGGAACTAGCTAATATAAAGAACTACAACAACTGTGTTAATTTACTAGTTACATTTATATTAAAAATAATTCACTTTACACATTCGCATCACTCCTACTATAAAAGCAAAGATGCCTAAAGATTATTCAAGACTGCCAGCCCACTTCTCTGCTTCCCATAGCTTCTTCCCTTCCTGCATCCCAGTGGCCTCCATGATTGTATTATCCCTTACGATCTGTGTACCAAGTTATTCAATCAATTTTATTAAATATATGAACAACATTTAGGCAAGATGACTGAGGAAATAAACTGTTTATGAAAAATACCAAAACCACATTATATCAGCAGCTAAGTAAGCATTTTGTTTTGTACAGTCTTCTTTGAATACTAAGCAAATTGACTAAACCTTTGTCTATGACCCTACTGTTGCTCATACCATATAAATTTTTATCTACATCATTTAAGTATTGTGCTTTATATTTTGCTAAGTAGAATAAACTAAATGATGATATATGCATACACGCATTCCTCTAAAATAATCTATGGTCGAAAAGATTCAATGGAAAAGTTCATGTATGGCATATAATGCCCTTATGAAAGTGTCCCCAATATATTCTCTTGTCACCTGTACATTACGAAAACACAGCAAAAGTAAAGGTGTCCATCTGAGCATTGATGTTAGACTTCTAAGTCTTTACAACTGTGGGAAATTAGCTTATTTTCTTCTTAGCAATCCAAAGCATGGTACTACAAAAGACTGAATAAAGGAAGATATCAAACAAAACAATAATTGTCTGACATAACACTGGATACCTCATCGAAATAAAATGTTAGATTGAAGTGCTTGGAAACTGTCTTAGGCTTACTATTTCTGTGATGATACACCATGACTAAAAACAACTTGATGTGGAAATGTTGTATTCTTCTTACTGAATCATAGTCCATTGAGGGAAGCTATGTAGGAGTGTTGCTTTACTGACTTACTCCTTACTGGTCTGTTCTCTTCCAGTACCCAGGGCTACCAGCCCAGGGATACTCCAACCCACAATGGGCTAAGCCTTGTCACATATATAACTAATTAAGAAAATGCATCACAAGTTTGACTACCTACAGCCATATTATATGGAGGTGGTTTCTAAATTGGGGTTCCTTCCAGTCAGATGACTTTACCTTGTGTGAAGATGGAATAAAAATTAGCCGGGACAGACAGTAACGAGAAAATTGTTATGTAAGATGAAGATCACTGGAACCATGGTGGCAACAGTTGGCATAGTAAGTGGTGAAAGAGTTGCAATGTTTTCATTGAAGAACAGTCACATTCTCTGATAGTTATATAAACAGTTTATAAGAAATTATGTGTAACTATTTTGTCTGCAGGTATGGTTGAATAGTGTGCCAGTGACTGAAGAGGGACAAGATATGGACCACTTATATTTGGAGAAATGATACTTGGTCTAGTAATTTAATTTTTGCCTGCTCCATGTAGTATCTTGCAGCCTCCTATATGTTTGTAGTAGTTGGTTTTCTCTTCATGTCTGCTGATACCATTCAGCTTATTTAGCATCCAGGAGGTGTCTATTCCTCTCCTTGATGTTTAATGAGCAAATATATTACTAGGGAACATAAGCTGTGTCTTAAGTGTTTATATTATTCAGTGTCACATTGGAAAGCATGGCGCTTGCTTTGTCCTTGCTGAATCTCCACCACACAGCATAAACCAGACTCAGAATGTTGTGGAATCAAGAGATTCCTATTCATTTTGGTCCCTGAATCTGTTTTTTGTTAGTTTGAAGGAAATAAAAGAGCAAATTGGGGTATGTTTCTGGCATACATTTTCTGTCACTTAATCGCCAAAAACTTACTCTGGGAAACAATTCATACTTCTTATTACTAAATGATAGATGTTAACATTGTCAAAATAAAAAATCGCATAAATCAGATCTTTCCCTGATCGCTTGGTTATTACACCCTTTTTTTCCCTTTCATTTTACTGGAAGTTTATTTAGAGAGAACGTCAGGGAATACATCCAGGCCTTCAACCATGATCTTCTAGTTCCAACGGACAAATGACTGACTCTCTATTTAATCTCGTTAAGAGGGTAAACAAATTCTGCATTGAGCTGGCTCTAATTTTCTGTAAATTAAAAAATCACCTGTAAGTATCCATCTCTGTCCTGGGTGGCTGCCCATGCTGACAAATGCACACATACTGGCTAGGATTAAGCTGTCACTCTGCATCCTGGTCTTTTTCCACATTGGAAATGTAGATTATCAAGTTAGACCTGTCCTCAAATTTTCTTGTTAAAGGGCACATTTTGCAAAATTGCGTATCTTAGAACACCCCAGCCTGAAAAGAACTTTGGAAAGGGTTCTCTACACCTCCTGTCAGATTGACACAACACTTAAATTACCTGTTGTTAGAGGTTTTAAACACCCAGCTTATCTTACTACAGCCTGCTTTTACAATGGAAGACCATTGTAGGCAGTGCAAAAGGGGAACACAGCATGCATGTTTTTAGTGAATGTTTTCCCAGAGACTTGTGTTGGATTGACTTATCTAAAAGCTAAAACTCTCTTACTGGATCTAATTGTCTGTATTCCTTTCCTCTTCATGGTGGAAAAGAGACCATGTCAGACATTGGGGTCCCCCTACATCCTGACACCATCACAGACTGGAAAACTTTGGTTTGTCTCTTTTGTTTTGTTTTGTTTTTTCTTTTTTCTTTTGTTGGATTTTTTTATTTACTTTTCAAATGTTATCCCTTTCCAGGTTTTCCCTCTGTAACCCCCTATCCCCTCCTCATCCCCCTGCCTCTATGAGGGTTCTCCCCCACCCACCCATCCACTCCTGTCTTCCTGCCATGACATTCTCCTACATTGGGTAATTGAACCCCCTCAGGCCCAAGGGCTGCTTTTCCCACTGATGTCCAACAAAGTCATCCTCTGCCACATATGCAGCCAGAACTATGGGTCCCCCCCATGTGTATTCTTTGGTTGATGGCCAGTCCCTGGGAGCTACTAGGGGTCTGGCTAGTTGACACTGTTACTCCCAGCATGGGGCTACAAATCCCCTCAGATCCTTCAATCCCTTCTCCAACTCCTCCATCAAGAACCCTGCACTCAGTCCAATGGCTGAGAGCATCTGCCTCTGTATATGTCTGTCTATCTATCTCTCTATCTATCTATCTATCTCTCTATCTATCTATCTATCTATCTATCTATCTATCTATCTATCTATGAGTGTGTATGTGTGTATGTGTGTGTGTGTGTGTGTGTGTGTGTGTCTAGAAGAGCCTCTCAGAGTCAGCCAGCTCAGGTTTCAGTCAACAAGCACTTCCCTGCATCCACAATAGCAACTTTGTTTAGTGATTGTATATGGGATGAATCCCCAAGTGGAGCAGTTTCTTGATGGCCTTGTCTTCAGTCTCTGCTCCACATGTCTCCATCTTTCCTCCTCTGAGTATTTTGTCCCCCCTTCTAAGAAGCACTGAAGCATCCACACTTTGATCTTCCTTCTTCTTGAGCTTCATATGCACTGAGAATTGTATCGTGGGTATTTGGAATGTGCCTACTTACCTCATGTGACTGCTCTGAAAACTGTATAACTAGGTAACTTTTGGACAGTGATACAGGTTATACAAGTGCAAAATATAATCGCAATGTTTTCTGATAATTTTTATTACATCTTAAAGATGTTAAGGCTGACTTTGTCTGAAGCCATAGGAGTTGGAGCTGTGATAATGGATCCTGAGATAGGATAGAATGGATTCCACTCTGACTTCAGTCAGGACAAGGGTAAGTGACAATCCTGGCACAGAATAGACCTCAGAGATGGAGGATTAATTAAGAAGCAATATTAAGTATTAGGGTTCCCTGATTAAATGGGATTTGTAAGACAGTTGCTGAAGCCAGTTTTGGATGATGACATGTAGCTGCATGTGTAGTGAGAGACTCTGTTTCAAGTAAATAAAATGGAGAATGGCAGATAAATATGCCTGAGATTCTCCTATGACATGTTCTAGCATGTACACGGGCATGTACACATTCCATGTATTTGCACACATCATATACTTGTGAATCACATTATTCACAAGTTAAAACAAAGTAAAATAAATCTAATAACATGTTTATTTAGCCCACTATACCCAAAATATTAATATAAGGTAATATTTTAAGGTAATTATACAATCAACAAACTGATGACATATTCTGTTCTCTTTTTTTGTGCCAAGTTTTTGAAATCTAGTGTGTATGCTATAACAATAGTATGTCTCTATTCAGATACATGTCAAATTCCTCAAAGCAGAGTCATTCTTGTGACCTTTTAAAAGCATTGTTGTCAGTATAACATTATTGTGCTTATTCCTGTAAATGTGAGAAACCTAGTTAGGCCTACCAGTTTACACATGATATGCACACATTTTAATGGCTGCACTCTAAGAAAGTATAAATATTGAACACTGTTTGTTAATAGTACATTTCCAAATTATGAACTGTGCTATAAATAGTCTTTATTTGGATGCATATATAATATTTATCACAGCTATATTATTTTCAGGTTAAATTATTTGAAATATAATTTTCAAGCCAGAATACTCTAAAAACTACTTTAACAATGACATTAGAAATTATCCACAATAAAGGAACAGCTATTTTATTGGATGTGCCATGTGGTAGCAGTGATGATTCCATTCTTAAATCTCAGTACCATTTCTTTAGAGGTAAAGGGCAGGGATTGACTCAGTCACTTTTATTTATATGGCAAGTTTGAAGTCAGTCTGAGCTACATGAGACTCTGTCATAGAAAAAAATATATATAGGTTTAAATAATTTTACATTTCATGAATGATATCTGTATTATTTTTATTTTTATTTTGATGTGAGTGTCTCTCTGTGTGTGTACGTGTGTGTTAGTATATGCTTGTGAATACAGGTACCTGGGTAACCCAAAAGATTCTGGACTGGATTTATGGGCAATTTTGATCTATACAATATGGGTGCTGGGAATCAAAGTCCTCTATAAAAGCAGCAGATCCTCTTAATCATGAGCTATATCTTTAGCTTCTTTTTTGTTATTTTAAATGCTTTGACATTTTCATGTTAGTAATAAACCTATAAATTTTAAGGTTATTCTCATGAAAACACCATTGTAATGAAAAGATAATCAATGTATCCATAAATGTTCCTACTACAGTGAGAATTTTTATTTTCTTTTTTTTTGTAATTTATATTTATTTTTTTGATTTTTTTATTGTATATATTCTATATTTACAATTCATTTCCCTTTTTCTGGTTCCCCACCCCCAAAGGTCCCACATGTCCTTTTCCCTCCCCCTGCTCCCGCATCCACCCCCTCCCACTTTATTGTTCTTGTACTCTCCCACAATGATGTTTTGGTCCATTCTAGCACCAGTGTCCACTCCTTTCTTCTTGTGAGACATCACTTGATATGTGATTTGTGTCTTTGGTGTTCCAAGCTTCTAGGCTAATATCCACTTATCAGTGACTGTATACCATGGGTATTCTTTTGAGACTGGGTCACCTCACTTAGTATGACATTCTCCAGCTCCATCCATTTCTCTAAGAATTTCATGAATTCATTGTTTCTAATGGCTGAATAGTACTCCATTGTGTATATATACCACATTTTTTGTATCCATTCCTCTGTTGAGGGACATCTGGGTTCTTTCCAGCTTCTGGCTATTATATATAAGGCTGCTATGAACATAGTGGAGCATGTATCCTTATTGCATGCTGGTGAATCTTCTGGGTATATTCCCAGGAGTGGTATGGCTGGGTCCTCCGGAAGTATCACGCCCAGTTTTCTGAGGAACCGCCATACTGATTTCCAGAGTGGTTGTACCAGCTTGCATTCCCACCAGCAGTGGAGGAGTGTTCCTCTTTCTCCACATCCTTGCCAACACCTGATGTCTTCTGAGTTTTTAATCTTAGCCATTCTGACTGGTATGAGGTGAAATCTCAGGGTTGTTTTAATTTGCATTTCCCTAATGACTAGTGATGTTGAACATTTTTTAAGGTGTTTCTCAGCCATCCGAATTTCTTCAGGTGAAAAGTCTCTGTTTAGCTCTGTACCCCATTTTTGGATAGGGTTATTTGGTTTTCTGGGGTCTAACCTCTTGAGTTCTTTGTATACATTGGAGATTAGCCCTCTGTCGGATGTGGGGTTGGTGAAGATTTTTTTCCCAATTTGTTGGTTGCCGATTTATCCTTTTGACAGTGTCTTTTGCCTTACAGAAACTTTGTAGTTTTATGAGGTCCCATTTGTCTATTCTTGCTCTTAGAGCATAAGCAATTGGTGTTCTGTTCAGGAATTTTTCCCCTGAGCCAATGTCCTCAAGGGTCTTCCCCAGTTTCTTTTCTATTAGTTTTAGTGTGTCTGGTTTTATGTGGAGGTCTTTGATCCACTTGGAGTTGAGCTTAGTGCAAGGAGATAAGAGTGGATCAATTCTCATTCTTCTGCATGTTGACCTCCAGTTGAGCCAGCACCATCTGTTGAAAAGGCTATCTTTTTTCCACTGGATGTTTTCAGCTCCTTTGTCGAAGATCAATTGGCCATAGATGTATGGGTTCAATTCTGGGTCTTCGATCCTATTCCCATCAAAATCCCAACTCAGTTCTTCATAGAGCTAGAAAGAGCAATTCTCAAATTCATCTGGAATAACAAAAAACCCAGGATAGCTAAAACTATCATCAACAGCAAAAGAACTTCTGGGGGAATCAATATCCCGGACCTCAAGCAATATTACAGAGCAGTGGTATTAAAAACTGCATGGTATTGGTTCAGTGACAGGGAGAATTTTTATTTTCAATGACAGATTTCTTACATGTGTCATGTGTTGTCATTCATGGTAAGGCATGCAATTCAATAGCTTCATTGTTCTCACAGAGTCATGTCATGTTCCTCACAACTTAATTTAAAAATGCTTTCATCATGGAAATCATAGAATTTCAGCAAATTCTAACAATCACTCTTCTGTTTCCTTTACCACTCATCATGGTCAATTACTTAAGTGTTTTCTCTGTCTGTAGATTATTCCATGCTGAACACTTGGAACATAATCTATATACCATGACTAATTTCATTTTTTACTGGATATTTTTTATTTACATTTCAAATGTGATTCCCTTTCTCGGTACCACCCTCAGGAAACCCCCATTCCTCCCCCTTCCCCCTACTTCTATGAGGGTGTTCCTCCACCAACCCATCCACTCCTGCCTCCCCGCCATCAAATTCCCCCACCCAGGTGCATTGAGCCTTCACAGGACCAAGGGTCTCTCCTCCCATTGATGCTCAACAAGGCCATCCTCTGCTACATATGCGACTGGAGCCATGGGTCCCTCTATGTGTACTCCTTGGTTGGTGGCTTTGTCCCTAGGAGCTCTGAGGGGTCTGCTTGGTTGATATTGTTGTTCTTTCTACGGGGTGGCAAAACCCTTTGGTTCCTTCAGTTCTTTCTCTAACTCCTCCATTGGGGACCCTGTGCAAGTCATCCAACTCTGTATTTGTCCAGGCTCTGGCAGAGCCTCTCAGGAGACAGTGATATCTGGATCCTTTCTGCAAGCACTTCTTGGCATCCACAATAGTGTCTGGGTTTGGTGGCTATATACAGGATGGATCCCCACATGGGGTAGTCTCTGGATGGCCTTTCCTTCAGTTTCTGCTCAACATTTTGTCTCCATATTTCTCCCATGAGTAGTGAGTATTTTGTTTTCTTTTCTAAGAAGGACCAAAGCACCCACACTTTGGTATTCTTTCTTCTTGAACTTCAAGTGGTCCATGAATTGTATTTTAGATATTCTGAGCTTTTGGGCTAATATCCACTTATTTGTGAGTGTATTATGCGTATGTTCTTTTATGACTGGGTTATCTCACTCAGGATATTTTCTAGTTCCATCTATTTGCCTAAAAATGTCATGAATTCATTGTTTTTTAATATCTGAGTAGTATGCCATTGTGTAAATATACACATTTTTCTGTATCCATTCCTCTGTTGAAGGACATCTGGGTTCTTTCCAGCTTCTATCTATTATTTATTAAGTTGCTATGAACATAGTGGAATATGTGTCCTTGTTATATGTTGGATAACCATTTGGGTATATGCCAAACGGTTCTAAGGTAATACTATTTCCAATTTTCTATGGACATGCCAGACTGATTTCCAGAGTGGTTGTACCAGCTTGCAATAAAATCACCCAGTGGGAAAAAGTCAGCATTTTTTAACAAATGTTGCTGGTTCAACTGGAATGTAGAAGAATGCAAAGCAACCCATTCATAGCTCTTTGTACAAAGCTTAAGTACACGTGGCTCAAGGACCTCCACATAAAACCAGATACAGTAAATCTAATAGAGGATAAAGCAGGGAAGAGCCTTGAACATATGAGCACAGGGGAAAAATTCCTGGACAGAACACCAATAACTTATGCTCTAAAATCAAAAATTCGGCTTCCTGCAGGCAGCTGCCATCTTGCCTGCAGCTTCCCATCCAGCTGGTGGTGGGGAAGCCGGACCCAGCCAGCTTCCCAGGTGCTCAGACCCAGCCGGTGGCGGAACCAGGTACCCGAGACAGCCCGAGTTTAAGACCTTCGGGGACTCAGGCGTGGAACGGGAGCTGCGCACAGAGTAGTGGTTTGGGGCACAGCAGCCGAGCCTGCGCTCTGCGCTCATGGGGCGGACCCTGAGCTCCCTGCAGGCAGCTGCCATCTTGCCTGCAGCTTCCCATCCAGCCGGTGGCGGGGAAGCCGGACCCAGCCAGCTTCCCAGGTGCTCAGACCCAGCTGCTGCAGATACTAGGTACCAGAGACAGCCCGAGTTTAAGACCTTGGGGACTCAGGCCTGGAGTGGGAGTTGGGCACAGAGTAGCGGTTTAGGGCACAGCGGCCGAGCCTGTGCTCTGCTCTCCCGGGGCAGACCCCGAGCTTCCTGCAGGCAGCTGCCATCTTGCCTGCAGCTTCCCATCCAGCAGGGAAGCCGGACCCAGCCAGCTTCCCAGCAGCTTTGGACCAGCAGGCGGAACCAGATAACTGAGATATCCCAACTTTAAGACCCCTGGGGAAACAGGATACCAGACAGCAAACCCTAAGCAGGAGCAGTGCAGAGCAGCCGCCCAACAGGCGGAACCAAGTACCTGGGATATACTGAGTTTAAGACTTCAGGGGACTCAGGCCACCTGTCAGCAATCTGTGAGCAGGAGCCCCGCAACACAGTGGTTCAGGTGCCCCAGTGGCTGGGAAATAGCCTTACAAGCCCACAGGAGGGTCAAGCACCAGCTAGTATCCACAGGACCAACTAACACCAGAGTTAACGAGATGGCAAAAGGCAAACATAAGATCGCTACTAACAGAAATCAAGGCAGTATGGTGGCATCCGAACCCAGTTCCCCGACAGCAATAAATCTTGGATACCCCGAAACACCAGAAAAACAAGACTCAGATCTAAAATCACTGGTCAGGATGCTGATAGAGGAACACTTAGATAAATCTCTTAAAGTAATACATGAGAAAATAGATCAAAAGCTAGAAGCCATTACAAGGCAAACACAATTAAATCTTGGATATCTCAACACACCAGAAAAACAAGACTCAGATCTAAAATCACTGGTAAAGATGCAGATTGAGGATCGCTTAGATAAATTTCTTAAAGTAATAGAGGAGAAAATAGATCAAAAGCTAAAAGCCCATACAAGGCAGACACAAAAATCACTTAAAGAAATCCAGGAGAATATGGAGCAAAAAATGAATCCCAATAAGGGGGAGAAACAAAAATCACTTAAAGAAATACAAGAGAACATGGGTCAACAAGTAGAAGTCATAAAACAGGAAACACAAAAATCCCTTAAAGAATTACAGGAAAACACAAACAAGCAACTGAAAGATCTGAGCAAAACCATACAAAATCTAAAAACAGAAGTAGAAACAACTAAGCAATTGCAAAGGGAGACAACGTTGGAGATAGAAAACCTTGGGAAGAAATCAGGAGTCATAGATGCAAATATCAACAATAGAATACAAGAGATAGAAGACAGAATCTCAGATGCTGAAGATACCATAGGAACCATGGATTCAACAATTAAAGAAAATGCAAAATGCAAAAAGCTGGTAACCCAAAACATTCAGGAAATCCAGGACACAATGAGAAGACCAAACCTAAGGATTATAGGGATAGATGAGAATGAAGATCTACAACTTAAAGGGCCAGCAAATATCGTCTACAAAATTATGGAAGAAAACTTCCCCAACCTAAAGAGAGAGATGCCCATGAATATACAAGAAGCCTATAGAACCCCAAATAGACTGGACCAGAACAGAAATACTTCCCGTCACATAATAATCAAAATCACAAATGTACTAAACAAAGAAAGAATATTAAAGGCAGTAAGAGAAAAAGGACAAGTAACATATAAAGGAAGACCTATCAGAATTACACCAGACTTCTCACCTGAGACCATGAAAGCTAGAAGATCCTGGGCAGACCTCATGCAGACCCTAAGAGAACACAAAGTTCAGCCAAAACTACTATACCCAGCAAAACTCTCAATTGCCATAGATGGGGAAACCAAGGTATTCCACGACAAAACCAAATTTGCAAGATACTTATCTACAAACCCAGCCCGACAAAGGATAATAGGGGAAAAATACCAACACAAGGGGGGAAACTACACCCCAGAAGAAACAAGATAGAAACCCCATCTCATCCAACCCAAAAGAAGAGAACCACTCAAATACAAAATAATAATAATAATAATAATAATAATAATAATAATAATGCCCAAAATGTCAGGAAGTAATAATTACTATTCCTTAATATCTCTTAATATCAATGGACTCAATTCCCCAATAAAAAGACACAGACTAACAGACTGGATACGGAAACAGGACCCTACATTTTGCTGCATACAGGAAACACATCTTGGTGTCAAAGACAAACACCACCTTAGATTAAAAGGCTGGAAGACAGTTTTACAAGCAAATGGTCCCAGGAAACAAGCCGGAGTAGCCATTCTAATATCAGATAAAATTGACTTTCAACCTAAAGTCATCAAAAGAGACACAGAAGGTCACTTCCTGCTTGTCAAAGGGAAAATCCACCAAGAAGAATTCTCAATACTGAACATCTATGCGCCAAATGTAAGGGCACCCTCATTCGTAAAAGAAACTTTACTAAAGCTTAAAGCACACATCGCACCTAACACAATGATTGTAGGTGACTTCAACACTCCACTCTCCTCAATGGACCGATCAGGAAAGCAGAAACTAAACAGGGACACAGTGAAACTAATTGAAGCTTTGGACCAATTGGATTTAACAGATATATACAGAACATTCCATCCTAAAGCAAAAGAGTATACCTTTTTCTCAGCACTGCATGGTACCTTCTCAAAAATTGATCATATAATTGGTCACAAGACAGACCTCAACAAATACAAGAAGACCGATCTAATCCCATGTCTCCTATCAGATCACTATGGAGTAAAAGTGGTCTTCAATAGCAAGAAGAACAACAGAAAGCCCACATACACATGGAAACTGAACAATACTCTACTCAATGACACCTTGGTCAAGGAAGAAATAAAGAAAGAAATCAAAGACTTTTTAGACTTCAATGAAAATGAAGGTACAACCTACCCAAATCTCTGGGACACAATGAAAGCAGTACTAAGAGGAAAACTCATAGCCCTGAGTACCTCCAAAAAGAAACTGGAGAGAGCATACACTAGCAACTTAACAGCACACCTGAAGGCCCTGGAACAAAAAGAAGCTAACTCACCCAGGAGGAGTAGAAGAGAGGAAATCATCAAACTAGGGGCTGAAATCAATCAAGTAGAAACAAAGAAACCATACAAAGAATCAACAAAACCAAGAGCTGGTTCTTCGAGAAAATCAACAAGATAGATAAACCCTTAGCTAGACTAAACAAAGGGCACAGAGACAGTATCCAAATTAACAAAATTAGAAATGAAAAGGGGGCTAGAACAACAGAAATGGAGGAAATTCAAAAGATCATCAGATCCTACTACAAAGGCCTATATTCAAAACAACTGGAGAATCTGGAGGAAATGGACAATTTCCTAGACAGATACCAAATACCAAAATTAAATCAGCATCAAGTAGATCAGCTAAATAGTCCCATAATCCCTAAAGAAATAGAAGGGGTTATAGAAAGCCTCCCAACCAAAAAAAGTACGGGACCAGATGGTTTTAGTGCAGAATTCTACCAGACCTTCAAAGAAGACTTAACACCAATACTCTTCAAACTATTCCACAAAATAGAGACAGAAGGGACACTGCCCAACTCGTTCTTCGAAACCACAATTACACTGATACCTAAACCACAAAAAGATCCAACAAAGAAAGAGAACTACAGGCTAATTTCTCTTATGAATATTGATGCAAAAATACTAAATCAAATTCTTGCCAACCGAATCCAAGAGCATATCAAAACGATCATTCACCATGATCAAGTAGGCTTCATTCCAGGGATGCAGGGATGGTTCAATATATGGAAATCCATCAATGTAATCCACTACATAAACAAACTAAAAGAAAAAAAACCACATAGTCATCTCATTAGATGCTGAAAAAGCATTTGACAAAATTCAGCATCCTTTCATGCTAAAAGTCTTGGAAAGAGCAGGAATTCAAGGCCCATACCTAAACATAGTAAAAGCAATCTACAGCAAACCAGTAGCCAACATCAAAATAAATGGAGAGAAACTTGAAGCAATCCCACTAAAATCAGGGACTAGACAAGGCTGCCCTCTCTCTCCATATCTTTTCAATATAGTACTTGAAGTTCTAGCGAGAGCAATTAGACAACATAAGGAAGTCACAGGGATACAAATTGGAAAGGAAGAAGTCAAAGTATCATTATTTGCAGACGATATGATAGTCTACTTAAGCGATTCAAAAAAACTCCACCAGAGAACTTCTACAGCTGATAAACAACTTCAGCAAAGTGGCTGGTTATAAAATTAACTCAAGCAAATCAGTAGCCTTCTTGTGCACAAAGGACAAGCAGGCTGAGAAAGAAGTTAGGGAAATAACACCCTTTACAATAGCCACAAACAACATAAAGTACCTTGGCGTAACTCTAACCAAACTAGTGAAAGATCTGTATGACAGGAACTTCAAGTCCTTGAAGAAAGAAAGTGAAGAAGACCTCAGAAGATGGAAAAATATTTCTTGGTCCTGGATTGGCAGGATCAATATAGTAAAAATGGCCATCTTGCCAAAAGCAATATACAGATTCAATGCAATCCCCATCAAAATCCCAAATCAATTCTTCATAGATCTAGAAAGAGCAATTCTCAAATTCATCTGGAGCAACAAAAAACCCAGGATAGGTAAAACTATTCTCAACAATAAAAGGACTTCTGAGGGAATCAATATCCCTGACCTCAAGCAGTACTACAGAGCAATTGTGTTAAAAACTGCATGGTATTGGTACAGCAACAGGCAGGTAGATCAATGGAATAGGATTGAAGACCCAGAAATGAACCCACTTGATATTTGATAAAGGATCCACAACCATCTAGTGGAAAAAAGATAGCCTTTTCAACAAATGGTGCTGGTTCAACTGGAGGTCAACATGCAGAAGAATGCAAATTGGCCCAATCTTATCTCCTTGTACTAAGATCAACTCCAAGTGGATCAAGGACCTCCACATAAAACCAGACACCCTGAACTATTAGAAAAGAAACTTGGGAAGACCCTGGAGGACATGGGCACAGGGGGAAAGTTCCTGAACAGAACACCAATAGCTCATGCTCTAAGATCAAGAATTGACAAATGGGACCTCATAAAATTACAAAGTTTCTGTAAGGCAAAGGACACTGTCAGAAGGACAAAACGGCAACCAACAACGTGGGAAATGATCTTCACCAACCCCACATCCGACAGAGGGCTAATATCCAATATATACAAAGAACTCAAGAAGTTATTCCCCAAAGAACCAAATAACCCTATCAAAAAATGGGGTACAGAGCTAAACAAAGAATTTTCACCAGAAATTCGAATGGCCGAGAAACACCTTAAGAGATGTTCAACATCATTAGTCATCAGGGAAATGCAAATCAAAACAACCCTGAGATTCCACCTCACTCCAGTCAGAATGGCTAAGATTAAAAACTCGAGAGACAACAGGTGCTGGCAAGGATGTGGAGAAAGAGGAACACTCCTCCACTGTTGGTGGGATTGCAAAATGGTAATACCGCTCTGGAAATCAGTGTGGCGGTTCCTCAGAAAATTGGGCATGCCACTTCCAGAGGACCCTGGCATACCACTCCTGGGCATATACCCAGAGGATTCTTCTGCATACAATAAAGACACATGCTCCACTATGTTTATAGCAGCCTTGTTTATAATAGCCAGAAATTAGAAGGAGCCCAGATATCCCTCAAAAGAGGAATGGATACAGAAAATGTGGTATATTTATACAATGGAGTACTACTCAGCAATTAAAAATAATGAACTCTTGCAATTTGTAGGTAAATGGTTAGATCTGGAAACTATCATCCTAAGTGAGCTAACCCAATCACAAAAGAACACACATGAAATGCAATCACCGATAAGTGGATATTAATGAGCCCAGAAGCCCTAAATACTCAAGGCACAATAAGCAAGTCAAATGACTCCCAAGAAGAAGAAAGGAGAGGACCTGGGCCTGTAAAGATTGGATCCAGTATTGTAGACCCAGAACAGAGAAATTGTGGGGGGGGATGATTGGGGAATAGCAGGGGCGGGAGAGGAATTATGGGACATATGGTGGGGGGTAACTGGGAAAGGGGAAAGCCTTTGGGATGTAAACATAGAATATAGAAAATAAAAATTAAAAAAAATAAAATCAAAAATTGACAAATAGGACCTCATAAAATTGCATGGCTTCTGTAAGTCAAAGGACACTGTCAATAAGACAAAATGGCAACCAACAGATTAGGAAAAGATCTTTACCAATCCTATACCTGATAGAGGACTAATATCCAATATGTACAAAGAATTTCAGAAGTTAGACTCCCGAGAATCAAATAACCCTATTAAAAATGGGGTACAGAGCTAATCAGAGAATTCTCAACTGAGGAATACCGAATTGCCAAGAAGCACATAAAGAAATGTTCAATATCCTTAGCCATCAAGGAAATGCAAATCAAAGGATCCCTGAGATTCCACCTCATACATTCTGACTGAATGGCTAGGATCAAAACCTCAGGTGACAACAGATGCTGGCGAGGATGTGGAGAAAGGAGAACACTCCTCCATGAGTAATTTCTTATACCTGATATGTATATATATATATATATATATATATATATATATATATATATATATCAGTCACAACAATTTTTTTGCCTTTTAGTTTCCCAAGACTTGGAATTACAGGCAAGAGCCAATATGCCAAGCCCTATTATATTTTTGTGTATGGTTCTATGGTATTTTGTTTATGTATTCATCATCTAATAAACATGGTCTTTGTATTACAATTTCTTTTTATATTAATAATGTTTCTATGAACATTTAAACAGATTGTGTGTACATAAAGTTTCACATATGTTTTTAAGTATTTTGTGTATATACACCAGAGTAGAATCATTTAGTAAAATGCTAAATCCAGCCAACATTTTTAAGAAGTACAAAACTGTTTCCCAACATGCCTAAATAACTAAAATTCACCCAGGAATATATGAAAGTTCTGGTTTCCCCACATATTTCCCAGAGGACGGTTTTTGGTCTCTGTGATTGCAGCCCTTCTACCTCTAAAGGGCTAGCTCATGGCTGTGATTTGCATTTTCCTAATGGCTTTTGATATTGTGTATCTCTTTGTGGTCTTACTGGTCATTTGTGCATCATCTCTGCAAAGCATCTATTCAAATATAATGACTGCCTTTAAATTGAGTTGTTTGTGCTTTGATCAGGAAAACGCTAAGTTTTAGGAATGCTTCAAAATGTCTTAGATTGAATTCCCACTTTCTTAAGCCTAGTATAATAAAATCTAGAAATCTGTCTTGGGTTTTAGATTTTAGCCTATAACCCAAGTCTTAACTAGACAACAGCAAACATTCTTCTGACAATATGATTGTCCATAGAGATTCAGAGATCTTTGTAATAAATGTATGACTTCAGTAGTAGTGTCTGCACATTTGATATAAGGAATTTGTTGAACTTCTTTCAACATGACTCGGCTCACATATACACATTCATGGGAGAACTCTAGGTACTCTGCATATTCAGACAATATCAAACAACTTTCATATAGTATTAATCAATCACTTTTAAATTAGTTGATTTTGTATTTCATTCTAAGTATCTCATGAGAGGTAGGCAAAGTTTTCTGTAACATAATGTAACCAATACATAAATTACTCTTTGTCTGCTATACATTCTGTGTTTTAAGTATTTAGGTTTTTTGGAGTTCAAATCAGAAACAAACAATACTTGTTATACATGAATGTGTTTCAATAAAAGTTTATTTATAATAACAATGATCCAGACTTTTCTCTGAGCTCTCATATGTCCAGTATGATACTATAGTCACCCCTATGTTTATTGAATATAAAAATAAAATAATATTAATAATAATAATTGGTATTAGAGACTCAGCAAATGTAATTTTACTTAAACAATTTAAGGTATTTTTGCTAGGATACAGATTAGTTCAGTATATGTTGTGGAAGACAACTGATTTGGTTTATAATTACCTTTTGGTTATAATAGGGATCATTACTAATGGGGAATATCTTCAATTGAAGGGGAAGTATTTTAGATTTTATTTATTGTATAGTTTTTGTATATGGCTATTTTGTATGTATGTAAATATATTAGCATGTGCATGAAATGATCCTAGAAATCAGAAGACAATGATTACCTGAAGGTTCTGAAACACTATATATGTGTGCTGAGAATTGATTTCGGGTATTCTGTAGAAGCAAAGAATGTTTTTAACTCTATAGTCCTGTTTTTCATTTTTCATTGCTTCATTCTTAAAATGCTTTATGAAGCATTGTGCTTGCTTTTATAATATCCCTTTTTAATCTCTCCCACATCTGTCTCCTCTTTTTATTGTTAATCTCTTTTCTATACTTATATATTTTTTGTTGTTTGTCTCTTTGGGTTTGACCAGAGCCCCTGTGTAACCTTGGGATTGTAACTATCCACTGGGGTTTGGCAAATTCACTGGAGATTGCATAACTGAAGACAGTGACTATCTCTCCTTTGGGTCCATCAGCAGCCAAGGTTCATCAATAAGAGGTAGATTCTATATGCCTCTTCACGATTCATGACTGACTCTTGAGAATGCCAGTCTTATTCAGTTCCAACACAAGTAATTGTGAAATCTCTGAGTTCATGATTACATAGACTATGACTAGAGCATGGGAATTTGTGGCCTCCCTGTCTTTTGGCTTCTATGTGTTGGCCACAATTGCATGTGATTTACACAGGGTGGTGTAAGTGTTTTATTTAATACTGAGCACTCACTTATTCATTCCTTCTTCTCAGCACATTGGGCATCTGTGAGTTCCTGTGTTCTTCACTATTCACTATGAAAATAAGCTTTTCTGATAAGGGAATAGCACTTAGCTAAGAATATGGACAAAGACAGAAAGCAATTTGACTAATATTCAAACATAAGCACTAGTGGGGATATTTCATATTCAAACTGTATTTGATATACTAGTTTATACTAGTAGCACAAAAGAATGCTACTTTCCACACAACAGAGCCAACTTTTTTGGGGGAAGGGGATGGTCATATTTATCATGGTGGTCATTTTGACTGGGATGAAATGGACTTGTACTGACAGGTTTCCTGTGTCAACTTGATGCAAGTTAGAGTCATCAGAAAGGAAGGAGCCTCTGTTGATAAAATGCTCCTATGATATCCAGCTGTAAGGCATTTTCTCAATTAGTGATCAGTGGGGGAGGGTCCAGCTCATGGTGAGTGGTGCCATCCCTGGGCTGGTGGTTCCAGGTTCTGTAAGATTGCAGGCTGAGTGAGCCATGGAAAGCAACCCAGTAAGCAGCACGTCTCCATGGCCTCGGCAGCAGCTCCTGCCTCCAGGATCCTGCCCTGTTTGAGTTCTTGTCCTGACTTCCTTCAATGATGGACAGGCTGTGAAAGAGTAAACCAAATAAACCCCTCCTTCTCCACCTTGTTTGGACATGGTGTTTCATCACAGCAATAGAAACCCTAACTAGGACAAATCTTAAGGTAGTTTAAACTGCATTTCCATGGCGGTAACTTTTTAAGTGTTTACATGCCATTTGTATTTTTCCTAAAACAAACAAATAAACACAACAAACTGTGTAGAGTTCCATGGCACATTTTAAAATTTTTAATTAGTTTCTTTGTTTACTGATGTTTAGATTTTTATAGCTTTGTATATTCTAACCACTAAACATGTTTGTGGGCTAACTTTTTACCTGGCTTGCTGTACAGAGGCATTTTAGTTTTATGAGATGCTGTTTATTGATTGTGGATTTATTTCATTTGTTCATTTTTATTTCCTGTGCTGCCAGAGTCTAACTCAGGATGTCCTTCTCTGTGACTATATGCTGAATTGTGTTCCCTACCTTTTCCTTTATTAGCTTCAGAGTATCATGTCTATTGATGATGTTGTTGGTTTTGACTCATTTAAGTTTTATTTGGTACAGGATGGAAGATGAGGATAGCTTCCCATTTTTTAATTTGTGGATATTAAGTCCCCAGTATCGTGTTGAAGATGCTGTCATGTCTACAGTTTATAATCTGTAGATATTTGTTAAAAAATAATCAAGTAACAATGGCATAGAAATGAAGACATAATAAAGTCTTCATTTCTATGCCATTGATCCATATGTCTATAGATGCCATGTGTAGTCATGTCTAGGTTCTGTCTTCTATTCCACTGTTCTATATGTCTCCATAGGTCTTCTTTTCTGTTTCACTCAACTCCAAATCTGTGGTTTTGTTTTGTTCAGTGGCATGTTGTTTATATTATTATGGCTCTGAAATATAACTTGAAACTAGGCATGGTAATTATTTCAGCAATCAGGATCTCTTTGGCTCTTCTTTGTGTTTTGAACTACTGTGATGTAAAAATTAAGAGTTTTCTTATGTCTATGAATAACGACTTTGAAGTTTTGATTGAGATTACTTTTGGTTAGGAAAATTATTCTTCAACTTTCACAATATTATTTTTCCCAATGAAAGATATCATGGTTTATATATGCTTGGCCCAGGAAGCAGCACTATTAGGGAGTGTGGCCTTGTTGAAATAGGTGTGTCCCTGTGTACATGGACCTTAAGACCCTCACCCTAGCTAGCTGGAAGTCAGTCAGTGTCCATGCAGGCTGAGGGCCTCGACTTTTATCCAAGAAGATAAATTTACCTCCAACTGTATGTGAATGTGGATGAAGAGGCTTTGAAAGAAGATTCCTGGGCCAGGCTTAGTGTCCTTTTGTAAGTTCTAGAGCTCAGAATACTACTGGGTAGCCTGGAACTTGAAATTAGAAACGGTCTTTAGAAGAGCTATAAACTACATATTGTGTGACTCTTGTAAGTCACCCATTCCACAGACAAATTTAGAAATAGCACAGTTTCTGCCGCCTGTAGAAGATACCCAGGTCTCCAGGCACAAGTGAGACATAGACTTATTGACCTTAATAGTACTTACTTAAACATGTGATCATTCATTCAATTCTGACATGGCAAAGTGACAACATGTGAGCAGGGACTGGACACCCAGATGTGCTTTGTCATGTAAAGTCTTTTAAGAATTGATTGGTATCAAAGAGGAACACAGATGACAAGTATTCTCTTTAGAATTGAGAATGGGACACATCATTGTCACTGGGGCATCAAGTGGTTGGTGAAATGTGGGGAGCAAACTATCTCTCGTGTTTAGTTCCCAAATTCCTGTAGCAATACTTGAAATTCTCTCAGGTCTTTTATAGGCAGTTAGATTTTGAACTTGTACTACTCTAACCACATTAGTTCATAGACAAAAAACAAATCATTTTTTTCTGGATGGAGTTTTGGGCAAGAAGAAAATCAAGATGGAATATATCAAGAAACAAAGAAACATAATGGTAGAGTTGGATCTAGAGACTAGCCCAATGCTCTTCTTCCCACCATGTCATGATGACATCTTGCCAAGAAGTAACCACAGTAAATGGGAGAGTATCCACAAGGACTCAGTTACTAGGGAGGTAAAAATGCTTTTAAAGGTTATGAAACATGGGGAATGAATGTGTTGTCTTGCACTGTATTTGATATCTAATGTGCCAAGATATAGGAGTTAGTTTGAGAATTTGAATATATAGATTGGTAACCTGGTATGAAACTGCCTAGAAAAACAAAATCTTTCAACTCATTTTCCTCTTGGTTTCAATAGATCAGCCAAATACATTAGCTGAACAGTGATCAGTAACTGTTGTTTTCAGAGGAAATTGGCTCTTCCTCCTTCAGTTTACCTAAAAGGCTAGGGGCAGGGCGAGGTGTTTTCCAGTGTTTATATACACACACGAGGCAGTGTGTATATTTACACAGTCCACACATGTCTGCAAACCAGCATGTGCTTGCTGCAGCATCTGGCTTCCTGTGATATTCTGACCTCTGCTCTGGGACAGCTGGATTGGCTCAGCGACACAGGCGAGACTTAACAAGACTCACAGACACTGTCTTAAAGCTGCTCACTGCTTCCTTATCCAGTATTCCCCAGCAAGAGGAACGGTTGATTACCACCAAGGATGTTAGTTTGGTATCTCTGCATCCCCAAAGAATCTCTTGTGGTTGAAACAATTATTCATTAAAGATAGAGTTTCTGCGGAAAAAGACATATTCTGAAATCCTCCTTCCCACCCCTCCCCTACTTCGTAGCTCACCCCTTCCAAGGCTCTCACTAAGGATCTGGGACAAAATGTGAAGCTAAAGGCAAGACAGTTCCCCACAGGGGCACGGAGTGAAACAGTCCTGAGAATAACCTTCATCTTGAACAGTGTGAAACTTACAGCAGTCATCTGTTGAGCTGGAGGCACCTGGGGGTCTGCTGCTGTCCAGATGTGCACCAAAGGAAACACAAATCACCGCAGTGGAGCAATGGTCTCCTTCCCGCTCAGAATGACATCCTCATGGATATGTTCATTTGTCCTAAGAAGACAGGAAAATTATACCTTAGCACATTTTAATTTTCTGGTCATTTAAATAATTGTCACTGCAATTTACAAGCAAGCTTTTCACCATTTATCTCCCGAAACAATCAACAACTCTGTAGCCTGGGAATATATTGATTACTGGCGTCTAAGGTTTCTCCCCAGTTTGCATTCTCTTTTGCCAACCAATGACTTAGAATTTATCATTAGTGGAAAGCTATCTGGTTAGCCAGAGGGTTGAGGGATTTATGGTTTTGTTTAGTTTTTCTCCTTTCTAAGAATCCAAACACAGAATGAGGCCCCTTAGCTTTCTGTGCTGACCTCCATCTCTCTCTACGGCTTCTTGAGTCTCCTTCCTTCATAATCTCCCTTCTTGCTCCTTCTATCACTACTCATTATCTCTGTTTCTCTCTTCTGCTTGTTCATCCTTCCTCAGTTCCCAGAATTGAGCTTCCCCCTTTTCTCATTCCCTTTTCCTCCTGGTCATTATACTAATTTCGATTATGTCTCAGCTCTGTATGTCCTTATGATGTGTTCAACTTATCTATTTTTCTTTTTTTCTTTTTTTTTAAACTTATCTATTTTTCATTTAACATCTTAAGAAATTATTTCTGCTGACTCCCTGGTTCCCACGGTGTATCAGTGCCAAGGCTCTTCTGGATGTTTATTCTGTTTAGAAAATTTATGGAAGGTTTTGGAACCAACTCCCCAAACATCTCTCTCTAATCCTCTGGACTCAAAGATTGCCCACACCCGCCCTTCCTTTCCCCTCTGACATTATGAAAGCACTGGCGCCTGTTTCTGGCGTGCTTACTCAGGCGTCATTCCCCTGTGATTCCTTCCATCCCACCTGGAAACATTTTCAGATGCCTCTAAACACAGACAATTCCCTTCCTAACTTCCCCTTTCTTCCTGCCTCTCCCTGCCATCGTTCTTTATTTTTGTTGAGAAGTTCAAGTGTGCATAGAATATTTATATCATTTCTATTACCTCTCCCTTCTCCAACAACTCCCATGTTATCTCCCTCTTTAATTCATGATCCCTCATTTAATTATTCCCACTCTCCTCCCTCTTTGCGTGTGCATGTGTCTTGTGCATTCATGTGTATAAATACAACCTTCTGAGTTCATTTAGCGCTACACATATGTAAGTGTGTTTAGGTCTCACCCCTTCAGATTGGATAGTCTATCAGGGGCTCATCCCTGGAGAAGACTGTTTCTTCCACTCTTAGCTCACATTAATTGCTAATAGTGCTTCATCCAGATGGGTCACTATGATATTTTCACCATCCACTCACATTGGCATGTCCACTAGTGTTGTTCTTGTGTATCTGTGACTCTATTAATGATATCATCCTATATTTGAGACAAGAGCCTAGCATAACTTTCTTCTTAGAGGTTTCACCCAGCAGCTCATGGAAACAGATGCAGAGACCAACCCAATAATAGTTAGAGCTCAGGGGGTCTGGTGGAAGATGGAGAATAAGAGTTGAAGGACCCAGAGAGGTCAAGGATACCACAGAAAACCTACAGAATCAATTAAGCTGGATCCATAATGGCTCACAGAGTCTGAACCACGAACCAGAGAGCTTATATGGAATGGATGCAGGCCTTCTACACATATCTAACAGCTGTAGATCTTGGTCTTCATGTGTGTCCCCTAACAAACCCAAAAGTTGCCTACACTTTGGTCTGTCTCTCCTGAGGAAGCTGCCTTATCTAACCTCAATAGAGGAAAAATGAGCCTAGTCCCACTGCAACTTCAAAGGCCAAAAGGGTTGATAGTCACGAGAGGCACGCCTTTCTCTGAGAAGGGGAGAAGGGGTTGGGGCAAGGTGAGGTGAGGGAGAGAGACTGGAAGGAGAAGAAGGGGAAACTGTGATTAGAATATAAAGTGAAAAAAAACGAATACATTTTTAAAAAGATAAAAAGAACATATTGTCAAGAGTTCAAGAGTTTAGCTCCCTAATATATGTAGAAGATATTGTCTCACAGAGGGTATCTGATCCTCTGGCATTTGCAACATTTCTGGTCCTTCTTCTTGAATGTTCCCTCAGTGTTGGGTATAGTGGTTGTGCTGTAGATATATCAGTCATAACTAGGCACCCTATGGTCAATTGTTGGCTGCATTTTAACTAGTTGTGGATTTCTTTGATGGTCTCCATCTGAGGCAAAAATGAAGCTTCTTTGATAGATTCTTCAATACTTCATGTGGATGGAGAAAGTACATGTGAGGTGCTCATTTCCTCAGGAGTGATTGGAAATTAATAACATGGTGGGGGGAGTCTAGCTTTTTAATTCTTTATATGTGTATGTACTTATACTGTGACCAGAGGTATCCACTGAAGCCAGAAGCATCATGGGTGCTGGTGTTACCTGCAGCCACAATGGGCCTCATGTAGGTGCTAAAAATTGAACTTAAGTCTTTTGTAAGAGCAGTCTTAACCAAACCAGTGAGCCCTCTCTCCAGCTGCAGGGGCCACTTGCTTTCAGTGGTATAGCTACTGGGAAGTTGCTTCTGCTGCACAGCCTCACATCCATTCATATGCAAACAACCCCAGCTAAATGCAGTGGAGGGAAAAAAGACATAAAAGTATTATGGGGACATTTGGGAAGAAGAGGGTGGGGGAGTGGGAAGGGCATGAGAGAACCATGTGTGGTCAGTATAATTGCAGTACATTGTATGTACATATGAAATTGTACAAAATAAAAAATTTCCATGTTAATAAAAGAAAGTGTTGCTTTCTGAACATCCCCCACTGAAGAAGGGAAAAAGTATAACTAGTAATTCATTAGAAGGCACAGAGAAGAATGCCCATTTTCACTTCACTGAATTATTGTTAAAGCCAAGAGGGGACAAGAAGCAATGAACTGCTCCAGCTATGAAACAAGTTCTGATGTGACATTATATTCTAATTTATGAGAAGCTGCAACAGCTGTTTAAAAGCAAAAACATTACCATCAAAGAAGACTGGGAAATGCTAAATGGAGAAGTCTTTGAGTGGAGAAGGACTATACAAACAAGAAAATGTCAGTCCTGGAGAGATCGATCAGTGATAAAGAGCACTGGCTGCTCTTCCAGAGTTCCTGGGTTTGATTCTCAGCATCTACTAAATTCCTAACTTAGGTATATTTTCTTCAGTGAAAGTTGGAATAATTTCATCTCTTCACACTTTAACTAACCTGTTTCTGTATGAATCATGTTCTTGGATATTTACATTCAGAAAGCTTTTCCTAATCATTCTACTTTAAAGAATGTTGGCATATGTGACATATTGCATCCACAGAAACTCTACCCTTGGCTAGTAAGGAAGGAAACACACAGTAGATCCTTGAATGGGAGGGTCCTAAGGAAAGTGATTTAAGCTTCATACACACATGCAAGACACAAAATTTACTTGAAGATGGATCATAGAGGAAACCTAAGGTGACTCTACAAAAGAGAACTTGTTATCTTTACAATCTTGATATACATTTAGTGGACAAAGCACAAAAAGTATTAGCCATGTGCATAATACAATGAATGAATTAAACATCATTAAAATGAACTTGCTTTTATCCCAAATCACAAAAAACAAGTAATTATGCTTTAGCCTCAGAGAAAATATCTATAAAACATATATCTAATAAACATACATCTGATTAAAAAAACAAATGTTAACAATAAAGACAACCATTACACTAGAAATAGAGTACTTCCAATAAACTGGCCACCTACTTACACAATGCTGCTGGGTTTTTCTTTAATTGAAATACTCTTTGTGCAAATATATGAATATTTACGTTCGATTATGAACATAATATCTTCCTATGTTATGGTTATCAACATAGCCAGATTTAGTCCATCACTGTGATTTTTGTAATCATTTTATGATTTAAAATATCCTAAATGCTAACACTGTAGTCAAGCTTAAAACATAAATGCCATCTGCTATACTACCTCAAAAACAAACCTCATAAAAATCTTTGACATTAATTTAATCACCATTATGTAGGATTATGAAGTATTTTTTCCTCAATTTCCTGGCTTCTGTGGAATCTATGAGATGTAATATAGTTATTGAAAACCTATGCATGAATAAACAAAGCCCTGAAGACCTTAGGGTATCCTTTGTTTAAAGACCTAAGATATAGGGCTTGTGTGGAGTGACTGGTACACTCACATGGTTTTAGTGGCTTACCATTAATAGAAGCATTTGAATGTGTGTGGGTGGACACAAAGAGAATGGCATCAGTGATTTCGTGGTTAGTAAAATAAAACAAATACTGTGTGTTCGGTAGAAACCGCAAACAAAACCTTCCAAGGCAGGAGTGGGGTCTGTAGGCTCCAGTTTTTATGTTAAACCTGGTTCTGCAAGATATCAAGAAATGGTACTTGGATATATTCAGCTGTGGTGGGCATTTGTGGCATTTTTTTCTAGCAAGAGATATAATTTCTCTTAGTTCTTGACTACTATTTTTATAAGCTCAATTAACTGTGGGGATCTGATTATAGAATCAGAATGCTGGTGGGGCAGAAATTTTAAATGGAAAGGCAATCAGAATATGTTTGAACTCAGTAAGCAAGTATACACACTGCTTGATAGGTTTACGTAGTCAAGATGACAGGAACGATGTTATACAAGACATAATTACTATCAGTTCATCATTTTAAAGCCTTTGGGCCATTTTGAATGGTATAGTTGGAGACAATGGGATGAGATAAAATTCTGAATATGTTGACAGTGTTTCTGTAACACTTAGACATTCATTCAGTGATATTATTGTGTCAGGTGTGTAGCCTTCCTTGTACCATTTGCTCATCCAGGTCAGGGAGATGCCTACCTTTCTCTTATGTCTCTGTCTCTGTCAGGGTGGGGTGGTACTCAGGAGGGATGTCTCTCTCTCTCTCTCTCTCTCTCTCTCTCTCTCTCTCTCTCTCAGGATGTGTGTGTGTGTGTGTGTGTGTGTGTGTGTGTCTAAGAATGAGAGGAGAGAGATGGAAGAGAGAGAGAGCCAGAGCCAGAAAGAACAGGGAGATCCCTCCTCAGTATCATCCCACCCTGGCACATCAAGTCTCTGCAGGACTAAGCCTAGGAGCATCCTCTCCCATTGAAGCCCAGATACAAGGCAGGCCAGATAGGGGAACAGGATCTTCAGACAAAAACATTCAGTATCAATTCTATATATTGGGAGATATGCATAAAACCAAGCTACACATCTCTTACATAGGTGCATGGGACTTAGTTGCAGCCGGTGCTCACTTCTTGGTTGCTAGTTCAGTCTCTGAGAGCCCCCAAGCATCCAGGTGAGTTGACTGTCTTGGTCTCTCTGTGGAGTCCCTATCCTCTTCCCTCAGTCCTTCCCTCAACTCTTCCACAAGACTCTCTGAGCTCCCTCTAATGTTTGGCTGTGGGTTTCTACATCCGTTTCCATTGGCTGCTGGGTGGATTCGCTCAGAGGGCAGTTATGCTAGGATCCTGCCTGCAAGCATAGCCAAATGTCCTTAACAGTATCAGGATTGGTTCTTGCTCATGGGATGGGTCATTGGTTGACCATTCCATTATCTCTGCTTCATTTTTGTCCCTGCATAACTTGTAGACAGGACATGTTTTGAGTCAAAGCTTTTATGGGTGGGTTACTGTCCTTATCCCTCACTAGAAGTACTGCCTGGCTTTAGGAGATGGCCATGTTGGGCTACATATCTTTTACTGCCAGCAGTGTCAGTTAGAGTGTCATCCAAAGACTACCTGGGGCCTCTCCCTATATCCAGGCCCAGGTTTCTGGCATGTCCTCGAGATGCCTACCTCTCTGCCCACTGCTGATTTCTGTTCTTTCTGCCCTGATTTTCCTACTTCTGGTCTCACCCACAATGTGCTCCACTCCCCATACCTTCTGCCTCCAATATATATTTTATTTACCCTTCTGAAAAATATTCAAGCATCCTCCCTTGGGTCCTCTTTGTTCTTTAAGTTGTTGTCTGTGGATTTTAGTGTGTTTGACCTGCACTTTGTCACAAATATCTTCTTATAAATGACTACATACCATGAATGTCTTTTTGGGTCTGGGTTACCTTACTCAGGATGATATTTTCTAGTTGATCTATTGCCTGCAAAATTCATGATGTCCTGATTTTTAATAGCTGAGTAGTATTCCATTGTGTAAATGAACTACATTTTAATTATCCATTCCTCAGTTGAGGAACATCTGGGTTGTTTCCAGTTTCTAGCTATCATGAATAAAGGTTCTATGAACATGATTGAATAACTGTCCTTCTGGGATGGTAGAGAATCTTTTAGGAATATGCCCAGGTGTGGTATAGTTGAATCATCAGGCAATACTAGTCCCAATCATCTGAGAAACTGCCAAATTGATTTCCCAAGTGGTTTTATAAGTTGGCGCCAGCAATGAAGGAGTTTTCTCCTTGCTCTACAACCTTGCCAGCATGTGCTGACCCTTGAGTTTTTTTTAATCCATTCTGATGGATCTAAGGTATCTCAAGGTCATTGTGATATGCATTTCCCCCAATGACTCGTGATGTTGAACATCTCTTTAATTGATTCTCTATAGATTCTTCCGTTAAAATGTCTCTATTTTAACCCTACCCTACTTTTTAATTGGGTTATTTGGGTTGTTGGTGGCTAACTTTTTGAGTTCTTTATATATTTTAGATATTAGCCCTCTGTCAGATGTAGGTTTGCTGAAGATCTTTTCCCAACTTGTAGTGTAAATTGCAGTTAGAAGTACACTCCTCTCTCCATTGTACCCTTTTAAGAACATAACTGACTACAAATGCTCAAGGCTTTAGTCCTGTAAGAATTAGCAATCTAGCTTTCCATTGTTGATGCCTATCTTGTGTGTGTGTGTGTGTGTGTGTGTGTGTGTGTGACTTTCTTTTTTATTTTCTATATTCTTTGTTTACATTCCAAAGGCTTTCCACTTTTCCAGTTCCCCCCTCACCATATGTCCCATAAGTCCTCTTCTCCCCCATTCCCCAATCACACACCCCCACCATTTCTCTGTTCTGGTACTCTCCTACAAAACTCGATTCAGTCTTTTTGGGACCAGGGTCCTCTCCTTCCTTCTTCTTGGGAATCTTTTGATTTGCTAATTGTGCCTTGAATATTCAGACCTTCTGGGCTCATTAATATCCACTTATCAGTGATTGCATTTCATGTGTATTCTTTTGTGATTGGGTTAACTCACTTAGGATGATATTTTCCAGATCCAACCATTTGCCTACAAATTGTATGAATTCATTATTTTTAATTGCTGAGTAGTACTCCATTGTATAAATATACCACATTTTCTGTATCCATTCTTCCTTTGAGGGACATCTGGGCTCTTTCCAACTTCTGGCTATTATAAATAAGGCTGCTATGAACATAGTGGAGCATGTGTCTTTATTGTATGCAGGTGAATCCTCTGGGAATATGCCCAGGAGTGGTATGACACAGTCCTCTGGAAGTGTCATGCCCAGTTTTCTGAGGAACCGCCAGACTGATTTCCAGAGCAGTTGTACCATCTTGCAATCCCACCAACAGTGGAGGAGTGTTCCTCTTCCTCCACATCCTTGCCAGCACCTGTTGTCTCATGAGTTTTTAATTTTATCCACTCTGACTGGTGTGAGGTGGAATCTCCGAGTTGTTGTGATTTGTGTTTCCCTGATAACTAATGATGTTGAACATCTCTTAAGGTGCATCTCAGTCATTCGAATTTCTTCAGGTGACAATTCTTTGTTTAGCTCTGCACCCCATTTTTAATAGGGTTATTTGGTTCTTTGGGGTCTAACTTCTTGAATTCTTTGTATATATTGGATATCAGCCCTCTGTCAGATGTGGGGTTGGTGAAGGTCTTTTCCCAATTTGTAGGATGCCGTTTTGTCCTTCTGACAGTATCCTTTGCCTTACAGAAACTTTTTAATTTTATGAGGTCCCATTTGTCAATTCTTGATCTTAGAACATAAGCTATCTTTTAGTACCAGTGTCAGTGAACTCTAATATACAGGCGATAACTGTATCGTATCATGCCTTTTATTGGTAACAGTTATTAGAAAAGGCATATTCATTCTTTTGAATTTTGGGTTGAAGTCAATAAGTAGATATTTTCAGATGATTATGGTGATATGAACAACCCCAAATGACTATTCAACCACCATTTCTGGCACATATGAGCTACATGTGACTACATCATAACTTCCCAAGATTCCATTTTCTCATGAGTAGTAGATATCATCACAATGATTTTCATTGCAATACACCATTCTCATACTTACAGTAAATCATTTGAAGCAGCTATGATCATTGAATTTATCCCATTGATAAGGAATGAGTGAGGAAAGACCATGTCTAGAATTTGAAGATTATATGTGGAATAAGTCTGACATTCGTGACTTGTATCAGTCCTCACATTAGCATATAACTTCATCTAAATTAGAGACAGTCAACGATACTAAACAACAACAAAAATATTGAAGATAAATTAACAAACATATATGATACATCCTTAGTGAAGAGCCACTATTAAAACCGAACCATCACAGAACTATACATGTATCAAACTTTTAAAAAGACAATTTCTTATTCCTCTGGTCACTTTCTTGGTTATTTTCAAGATTTCCCAATTTCTAGTGAGTGTCTGAACATTTGTATATTTATGAAATAGTTCTTGTCCCTCCCACCCCACCTCTCTCTCAGCCTGTTCCCTGCTTCAGTTTAATATATCATTTTTGGAGCACTACTTTGCTGTCTGTGCTTGCTTTGTGCTCCTATGGATATCTTTGCCATATTTTTAAATCATACTACACATTATTCAGCTCTACTAAAAGTGAGGGGTTATTTTTTCACATTGCCAGGCTGAGAGCTTTGAAATTGGAGTGCAGCTTTGGTTTCCGTTTCTGAAATCATATTTATTAGTCACTGAATAACATGATAACATAGGAAATATAGGAGGAGGGATTTTTTCTTGGTGTCATTCATTTGTTTTTAGTGAAACATACATTTATAAAGGTGGTCTATAAAGAGGAATAAGTGACAAGGTGGAGGGAAGGGAAGAGGGTTAAAAAGTAAGAGAAGGCAGAAAAGTGGAATGCCAGGAGGAAGAGAAAGGAAGAAGGGAAAGAAGCGGAAAGGATCAGGGAGTTTGGGGATGATGTTAATCATGGAATGGAAATCTGCTTCCAAAATGTGATTTTTTTTCCTTCTTTGGGAATTTCAGGCTCTCATCACTTTTGCACTTTGGGATTAGGGTTTGCATCTGGACATTAAGAAAGCTGTAAATCTTCTTTGTTTCTGTGGTCATGTTTCCAAGATTATTGTTGCAGTTCTGGATCGAGACCCATGGGCCTTGCACACAGTAGGCTCACATTCTGCCACTGTGCTATGTCCCCGATCATGATTATTATGTTTTTTTAAGCATACAGAGAAGTAACTACTGCTGTCTGCTGTCTGTGTTGTCAGTGGTTCTCTTTGAAATTCCTGATGCGGTGACATTTAGATGCCACAGTGACAATTTGAGTCAACAGAGAATTGTTCACTGAACTGGATGTTCTAGTTGGCAAGTGGAGCACATACTCCATCACCACAAAATGAGTAGCCTTATGATCACATCATACCACAGCCATGCCATTACCACCGAGGGACTGTTTTATGGCCAAGAAACTATGTGCAACTTCAATGCTACCCAAGTTTCCAGTGGGCTAGCGTCCCTCCATTTCAGGATCAAGATGAACTGTGCATATATAGACTGACATTTTGAAGGATTCATTTTATTTGAGTTTTTTCTAGGTCTTATATAAGTAGCTCTGTGTCTTCTCTCTAGGAATAAGCATCAATTCAATTGTCCAAATTAATTTTATTCTTCAAAATCTATTAACTTTAAAATAATCATATCACCTTAATAATATGGAATATATGGGCGAAACATTTGTACTTAGAGATAACAAGAAGGAAGAATTTGGGGCATTAGAGTAGTGTCATTAAAAGTTTTTTTTAATCTACTCAAGTCAACTATAAGCTAAAAACACTGAATGGTATGGGTAGGGTAGGGTAGGGTAGGGTTGGCAGTGTCCTACAATTTGTTGCTGAACTATTGGCAACAACATATTCTCTGAGTGGAGAGTCATCTGTATCCACTTGTGTGCCCAGCGGTGACTCCTTCAGGCCCTAACCCATGGCCCCACATATGACCAAAGTTCAACTCTGTGAGACACAAAAGAAAGCAAAAATTTATGGTTATGGGAAGAGATCTATAGAAGCGTGCTGCCAAGGATGGTGGTGAGAAACAATGAAAACGGGGAAGCCACCAGAATGTCTTAAGTACATGGATGAATGTGTCAAAGAGCAAAATGAATTCATCAAAATGTTAATTCGATTAAATATAGTAACAGGAAACTTTGAGGAATTACTTGTAAATTTAAAATGAAATGGTGTAGAATTCTGGTTGCATATGAACTCTTGCATCATCCTAGTCCAGTGATTCTCGTAGTATGTAACTTTCCCTCAGCATATCCACATTGTGTATGTGAACTTTGACATTTTTAGATCAATCATCATGTCCTCATAGAGCCTTTGCTCAAGTGATTCTTATTTTAGAAAGAATAGTCCTATGTTGCATCAGTTGTTGTTCTAGATCTTCAGATATACAAAAAGAAAAGATGTGAAATTCTTCCATTAAATAGCATTTGCTGTCCTTCCAAGAAGGGTGAGTTCAGTTTGATAAGGTATATCCATAAAGTTTGAACTGTGTCCAATATGACTACCCAAACATTAGCTTAGCAAAGATGACACCAATAGACATACCAAACCAGCTAGAGAAAAGCCAATGGGGCCTCAATTCTAAAAAAGGAACTATAAGAATGAGTAAATTATATATGTATATATATATATATATATACATATATATATGCACTTACATATATGCATTTCAAAGCAATTACTAGAAAAAGAAGCCATGAATTTGAAGGAGAGCAGGAAGGGTTATAAGGGAGGGTTTGGAGTGATAAATGGGAAGGAAAATTTAATTATTACATAATCTCAAAAGGAAAAAAATGTTATTCTGAAAGAGGCGACATACACAAAACTTATTATGAACTTTATCATTGTTCTATTTTATAGTTAATTGCTATTGATCTTCCACTGTGTCCTATTCATGAATTCATATTTTTATAGACATCTGCACATAGTAATGACTGCATTGCATTATGGTTTGGTATACTCTATGGTTTCAGGTATGCCCTATGGTGTCTAACTCTGGAAGACATCTTTCTTGAATAAGAGGGTAATGCTGTATTTAAGTAAAACCACCCCATGCTGTGGTCATTATGGAAGGTGTCATAGCTGGATAGGGCTGGCTATTGGTTTCTTCCCTTTCTTGGAAGCTTGTATACCAGCTTCTGCTACTATGAAAGCCACTCCTCCAGAAGAGGGCTTTTTAGTCAGATCCATCTTTGGTTTTTGAAACTTGAGTCTTACCTTCAAAACAGGAACTTTAGCCTCTGGGAGGCAACCAAGAGGCTTCAAAGACTGGAAAAGTTATTCTGACCAGCAACTCAAAAAGGCCACTTCTGGTATTGAGACTTTTCATTACACAGTTTATACCTGTTGGGTGGAGCATGGTCAGCCTACTGGATGTGGGCCATTAATAGAAGGCTAGAGCTGGTGGGTTGGGAAGAATGTATGGATGGGGAGTCTCAAGGAGACTCATGGGACTAGACCTGGGGGAAAGATGTGGAATACCTGGCCGACTGATGAGGTCATGGTCTTTGTCACCTGTGTGTGGTGGCAAATAGGGGCAAGTTCTTAAACAGTATGGTAGAATTCTGCTGTAAATCTAACTGTCCATCTAGTCCTGGGCTTTTTGTTTTTGTTTTTCAAAGGATTTCATTACTTTTCGAATCTCCTCATTTATTATGGGTCTGTTTAAGTTGTTGATCTCTTCTTGCTTTAAATTTGGTGGTTTGGATGAATTAGAAATTTGTCCTTTTCTTTTAGATTTTTTTTTTAAAAATGGAATGCAGATTTTAAAGTATCCCATTAGAATATTTTAATTTCTTTGTTGTCTATTATAATCTTTCACTGTTTATTTGCAATGCCATTAACTTGGGCCCTCTCTTTCATTCTTTTGGTTAGTTGAGCCAAGGGTCTCGTGGTCTTGTTCATCTTCCCAAAAAAACCAACTCTTAGAATCACTGATTATTGTATTGTTTTCATTTCATTACTTTGTGTTCAGATTTTATTATTTCTTGCTTTGTACTGGATTTGAGTTTTGTTTGTTCTTGTTGTTTTCCAAATTCTTAAGTTGCATCATATATTAGTCAGGATTCTTTAGAGGAACAGAGCTGACAGAATGAATATATACATAAAGGGAACTTATTGGAGTGGCTGATGGGCTATAGTCCAACTAGTCAAACAATGGCTATCTACCAACAGAGAATCCAAGAATCTAGTAGTTGTTCGTCCATGAAGCTTCAATCTTAGCTGGCCTTCAGGATGTGCTGGAATCCTGAAGTAGTCTGTAACGCCAGTGAATAAATGAACTTGTTAACAAGAGCAAAGATAATCGGGAAGTGTACAAAAGCTTTCTTCTTCCAATGCTCTTTTATATATAGGCTGCCACCAGAAGCTGTGGCCTGGATTAAAGTTGGGTCTTCCCATCTCAAGGGATCTGAATTAAAGGTGGGTCTTCCAACTTTAAATGATTTCATTAAGAAAAATCTTCCTAGGTGTACTGAGGCACTTGAATTTTAGTTAATTCCAGATGTAGCGAAGCTAATAACCAAAGACGGAGACACTTCTGTGGGATTCTGAGTAGAATGTATATTCTTTAGTGCTTGAGAGAAATACTCTGTAGAATATTCTCTTTGATGTCAATTGATTCCAGTGTTTGTTTAGTTTCTATCCAGAATACCTGTTTTATGCAGTAAGTGGGGCACTACAATCAATCACCTATTACCATTGGGTTAAAGTTAATTTGTGTAAACTGTGACTTTAATGCTGGTAGTACATTTTTATGAAATTGGATACAACAGAGCTTGGTGTATATATATTTAGAATCATAATATCTTCTTGATTAATTATTTATTGATCCTAATGAAGTATCCTTCATCTTCCCAGGTTAGTTTATTTCGTATTTTGTCAAATGTTGGAATAGTGATATCAGCTTGTTTCTTGGTCCCATTTTATTAGAGTCCTTTTCCATCCACTCAATTAAAAACTAAGGTGAGTTTCTGTAGACAGTGAAAAGGTCTTTTTTTTTCCTTAACTTACTCCAGCAGTCTCTATGTTTTGATTAGAAAATTGGGGCTATTGCCTTTAATAATTAAAGCTATCATTGAATTGTATATGTTGATAGCTTTTATTACTTTATGATCAGTGCTTTGTATTTAACTAATTATAGTTTTGATTATTTGTTTTTCTCTTTATTTTCTTTTATATGTTTATTCCTCTCAGTCTAAAGTATTGCTTCCAGTATTTTCTCTAGAGGTGGTCTTAGAACGTAAATTATTTTAGTCTGTATCATGGGAAGATTTTCTTTCTTCTTTACTAGGAATTCTCTATTTCATTCATTCTCTTTAAGTTCACTGGGCTTTTTTATTTGTTTGCTGATTTTATCATCTAGGAATGTATGCATGCATGTATGTATCTATCTATCTATCATCTATCTATTATCTATCTATCTATCTATCTATCTATCTATCTATCCACCTATCTATTTTTGTGTGTGTGTGTGTCTTCTATGAACTCTTAAAACTCTTTAATGAAATCTACGATTTATGATTTTTTTCTTTAAGTTCTGTATTCTGGAATCCGCTTAGGTAATTTTCATTGTGGAACATTTTATAGGACTGTTGGATTGGTGGTATAGGAGGTGCATATTGTTTTGTTCTTTCATATTGTTTGCATAATGAAATGTGGATATGTGGACTTTCTGTTGACACAGTCAGCTGGGCTGGAATAGATAGATTATGGGTAACTGGTCTAAGCAATCTTGGGACAGAGCATAGGATATATCAGCCTGGATGTGTTTGTAGATAGCTTTGGCACAAAAAGCTGCACTGATGTGCAGACAAAAGTATCATGAGGGTGGCAAACATCCTTGAGCAGAAAAGGTTGGGCCAAGCTGTGCTTGAAACCTCAGGAAAGTTATCAATTCTCTGTAGAGTGTACTATTCTCAATTTATATCATATTGTTATTTAGGATACCAATAGAGTCTCACCCAAATCGATCAGTTCTGTGTTGATTTATTTGAAGCTGGTGTCTTAAATTCATGGTCTCAGAAATTACTTTAATGAAGAACGACTACATAAAAGTAGCCTTTTTTTTTTCATTTCAGTGGCTATTTTGTTAATTTTGTTTACAAAACATTTTCTACAGTAATGAAACTTAGAATTTTTCAGGGGAAAACAAAATGCTTCCAGATGGTGTTAAATGTATGAATAAAAATGTCTTAACTGCCCTATCTAGAATATTCTTGAATATTTAATAGCAGGTCAGTTTTTCCAAGTTTGTTATTTGTTCTGTGACTAAGAAGAACAGACTTATAGTGCATAAAGTACATAAGTATTGGGGAACAGCTGTGGCTTACTGAATGGAGGTGAATAAACAGGCTATGTAGGATTTTATGAGAAGAATCATGATAAGAACTGATTAGTGAGTCATCTATTGGTTGGTGAGATATCTGTGAAGCTCATGTATTGAAGGGTCATTATTTCCTTTGTAAAGATATATTTTTCTTTCAGATTAATGGAAAAACCTCTCTTCTACTAAGCTATAGGCCATCAGATTTGAAAACAAAAACAATAAAAGAAAAACCCATAAAACAAAGCAAAACAAAACAGATCAAACAACCTAATGAATTTTAAAGGAAAATCTACTATATAGAGAAAAAATATACTATATGAAAAAATATAAATTGAATGTTCTGAAATGCTTTGTTACGTCCATGCATTGCCACTGTTGGATATATCCATATTCAGCAAAGATCACAAGTAGTTTAACTTGTAGTTCTATACCTAGCCATTTTCCTAGGTAGCCTCTATCTTCATGGTTTTTCTGATTCATGATAGATTTTGACCCGTCACCAATTTCTTGTTTAAATATTCACATCAGTGCTTGCCCTTAATCCTGGATATTTCTCTGTCACCTATAACCTTTCACGGAATCTCAAATAAATTCACATTTTTTCCACTTCACTCTAACCTCAGGTATGAATCAAGATTTTATGATCTTGATTACTTTTAGGTTGTTAAAGGCATGACTCTCACAAGAGCTTGACATATTAACCCAGACCTATGAAGCCGTGTGTGTGTGTGTGTGTGTGTGTGTGTGTGTGTGTGTGTGTGTGTTAGTGTAGAGACAGAGACAGGCACAGAGAGACAAAAAGTGACAGAAAAACAGAAACAGACTGAGACACACAGAGAGATTGGAAGACATGGAGAATGATAGAGACAGAGACAGAGACAGAGACAGAGAGAGACTGAGAATTTTTACCTTTCTTCTGCTTAGGAAGTTCTTGCAGCCTTCTTTATTTAGCTCCCAGTCAGGTGATCTCTTTTCATGGGTCAACTGGATCTCTTGGTCTGCTCACTTTTGGGAAACTGTATTGGCTTAAGGATGCCCATTGTGTTCCATTGCTTCATGCAATATTATAAAAAAGAATTATCAAGAAGTGATTTGATTATTCAATAAATCTCTTTGCTATCACCTGAAGAGGTAGGGAGAATATTTTTTGTTTTTGTTCTTGTTGCTTTTTTTCATGCCCAACTGCCCAACTACTCTGCTTGTTCATTTATTTTAGATGAGCCAAGCCCTCCCCGAAGAAGATCCTTTGACTCCCCAGATTTGGTGCTCATTTTGACAGATCACATTTGTTAACATCTTGTTTCTTTCCACAAGCAAACTGGATTGTTTTCCATTTAAAGCTATCTTCCAGTTTGTTCACTCTAGAACAGAATCTTGTCTATGCACAACTTCACAGAATGAGCTTGTGAACATAATCTAGTTTGAAGTATGGGTGATAAGGGACCAAGATAATAGGGTCCAGCACTGTGTCCAGAACCAGGTAAGGCAGCATCTTGATGAGGTTCTAGAGTATTCTGAATTTCTTTGTGAAGAGCTGAATTTGAATATGTAAGTTATTAAAATTCTAATTTTTTTGAGTTTTTTTTTTTTTTTTTTTTTTTTTTTTTTTTGGTTTTTCGAGACAGGGTTTCTCTGTGTAGCTCTGGCTGTCCTGGAACTCACTCGGTAGACCAGGCTGGCCTCGAACTCAGAAATCCGCCTGCCTCCGCCTCCCAAGTGCTGGGATTAAAGGCATGCGCCACCACACCCGGCCTTTTTTTGAGTTTTTAAAGGAAATGTTATGAATTCCTTCTTAAAAGAATTAGATCTGGAAATACACTTTTTTTTTCTGGTAAAGAGGTCAGATAATAAATATAGGTTTTTCAGTCCATGTATTTTGATACATACTAATAAAACCTGTCTATGACAATAAATTATCAGTAGTCAGTACACAAATTAGGCTGTATCACAGTAACAGTTTATTTGCAAAAACAAAAAAAAATGATATATTTTGGTAGCAAATGGATCTAAGAAAATAAAATCTCTAATTTGATTCTAATTTTTAAACAGATCTTCAGGCAATATTGTATCATAAGTAATAAAGTAGGTTTAATTGATTGACTATTTACTTAAATATATTCTGAAAGAATTATGATCCCTTTTAAATTCAAATTTGTTTAAAGTAGTGAAATATTTAGGCCAAGATGATATATATTATTTTAAATTCAGTATTAAGATTGTCTGCAACCATATTATAGGATTTGTTCCTGTTGGAGAGATATGAAATATAAAATACATCTACTATTTACAAGCTAGGATATTACTTTAAATAGTGCTTATGGACAAGTATTCCACAGAATAACACAACATACCTATTTATAAAGCAATTCTACAACAAACATAATTTAGAAATGCTTGCTGGTTTTGTTTTCTTTTTTTTTTTTTTTTTTGGTTTAGCAAAGTCTCATAAGATTTCAATTTATTTGGGTTTGAATTGTAAAGGCAAACCTAAAGAACTTAAATACATTTAATGTGCCCTATAGTTCCTTCTAACTCCACAGCCACTTTTTCTTCAAATAAATATTTTCACTTCAAACTTTAATTACATGGATATAGTTCAGACTTTAAAACTAACAAGAAATAATCATGACATGGATTTTATAGTGCATATTGAAATTTTAAATATTACCTGTGATGTTTTATCTTGATTTCAGTTTGACTAAATTTCAACAAGATCAGATGAGTTCAGAATGGCAAGGCCACCGGCTTTATTGTATATCCCTCCTGGTGTTCTGCTCATGAGGATAATCTTAGAGGGGTTTCACTAAACTTGAAAGATTCACTCTGAATGTAGGTAGGACCCATCCTATGGGCTGTGGTACTGGACTGACTAATAAAGAGAGCACGCGTGTTCATCTTGCTTTGCATATGGCTGCAGAGGCAATGTGAATAGCCGCTACACTCTACAGCTGCTATACCTCCCTTTCCATGATTAGCTATATTCCTTTGATTACGAGACAAGTCAAAACATTCTTTGAGTTGCTGCTGGTTGGGTATTTGATCATAACAGTATTAATTTTTGATGTATTTTTGTCTGGAAAGCTCTATTTGGTTTTGTCTTAGACACATCAGGATGACTCACGTTTATATGTGAGATTGCACACTAAAACCTGGATCAATTTTTCTGCTTTTGGCTCTGCCTTTGGAAGGTATGCAAAAGATGATGCTTTGGCCTCTCTACTGTGGTATATAAGTGTAGAGATTCTTGTCACATGGAGATATGGGGCTCTCATTGAGTGCTCCAGTTACCCAGAAGGTTCTGTTTTTCTAGGACCTCATCTTGGAAGTTGTATAACAACATAACAATACCCCTTTCATATGCTGTTGGTGGCTTTAGACATGAGTACATTCAGGCTATAAGACAAGAGAGCACAGAGTATACTTACCAATGAGAGGAATACAGAAGATTGACAATTATTCTTTGAAGCATTTACAGCTAGAGTGTTGGCAAAGGTGCTATTAAAGAGATGCTACAAAAGAATGTAATTATTTTAATTATATTGTTATAATGTTGAATGTATTTAATTATGTATGTATTTATGTATGTATGTATCTATCATCTATCTATTTTATCTATATATTTATGTGTATACATGCTTATACAATGTTTTATTTATATCTCTGTGTGTGTGTTTAAGATGTCCTACTCTATTTTTGCCTTATGCTTCCTATTCTGAATTTCAATTCACATTGTATCCATTGCTGCCTTGAATTCTTGATTCATTTGCTTCCATTTCTCATACAGTGGGATTATAGGTATGTTCTACCATTGTTAGACTGAAACATATATTTTTAAATCACAAGTTCATATGATAAAATACCCTTTTTCTTACAATATATTCCAAAGAATATAAAACACCTGAAACTATGAATGGAGTTTAGATATTTGGAGATCTATCTGTCTATCTATCTATCTATCTATCTATCTATCTATCTATCTATCGTCTAACTATCTAACTATATTATCTATGTATGTATGTGTATATATGCTTATACAATGTGTATATAAATGCATATATATTCTTATATTTATATCTCTGTGTGTAATCATATATATTTGGATATATAAATATATATATGATAAAAATTATAGTTAACAGTGGAAGTAGAATTTAAGAGATTAGTTGAGTGAGATTTTGGCAGAAGCCAAAGCACAAATTGCCAAGCATCTTTCTTTCTTCAGTTATCTCTGGTGGGGAACTTTGCTTCCTAAGTGCCCTACTTATTTTGCTTCTGCTTAACCATGTAGAGACCTAATCTACTGGCAGAACACATTGCCATGTGTTCTATATGGGGTGAGATAGTCTGAAATTCTTTGGTTAATGTAAGCCAAGGTGCCTTAAAAATAATAAAAGAAGTTAAAATATGCTTTACTTTTACCTGTGATTTGTAACACTTATACAGACTGCTTTTGGACTTGCATTTGTAAACTGAGTATCTCCTCGTTTCTATGAAAGTCATTTGTAGGAAGGAGATCTGCCAGGTCTACTCATTGTCTGCATTCTTCACTTTCACCAGTGTGCTGGTTATTACTCTCTACTCAGTGACTTGCATCTCAAAGCCATTTGGAAAGCATTCAAGATTCGATTTTTGAATTGATACTAGAGTACCAGAATAGAGCAGAGAAATGGTGGGGTGGTGATTGGGGAATAGGCGGGGGTTGGGGTGGAAGAGGACATATGGGACATATGGTGAGGGGGGAACTGGGAAAGGGGAAAGCCTTCGGAATGTAAACAAAGAATATAGAAAATAAAAATAAAAAAAACCAATTGGCTGGCTCCCAGGAAATAAAAAGTCAGGGATAGATGCATTGATGTCCTCAAAATGGTTAAAAATGAAGTTAGAATCAAAATCCAGACCCAGCTTATACTATAGATGTATGGCCAAGTCAATCCCTCTGTAGCTCGGTTTTCTTGGCACCCCTTTGTACTAAAGTACTGGGAATAACAATGGGTTCATGAAAGAAACACAACTCAGTTAGAGTCTGATCTCCACCATATTCTGTCTAGTGCTAAGCCATATCTGTTAATATAAACTTCCCAATATTTCACTTGAGTTTATCGGTTAGAGAGTATACCTCTCTGTTTCAGGATCACAAGGGATCTTGGGTTAAGCCCAGGGGCCCCCTTAAATTATCTTCCTTCCTTTCTTCTTTAGATTTGTGAATTGCAGAGTACTTTATTATTTATTTTGATCTCCAACAATGGGCTATATTTTTAATTATGCAGTTTCTTATTTCTTTCTTGAGGAAATTTTCCCTCAAGTACTTTTGGTATCATAGAAGAAACGGTAACATTATAGGACATTATACATGAAATAGATAATTTCTTTGCTCTGCCATGATCAGGATCTTTGGTAAAATATGAAATTATGCCATTATTTTCAAGGCAAGCAGTACTGTCATGTTCCTTTGATTTTAATGAGAACTGTTCCAAAGGTGGAACCCTTTGAGGGCTCCTTTATTAAACACCAACCCCAACTGTTTTATGCTCTGCAGGTGCTATGTAAATGTCAAATATTAATGTTTTACTATCTAGTAAAAGAGATGAAATAAGAGTTCTGTTACTGCTTATTTCAAAGGCTCCAAAAAAGTATGTGTCATTGTCCTTTTGATTATTCAGCTGCAGAGTTACTTTGCCTTAAAAAATAGCAGTGAAAATAGATGCCAGGGATCCTGTCATGTTCATAATAAAAGTTAACATGGTTAACACTTAGCACTGATTAAACACCAGCAGTTGCAATGAGCTCTCTTCATGTGTTATCACCATGAGATGGACAAGAGTATTAGATTCCAGTGGCAGAAAAAGAAATTGGCATCTCCAAATACTAAATATCCAACTCAGGATAGACGTTAATGGAGAGACCAAAGATAAATAATCCCCAAGGCTGTGGAGTATAGAGAACCGTCACACATGTTAGTGGGAATGTAAATGAAGAAACTACAGAAAATATATGGGATTACTTTTCATTGTAACACAATTGGCATAGAACAGTCCCATGTCGAGCGTGTATCCACACTCTCTGAAATCAGAGCAAGTAGCTGGCATTATTCACCACAGTCATTGTGTGCTTTGAGCCTGAGTGGCCACAAATGGGTGAGTAAATAGAGAAGGATATTATAATAGCATTCAGTTATAAAACTAAGGCATTACTACACCTTCTGACATGACAGAGGACCTAGAGGCTTTTCTGTTAAGGAAAATATGTCAAACACAAAGACAAACGTTTCCCAATCTCCACAAAGAATTTTCACCTGAAGAATTTCGAATGACTGAGAAGCACCTTAAGAAATGCTCAACATCATTAGTAAAAAGGGAAATGCAAATCAAAACGACCCTGAGATTTCACCTCACACCAGTCAGAATGGCTAAGATTAAAAACTCAGGAGACAGCAGGTGTTGGCGAGGATGTGGAGAAAGAGGAGCACTCCTCCACTGCTGGTGGGACTGCAAGCTGGTACAACCACTCTGGAAATCAGTCTGGCAGTTTCTCAGAAAACTGGGCATGACACTTCCGGAGGACCCTTTTATACCACTCCTGGGCATATACCCAGAGGATTCCCCGGCATGCAATAAGGACACATGCTCCACTATGTTCATTGCAGCTTTATTTATAATAGCCAGAAGCTGTAAAGAACCCAGATGTGCCTCAATGTAGGAACAGATACAGAAAATGTGGTATGTTTACACAATGGAATACTACTCAGCAATTAAAAACAATGAATTCATGAAGTTCTTAGGCAAATGGTTGGAACTGGAAAATATCCTAAGTGAGGTAACCCAATCACAAAAGAACACACATGGAATGCAGTCACTGATAAGTGGATATTAGCCCAGAAGCTCTGAATACCCAAGACACAATTCACATATCAAATGATTCCCAAGAAGAAGGAAGGAGAGGGCACTGGTCCTGGAAAGGCTTGATGCAGCAATGTAGGATAAGTGGAAGCGGGTTGATTGGGGAATGGGCAGAGGGAAGAGGGCTTATGAAACTTATGGGGAGTGGGGAACTGGGAAAGGGGAAATCATTTGGAATGTAAACAAAGAATATAGAAAAATGAAAAAAAAAGAAATATATAAAAGTCAAACTCACAGGAGTAACAAAGTCAAATGGTAGTTAGTTGCTAGAGATTAAAGATAGGAATAGAAGTGGGGAGGGCAATAAGTTTGAAACAAACACTCTCCTACAGAGAGTGTTTGTTATATATAATTCTGTATTGTGGAAGTTACTAATCATTTTAAATTAATTTTTACATGTATGTGCATGATGTATATGCACTGTATGTAGGTATGTATGGTTTAGATTTATATGTGCATATATTTGAGTGAATGTTCATGTATACTTGTGTATGTGAGTAGAAGCAAACAGGAGCCACTGCTCTCCTGTGGAGCACAGAGTACAGAGAAAAGCATGTGTGTGCCTTTGCCTTCTAGCTTGTTTGCAGGCAGTCTTTTGCTATCTTCTGTTGGGAATTCCAGATTAGCTGGCCTGTGAGTCTCCTGGGATTTGCCTTCGATCTAACTGTAGGTATCTGGGTATATGAACTAAAAATATTGAATTATCCTCACTTAGCCACTTCACAATGTATACATATCAAAATAAAGTGTTCTATGTAATAGCTATACATACTATTTTTGTCTGTTAGAAATAATAGAAATAATGACATAAAGCTTTATATATTCAAGATTTAGTGATCTATGTCTACACGGATAGCTCTAGTTAATCAAAGTAGATCACAAAACACAAAAAACAACAAACATGAGTTATGAAACAGATTTCTAGGAATGAAGGTAATAGAGGTGACAGGGAAATAGGATAGGATGAGGATAACGGTCACCAGAGGGCACTCTGCGTGTCTGTATGTGGATGTGCAATTACATACATGCACGTGTTTGTGCACACGCAAATGTGTGTAGTTCCAAATAGAACAAATTTAATAAAAACCATTCAATTTAATACCAATGATTTAATGATATTTTGTTAATGCATTTCTGTCTTGAGTTTACGTCTATCATAATGCAAATAGCTTTAAATCAATGAATGATATTGAAATGATGAATTCTAATATTTAAATACAAATTTATAAAATTTCTGCAGGTGGTAGAAGAATTATTGTAATTTGAAAAACAATTACCTGGCTTATCAAAGAATGACACACCACAACTGTGGTGTCTCAGTATTCTCTAGCATATATCTTCCAGGCTTGTTCTAGTGCTGGACTGTTTAGTCTAGCAAGATTCAGTCATGGGCCCTTCCAAACAGTGTTATCTGCTCTCTAGCAAAATGAATTCATATATTACATCTTTTGTTCCTAGTATAGTGTTCTGTCTAATCTCATTTCATACATAATGGCTAAGATTCACCATGGGTGGTACTCAGTTTCTTGAATTTTGTATAAATAAGAAATTTGGACATTGTTACATAAGGAGCAAGATAGGCTGCTATGATGTTATACTGATACCAATTGTATTTTATACTAATCTTAGTATTTAAATTGGTAATCTTTGTATTTAAATTTTATTGGCCATAACAATGTGGTTTTCACATTAGGCAGAAATCTACGAAAGCAACCATTTGTTAATTCATAGATGTTAGATAGTGCTCAAGGAAACTTAAAAGTTATTAAATTTTAATAATTAATTTTAATTCATTCCATGTTTATCTGAAACTTCTGAGCCCCAAAGAAAGTTGTTTATTTAAAATCATATTCTTTGTGTATGCCCTAAATCAATCATGCTTCATGTTATGTCGGGCAAAAATAGAATTAGCAACATTAGGGGGCCTGAGATGAATCCTAAGTTGATAACTGATTGAAGCCATACTTACCTGGATTTGTGCTCTAGAAAATTTAGGTCCTACAGGTCCTGTAGTCAATGCATGTTTTAAAAATTGTTTTATTTGTTTACATTCCAAATGTTGCCTCCCTTCCTGGTCCCCCTCCAAGAGTTCTATACCCCATCCTCCCTCCACTTTGCCTCTGAGAGGGTGCTCCCCATCCCACCCCCATGCTTTCTCCTATCACCCACTCACCCAACCCTACCTCACCCTCCACACATCCCTCTGCCCTAGGGCATCAACTCTTTGTAGGATTAGGCACATTCTCTCCTCCTGAGAACAGATAAAGTAGTCTTCTTCTACATATGTGTCCAGGGCCATGGATCAGCCAATATATGCTCTTTGGTTGTTGACTTCGTCTCTGGGAGCTCCCATGGGTCCTGGTTAGCTGATAGTGTTGGTCTTCCAATTAGGTTACCATTCCATTTCAGTTCCTTGAATCCTCCCACTAACTCTTCCATAGAGGTCTCCAACCTCAGTCCCATGATTGGCTGTATAAGTATCTGTGTCTGTCGCTGTCAGCTGCTGGTAGAGCCTCTCAGAAGGCAGCGATGCTAGAGTTTCCTGTCTGCAAGTTCAACATGGCATCAATAATAGTCTTAGGGTTTGGTGCCGCTCATGTGATGGATCCCAAGTTAGGCTGGCCACTGAATGACCTTTCCTTCAATCTCTGCTCCATTTTCATCCCTATATTTCTTTAGGACAGTAAAAATTCTGGGTCAAAAATTTTGGTTGGTGACTCAATCTCTCCATTATGGGCCCTGTCTATCTAATGGAGGTGGTCTCTTCAGGTTCCATCTCCCCACTCTTTGGTATTTCATCTGAGTCCATCCCTATTGAGACCTGGGAGCCTCTCACATCCCAGGTGTCTGGAACTTTCTACAGGTCTATACCCCTACCGCCACCCACAACTCTGTCAGCTGCATATTTCCATTCATTTTCCTGACAATGTGGATTTCTTTCCTGTCTCCCCTCATACCTGATCATGTCCCCTTGTTCTCTCCCCCCTCCCCTCTTCTGTCCAGAACACTCCCTCCCTCTGCCTTCCATGATTATTGTTTCCCCCTTCTAGGTGGGATTGAAACATCCTTACTTGGGCCTTCCTTCTTCCATAAACTTCTTATGGTCTGTGGGTTGTAGCATGGGTATTCTGTACTTTTTGGGCTAATAGTCACTTATCAATGAATACCTACCATGCTAAACAGATAACTCTCAACAGAGGAATCTGGAATGGTGGAGAATCACTTAAAGAATGTTCATCATTCTTAGTCATCAAGGAAATGCAAATCAAAACAAGCTTGATATTCCACCTTACACCAATCAGAATGTCTAAGATCAAAAACTCAAGTAAAAGCACATGGTGGCAAGGATGTGGAGAAAGGGGAACACCACTCCATTGCTGCTGGCATCACAATGTCTCATAACTACTCTGGAAGCTCCACTGTACTGTAAGAACACATAGCAGCCTTATTTGTAATAGAAATGATCATCCTGAGTGAAGTAACTGAGATTCGAAAGGACATGCACAGTACATTCTTGATATTGTTGAAATGTTGGCTCACCATGAAAACAGGAGCATACAGAAAAATATTTTTTTCTTTCTGGTTTTGAATTATGTCTGTGCTTTGCCCTGGGCCATTCAAGGAAAAATTTACCTTAGAAGAAAAAGGCATAGCCGTAGGCAATCTAGATAAGTTAACTACTGTGAGAAATTCTTTTAAGAATTCATATTCAGTTTGAGTTGAAATTTCATTTTTTTCAGATGTAAATGTGAGATCATCCAGGAAAAAGGCCAAAGTATGTCTCATACTTTTTAAAAAATATAGTGTAAAAGAGGTCTTTTGTGATTTTTCTTTTTAGAATGAATTTTCATGATTAACTACTGAATAAAAGATGCTTACACAACCAAAATCTTTTGTCAGAAAGGGAGTAGAAGTTGTATTTCCCAGTCTTTTCCACGTCTTTGGCTGGGGACAGAGACAGCAGTAGCTTTATTGCAGTGTTAGTTATTTAATTCAATGAGTATCCTCTTTCTTAAGCCGGAAATGCATGCCTGCATCTTAACTTCCCCTATCGTGAAGCATGAAACCAGGAAATACACATTAGTAATGTGTGGTAATAGAAAAGAAATGTGCCTTTGTAACAACCTGAAATAAAATTAACGAACCAGATGATTAGCATTATTAGTAAAGGATCATTTTGTTTAACTGATGAATTCATTTCTCTCCCCCGACTGTCATGTTTTCCTACTGTATTTAAAGAGATCCGAGTTTCGGAGTCTCTGTTTATAGCCAATTCCGCACTGCAATAAAACTGAACAGTTTGAAGATTTCTGGATGTTGCTACATGGAAGAAAGCATGCTGAGTTTTCTAGTTCTCTTCATTTCGCTGTCTGAGTTCCAGTCAGTGTGAGAAATCGTTTGACTTGTCAGGCTCACAGAAGGTGAATGTCTGCTTCCTGCCTGATAGCATCTCCTGGCTACCTGGGCAGAAATAACAGATTTTTTATGGTATTGTTGTGAGAAATATGTATAAACGAGCCCACTAACTCTCCACAGTGTCAGACCGTGCTCCCTTGCTCCTGCTGGCCTGTCAACGCTCTGGCCATGCCCTACCACAGGGCTCCTCGCCATCTCTCCATCAGGGGTCCCCAAGTTCCTCTCACTACCATGCTATGCCCCACAACATCTCAACACCTAATTACCCAGTAGAATCATGACTCTTAAAGCTTAGTTAACCAATGGGATTTATGTATCAATAATATCACAATTTACAAGATGCCAATTGATAATGATAAAAGCTTTATCACAATATTTCTAACCTTGTGAAATCAAAGCTACTTATGACTGGAAAATGCCACGCAGGTACACGTCATCAGCCATCTTGGTTCCTCCTCCTACCCTGAGATGCTCCCGCTCTCCTCTGACTCTTAGCTCCGCCTCCCTTTCCCTATCCAATCATAGGCCTCCCATTGCCCTAATGTGATTGGACAGGGACAATCCTGCAACATAGTATGACTTTGTTTATATTCTGGCAGCTGCTCAAAAGAAGAAGACACTCACTGTGATTAGATTGATGTCAGTTCTTTGAGCTGGTTGGAAGCTGGAATGAAGTTACCAGCTTTTACAACGATTAAGTTGCTGAACTTGTTTTTTGACATGCCTAACTAGATCCCAATCTAGTTTTTCTTTATTACACGTATTATGTTTGAGTCTCAGTGTTTTTCAATTGAAAATGGAAATAATTGTTTCCCTAAAGTATTGTTGCAACAATTAAATGGTATGAAACAATGGGTAGATGTAAAGGTTTGGGAAAAAGAGAACATAATAACCAGAGTCTCCTGTTACTCCAGTAACTCCTGTTACAATTAGAAATATATTTTTTTTTAAATTTCGAGTATTTTTTGCCTTGATAACAATAGGTGTTATTCTCTATAGCACAGCAACACAAAATTGTGCTTTAATAAGCATTTGTTAGATTCAATTCAATTCCCTAGTCTGAATGAGCAATAAAGCTGACACGTGCTGTGCTTGCCAGGAAATACCCTGGCAAGGCTCAGATTGTTCACATGTGTTATGGTCACAGATGTTCGGGAAGGCCTCAGAGAGAGAGAAGCCAGCCTTTAACACAGTGCTTTGGAAGTCTGCCAGCTCTCAGCTGCACTTATCTTGCTAGAGAGCCCAGGGCAGGAGACTCTGGTTTTGGAGCTGCTCAGTAACCTTCATTAAACCAGACTTCCAGTGGAGTCTGGTAAGGCTAATTTCTTTTGCAGCAAGGTAAGGCCAGAAGAGTTAACAAAAGTATCCACTTTCAGTGAGGTAATGATTAACAGAAAGTATTATTGTAAATAAAAGGAGACAAGGATTCTTGTTGTTTAAGAAAGAACCCCTGGTGGGCAAGTGACATTTTCAGGATGGGTTACACAGAAGGGCTGAGTGGGGCAGATCAGAGTAGTCCTCACATCTTGTCACCACAGGGCTGTTACTGCCTTGAGCCATAGTTACAGAAGCCAGCATGCATCACATAGGAACACTGTCATGACTGGAGCTGCAACATCCAGGTGAGACCCACAGGCTGTCCTTTAGCAAGCTTTCGGGACAGTGGATCAGTCAGATGGGGAATGCTCTGACTTCACTTTCATTCCTATAATACTGCATCTATTCCTTTCAAAAGGAAATTGGCACATGAAGAAAAAATGGAATGCATCATATTTCAAATTCCTCCTACTCCAACTTAGCATGAAGTGACCTAGGACTAAGACCTCCCCCATGAAGTGATTCTGTGTGACTTAGTAGCTCTGGGGTAGACATTTTGTATCCCTTCTCTACAGAGGTGACAGCAAAAGCAATGATGTTATTTTTCCTTGTACTTCACTATGTTTTTCAAATAGACCCCATCCTCACCCCTGAACTGCCAAGTGCACATCTCTAGCAGTAATAACTCATGCTTAGATGACAAAGATAACCCTTAGCTCTCTGTCATTGTGACATTGTAACATAGTAACAGAGAAAATAACTGAAAGGAGAAATACTTATTTTGGTTCACTGCTTCAGAGAATTCACTTGGTGGTCACTGGACTCCATCATTTGGAGGAATTGTTGATGTCTAATATTATGGTAGGCAGCAGGGATGGTTACTTGCTAGAAGCCAAGATCAAAGAGTGAATACTGTGGTTTTAAAGTCTTATTTTATGTTATGTTCTTAGTGACCTAACCTCTGTATAGTTCTCACATTTCCACCATCTTTCTATAGGTCCTGACACTAGCTACCACTCTTAAAACATTTAAGATCCTTGGAGGAATATTTAAGATCCTAACCATGCTTTCTTCTTGGATGTAAGTTAACTTCACTTTCTTCTCTTGTAGACCTGGGGTAGATATCATTGGCTCATCCTTTGAGAATATGGTTGTGAATTACATAGAGGAAAATGATGATAATTTAAAATATCTAATTATATGGCTGACCTTTACGAGTACAGCTCATACAACAATGACAACAACATAACAACAACAACAACAACAACATTATTATTATTTTCTGGACTTTTTGAGAATACTATAGTTTTAATTTTATTTTTGCTGCATTTTCAAAACATGAGGGTTTGAAGTCAAAATGATTACATGGCTTTCTAAAGGCACAGATATAAAGGAGTGAAAGCTTGAAGCTAGATCTACTATATGCAAATTAAGAATTATTTCTACAATACGGAAATGTGTACATGGTGTAAAGATGACTTCCCATAATCTTCAGACCTCTTACATGCATGTTTCCACTTAATGTTACTAATATAAGTTACAATGGTATCGGAAATAGTTAGCCTTCCTTGGATTATTATTCATTTATTGGCTTTGTTTTTCTATATCCTCCTTCTAGATTTATTTTTTATTTATGTGTGAGAGTATGGTATATATGTACAGGTACCCAAAAGGCCAGAAGCTGGATCTGGAGTTGCATGCCATTATGAATAGCCTGGTGTGAGCACTGAAAAGCAAACTCTGGTCCTCTGGAGGAGGTGCTCTTGGCCTCTGAGCCATCTTTCCAACCCTTTCATAACCTTTCCCAGAAGGAACTGGGACAGCGAGATGGTAAGCCAACATGTAATAAAATAAGTAAAGGATTTGGCAAGAGATCCAGAGCAGCCAGGGGACAGTATTATATCTTGAGAAGTTTTCATTAATAAAATAAATGTAAACAAATCTAGACAGCTCCCTTGAGAATTTGAAAGATTTCACACTGAAAGTTCTACCCTCAGAAAATGCTCAGACCTTCGTCAACATCAGTACTCGTTCATACTGTAATTGGGTGCTGTATTATTATTCCTTACTCATTACATTCTTGAATCAGCTACCTTCTTTCCCTATTTCCTTGCCCAAAGCACATTTTGTGGATTCTATTGTGCTCCACAAAGATTCACATATGCATCCTGATATAAACAGAAAGAAGTACCATCTTGACAAATAAGTGTAGTCTCCTCTGGGTAGCCATAAGAATGTTTAACCATCTACTAACAGAGTCCTTGGATGAAGGAGGAGAAAGTCCTTGGGTGTTTTTCTTCCATTTGTTATGAAGACACAGAATAGTGGTAGTCACTTATATCCATTATAATTTAGACAACAGTTTGATTCAGATTTTTACTTTGAATAATATATATTAATCATATGAAATAATTATGAGTTTGATCATAACAATTTAAAACATTTATATGAGGTAGTTTGACAGTGCCTATCCTATTATTATCCTCCCTTATCCATACTGCTAGTCCCACTGTAGTTGGAGAAGACTATGCAGAACGTCTAACTTATCCATCTCTCTTGACACTGGCTCAGAGTTTGTCTCAAATGTAACATATCAAATGTCCAGTGTTGTGTTTCTCTACTATTTTCCAGATTAAAATTATCAGAAACCAGGGGATGGATGGTCACATCGTTCTATCTTACAAGCTTCCTTTCTCCCTCTTTACTGTCCTTCATGGACTGAAATCTGGCCCCATGTCCTCTTGTTACATCCTCAATTGGTATTTAATATTTTTGCCTTTTAAAGTGGGGCCAGTAATATTGGATCTTATGAAATAAAATACTTCACAGTATTCCAAGGAAAGCTTCATAGTCTTGGCTTCTTTTTCTTAATTATCTTTGTAGCTCGACACATGAAAACATGATCATATCACTGCGTTCATCTTCCAGTTTGTGAAGAAAGAAAAATAAACTATTGTCCTGGGAACACAATTGCTCTTGAACATAAAATTGATTATGGAGCATTTCATACAAGGTTTCAAGTTTTCTTTGTGTGTCTTTACTTTTTTTGGGGAAAAAAAGAAGACATGGAGATGTATAGATATCAGGACATATGTTACAGCAAACTTAGGGAGTATCTGATTTTAGAGGTGAAGCCCAGAAGAAAAATGTTGACTCCTGCATTCTCTTAGCTAGACCATCAGGCCAAAGCAAAATAACATTATTAAATATTTGGACTGTATGTCATCTAAACAAAATGAGAGATATTTTCAAAGAGACTATTAGAGACTATTTAGAAACCTTGTCATACTTAAACTAAATCACTTCCTACTAGGACATTTTGAATGCCAGAGAGAGCTAGAAAACTTCACTGGCAAAATTTGCTACAATCAAGTGTGTCTTCATCGCCTTACATGCTCCTGCTCCCCACAAAGGCCTGCTTGCTCCAATTTCAGTTCACTGTTACTATTTGATTTTTAAAACTTTTCATTGAGAAGAACATAAATGGCGCCATAATTCATTGTCCCCTAAGCCTCTTACTTAAATATATTTTTCTTTGTTGTATGTGGGTAAGAGAGACAAAAACAGAGAAACAGACAATGTGAGAGGAAAAGTGAGGGTAAAAAAATTGGCATGAGGAAGAAACAAGAAAAGAAGAAAGAGATGAAAAAGGAGATGAGAGCAGAAGAAATATATTTGAAAATAATAACTTTGTTCTTCCAGGTTTCTATTCCTTCTTCTTACTCTTTGGGAACATTGGCTTGCCCATTTGTCTGAGTTTTAGAGATAAAAGTCAGAGGGAAATATCTACTCTTGCATTCTTTTGGCTAGACTATACATGTTTAGGTACTTATTCAATACTTGCTGTGTAGCATGGTCATTGTACTGAAATATGTATATCTCTTTTTTACCTTTTTCTTAACTTTCAGTCCTTAACTCCAAAGTAATGTCCCTCAGTTGCTACCTTTCTCCAGTCAGTACACTTGATACTTTTGGACTTGATCATTGAAAACCTACTTTAATGAGGGTTCTTCAATGCCTTAACCTTCCTTCTAGCCTACCACCCTCAATAGGTAGTGGGAAAGAAAGGTTATTAGGATATGATAAAAGTGACCCTGTTTATAAATTGTTCTTTGGAGTAAATCCAATCCACATTGTCTGGAAACCAGCAGTTCAGTTCACAGCAATCAGCAGCAGCAGCTCAATCCACTTGCAAACACTTCACGGATATACCAATCGTCCATTTCAGTAGTGTCAGGAAAGAAAACGTAAATCAGCAGTGGTGGTATGGGTATGGGCTAGAAAAAACAGCCAGGGCTCGACCAAATTGGCCCAAGTCAGCAGGATAAATCAGGACCAGTGGAGACACCAGGAAATGTTCTCTCCTGTGCCTCTCTCAATAAAGTGAAGAGCAGCGAAGATGAAGATTTGAGACCAATGGAGTTTGCAAAGCTAGCTATGAGAGCCTGCAGTCACTGTCCATTGAGTTCTGTTTATACTCCCGCCAAACATCATATATCTTTTGCAGGTCTTTGATCAGCAAAATACCATGTGAGTCTGTGTCAACAAAACTCCACATTGAGTCTGTATCAGCTGATCATTCTGTCAATCAGTAGGAGTCTGATGAAGTTGCAAGAAGCCACTAGAACATCACCAGAAATTTTTGGCACATTTCTGTCTGAGAAGCCACAACAAATGATAACCGCTACATGATGGTAAGGAATATCAATACCATTCTGTGTCATCCACTGCATTTTTTTCACAAGTTTGCTTCAGCAAAACATTCTCTCACCTGTGTTCTATTCAGGCAAACACCCCTTCATGTGTTTTGCCTCAGCAAAACACCATCTTCATTTTTCCAAAGAAAAACCCTAAGCTTCTAATGCAGGATAGAATATAGCATTTTTGGAGGATCTCTTCCATTATAGGGAACCAAGATGTGTGGGTTCAAATTGATATAACAAGTAGGAAGACCAGTCATACTCTATATCTGTTCATTGCCCAAGATCAGATATATAGAGCTGATTCTGAATAACATTTGGGTTTATTCTTGAGAAATGGAGCAAATAGAATGAAAGATTACTAAAAGAAACTAAAATGATTGAAAAGTAGCTGCTTCACCAAAATCTACCCAACTTGTGAAAGTTGGAACCCTTGGCCTCACTTTAGGAATGCAGGCAGCTTAACAGATAAAAGAGTCTGTATTTTAGATAACTCTACTAGCCCTGGTCTCTTCCATGCAGCTCAGATGGTATATACCTCTTCTACATGGTTAGTCTTTGATGAAAGCATGTCTCATCTGTCCTTACATCTTACGTAAGTTTGGAGAGGAAGTTGCCTACTATATTGATTCAGTTTCAGTGACTGAGGTTTTTAAGTTGTTTATTCTGAATCTTAGGATCCTACCTCTCTAAAGATTCCTGAATCATAATATATTTTCTTCAAAAATGGATGTGCTCTCTCAGATGAAATTGCTATAATACACCTGGTTAGAACTTTAGTAAATGTAGACAAAGGAATCAAAATGTGCCTTGACTGGTCAATAGTTTATGTGATCTTTGATCATTCTCTGACTCTCCAACTTTCTATTTTGTTTATGAGTGGAAATAAATTGGTTTCAAGTTATTAAAAGCACAAAAACAATTTGAACAATGATAGCAATGGGTGATGATTAACCATAATAAGTGATTATTAAGTGTCTACAGGGAATACAAAGCAACAGAACTGGCAATGATAATATAGATGCTAGCACTAAAATCCATAAATAGGGTAGCAAATGATGCTTTGTTAGCAATTCCCCTGCCTCAGAGATGAGCCCTGTGTGAAAGAGCAGAAATTTCTCTTTAGTCAACAAAAGTACTGGTACATTATTTTGGAGGGGTCATTCAATTAATTTGTATTTCTTCTAACTCTTCATCATTAGGTATGGCTGAATAAACAAGTTCTACATGATAAAATATGAATAGACACCATGTACATCACATGTAGTTATGAGTTATAAAGACATACATCCTTTATGCCCTTTTCAGAGCTTAATGAAATGAAGGTAAATCTTAAGGTAACTTAAATTACAGACTATCCCTCAACTCCCTCTAATCCTGTCTTCTTGAATGGATATATGTCGCTATACAGGTTGGGGTATCTTTATTACCCCTGGTTAGTTGTACTGAACCTATGCTCTCAAAATTGTCATGTTGGTTTAAAAGTAAGACAGCAAAGTACAGTTAGTAATAGAATAAATATCCTTAAGAATGTAAACATGCAGACCTACGACATATAGAGTGTTTCAATTAACTCATATGCATCCCATCAAACTTCTTCAACATGTAATGCTTTCAACCATGGTGGTATTTACTTATACATCTAGTTGACTATGGAAGGTCAAGTTCAACTCTGTTGGAATCTGTAGTTCTGCCTGGTCTCGTCTCCTTTTGGAATTTCAGCCCGCTGCCCAAGAGCTACTGAGAAGAGGCTGTTAACGTAGTGCTGTAAGATACATAGAGATGCATACCCAATGAACATTTGTTCTAACTGATGCTTCTGTCCCATCTATAAGATTCTACTGGTTGTAAGTCGTGTGTTGTATCATAGGATTCAGTATCACTGGACTGAAGAAACACACTTCTCACTAAACTGGAGGAGAGCCACAGACATTTTCATCATGATGTGATCTGTCATAGTAGGAAAGTATTTGGTAATAACTGTCACACAGAAATTACTTGGTAAGAAGACCTACAGTCTACTGAGCTTCCTATAGAAAGTAATTGAAATGAATAAAAATTCCAGTTTTATAATGTCTTTTGTTTAAACAAGTGAGAGTTGAGCTCAGAATTTCCAGCATCATACACAGAAATGAAAGACGAAGCCAGGGCTCAGAAATGCAGTTTCTTTTCTTTTTTTTTCGAGACAGGGTTTCTCTGTGTAGCCCTGGCTGTCCTGGAACTCACTCTGTAGACCAGGCTGGCCTCGAACTCAGAAATCCGCCTGCCTCTGCCTCCCAAGTGCTGGGATTACAGGCATTCGCCACCACTGCCCGGCTAGAAATGCAGTTTTTTAAAGAGTGGGAAAATCTGATTGCTCAAGATTCAAAGCTGTGGATCAAGTAACATTAAGCAATGTTCAGGCCACAAAATCCCTACAAAATATCTCAGAGACTAGAAGCCCCAGTCTTGCACTGAAGTTCAGACTGATAGTATGTCTTTCCCAAAGGCTACATTGTCACAAGTTCCAAAGAAGCTACCAGGGATGTGAGAGAGCAACACATGGGTGAAGAGGTGGAGAAGGAAGTCATGTGCATGAAACAGTAAGTGCAGTCACTAGCCAGTTCTGAAGCGGTTCTGATGATACAACCACCTTAGACCTCCATGCTTGGGGTTGGAGAGATGGCTCAGCAGTTAAGAAGACTGGCTGTTCTTTCAAAGGACTCAGGTTCAATTCCAAGCACCCAAACAGCAATTCACGACTATCTGTAACTCCAGTTTCACAGCCTCACATAAAAAAAAAACATGCAGACATAACACCAAAAACACAATAATCCATGCTTGCCAAATTAACAACTGTCTCCTGAAAGCCTGGCTTCCACTGGAATTTATATTGTCAACCTTCTATTCATACTTGGCCTTGGGGGATAAAAGGGTGATCTGGTATGTGGAACTAAAGTCATGGGAGACAATAGCCCAGGAAAACCCCCAGGGACTCCATTCTGGAGAAAGATTGCTTCATAATGCCTGCATATGTCACTGTATCACTGACACCTTAATATCTTTTATATACCTGCTATTATAAGAACAGTTCTTATTCAAAGTATATATACCATCACCTTTCATGTTTATTTGTTTATAATGGTTCAGATGATTTACTTTTAATTTCTAACCAACTGCTCCATGAATACAGGAAAGACTTCACATGCATGGAGATCTGGGACTTTGACTTAAACATGCTAATTTGATGGAGGTTTTAGGTTATGTCTTCAAGGAGGTCAATTTACATTCACCATATAAGGTTGCTATTCAAAATGATTTTGTCTGGCCTGTAAGCTGGCTCAGTGGACAATGGTGCTTGCAGTCAGGCCTAAAAGTTTAAATTCAATCCCTGGAAGTCATGTAGTAGAAAGAGATTATTCTCTCATAGGTCTTCCCCTGGCTCCCACCTGCACATCATGTAGCATTCTTTCTCTCTCTCCCCCTCCTTCTCTCTTCCCCCTTCACCACTTTTTCTCCCCCTCTTTCTGCCTATCTTTCTGTCATGTGTATACACAAACACAGTAAATGGATACATATATAAAGTAAGATGTCATTTGAATGTGGTGTTTACCCTTCACCACTTTGAGGCATACTATATTGTCCAACATTTGGCTCCATACTTGAATTCAAGCTAATTCTGTAACAGCTAGTCTGGAATAGAATTGAACTAGACTCTTGCATACAAAAGCCAACTGGACCTTGATCTATTTCTATAACAAAGGCCCTCCCCATGACACTATATTGCACAAACTACTAAGTCTGCTCTGCTCAGATGGGTAACATGCACATGCAGCAACTCAGGCTCTTGTTGCTAACAGACTAGAAAGGGGGGGTCTAAAGCTTTTGGGGACCATAATAAAATCATAGGTTGTGGCAAAAATGATGTCAGTTTGCACTGAAGTATGCAACACTTCTCCTTACTTCAGTTTCAGTTCTTCTGCTCATAAAATGGCAATAATATCGTTGATGATCCGAACTGATTAGTGATCTACGTTTTGTTAAATACTTATTTATATCCACTGTCATATCTGTGCTCCATTTGTGTCATGTGCCTGGTGCCTGGGGCCAGAGGATAACATTTTCACAGATTCAGGAGTTAAAGACAGTTATAACTTGCCATTCAAGTGCTGGAGATTTACCTTGGGTTGGTTGGAATAGCAGGCGATTACCTTAAATACTGAGCCATCTTCCCAACACCTCAGTTGCTTTACTTTAAAAATCGTATCATCTATGGATAAGTCACTGAAGTAATGTTTTTCTTACTTTTCTTCTGTGTTTGGGTGGGGTTTGAAAGCTTATAACGAGGTGCCTTGGGTTTTAAGGGTACCCTGACTGTCCAAGTTTTAGCAGTGCTTTCCTGGAGAGAGATAGGGGGTACAGGATATAGTTCTGGGAATTTTCTTCAAAAGGCAAATGATAGAAAATAAATCTGAAATGACTCTTAACTGCCTACTTGCCCAGGCTAAATGAAGTCATTTGAAGGTATAATTTGCTTGTGAACCAAATTAGACTGAAGAAATAAATGGTCAGGGAACACAAAAAGGGAGGAAAATTGCCATTTCAAAAATTGGCTCAAAAACTAGCTATTAAACTCCCACTTGCAGTTAATGCTCATAACATGTGTAATATGACCCTTTGTAATCCCATATTTTATATTTTAAAGAAAAAACACACTATTCATGGAGAAGGTAATGCATACATTAGCTGTATTGCAGTTGTACTTTGAATTTCACCTGAATTCTGCTCTTCTTTGTGCCTCTTTCAGAGGAAGACTTAAGCACCCAGGTAAGAAAGTTGAAAAATAAAATACTAAGCATTAACAATTTGATCCCAGACATTCACCAGACTTGAGCAGCTTTAATATAAAATTGTAAAGAAGGCATATTCAGGTTTTGCAGTCAATAGGCTTACTGCTATTTTAAATCTCAAATCCTGGATATTGTAGCTGCATGATCATTAGGTTCAATTCCAAGCTTTCTGTTACCTTTTCTTTTTTCTATGAGATAAAGAGAGATTTGGAAAAATTCTCAGTACGTCTTTCAATTGTTGTATTGAAAAGCCTAGGCTGACTCCATGACAGGTTACAAATTGGCAGGTAAGGAGACTCGGCCTAAATCTCTGTTTCTAAGAACTGGGCAATCTCAGGCAAGTCCAGGCCTCAGAAGCTGCCCTTGCCACTTGGCCTGAGGCAAGGACCATGGGTCAGCAACAGTTTCCAGATTTCCTCAGCTACTTCCTCAGTAACAGTTTCCAGACCTCCCCAGCAAGTTTCCAGCCCCCACACCCTGGTAATGGAATGTCTTTAGAGATGGACCCAATAGATTAACATAGAGGTCACTTACCCCGGAATTCCCTAACATGCTTTAAATCGGGCCTACAAGCACACTTGGGTGTCTCTCTATCTTGGTAATGGGAGACCCAAGCAGGCTTGACTTCTGCAGAATAAAACACTCTTTGCTTTTACGTTCTATTTGACTCCAGTTCTTTGTCAAATCATGGACCCTTACAGTATGCTTAGCATACCATTGAACTTTATGTCCTTGTACAATCTACCCTAAGATGATCTCAAATGGAGGAGATAGACTGAGTTTATAAGTGAGCCAATGATTGACTTTTCCCATTTGTGGACTATCACGCTTACAATACAAAATACAGAATCTGAAGCAATAAAGCTTCAGCAAGGTAGAACAATAAACTCCAAAACGCTGTCTTCTTATCTTCACACAGATGCCCACAACACATGATGTTGTATCTCTGAACCTATACTCTCAAACCAAACACAGACACAAACACACACACACACACACACACACACACACACACACACTACTACTGCTGCTACTACTACTACTACTACTACTAATAATAATAATAATAATAATAATAATAACAGCAATAATAATAATAATAATAGAGAATACAGTATGATGGTCTGCCTTATGATTCTACTACAAGTAGTCTTGGAGCTGTTCTCTTTAGGCAGCCTTTAGGAAGTGATACCTATGGGAAGATGTAAATTGCCAGAGCTGGCCCTAAGCCTCCAATCCTGGATTATCACTGTGTTGTTGCAAGCTGTGTTTCATTTTGCAAATGTGAGTCAGCTACTTACTCAGTTAGTCTCAAAAGAAATGCTGACATCCGGAACTGTGCTTTTGTAGTTGAGAGCCAGAGCAACCATTTCTTTGCTGTTTCCTTGAAATCAGGAAACACTAATTCCCTTGGTGATGTTTAAGGATTCAACTAAAGCATCCAATGGTTGCAGCTGCTTGAAAAACATTCAAGGTCAACTGATTAGTCAACTGCAAAGGATCAAGCCTATTTTTTTTCTTTTTCTGTTCTTTCCTCCTTCTCCAGAGGGGGAAAAGCAGCACAACAACTGGGAAGTCCCCCTCATAAACATTTACATGTACACATATCATATACATACTACATACATGTATGTATACATATCTATTACATGCATATGTATATATGTATATCTAGAATCTACATGCATGCATTAATGTGTGTATGTATGTGTGTCTGTGTGTATTTATAGCTAACACTGATAAAGAAAATATGGTAGCCCAAATCTCTGTCTGTGAGTTTCAGGAAAAACAGGAAGATCTAGTTTCTAGGGAGTTTGAACTTTCTTTTCTGTCTTCCCAACCCCTTTCCCTCCCAGGCAGCGCCAATGTTAATAGGTAGAGAGCACCTGTGAAGACATACGCTAATCGCAAAACATTAACACCATTAAGTGTATAAAAAACTGGCCTTCAGCATAATAATTTTCCTCTGCGTGTGAAATAATTGGCCAATGAAATAATTATACTCACAAAGATTGTGATTAATAAGATTATGTATAAAGAGGTATTTCATAATTGGGGACTAGACCCGTGGTAGAGTGCTTGGCTATTGTGTGCAATATTCCCTTCCACCACCGGAAAAACAAAACCAAACAACAACAAAACAAAAAAACCAATCAACCAAAACCCCAAGATATTGAAGGATAATAAGAAACATAATAGGAATGCTGTTAAATAAGCTAAATATCTGCTTCACTCTTCTTAGCTTCTAAAATTACATATAATTACATATGCACACACACATATATACATATGTACATGTTTGTGTATCTATATATGTATACATGTTTATATATGTATAGATACATATCAATATATATGGCATTTTTATATTTTGATGTATGGAGTGCCTTGTTTTGTTTGGTCACTTCTACACCATTGTAATCTGTACATTGCAAACACAATTGATTTTAAATGAGGGCTTGTCACGAGTTTATCAAAAGACTAGCTTCATTTCATAGTTAAGTATTCATTACTAAGTAATAGTAAGTAGCAACAAATAATATCATAAGCATAAAATAATAAATCCAATAAAGTGATGAATCATTGTTCTACTGTACTACAGTTCTGTGGCTCTGGAAGAAAATGTCAAGTTAAGTTGGATGCGTAGCCTAAATTTTACATTAGAAACTTCATCAGAGCTTGAAAACTTTCAGAATTGGCTCCAATCGTTTCCTTGGAATGTGTGAAGTGTTACAAATGCCGCCTAATTCTTTTTGAAGCTCAAGGCAAAGGCAAGAAGTCTTGTAACATACTGGAATGATTTGAATGATTGTACCATAAAATGGCTCAGATTGGCTCATCTGGCTTCAAGTTCAGAGGAATGACCAACAAACCGACTTATGTTCTCAGCAGTGTAGACTCTGAAGGGCCTGAGCAGATGCTGAAGGCTTACTCCAGGCCAAGGCACGAGGGTTTTTTTTTTCTCCCTGTGGTTTCTCTTAAGTGTTTGCTAATATCTACCACATTGCATACTCAATGTCCCTTTTCAACTGGCCTGCTTGCTCATAATATAATACAGATGATTTCATCTTTCTCAGAGCCCGTTTGGTACAGTGAACTGAAGTCTGCAGGGCTCAGACTCCTATAATAACATCCATGTTTCTTTGAGGACAGGAAACTTCCTTTAAAAGGTTTGCTCCTTAGTCTTAACTTATAGACTACAATATCGTATGGAATCCCACTTAAATAATGCTTGACTTTTCCTCCGAGTATCCATTTAGGATTCTGCCATGCTATGGCTTTTAGCTCTCTGTACCTTTGGTAAACACAAAATGCCTTTCCAATTAGAAGACAATAGCATCACTCATATGGGTTAGGGATGCTTCATCTTAAAGTAAACAGAACAGAAAGACATTCCTTATTTGGTTTCAGATGCAGAGTAAACAGTTCTTTAAAGCAGGCAGAGAAATCTCATATGGCTTTACAACATCAAGGAGACAAAAAGGAAAGTTGTGGACAATATGTGTCTGGCTTCGACTCGGATATGATTTTCATTGTCTGTTTTTCCCTTGTTCTTATTGAAAGGAATAATTTGATGGATTTATGTGTTTATTTCTTCTTTGATTTAATGGTTTAATTGCAATAAACATTGACTTTAATTTTAGGATCAGAAAGAGACTGGAAGAATTCTGATAATATTTTATAATATTTCATTTAAGAGTTTTAGAATTTTTATAAGAAAACCACCCTTGGAATTTGTAGAAGTTCCCTCTGTTCCTCTTAACTCATACTGTGTTTGCCCTGGGTAAGCGTTAGTACTGGGTAAGATGAGGGTACCTAATATCTTCCCTCCACCTTAACTAGTTGAGGATATACCAGCAAAAGTCATTAAACATAACTTCCATATTCTTTGGAATGCTTTTAATTTATTGCATGTCATTTTTATTAGATATATTCTTTATTTACATTTCAAATACTATCCCCTTTCCTGTACTGGTTTTCCCCTCAAGAACCCCCTACCCCATCTTCCTCCCCCTGTTCACCAATCCACCCACTCCCACTTCCCTGTACTGGCATTCCCATATACTGGGGCATAGAGCCTTTTCAGTACCAAGGGCCTCTCCTCCCTTTGATGTATGACAAAGGTCATTCTCTGCTACATATGAAACTGGAGCCATGGGTCCCTCCAAGTGTACTATTTGGTTGGTAGTTTAGTCCCTGGGAGATCTGGGGATACTGATTGGTTCATATTGTTGTTCCTCCTATGGGGCTGACAGGTCTTTCAGCTCCTTGTGTCCTTTCTCTAGCTCCTCCATTGGAGACCCTGTGTTCAGTTCAATGGTTGGCTGAGAGCAAACACTTTCAAACTGTTCTCCCCATGGATAAGAAATATACTATCAGTGACAGCTAACTTTTGTGTCTAAAGCAAACTGCTAGAGTTGCATACTAAGACCATGACATCTACATCAAAGAATTACATCATCTTTTAAAAAAACATTTCTTCTCATAGTTTTGGCCCTTTGCAAAGACAACCTCTTACTGTAGGATATCAGAAAGGGATACAACCAGAACTGTCTCTCTGGTCAGGTTTCATGACAACTTGCCACGTGACAATGTTGGACAAGGGCAGCAGTGAACAGTCTAAGATGGAATCTGTACAGTTAAAAGTTAAAGACTGAGTAAGAAAGCATACGCAAGCCTTACTAGAGATATTAAGAATGACGTATCATGTCATCCTGCTCTCTCTCAACTAGAATTAGTCCCATGCTGTGAGCTACCATGTGACCACATGATAGAGGGGAGATCAATTCATGTATAAATATCAGAATGGACATCCAAAGTGAAAATGGATTGATACTCATTGCACCCTAGTTAGGAAGATCACAGACAGATCTTCTAAAACAAAGTAATTCTAGAGGCCAGAACTTTATTATATTTTTAATTTTTACTATTTTTTAAATTAATTTATTCACTTTACAACCCAATATCAGCCCTTCCTCTCCTCCAGTAACCCCTCACTCAAGGCCTACCCCATTCATCTTCCTCTTCTCAAAAGAGAAGGGAAAGCAGCTGCTGGGTGTCATACCCCCACTAACACCACCCTCACACCCACTCCTACACATCAAGTAGCTGCTAGACTAGGCACATCCTCTTTCACTGATGCCAAACAATGTATTTATCAGTATAGGGTCCACAGGCAGGCAGCCAGGCAGGCAACAGGCTTGCGGACAGCCCCTGCTCCAGTTAGGGGGAGCCAAAAGAGTGTATAGATGCTGCATCTTCTGCTACATAAGTGCAGGGAGCCTAGGTCCAGTCCGTGCTTGCTCTGTGGTTGGTGATCCAGTCTCTGGGAGCCCTGAAGGGTCCAAGTTAGTTGACTCTGTTCATCTTCTAGGGTTCCTCAATCCATCTCCCAACTCTTTCATAAGACTCTAATATTTAGGTGTGAGACTAATTCTCTTTCCACTGGCTACTGGGTGGAACCTCTCAGAGGACACTTATGCTAGGTTCCTGTTTGCAAGCATAACAGAGTATTATTAATAGTATCAAAGATGGGTACTTGTCCATTGGATGGGTCTCAATTTGTGGCAGTCATTGGTTGGTTACTCCCACAGTCTCTCTTCTATCTTTGTTCCTGCACATCTTGTAGCTAGGATACAGTTTGGGTGGAAGGTAGGTTTTGTGGGTGGGTTTCTGTCTTTATCCCTCTACTGGTATAACTGCCTGGATATAGGAAGTAGACACTTAAGGATCCATATACCCCACTGCTAGGAGTCTCGCCTAGAGTTCCCCCATAGACACTCTGGAGATCTCCCCCATCCCAGGTTTTCGGTCCATACTAGAGACTACCTCTCTCTATCACTTGTCTCTCCCCTAATCTCCCTACATATAATCTACCCTGCCTGCTCCACTCACCTTTTCATCCCTTTTCACTCAGTTCCCACCTTCCATCAATCTTTGATACCTATTTTGTTTCCCCTTCTGAGAAAGATTCAAGCATCCTTCCTCTAGCTTGCTTTGCTATTTTGCTTCTTTTAGTCTGATGATTATAGCATGGTTATCCGGTACTTTTATGGGTACTATCTACTTCTCAATGAGTACATACCACACATGTCCTTTTGGGTCTGTGTTACCTCATAATAACAATATTTTCTAGTTTCAGCCATTTGCCTGCAAAATTCATGATATTCTTTTTTTTAATGGCTGAGTAGTATTCCATTGTGCAAATGAACCACATTTTCCTCATCAGTTCTTCAGATGAGGGATATCTAGGTTGTTTTCAGTTTGTGAATATTATGAATAAAGTTGCTATTAACATAGTTGAGCAAGTGTCCTTGTAGGATGGTGGAGTATCTTTTTAGTATAGGCCCAGGAGTGATAAATAGCTGGGTCTTGAGGTAGAACTGAATGGATAACATAAAACCCATTTGTCTACATTTAAGGACTAGGCCTGACTTTTGAAGGTCATAACGTAACAACCAGTTCAAGGAACTGATCACAGAATATAAGAATATAGGTAATAAAACCTCCCAAAGAACAGCTTGGGGATAATGAAAAGAAGGGGAAAATATCTCAGATAAGGGCAATCTGTTCAGGGCAACCCAAACTCATCCTGAGGTTACATATTCACGATGTAGGAAGGCAAACCACTGACCACCTGACATAAGCCAATCAGAAGCCTGTGACCCCATAGCATTCAGCAATGAAATTGTAGATTACCTGATCCTTCTAGAAAATTCCCCCAATTTTCTTTAAGAGTGCCTTCACACCTTTGTCTAGGATTGCCATTTCCAGGAATGATTGACCTTCACATGCTGGTTGTTTCTGCAGAGTAAATGCTCTTTGTCTTTGCATGCTATCTGAATCTGGGGTCTTCTGTCAATAGTTTTTGGATCCTTAAGAGCCATTTCCAGTCTTCTGAGAAACTGCCAAACTGATTTCCAGAGTGGTTGTTCAAGTTGGCACTTTAGCCAGCAATGGAGAAGTGTTCCCTTTTCTCCACAACCTTACCAGCATGTGCTGCCTTTGAGTTCTTTATCCTAATCTGATGGGTGGTAAGGTGGAATCTCAGAGTTGATTTGACTTGAATTTCTCTGATAACTAAGGACTTTGAACATTTCTTTAAGTAGTTCTTAGTCATTTGAGATTCCTCTCTTGTGAATTCTGTTTAGCTCTGAACCCCATTTTTTAATTGGATTACCAATAATCCAATTTGTTGTTGTCTAACTTCTTGAGTTCTTTATATATTGTGGATATTAACCCTCTGTAAGCTGTGGTGTTATTGAAGTTCTTTTCTCAATCTGTAGGCTGTCATTTTTGTCTTATTGACAGTGTCTTTTGTGTACAGAAGTTGTTCAGCTTCATGTGATTCCATTTATTAATTCTTGACCTCAGTGCCTGAGCCATTGGTGTTTTGTTCAAAAAATTTCTCCTATGTGAATGCATTCATGGCTGTTTCCCATCTTCTTTCTATTAGATTCAGTGTGTCCGATTTACATTTAGGTCTTTGATTCATTTGGACTTGAGGTGTGTGTGTGTGTGTGTGTGTGTGTACACATGTAGGTGTGATAAATATGGATCTATGCAAATTCTTCTAAGGCAGACATCCAGGTAAACCAGCACCATTTATTGAAAATGCTTCCACTGTTCCATTGAATGGTTTTGACTTTCTTTTGTCAAAAATACAGTGTCCATAGGTGTGTTTATTTCTGGGTCTTAAATTCAATTCTGTTGATCTGCTGTCTGTTTCTATACAAATACCATGCAGCTTTATGCTAGGGATGGTGATACCTCCAGCAGTATTTTTGTTGTTCAAGACTGCTTTGGCTATCTTGGGTATTTTTTTGTTTTTCCATATGAAGTTCAGAATTGTTCTTTAAAGTTTTGTGAAATATTGTGTTGAAATTTTGATGGGGATCACTTTTAATAAGATGATCATATTATTTTATTAATCCTAAAGATCCATGATGATCCAACAGAAGGTTAATATCCAAAATATATAAATCACTCAAGAAGTTATATTCCAGAAAACCAAATAACCCATTTTTAAAAAGCGGTCTACATAACTAAACAAAGAATTTTCAACAGAGGAATCTCAATTGGCCAAGAAGCACTTAAAGAAATGTTCAACATCCTTAGTCATCAGGGAAATGCAAACCAAAATGACTCTGAGATTCCTCCTTACACCAATCAGAATGGCTAAGATCAAAAACTCAGGTGACAGCAGATGCTGGTGAGGATGTGGAGAAAGAGGAACATGCCTCCGTTGCTGGTGGGATAGAAAACTTGTAAAACCACTCTAGAAAATTATACTGATGGGTTCTCAGAAATGGACATAGTTCTGCCTTTAGATCCAGTAATATACTGCTCCTAGGTATATACCCAAAAGATTTTTCACCATACCACAAAAACATATGCTCTGCTACATTCACATCAGCTTTATTTATAATTGCCAGAAGCTTGAAACAACCCAGTGGAAGAAAAGATAAAGGAAATGTGGTATATTTGCACAGTGGAATACTATTCGGCTATTAAAAACAAAGATATCATGAATTTTCCATGTAAATGGATGGAACTGCAAAGTCATGAGTGAGGTAACCCAGTTCCAAAAGACTTGCATTGTGTGTACTCACTGACAAGTAGATATTAGCTAAAAAGTTCAGAAGACCCAGGATACACCCCACAGACCCAAAGGCTTTAACAAGAAAAAAGGCTCAAGTTAGCATGCTTGACTCCAACTTAGAAGGAGGAACAAATTTGTCAAAGGATGCAGTGGGATGAAGAAAGGGACTTGAGTGTGTAAGAGGAAGGCTAGGGGAATATGGCGGCAGGATCAGGCATGAGGAGAGAGTCCCAGATGGCCATGAGAGTAAATGTAAATATGAAGCTGCCAGATTTTTGGGATGGGGGAGTTCTCTAAGAAGTCCCAGAGAACCAGGGTTGAGTAGGGAGGTTCCCAGGAGTAAGTGCAGGTGTGTCCTTAGCAGAAATGCCAAATAACAATAGGAATATGGAACTTGAAGAGTCCACCTCCAGCAGCCAGACAGGACCTCCAGTGGAAGAATAGGGACACCAACCCACCTACAAAACTTTTGGCTCATAATTGGTCCTGTCTAAAAGAAATGTGGGTACAAAAATGAAGCAAAGACTGAAGGAGTGGCAGGCCAATGACCTGTCCATTTTGAGACCCATCTCATGGGCAGGCACCAATTCCTCATACTATTAATGATACTATGTTGTGCTTGCAGTCAGGATTCTAGCATAGCAGCACTCTGAGAGACTTTTCCCAACAGCTGACTGAGACTGATACAGATACAGACAAACACTGGATGGAGGCTGGAATCCCCTTTAGGAGAGTTAGCAGGAAGACAGAAGGCCCTCAAGGAGATACCAACCCAACAGGAAGACCAACAGTGTCAACTAAATAGAACTCTGGGAGATCCCAGAGACTGAGCCACTAACTGAAGAACATACACTGGCTGGTTTGAGTTGCCCAACATAAATGTAACCGAGAGCTCCCATGTGTGGCCTGAGTGGGAGATGTGCCTAATCCTGCAGATGCACTAGTGTGAGGGGATGAAGGAGATCTGCACTCCCTGTGGCAAAGGGGAGGTGGGGTGGGTGGAAGAACTCTGTGGGGGGGCAACATTTGGGATATCAATCAATCAATCAATCAATCAATCAATTAAAAAGCCCTCAAACTTTAACAATATATTGCTAAAACACTCAGCGTTGTATAAGAGAGACTGCAGATAAAGGAGTTTCAAGCCTGGTGAGTGATTTTGATTGTCACAGTAAAGAGGGACAGCTCTTACATGGGCAACAAACTTTCTTGCCATTTAAGAGATCTCTTTGAACACTTCTTGAGACTTCTTTCTTCATTTAGATGCCAAATATTGAAAAGACATTGTAACTCCTCAGAAAGGAAGCCCGGGGGCCACTCAATGCTGCCATGTCTTAGCTGATGGTGAGGGAAATCTTCAATGGTTGTTGCTTTAGCAGTGATTTTATTTCTCTCCCATTTATCATCTCACAAATGCCTGATACCACAGAACGCTATTGGAAATAATTGTTTGATGTCTGTGGATTTGATCAGCATGAGTATTAGAGTAGAGTCTACAGTGTTCACCTTAGGCACATTGTATGACTGAAAAATTAAATTTCTTAAGTCTTGTCAGTGTTGTAGACAAATGCCTCATATTTAAAGTACCTTTCTATTGCTCTTTCCAGCAAAAGCCAATGAGCTTGTTCAAAATTATCTTCTTCCAATTCCTCCAAAAACAAGTGTATAAAATTCACCACTTTGCAATGCAATTGGAAGTAACTTTTTTCTATAAACATCTATTCCAATTCTTTTACTTGCAGAAATTATAGAAATTTCTTCCGTTTCTTGTAATGCATAGAAAACCTTTCAGCAAGAGACCTTATCTCAAAAAAGAAAGTGGTGTTGTGATTCAGAAATGCACCCACTGTCCACCTCTGGCTTTCACAGACATGTATGCACATGAGTATGTGCAAGTGCAAGTTTTGATAGATGTAGATACCAAAGTGGAACCTCCTGAGGCTTTATCACAGGTTTACCTCACTTCCTCTTCTTCCTCTGTTACATCAGAATTCCTCCAATTTCACAAATATTAATCCTGAGAGCACCATAGAATATTCCTGAAAATAATTTTTCCTTCAGAGCCTGCAAAATTTAGAATCATTTAGTGGTTAATAAACTATGTTATTTCTGTTAACATTACTGCAGGTGTAGTGTGAGTGTGTTTAAACCAGAATGGATGTACACTGACAATTTCAACGTCATTTTGTCAGCGACATCATTCAGGTAGAATTGAAAAAAAAAAACAGAAAGGTACTTGAAGAGACAAATGGAGAGATGTACTCAGAGAATCATATTGAATATCTAATCTAGTGGCAACTTTGATTAAGGGGTCTATGACTCGTGAGCTGCAGTAACACTTGCTATACATGCAGGAGGACCCGAGTTCAAATGCCCAGATCCTGCATTAAAAGCTAAGCATGGAGAGAGAGTACCAGGAATTGCTGGCCTCCAGCTCAGCATCAGGTTTAGTGGGAGACCCTGACTCAAGGAAATGGGTTTAAAAGTCATAGAGGAGGACATTTGGAGCTACCGAGGCTTCTGCAAGCACAGGAACATGTGTATTTCCACACCACTGTCTCTTCCTCTTTATCTCACCTATGAATCCATGAATACATGCAAATAATTAAATAAATACAAATAAAATAACTACATTTGCTTGTTTGAAAACATATGTACTCCAAGGCAGGTCTCGTAATCAGGAGTATCCAGTCAATACAAACTAGATTCTGTGGTCTTTTTTATGAAAGAGAGAGTTGGGGGAATGGAGGCAGGGAGGAAGTGGGGGAGGAGAGGAGAGGAGAGGAGAGAGGGAGGGAGGGAGAGGGAGAGGGAGAAGGAGAGGGAGAGAGAGAGAGAGAGAGAGAGAGAGAGAGAGAGAGAGAGAGAGAGAACTTATAGTTGGATGGTTGGATTGGTTAGGGGTTGGGAGACTGGACAGGAACTGAGAGGAGCTGGGGCAGGAGAATGAACATGACTCAAATATATTGTATTAAATTCTCAAAGAAGAAACAAAAACATTATTAAAAACATATGCTGAGAAATGTATAAATTAACATTAAGTTACTGTCATTGTATAACCCCATTTGCTGATAATATACAAATTACACTGGTAATAAAAGTTACAAGTACCAGTCCTGATCTCTGCTTTCCTATGTTCTTACCTTCAGGCTGCCTCTGGTAATCTTAAACTAAGGTCCAAGCCCATAATTCTTTCAACAATATTCTCTAAATTAAACTTAGGTCTTTATTTTTGACTTCTGATTTTGCCTTCCACATAAGCTTATTTTCTCATAAAAGGATTTGTTTATTATTGGGATTGTGTTTTCTTTCAGCCCACAAAATGGGTCCTTGATCTTCTTTCCCTCCATTTTCCCCACTGTGCCTATACAAGTGTACACACACACACACACACACACACACACACACACACATCTCCCTTAAGTAGATTTATTTATTTCTTAGAATGGCTTTGGCTATGAGAAACTTCCCTTACATTAATAATTCTTGACAAGGGCTTCTTTTGTGTTTTTACTATGCTATAGATTGAAAGCAGCAGAAGTCGATACCAAGTAGCTTTGCCCCAAATATATAAACTAAAAGTCCACCCACTTTCTCTGTAGAACTTAGCTTTTACTTCTATGAGAAAGAATTTTTAAATCACAGTAAGTATGGGAATGAAAAAAGAAAGAGGAAAGAGTAACTGAGAATTGAATTTAAAGTATTAGAAATTAAAAAATAGTTTTCATTATATTTAAATATAAAATGAATGCTATTGAAATGGGACCTCACATTATCCATAACATATTATAAAAACACCAAGAGCAAACTTTGAGAATTTATGCATTTGTAGTTAGTATAACAGGTTTAGGAGAAGCAAAGGTAGACATTGGTATTTTTTTTATTTTCTATATTCTTTGTTTACATTCCAAAGGCTTTCCCATTTCCCATTTCCCCCCTCACCATGTGTCCCATGAGTCCTCTTCCCCCCCCAACCCCGTCCATTCCTCTATCACCACCCCACCATTTCTCTGTTCTGATACTCTCCTACAAAACTGGATCCAGTCTTTCCAGCACCAGGGTCCTCTCCTTCCTTCTTCTTGGGAATCTTGTGATTTGCTAATTGTGCCTTGAGTATTCAGAGCTTCTGGGCTCATTAATATCCACTTATCAGTGGTTGCATTTCATGTGTATTCTTTTCTGATTGGGTTAGCTCACTTAGGATGATATTTTCCAGATCCAACCATTTGCCTACAAATTGCATGAATCATTATTTTTAATTGCTGAGTAGTATTCCATTGTGTAAATACACCACATTTTCTGTATCCATTCCTCCTTTGAGGGACATCTGGGCTCTTTCCAACTTCTGGCTATTATAAATAAGGCTGCTATGAACATAGTGGAGCATGTGTCTTTATTGCATGCAGGGGAATCCTCTGGGTATATGCCCAGGAGTGGTATGCCAGGGTCCTCTGGAATTGTCATGCCCAATTTTCTGAGGAAACGCCAGACTGATTTCTAGAGCGATTGTACCATCTTGCAATCCCACCAACAGTGAAGGAGTGTTCCTCTTTCTCCACATCCTCACTAGCACCTGTTGTCTCTTGAGTTTTTAATCTTAGCCATTCTGACTGGTGTGAGGTGGAATCTCAGGGTTGTTTTAATTTGCATTTCCCTGATGACTAATGATGTTGAACATCTCTTCCACATATGGTGCTGGTTCAACTGAAGGTCAACATACAGAAGAATGTGAATTGACCCACTCTTATCTCCTTGTACTAAGATCAACTCCAAGAGGATCAAGGACCTCCACATAAAACCAGACACACTCAAACTAATAAAAAAGAAACTGGGGAAGACCCTGGAGGACATTGGAACAGGGGGAAAGTTCCTGAACAGAACACCAATAACTTATGCTCTAAGATCAAGAATTGACAAATGGGACTTCATAAAATTACAAAGTTTCTGTAAGGCAAAGGACACCATCCAAAGGACAAAACGGCAACCAACAATTTGGGAAAAGATCTTCACCAACCGCACATCTGACAGAGGGCTAATATCCAATATATACAAAGAACTCAAGAAGTTAGACCCCCAAAAGAACCAAATAACCCTATTAAAAATGGGGTACAGAGCTAAACAAAGACTTTTCACCTGAAGAAATTCAGAGGGCTGACATTGGTATTTTTACATCCTTCACAGAGTGCCTTTCAGAAGAACAATTGCCATTTTTCAAAATGCAATCAAGTAGATGTGATGATAAAGTTGAAGACATCTGGGAATAGGAAAGATTCTTCAACAATGTAGATAAAATAGATCTGTCCACTAATAACTTAACAAATAAAAGATACCAATGAAAGTTACAGAAATATATAGAGTGAAGAATATTTTCTTATAGAAAAGGAAAGAGAAGTTAGAGGGAAGGGAGGGATGAACCATGATGTCAGGGACTTGAGAAGAAATACCTACCCATAAGTAATGTCAGAGGTCAGGGTCTGTGGTATATTGAAATTTCCTATAAAGACAGAATTGACATATTCCCCCTCAATTTTCCACCTGCACAGTGACTCTTTCAGTTCCCTGTGCCCAAGTGATGCAGGGCAATTCCAGGATAGTCAACTGAGTGACCCAGCCATGTCTGCAGGATCTGAGCAGAAAGAGAGAAACCTAGAGTCAGAGATACCAAAATAAATATAAAATTAACTGACTTTCTTATTGATCACAAAAGTGTCATTCATTTGGTTATATAGCAAGACATTCTATGTTGCAGTGGGTTTTCATTTTTATATGCAAGGAATTAGGACCCAATTTATCATACATACTTTTCTTTATATAGAAATAGAGAACACATACTGGATTATGTGATTAATTGAACGACTCTAATGGCCTACTTTTCCTGAATGCTGTGGCCTATATACTAGTCTAACAGATTTGTTTCTGGCTGCATTTGATAGTACATATAATATCCATAAATAATTGCTTCTCTCAGTATTCCTCAGATGGGTCATATCGCTGTGGTTTCTAACAAAGGTTGTATGCTGTGTCTGAAATACAAGTCTCCCTTGCTGTGGGAAGCTCAAATCTCATAAAAAGAGGCCAAAGAGGATGTGACTACCCATGGATAAAATGCTAAGGAGCAACTCTCCACTAGATGTGTTAATGAAGAAAGTATCTTAGAAGGTTCCTACCCCCAGGTTTCCAATGGAGTACAGGTGAATCAAAATTGAACTATCAGTTCTGACCTTCATCAATTCTTGACCTACATAAAAGCAAATAGAATGAAGATCTCAAGCTCCATTTATAGGATAGTTTGTAATGTACTAAACTTTAGAGTGTATGGGATAAGCACAACAGCCTATTCTTTGATATTTTATGTGGCTTTTTAAATGGATTTTGTTGCTTTGACATCCAACAAATCTTGTTTCACAAAATTATCTTTAAAAGTCATATAGACATCATTCCAAAGGAGTGTAGTCAGCATTAAATTGAGCCTAGAAAGATACAGGGATGGAAAGAATACTAGACACAAACTAGCAAATCAGACGCCAGTTCTTGGAAGGCAGCAGGCCCATGAGACAATAAGAAGTCATCAGTGAAATAAATCCAACCTCAGACAAACCCAACGAAAGACACTGGTCCCAGGATAGGAGACAGCCAGATTCATTACTCTATGATGTTGACAGCGACTGAAGTAACAGTTGAAATTCCCTAAACTGTGTATTCCCACTTTCCTGGGAATTTGAAAAGAGAAACAAATGTAAAATACTACTGATTACTTTAATGAAATGACAGTTCAATATGGTGAAATTTGGTGGACAATAAATATTTAATGTGTGAGAGAAGAGGTGAGCTGAGCTTTCTGCAAGTAGTTTAATTAAATAATGCTTTTTCAGATATCTACTTGCTGGCTCAACTGGAAACATCAGCTCTTTTTTGCTGAAACCCCAGGATTTCCTCCTCCCGCATTCTACCTTCCTTCCCCAGGTCTCTGTTCGGCACTGCTGTCCATAGGTGATTTTTATTAGTGATTTTAAAATTAGTCTCCATTCATTGTTTTGACTCAAATCTCATTTCTTATCATTTGTTTACCTTTAATAGTATTGTGTTAGTTCTTTGAGAGTTTCATGTATGTTTGATCAAATTCTGCTCCCAACTCAAGCATTTCCCCCTTTCCTACTCACCTAATGTTATATTCGTTTTTAAAAATCCCCACAAACAAACAAAACAAACAAACAAAAATTCTCCAAAACCAATTTGTTTTGCCTACCTGTTCCTGAATTTATAGTTTTCTATTGTACCGTGGCTGACTTTCCTGGACTCTAATCTTAAAGAAGATTGTCATTTCCCCTCCAGGTAGCTAACAATTGTGAATTAAACAGATAGGGATGGTACTGTGTATCCATCTCCTCACTCCATGCTGGAGTTTGAAATAATGCTCTCACAATGCTGTGAACTCATGTTTGTAGCTATCCTGCTGTGTCAAAAGCTTTTTCCTTGTAGAATACTACTAATTCTCTGAGTCTTATATTCTATACAGTATTCCACCAATGATCCCTTAGCCTTGAGAGGAAGTATGGTATTCATATTCCCTTTAGGACTGAGCATTCTTCAATCTCCTAGTTTTGCACCTTGGCTACTTGTGGGACTCTGGGTTAAAGATCATTTAACTACAAATAGAATATTTTAGATGAGTGTTATACGGTTATAAGGTGTATTGTTCTCTGGGTTTAATGGTAAGTCAGTAGGAGTCTGTTTAAAACACTGTCCATTTAGCAGCAATAACCTCTCTCTCTCTCTCTCTCTGTATATATATATATATATATATATATATATATATATATATATATGTGTGTGTGTGTGTGTGTGTGTGTGTGTGTTTATGCCAATCATGGTGTTAGGTGTGGTTATCCTGTGAGTAGTAATAAACTCTAAGCAGAAAGTGTTTGGTTACTGTCATGTTGTGTCACTCTTGCATCAGCAGGACCATCTTGCCAGGCCAGTCATTATTGTAGTGTCCATGGTTCAGAACTGAGTATGATTAATGATTATTTTTCTTCCCTAATAATTTGTATAGCAAGTTTCCATAAAACTGTCCAGTAGAGCCAAAGCTTCCAGGTCTATACATTTTTAATTATTTTTCAGTAGTCTGTGACTTAAGGTGTAGGGTCCTTTCTGCTGGGGCAGACTCTTTGCTGGTCTGCTCCAGTGAAGTCACCATCTCCTGCTCCATCCTAGATAACCCACTGCACTCATAGAAGTTGACTTTTGGCTGGTCTACTCCAGTGAAGACACCATCTCCTGATCCATCCTAGAGAACCTATTGCACTCAGTGTAGTTGGTAAGAACTCCATCCCACCTCTGGAGTCCCAGAGCTGCTGCTGGAGGCCTGGCAGACTCACCACCCATCAACCAAAACTCCCACCCTCCTGAACAACACCCCTTCCCTTCCATTAGCCCCTTTCACCACCCGTCCCTCCACAGGAGTGCAGAAAGGCCTGAGAGCACAGGTATGACCATCCCTACTGCTCAGAGGAACCCAATTGGAACACTCAAAGGGGAGCCTTCTGGTTTCTCTCTCTGGCTAGAGACCATTCTCTGCCACATTGTGCCATATTTAAGTGGCACAGGGAGATAGCTAACTTCCCAGGAGTGTGGAGAGGCCTTTGAGCACAGAGCTGATCCTGGGTCACAGAGCTACTTACAGGAATACCACTACAAGAAATCTGGTCTTCCAGGAGTGCCTATATACCTGTGTGCACAGAGAGATCAGGTCTCCCAGGAGTACAGACACACAGGCTTGCAGGACAGATAAGTTACAGTCAGAGACAGCAAGATCAGCTAACACCAGAGATAATCAGATGGCAAAAAGCAAATGCAAGAACATTACCAACAGAAACCAAGGCAACACGGCACCATCCAAACCCAGTTCTCCCACAATAGCAAGTCCTGTATACCCTAACACACCGGAAAAGCAAGATCTATATTTAAAATCACATCTCATGATGCTGATAGAGGACTTCAAGAGGACATAAATAACTCCCTTAAGGAAATATGGGAGAACATGGGTCAATAGGTAGAAGCCCTTAAAGAGGAAACACAAAAATCCCTTAAATAATTACAGGAAAACACAAACAAGTGAAGGAACTGAACAAAACCATCCAGGACATAAAAATGGAAGTAGAAACAATAAAGAAATCACAAAGAGAGACAACTCTGTAGATAGAAAACCTGGGAAAGAATTCAGGAGTCATAGACAACAGAATACAAGAGATAAAAGCATCAACAACAGAATACAAGAGATAAAAAAATCTCAGCTGCTGAAGATACCATAGAAAACATTGACTGGATCCAATCTTTACATAGGGAGGGGGGAACTGGGAAAGGGGAAAGCCTTTGGAATATAAACATAGAATATAGAAAATAAAAATTAAAAAAAGAAAACATTGACTGAAGAGTCAAAGAAAATGCAAAATGCAAAAAGCTTTTAACTCAAAACATTCTTGAAATCCAAGACACAATTAGAAGACCAAACCTAAGACTTATAGGTATAGAAGAGAGTGAAGATTTAAAACTTAAAGGGCCAGCAAATATCTTCAACAAAATTATAAAAGAAAACTTCCCTAACCTAAAGAAAGAGATGCTCAAGAACAAACAGAAGCCTATAGAACTCCAAACAGACTGGATCATAACAGAAACTCCTTCCAGCACATAATAATCAAAACACCAAATGCACTGGTGCACCAAATGAATATTAAAAGCAGTAAGGGAAAAAGTTCAAGTAACATATAAAGGCAGACCTATCAGAATTACACCAGACTTCTGACCAGAAACCATGAAAGCTAGAAGATCCAGGGAAGATGTCATACAGAGCCTAAGGGAACATAAATGTCAGCCCAGGCTACTATACCCAGCAAAACTCTCCATTACCATAGATGTAGAAAACAAGATATTCCATGACAAAACCAAATTTACACAATATCTTTCTATGCTCTACAAAGGATAATAGGTAGAAAATGCCAACACAAGAAGCAAAACTACATCTTAGACAAAGCAATAAAGTAATCTTCTTTCAACAAACCCAAAAGAAGATAGCCACACAAACGGAATTCCACCTTTAATAACAAAAATAACAGTAAGCAACAATCACTTTTCCTTAATATCTCTTCACATCAATGGTTTCAATTCCCCAATGAAAAGAGATAGACTAACAGACTGGATATGTAAGCAGAACCCAACATTTTGCTGCATACAAGAAACCCACCTCAGTGACAAAGACTGTTAACTACCTCAGAGTCAAAGGTTGGAAAACAGTTTTCTAAGCAAGTGGTCTCAAGAAACAAGCTGAATTGCCCATTCTTATATTGGATAAAATAAACTTTTAACCAAAAGTTGTCAAAACAGATAAGGAGGGACATTTCATACAGGTCAAAGGAAAAAACTACCAAGATGAACTCTCAATTATGCACATCTATGCTTCAAATGCAAGGGCACCCACAATCATAAAAGAAACTTTACTAAAGCTCAAAGCACACATTGCACCCCACACGATAATAGTGGGAGACTTCAAAACCCCACTCAGTAATGGCCAAATCATGGAAACAGAAACTAAACAGAGACAGTGAAACTCAGAGAAGTTATGTACCAAATGGATCTAACAGATATTTATAGAACATTTCATCCTAATGCAAAAGAATACACCTTTTTCTCAGCACTTCATGGTACCTTCTCCAAAATTGACCCTATAATTGGTCACAAAATAGGCCTCAACAGATACAGGAATATTGAAATAATTCCATGCACCTTATCAGATCACCATGGTCTAAGGCTGGTCTTAAGCTCCAATAAAATCAACAGAAAACACATACACATGGAAGCTGAATAATGCTCTACTCAATGATAACTTGGTCAAGGAAGAAATAAAGAAAGAAATTAAAGACTTTTTAGAATTGAATGAAAATGAAGAAACATCATACCAAAACTTAAGGGACACAATGAAAGCAGTGCTAAGAGGAAAACTCATAGAGCTAAATGCCTTCAAAAAGAAAATGGAGAGAGTTTACACTAGCAGCTTGACCACACACCTGAAAACTCTAGAACAAAAAGAAGCAAATACACCCAGAAGGAGTGAATAGACAGTAGGAAATAATCAAACTCAAGGCCAACATCAACCAAACAGAAACAAAAAGAATTATACAAAATATCAACAAAACCATGAGCTGGTTCTTTGAGAAAATCAACAAGATAGATAAACCCTTAGCCAGACTAACCAGAAGGCACAGGGACATTGCCCAAATTAATAAAGTCAGAAATGAAAAGGGATACATAACAAAAGAAACTATGGGAATTAAAAAAATATCAGATCCTACTAAAAGCTTATACTCAATAAAAGTGGAAAATCTGGACAAAATGGACAATTTTCTAGACACACACCAGGTGCCAGTGTTAAAACAGGATCAGATAAACCATCTAAATAGTCCCATAAGCCATATTTTATGTGTAGCTTTATAATTTAAACATCACCTTTTGTTAAAGATGCAGTCTTTTTTCCAATGTGTGCTGTTGGCTTAAAAAAAAATCAGGTTGTCCTAGGACTATAGATTTATATGTATGGCTTATTTAGTATTCTATGGTTAGGGTTAGGGTTAGGGTTAAGGTTAGGGTTAGGGTTAGGGTTAGGGTTAGGGTTAGGGTTAGGGTTAGGGTTAGGGTTAGGGTTAGGGTTAGGGTTAGGGTTAGGGTTAGGGTTGATGAAGAGACAACAACATCATGCAAACTCTAATGAAAGCAAAGCTTTTAATTGAGACTTGTTTACAGTTTCAAAGGTGACAGTGAGCATGAATCATATAGGCAGACATGGTAGCTGAAAGCTTTACACTTGGATCCAAAGGCAGCAGGAAGAGAGAGACACTGGCCCTACCTTGAGCTTCCGAAACCTGAAAGCCCAGCCCAGTGTCACATTTCCTCCAACAGTGTCACACCTACTCCAAATAGGTCACACCTCCTAGTACTTTCAAATGGTGTTATTCTTTGGTATAGGTGATTCTCCATACCCATGCCCTACTCAGATTTTATCTGTCATCAGCTATCAGTGTGCTGACTGAAGAGTCCAGAAGTGGGTATTGTATTCCCTGGAGCTGGAATTATGGAGCAACAGTCAGATGCTCGACATGGGTCCTGGGAATCCACACAGGTCCTCTGAGAAAGCAGCAAGCGCTGCCAACGACTTAGCCATCTAACTTTTGTACTTTGAAAATATATTTTGAAAATCTTAATTATTTGAATTGTTATCTTAAAAAGTGGCTGGCAAATCAGAAAGCAAAACTTGCTTTATGGGACCCCTCGGAAAGGTAGATTCCTGAACATGAATGCAGAGAGACAGACAGAGAGAGACAGAGACACAGAGAGAAACAGAAACATACACACACACACACACACACACACACACACAGAGAGAGAGAGAGAGAGAGAGAGAGAGAGAGAGAGAGAGAGAGAGAGACAGAGACAGAGACAGAGACAGAGAAACAGGGTGAGTCAGTGAAAAGCCAGACACAAAGCAGTCAGGACACATCATTCCTAAGTTAGGTTCTTGTGGTTGAGGATACAGTATCTGAAAAACGCTTTGCTGCATGCACTGGTGTTGTTTGACACTTGCATATTCATCTCTATTTAAACATCAGTTAATAATGGAGCTTGAGAGAGCCAGGAAAGAAAAGAATGGTTAGAGGGTCAGTGAGATGGCTTAGTGAGTGTTATGGTTTGTATATGCTTTTCCCAGGGAGTGGCACTATTAGGAGGTGTGGCCTTGTTGGAGTAGGTGTGTCACTGTGGGTGTGGGCTTAAGACCTTCACCCTAGTTGCCTGGAAGTCAGTCTTCCACTAGCCGCCTTCAGATGAAAATATAGAACTCTCAGCTCCGCCTGCACCATGCCTGCTTGGATGCTGCCATGTTTCTGCCTTGATGACAATGGACTGAACCCCTGAGCCTGTAAGCCAACCCCAATTAAATATTGTCTTTTTATAAAACTTGCATTGGTCATGGTGTCTGTTCACAGCAGTAAAACCCTAGCTAAGACAGAAGCTGGTACCAGGAGTGGGGTATTGATGTGATAGGTACGACCATGCTTTTGTTTGGAAGAATGTGGATTTTGGGACTTTGGATTTGGAAAGCCACAGAATGCTTTAAGTGGGGCTTAACGGTCCAGACTAGTAGGAATATGGAAGACAGTGGTACTGAGGGTCATTTTAACTGTGTAGGCCAGACAGCCCAATAGGTTTCAATGGAGAACTTTAATATGTGGCTGAGAGACTGTTTTTGTGATGTTTTGGTAAAGAACATGGCTGCTTTTTGCCATTGTCTGAAGAGACTGCCTAGGGCTAAGGTAAAGAGATTTATATTAATTGCATCTGCAAAGGAAGTCTCAAAAAAGCCCAACAAAGACTTTGTTCTCTGGTTAAGTCTGATGAAGAGAATTTTGAACAAACATAGCAAGCTGAGAAAGAAAATGTACAAAATATATAGTTTGAGTATTAAAGGGACTCCAGGAAGTGAAATGGAGCTGAATTCAAGGATATTAAATTGAATTAAAGGAGTGGTGACCTTGGGGGCAAGATTCACCCAGTTAACTTTAGGTCCAGGCATGGTAGTACAAGCCTTTAATCCCAGGAGGCAAAGATAAGCAGATTTCTGAGTTCAAGGCCAGCCTAGAATGAGCAAATTCTAGGTGAAAAAAAACTTTAATCCAGGCTTGGTGGATCACACCTTTAATCCCAGTGCTTAGGAGACAGGCATGCAGATCTCTTGAGTTCAAAGTCAGTCTAAGGAGCAAGATTCAGGACAGCCAACTTAGGCAGTGAAGGAGCTGGGAAAAAGAAAGCTAGTGATAATGTAATAGAACAAGGCAGCCAATGTTCCAGCTCCTGCAAGCAGCAGAACTCAGCAGCTTCAGCCATGTGTCTCTGGCTTTATGTTCAAGAGGAGAAGGAGACTACTGAAACAATTGATGCTGGTTAGCTGGAGCTAAGAAATTAGTGGTGATTAAGAAAAGAACAGCATCACTGAGGTGATATATGGGAAGTGTTTTCTAAAAGCACAAAGAAGCTGTATTCCAGAGATAGCCAAGTGTTCCTCATGCTGCAGCTGTACTTGGTAACATGTAAGAATCATCCAGGTGGTACTGGTTTTGAAGGCATGAAGACATCATAAAGAACAGCTGAGGCTTGGTACTGTGAGAGGCCATGGAAGGCCATTGGTGAAAGTGTACCCTCAGTTGTAATTGACAGCCCAGGACTGAAGGGGTCGTGCAAAGGAATGAGGCTTGGTACCATGAAGAAAGCCTATGAGAGGCTTTGGTAAAGCATAGTTGCAGTGGAAGACCCTAGCATATTGGAGATGCCAGTACCATGAAATGACCACCAAGAACAGCAGTGGAAGTGGAGTGGATCAATCTGAACTTAGAGTGCTACAGAGGGCAGAGCTGGAGAAGTGACACCAGTTCTTTGGAGATACACAGAAGACCATGTGTGGATCTCAGACATTGGAACAAGAAGTTGTGAAGCTGAAATTGACTTGGGGTACCCAAGATGTTAAAGATGACAGAGCCACAGGATGCCTGCCAAGGAAAGCTGCTAACAGGGAGTGGAACAAGCCCAGGAGAAAGAACCTTGTTGAAGTCAACAAAGATGAAAAAGGAGTTGAATATCTGAAGACTGCTTTGCCATCATCAGACATGGAGATGCAGAGTTTTGACTTTGCCCAGCTGGTTTCCTGTCTTGCTTGGGGGATTACAGTTAAGTGATTAGATGAATCTCAAAAGAGACCTTGAACTTTGGACTTTAAACATTGTTGAGACTGCTATAGACTACAGGGACTTTTGAAATTGGACTAAATGTATTTTGCATTATGCTATGTTTAAGTATGGCCACCATAGATTCATGTTTGAACAAGCCTATGGGGGTCAGGGAGTGGAATGTTATGGTTTGTATTGATTTTCCCAGGGAGTGGCACTATTAGGAGGTGTGGCCTTGTTGGGGTAGGTGTGTCACTGTGTGTGTGGGCTTAAGACCTTCACCCTAGTTGCCTGGAAGTCAGTCTTCCACTAGCTACCTTCAGATGAAGATATAGAACTCTCAACTCCTCCTGCACCATGCCTGCTTGGATACTGCCATGTTTCTGCCTTCATGACAATGGACTGAACCCCTGAGCCTGTAAGCCAACCCCAATTAAATATTGTCTTTTTATAAAACTTGCATTGGTCATGGTGTCCGTTCACAGCAGTAAAACCCTAACTAAGACAGTGGGTAAATGGGCTTGTTGCCAGCCCTGATCACTTGAGTTCAACTCCTTTAATCCATTTAGTAGAAGGAGAGATAACTTCTGTAAGTTTTTCTCTAACTCCTTAAAAGTGTGTTTGACACACCAATGCGCGCGCGCGCGCACACACACACACACACACACACACACACACACAGAGAGAGAGAGAGAGAGAGAGAGAGGAGGGTGAGAGATATTAACACACAAAATGAATGTAATACTTCAAAAAAGAAAGAATGACTTATTATGTAATAATTCTAGGCCTGTATGTTGTCACTAACTGGATGACCATTTTTTTTCCTACTAACTTCAGTGCTTAGGCTCTAATTGAGGCATCTTCAATACTTGCTATCTGTGCTTTCACTGAGCTCATCCTCAGCCCTCACCACATGGTCTTGAAAGGAAGCCTAAACTCCACAAAGTTCATATAGGTCAGCCAACATACCAGGAGATCAGCCTAAGTGTTTGAAAGGTTCTTTATTCAGGGGAGGGGGTGGTGCTGGTGCTTGAGAGTTGAACATCAATGTGTTTGCTTCTTAATAACTCTAAATTACATGAGACCGAGAAAGGTATCACCCTGATTTTATAATGTATCACTTTCCCCCTAACTTTCACTCTACTGGTGAGGTAAGTGAGGGCCAGGATCACCTATTTTATGTATGAGAAGCACCTAATTTTAAACTGCTTTCTACTACTGATACAGAGTTAGCCTCAGTTTACACCTTCCTCAGTTACATCATAGTAATTGGTTGCTAGCCAAATAGACATTGCTTGCTCTTATTGGAATTTAAGTGAGATTAGTTACTGGTTTTTGTATAATGATAACTAGGACTAAGTAGGGTGGTCCTCTTTCCTCCTAATTAAATGAAATGGCTTCTATTTTTGCATGCACAAACAGTTTTCTTAATTAGTGGAGGCTTTGCCATCTGTAGAGGGATTTTCAAAAGTGTTCATCAGAAATGTAGAAAACACTGAAAGCCTTAATCTTACACCCTGGCATTAAAAGACAAGAGACAGAATATATAACTAGATATTTTACTAATTAACATAGTTATAAACTTTAGAAACTTTTTTCTGAGAGATTGATTTTCCTAATGTGAAACAGTGGCATCATGATTTTTATGAAAGTTTATCACTCCATTTGAATTATGGCTTCTCTAAGTCTTTATGCATCCATAATCATCACATTCATGTCTTTGACTTTAGCCTGATTGTTCCTGATAGGAACATGACATGTTTGAGGCTCAATCTTCCCACAAACACATATGTAAAAATGTGAAACACACACACACACACACACACACACACACACACACACACACACACACAACCTCCTGTATGAAATTTCATTATCAAGTATCACCAAAAGCTGAGGCACTTCTCCAAAAATATCCAAATCGCAGAGACGCTCACTAGTCTACTGACGAAAACATATTTTTTGTTTTACTTTTATTTTTAAAAGAAAACCTCTCAGTGGGTCTGGTGGGCTTTGAGAACACAAACTCCCTAACACTTCCTGATGAGGGCCACCTGCTCGCCCGTTCTCATGGAGGGCGACTAGGAGAACACCACATTTGTCTTCTGTTCTTCATTATGCAGCCTCTGAGCTTGTGAACACCACTGGAGAGCTTCTCCAGCTGGTACTTCCTGTTTTAATTGTCTGGTTCTTTTCCTTTACTAGCTTGGAAGAGTTTTATAAGCCTCTCCCAGGGTGGTCAGATGTAACTGTTTTTCCTAAGGAAACCTAAGATCCCTACTCAAGGAGAGCCCTCCTTTCATGAGGCCCCTCCCTTACGTGTGGCCCAAACACGGGATGAGAAAAGTCTCCAATGTGTTGTGTGTTAGTCATCTTGCCTCACACTCCTTGGATAGACTCACTATATAATTTCCATGTCTAGATCAGGCCATTGTCTCTCTTCTCTTAATAGCAAGTCCTGTGCATTATCAACTGTTAATTAAAAAGAAAAACATTTCCCCTGAAGTTTATGTGCTGCTTATAATCTTGGTGATATTTAAATGATCACATGAGAAAAGCATAATATTAAGATAAAGAGCACTGTTTGCCCTTTGCCCAGTAGGAAAAAGTATAATCTAAAATGTGTAATATATAAAAACATATAGATTTTTTGCAGTGATTTCTAAGAACTCCCCACATATTTTTCTTTCTGTATTTAATCAGTAACTTCTTATATCTTTTACAAAACCTGAGGTTCCTTGCTACTTCTTTATAGATCTTCCTAAGTAAAAATTTATTTATTCTATGTTATATAAAAGTGCTTTTATCATTCCGAAGTTACTGAAGCAGCATTATTAAGTGTGACACATTTTTGTACTATTGTCATACAGTGTGAATAAGTAAAAGTTATAAATGTAAAGATTTTTTGAGAATGCATTTCGAAGTTAAAATTGATATACCTATTGAAATTATGTGAAATTATTTTACAAATCCAACTTTTCATATGTCAGACAATTCAGTTTCATTTTATGTCCTACCTTGGAGTATGACATATACATATCCATAAACACATGCACACCAACAAGTGCTAGAAATGTATGTGTATATAAATAAATATGTATACTTCTATTCCTATACACACATACACATGCATGTATAGGCATCATGCATGTACACACACACACACACACACACACACACAATGTAGCAACAGTATTCATCCATAATTTTTTGGAAGGCTAATGGAAGGTACTGTGCCAGTCTCCTTTATATTTACAATATTAAACCTAAAAGTCAATTATTACCTTCAAGTTAAGCTCATATATTCCAGTATTAAAAAAAGATAGTTTTACAGAAAATATATACAAGTAACTACAAAAAGGCTTGCTATAATAACAAATGGAAAAGATCTTCAAATGGCTCATTATACTGAACTGAGGAGTGAAGATATACAGGAACTGACCAGACAGAAATGAAAAGTGGGAAAATGGAATGTTTGACCACAAAACCGTGTAATTATAGAGTTGGAATACATGATATAATTTTCCTGTTTGTACATTACTAATTTAAAAGTATGAATTTCCTTTACTCAATATCAAAGAACTTATATCCTTGCTTTTTCAATTTGAATCATTATCATATTTAGTTATATTAAAACTGTAACTTACATGCATTTTTACTAGTATAATTTTCATGTCACATTTTCATTCTCCCTTTTAAATTTTCTTCCTTTCATTGAAAGTAGATGTTTTTTCTTAAATAACATATCTTGATTATTTTCCACTTCCCTGTTCCTCCCAATTTCTCTCCACATAATCTGGAGCCACTCCTTTTCTGTCTCTCATTAGAAAACAAACAGGTTTCTAAGTGATAATAATAAAATATGATATGATATGATATGATATGATATGATATGATATGATAAAAACTAGCATATGGGAATTGACCAAAACAAACATAAGGAAAAAGTCCAAAGAAAAGGCATAAGATTCAGAGACCCACTCCTTCACACACGTGTGAATCCCATAAAAATCATTAAACTGGAAGCCATAATATATACACAAAGGATGTGGTGCAGGCCCTGTGCATGCTGTCTATGTGAATTAATATGTGCTTTGATCTTGTTGATTTAAAGGGCCTTGTTTCTTTGCTGTCCTCTGTCCCCTCTGGCTCTCACACTCTTTCTGCCTTCTCTTCCATAAGGTTCCCTGAACCCCGAGGAGAAGGATTTGATGGAGACACCCTGTTTAGGGCTGAATGTTCCAAGGTATCTTAACTCTCTACAAAATGTCTGGCTGTAGGTTTATGTATTTGTTCCTATCTGCTGAAGGAGGAAGCTTCTCTGATGATAGTTGAACAGGACACCAATCTATGAGTATAGCAGAATATTGTTGGGAGCCATTTTATTGCTGTGTTTTATTAATTGATTAGTTAATTAATTTATTAGAAAATGGTAGTGTTTGCTTTTACCTTAGGTCCTTGGGCCATCTAGTTTCAGATTCTTAGTCACTCAAGTAGTACCAGGTATGGGTTCCATCTCATTTAGTCCGGCCTCAAGTCAAGTCAGATATTGGTTGGTTACTTCCACAAGCTTTGTCCCACCATTTCCCTCGAATACCTTGCAGGCAGGACACCAGAGTAGATCAAAGGGCTTGTGGCTGTGTTGGTTTTTTGCAGTTTCTCTTTGCAGTTTAGCATGTAGATTAACTTTCTATACCAAAGTCTTAGAATATAAGAGTGGAGGGTCTGTTTGGACACCAGCTTAACTTCTCTATCTTCAATGAATTGTATAGGTGTTGTCTTCAGGAGTGGGGCCTTGTCGTCAGTTTGGAGAGATCAACCTATACTTTTTACAGCAGGCTGGGTTGTTTGAGAGTTGCCAGGGGATCCCTTTAGTCAACTACTCAATTAGATGGCACTCAATTGTGGAACTAGAAGTTTCATTTGGTGACAAGAGATGATCAGTTTGTCTCTCTCTCCCTGACAGATCTCACTTGTTGCCATAAGATTCCACAATAGTGTACCATCAGAGGTCCAAGCACAAGCCCCTTGACAATAGATTGAAATCTCCAAAAGCAAGCAAGACTTCCTTACTATGTTGATTTATCCCAAGTGTTTTTACAGAAACAGAGCAACTGACCAGCACATTAACCTTGTTTCATGTATGTTTCTACTTAAATCCAGCTGGAAAGCATGGCCAAGAGTACTTACTGTAATTCACAACAGCATGGAAGCTTATGCTGGGCAAATTTTATCTATATCTTTTCAGTAGGGGTACATCAGCAATTTCTTGTAACTAGAAATAATTTCTAAGTACTCTTGGGCTAGAGTTCATTTTATATCACCAGTGGAAATAAGAAAAATGTGAGAACGTAGCACTAACTGGCCTATTCAAGGATAGTATTCATAGTGTGAGAAACGAAACCTAGAGCCCCGGAGAGCCTGATTGTTCAACCTCAGCTCAGAAGACACATGCTAGATGATCCAGACTTTTCTTCCCACTCAGCCCATGGCAGTGGAGACAGAGGGATTATGACTTTTGAGTCATACAAAGGAGTAGGGGAGTTGGTGAGTTCACCTAGGGAGTCTGTGAACTTCCAGATGTACGATCTGAATATTGAGGCACAGTTGTGTGTATAAAACACAGATCCATTAAATTAATTAATTAAAGGGATTACAAATACAAAATCTACTTATATTCCCCACTACGCTTGATAAATGAAGAAATTCTCTCTGTAACCAGTTTCCACAACACATCTAGTTACTATAAAATTGTAGTGAGTTAGAATATCTGTCACTCTGTTCCTTGTTTCGTTTGAGATGGAGTCACTCTGGAAGAGAATATTCTCCTACAATTCCCTTTGAAGCAGAGTCTCTGGCTGTGCATGGAGCTCGTGATTTCTGTTAGGCTGATATCCAGCAAGTCACAGAGTACTTCTGTCTCCATTCTCCACAGTGCCAGGTTATAGCCATGCTCTACCATGCTCGGCTTTCACCTTAGAGGCTGGGATCCAAACGCTAGTCCTCAGTTTTGTGTAACAAGTCCCTAACCACTGAGACATCCATCTAGATACCTTATACAGTGTTTCTAATAAGAGAAATACTTCAGAGAAAGTTGTGGGCAGTGTAAGAGCAAAATTATGAATGAGCAGAGAGGGTATGGATTCAAGTCTGTGAGGCTACTCATGTTGAAAGCTTCATGGAGGGAGCCACATTTCAGTTGAAAATCTCAGGAGTGCTTTAAGAGAGAAACTCTTTTATATTACTCATTATTATTTCTCTCTCTCCCCCCATCATTGTGTATGTGTTGCTGAGGATAAAAATTTCAAAATGTCCAGCTGTGACCTTCTCTTCTCCCAGGGACCTGTTGGCCACTGGTCCTTGAGGACAGAGGGAGCAGAAATCGGGGATGAGATCAGAGTTTGGAAGGCATGAATACCAATGGACAGAATGATTTCCAGGATCAGCTTCAGCCAGACAGCTCAGCTTTATTTGTGGTAAACAAGGGCTATATAAATCTTGGGGGAGTGGGCAGGGAATTCCAAGGTAGATATACTTGATTGGCTAAGACAGAAGCTTGGGAATGCTTCATTTGCATAAAAAGGAGTCCCAAGAATCTGCCAGGCAGGTTCTTACCAGGGGAGAAAATGGTAATTTTACCTGTAATCTGGCTACAGGCTACATGACTTTCGACAGAGGGGTTTGGGGGTTATAGGCAGGAAGGACTGGCCATAATAAAGTATCCAATTATAATACATGGGAAGAGCTGAGGGGGACTTATGAACTGAATCATGTAGCACTTGCAGGAAACTTGGTGCAGGGTCATTATCTAGATAAGGGCAGGCATCTGTGCTTAGAGACACTCTTCAGATAAGATCGGGCAGAGAAGAGGAAGCCCTGATGAGAAGGCGAGTCCTCCATTTTGTGCTGAGAAGTTATCTGTACATAGCACACTAAGACATAAATAATAGGGTCTTCCAACACCCAACATGTCAAGTAAGTGCTCTAACGTGAGTAACTCTTCATAGTATGGCCATGTTGTCATGGTGGTCTTCTCCCACAGATCTTCCAAAGTAATGTTTTCCATAAACACAGTTTCAGTGCGAAGTGGCCTAAGGATTCAGAAGCAAGGAAGCAGGATACTGTAACACAGAAGGAGAAAAAGCAAGTAGAGAATTATTGAGGTTACTGCACATATTAATTGGTGTTCTCTAGAGGAATACCCACCATACTGCTAAAGGTAACCAATAGTATTCAAACCCCTGGGAGGTGTAAAGAATTTACCTTAGGCTATTAACAAGATTGCTCTCTAGTTCTGGTTACATTTTACTGAGAAACAAAGGGTGGATGTCTGTAATAATCAAAGATCAGGTAGTGTGCTTAAGGAATGGCGTTATCACATAGTAAATATGGACTTCTATATAATAGCTTACTGGGGCTGAAACTAAATCAGGGGTAACTTAAAGGTTATGGCAGAAGACACCAAAGCTTTTCCAAGTTGCTTGGAATTGGGACAAAAGGTAACATCTTTTTTTTTTTTTTTTTTAAATCAATCCAACCATTCCTTTCTACCTGAAGCAGGTTTTTCTTTCTAGTCTTCCTGTTTGTCTAAGCTCAAATTCATCATCTAAGGCACAGAAAGCATAGAATATTTGCTAAACAAATAGCTAGAATATATGATGTATACAACTTGGAGAGCTACACACCAGTGTCTGTATTTTTCTGTATATTTACATGTGTTAGTTCGACCTGAATGATAGGTGCTGAGTTGGTTTATAGAATCAGGCAAGGAAATAAGTACATTAGAAGGTAGAAAGAATTTTGTCAAAAACTTAGCAATGGCTGGAAGGGGCCATATTTAAAAAACAATGTGCAGTGAACTTAAATAAAGCTGGCTTACATTTAGTCTTAGTTAAAAGGTAATTAACTTACCTCTATTACCTTTGTCCAGTGCAGGGATCCCTGTAAGCTCTAATGTTGGCAGAGAAATAAACCAAGAAAGAAGCCTGCTTCAGCACAACTTAGCTTGCTAGGCTGGTTCAAACTTCTGGAGTGTAACACCAAGCAGTTTATTTTTGACATATTTATTTATAGTATAACCTATATTACATACAGTATAATATGGTCTTCTCATGACAAATATCAAAATAAAGCTTAGGGACTGACTATGTCAAAATCCCTTTACAAAGTACCTGTGATGACTTCCACAAGAATATGCTTTAATTAATTTTTTGATTTATTTACATCTCAAATGTTGCCCTCTGCAGTCCTGGTCACACCTCACAGAGTTCTTCCCCTCTTCTGCCTCTCCTTCTACTCTGAGAGGGTGCCCCCTCCGTATCTTCCTACCCTGAGAGTCTTCACAGGATTAGGGTCCTCTTCTCCCCCTGAGGCCAGTCACACTGAGGTCGGACAAGTCAGTCCTCCACTATATATGTGCAGGGGGCCCAGAGTAGTCCTTCTGTGCTCTTTGGTTGGTGACTCGGTCTCTGGGAGATCCCAGAGTCCAGGTTAGTGGACACTGTTGGTATTCCTATAGGGTGTGTTAGCCCCTTCAGTTCCTTCAGTCCTTCCCCTAATTCTTCCATAGGGATCCCTGACCTCAGTCCAATGCTTGGCTCTATCTGCATCTGTCTCTGACAGCTGCTGGTAGAACCTCTCAGATGACAGCCACGCTAGATTTCTGTCTATAAGTACAAATGTAGCATCAATAAGAGTGTCAGGGATTGGTGTCTGCCCATAGGGTATATCTCAAGTTGGACTGGTCACTTGCTGGTGGGCCACTCCTTTGGTCTCTGCTTCATTTTTGTCCCTACATTTCTTTTAGACAGCAGTAATTTAGGGTCAAAAACTTTGTAGATGGGTTGTTGTCCCCATTCCTCCCCTGACTACTGGATGTTGTTTGTTCATACCTCCACTGTTTCATATCTCCACTGTTAGGCATTTCAGCTAAGGTCACATACATTTGAGTCCCAGAAGTCTCTCCCATCCCAAGTCTCTGGAATTTTCTAGGGGTTCCCCCTCCCCCCAGAAGTTGCATATTTCCATTCATTCTCCTGCCCCTCTGCTTCTCTTTCCTGTCTCCTCCCATACTTGTCCCTGCAGCCTTTCCCCCATCTCCATCCCCTCTCACATCCAGGTCCCTCCCTCCCTCTGTCTCTTCTGTCTATTTCCTTCTCTCTTCTAAGTAGGATTTAAGCATCCTTACATTTTGTTTAGCTTCTTAGAGTCTGTGGCATGACCCAAAAGGACACACATGATGTGTCCTCACGGATAAGTGGATATTGGCCAAAAGGCACACAAGAATTGGCTCTATTGACCGAGGAAGAATGCTCTGGATTAAGGGGGATTTTGGTGAAGCCCAGCTTTACAAAATAGCAAAAAGACTATTAGCTGTTAACAACTCCAAGGCTTCTGTATGGGAGACAAGTGTAAATCTCTTCTGTTGAGGAAAGACTCCTGCATGTATAACACTTCTTATTTCTCTAGTGCTTATCTGCGAGCATGAAGATCTTGTGTCCTTCTGCAGTACAGGGCAGCATTGTACAGCTTACATATGATTTTACACTGCAGATGCAATTCACTGGAGAAATTTAAATGCTCTCTTTGCCACAATAGAAAGGTAAAAAGGAATATAGAAAATTAAGTGAGTAATACATTTTATTTAGTTCATTATATCAAAAGATTATCATTTTGGCTTTTCATAATTGGTAAAAATTATTAAGGAAATATTTTAGCACACCATGTCCACAAATTTGTTTAAGATCAATTTTTACCTCTCCAATGATGACTAACACTTTGCTTTAAAAGAATATGCAATTTCCTAATTTATATACACAGCATCCAGTATTATTTATCACCAGAGATTCGAATAGAAGACTCTCAGATGATGAAGACCTGTCCACTACAGAGGCAAGTACCCTCTGTGCAGGGGCAATATCCATTGGTCGCTATTTGTTCAACTGGACACATACTGAACAACTGCCCAAATTTATTTTATTTTCCCTAATCAGTTTGCAATATTTGTCAATGCTCTACACCAGCTCTTTCTTGATTATGTGTTTTGGATCTGATTAATTTTGCTTGAAATAATATAATTTAATTACCATTCACTTCCTACAAAGCCTGACTCTAATCTTCCACATATGAAACTGCACATGAGCCTATGAGTCCTTATGGCTGTTATTCTATAGGTCATTTATTATTATCTATCTGCAAATACTCCTTTCAAACAATTTTAATGTATAACAGGGATATCATTTGGGACCACTGCTGAGCATTTTTGTGTACTTATCTTGTCTCTCCAAATGAATTCCATCATTTTAAAAGATGAAAATAACTTTTTGACTTATTTTTATCACTCATTATTCTCTCTCTCTCTCTCTCTCTCTCTCTCTCTCTCTCTCTCTCTCTCTGTGTGTGTGTGTGTGTGTGTGTGTGTGTGTGTGTGTGTGTGGTATATTAGTTTGGAGTGTTCACAATTTTGTGCTGAGGGCTGGTGTCCTGATCCATCACTCCTAGTCTTACTGAACCCTAAGCTACACTGGCGGCCTGCATGCCTCTGTGGTCCTCCTGTTTCTATTCCCACAGCACTGGCCCTGAGGCACCCTTTGTTTTTTTCTTTTTACATGAACATTAGGCATCTGTGTTCAGATCTTCCTTCTTGTGCATCAGATGCTTTCACCTCTGGACCTACTCATATCCCTTTCCTTTTTTTATGAGGTAATCATGCCTTTGAGACACTTCTACTTGGCATAAAAAGTTAATAATAAGAAGTTAATTCAAGGAACTTTGAATTCTTCATAGCTGATAACATTGATTACTCATTACGTTCTCCCCCGCCCCTCATACTGTCTGTCCTTCCAGGTTGCATTCGTATGGTATTTGATGAAAGACCTGATGTCTACCTCTATGAAGATCTCCAGAAGAGAGCTGGTAACACATGCGTGTTTATGTGATTAACCAAACTGATTTTATCAAACCAGAACAGCCTATGATAAGTTGAATAAGAGTATTCCAAAGGGATTTTTGTCCTGCTTTTTGCAAATGATTCCTTATGAGCAAAAGACTTTATTTCTAAATCAAATACCTTGAAATGAGAGACTATCTTGGTGACTTGAAGTGCAGTCCAGTAGAATCACAAGGACTTAAATATGGAAGAAGACAGGACACCCAGGGACAGATGCATGTAATGATGGAGGTCAGATAAGAACAGTGAAGGTGCTAAGCCATGGATTGAGAGTAATTTTGGAGGCTGGAAGACTCAAGAAATAGATTCTCTTGAATCCAGAAAAATAGAGCTCAGAGACAACCCAACTGAGTTCAAAGACCCACTTTTGCTTCTAGAACAATCTCACATAAATTTTGGGTTGTTCTTACATCTCTAAATTTGTGGCATCAAATTCTAAGTAAAATGGGAAACAAATTATGTATAAGATTTAAACTGGATTTGTTATTTTTTGTGATATTTTATTTCCCTTTTACCATTTCCTGAGATCAGAACTATTTTTTTAAATATAATTAACAGTGGTGCACTTATTTCATAACATACATGCTTTCATTCATACAAATGATCTTAAACCACTCGGTGCATCAAAATATCTTTTTTTAAACCTCAGTACAATTGTATTTATCTTTCTTATTATTTTTCCTTATTAATAAAACATTCATTTATCAAAGAATTTAAGCACATTAACTAGCTATCACTAGGACGTCTTAAATTATTCTGACCATAATAAAACACTACAATTTCATTGAGAAATTTTGAAAGTCTAATTTGTTTGTAAATATAAGCACAATATATCAAATTCCAATAGTTTTTGATTTGTTTACCTTGATAATTTTAAAACATTTGCTTTCTTTCTGAGAAATAAAAATGGATGATATTAATAATATAACTAGGTCTCAGTGCTAGGATTGACTATTTGAGAAGCTACAAAAATAAAATCATTTTTATAAATTGTATGTAGACTATTCAGTTAAAACATCGATAGTTTAAATCGTCAAGACCACACATAGACAGTTCCTAAGTTACAATGATTTTAAACATATATAACTGTGAAAATGACAAGGAACTCACAACATGTGGTGTAATATGCTGCTCCTCTATGATGTTCAGCAGTTTAGGAGTGATAAATATGTTTCTGATTTACAATAACTTCAATGTACAATGTACAGATTCAGCATGTTATTAAATAGTATGACTTGGACCATCTCTCTGTGTATATCATTTTATCTATCTATCTATCTATCTATCTATCTATCTATCTATCTATCTAACATCTACCATATATATGTATATATACATATATATGTATATATATAAAGCTGTAAGGCTTTGAAAGACAATGTCTGTTAAGTGGAACAATCACTTCAGTAATATTTCACAGGGGTTTTAGAATATAGATGAGAGCAAACTACAGCTTTACAGGGTTGCAATCTAATTTACATTTAATTTCTCTCCCAAATATCAATTGGGTTATTTACTACTGTAGAAGGTACTATGTTTTACAAAGAACTTGCACACTGGAGCCAGACACATGTGTGTTCCACAGAATATGTGAGAAGAGGTATGTTTTTATATTTCTCATACCTCTGTTGGGCATTTTGGCTAATGTCATCCTTATTGGACCCTAGAAACCTCTCACATCTGGCATCTGGGACTTTCTATTGGTTTCCTCCATTCCCCAACCTACACTGCTGCATAATCCTATTCATTCTCCTAGTTCTCTGGACTTTTCTGACCCATATCCAATCCTGTTTCCCCCTTTACTTCCCCTTCCCCTATCTCACCCAAGTCCCTCCCTTCCCTCTACTTCCCGTGATTATTTTGTTCCCCCCTCTAAGTGGGATTGAAGCTTCTACACTTTGGCCTTCCATCTTGTGAATTTCATTTGGTCTATGAATTGTGTTGTAGGTATTCTGAACTTTTGGGTTAGTATCCACTTATCAAGGAATACATACTATGTATGTCCTTTTGAATCTGGGTTACCCCCCTTGGGATAATATTTTCTAGTTACATCCATTTGTCTACAAAACTAGTAAAGTCATTTTTGATAGATGAGTAATATACCATTGTGTAAATGTATCACATTTTCTGTATCCATTTTTTTTTTGGTTAAGGGATATTTGGGTTGTTTCCAGCTTCTAGCTATTATAAATAAAACTGCTATGAACATAGGAGAGCACATGTCCTTGTTGTATGTTAGGGATCCAGAAATAAACCCACACACCTATGGTCACTTGATCTTTGACAAAGAAGACAAAACCATAAAATAAAATAAAAAGGCCTTTTTAGTAAATGTGCTGGTTTAACTGGTAGTCTTCATGTAGAAGAATGCAATTGATTCCTTTTTATCTTCTTGTACAAAGCTCAAGTTCAAGGGGAATCACATAATAGCAGGTACACTGAATTTAATAGAGGAGAAAGTGGGAATGAGCGTGGAACACATTGGTACAAGGGAAAAATCTTCTCAACAACACACCAGAGGCTCAGGCTCTAAGATCAACAATTGACAAATAAGACCACATAAAAACTCTTCTGTAATGCAAAGGACACTGTCAATAGGACAAAACAGCAACCTACAGATTAGGAAAATATCTTTACCAACCCACAGCCTACAGAGGTCTAATATCCAAAATATACAAAGAACTCAAGAAGGTAAGACTTCAGAAACCCTGACTCTGACACAATGGATAGTGCATTGTACTTCTATTATGGGACTTAGGGGGAGGGGAGAACCGGGAAAGGGAAAATCATTTGGAATGTAAACAAAGAATATAGAAAAAAATAAAAATATAATAACAATGTATTTTCATAATATAATATAAAGCCAAATTTTAAAATCTGGTTAGCTCTCTGTAAGGTGTGCTTAGTAAACATTAAACAATCTAGCACTAAAAGACTCCAGAAAACCAGATAACCCAATAACCCAATTAAAAAAATAGGATACAGAGCTAAACAAAGAATTCTCAAATGGCTGAGAGGCACCTAAAGAAAAGTTCAACATCTTTAGTAATAAGGGAAATGCAAACCAAAAGGACCTTGAGATTCCACCTTATGCCAATCACAATGCCTAAGATCAAAAACTCAGGATACATCAGATGCTGGCAAGGATGTGGAGAAAAAGGAACACTCCTCCATTACTGGTGGGATTGCAAGCTGGTATAAACACTTTGGAAATCAATCTGACACTTCCTCAGAAAATTGAAAATAATTATACCTCAAGACCCCATTATACCACTGCTGGGCATCTCTACTTATTTTCATTGATGTCTAACTTCACTTTTCTCTAGTTTATTACTCTCAACCCTTCATATCTTTCTCTTTCTATTTTCCTGTCTGCAGTTTCATTATAAAACCATCATTGTCAATGACCTTTTGCTGTAATAATTAGGTCAAGAGACATATATGATGTATGCTTTCCAATTCTGCATTGGTACATAATCTTTAGCCTTTTATATTGGTATTTTGTTTGCTTAACCATTTTGTTGACACAGGATGATATATGTACAAAATCACTATATGTACTTAATACCATATAGCAAAATGTTGATAAATGTGAATAAGGTAAATAGTTATATTTTGGATAAAATTTACCTTTCAACATTTCAAATGTAAAAGGGAATCCGTATCTCACATTTACCTTGAATAGTGGGATACGGTGAATCCTTTAAATTATGTCCTAGTTTATCATTTTGTTTGCTGAAAACTGGTGATCAATCCAGCCATTAGAAATATCTTGAGAAATGCCACAAAGATGAGCTCATCAGATATACTTAGCTCTTGCATATCTGTTTTCTCAAACTTTTTTTCTGTCCTTGTGTCAGATACCTTGCCTTCTGTCTTTTCTCCCTTGTGTTGTATCTATGAAGTCATGGAGTCTGGCAGTGGACATATCTGGACTTGGTCTGTCTCTGACACTCATTGGTTGATCTTTTTTCAGCCTTAGCTTCTACTCTGATAACCTACAATACATTAGGAAAATATCTTTACCAACCCACAGCCTACAGAGGTCTAATATCCAAAATATACAAAGAACTCAAGAAGGTAAGACTTCAGAAACCCTGACTCTGACACAATGGATAGTGCATTGTACTTCTATTATGGGACTTAGGGGGAGGGGAGAACCGGGAAAGGGAAAATCATTTGGAATGTAAACAAAGAATATAGAAAAAAATAAAAATATAATAACAATGTATTTTCATAATATAATATAAAGCCAAATTTTAAAATCTGGTTAGCTCTCTGTAAGGTGTGCTTAGTAAACATTAAACAATCTAGCACTAAAAGACTCCAGAAAACCAGATAACCCAATAACCCAATTAAAAAAATAGGATACAGAGCTAAACAAAGAATTCTCAAATGGCTGAGAGGCACCTAAAGAAAAGTTCAACATCTTTAGTAATAAGGGAAATGCAAACCAAAAGGACCTTGAGATTCCACCTTATGCCAATCACAATGCCTAAGATCAAAAACTCAGGATACATCAGATGCTGGCAAGGATGTGGAGAAAAAGGAACACTCCTCCATTACTGGTGGGATTGCAAGCTGGTATAAACACTTTGGAAATCAATCTGACACTTCCTCAGAAAATTGAAAATAATTATACCTCAAGACCCCATTATACCACTGCTGGGCATCTCTACTTATTTTCATTGATGTCTAACTTCACTTTTCTCTAGTTTATTACTCTCAACCCTTCATATCTTTCTCTTTCTATTTTCCTGTCTGCAGTTTCATTATAAAACCATCATTGTCAATGACCTTTTGCTGTAATAATTAGGTCAAGAGACATATATGATGTATGCTTTCCAATTCTGCATTGGTACATAATCTTTAGCCTTTTATATTGGTATTTTGTTTGCTTAACCATTTTGTTGACACAGGATGATATATGTACAAAATCACTATATGTACTTAATACCATATAGCAAAATGTTGATAAATGTGAATAAGGTAAATAGTTATATTTTGGATAAAATTTACCTTTCAACATTTCAAATGTAAAAGGGAATCCGTATCTCACATTTACCTTGAATAGTGGGATACGGTGAATCCTTTAAATTATGTCCTAGTTTATCATTTTGTTTGCTGAAAACTGGTGATCAATCCAGCCATTAGAAATATCTTGAGAAATGCCACAAAGATGAGCTCATCAGATATACTTAGCTCTTGCATATCTGTTTTCTCAAACTTTTTTTCTGTCCTTGTGTCAGATACCTTGCCTTCTGTCTTTTCTCCCTTGTGTTGTATCTATGAAGTCATGGAGTCTGGCAGTGGACATATCTGGACTTGGTCTGTCTCTGACACTCATTGGTTGATCTTTTTTCAGCCTTAGCTTCTACTCTGATAACCTACAATACATTATCTTTGCCGGGGCTGGACACCCAGAACTCTCAGAAGTTAAGAAGAAGATGGATGAAATGTTTCTGTGTTTGTATAAATTGTTCTCAGACATCTCTCACACAAAACAATTTGTTGAGTCATGTCTGGAATATTGCCAGATAAAAGCTATAGGCTTGCTTCTCTGTTTTAAACCCACACAGGCTTATGGATGCCCAGTCTTACTTTTCTTATTTTCTTGACTACTACCATAATCTTACTTTAAAAGATGTACAGAGACCAAAACAGAGAACCTATAAATTACTCTATGTAATAAATGCTTTCATTGTTAGTTGATATTAAATCTACCCTATCTGCATTTCTGACTTCCCATAGGGTCCAGCTTGTATCATTTTAGAGATAAGGATTTGAAACAAACTTTGCCATGTTTGCATTTTTCCCCCTCCCCACACATGTGCTTTCACATCCCAGATTTATATTGCCTCTACCTCTTGGGGGTAACATCTTCTCAGGACACAATCACTTGAAAGAGAAGCTATACTTGCAATGCATGAATAAAATAAAAATGCCCAACATTTAAGTTGTATAAATCTATATGAATATGTCAATAATTATAAGCCTCAGCTATTATGAATAATCTCATAGATGTGGGCAGAGGGAAATTTTGAAGGTAAAGCAGGAGCATACGGAAAACAGATGTGGAGCCCAGATTTCTTCGTCCAGATGAAACACTGAATTATTAACTACAGTGACCTATCCATGAACCTTGGATGGAGATAATGAGAATAACAATCAGTATTTATTGTGTCTTTAGTACGTGCCAAATAACTGTCCTAAAACCCTAAATTTACATATTTGTTCATAATAACAACCCTGGAGTGTAGGTGTGTGACAGTTCGTGCTGTGGTTTAAGTAAGATGAGGCTCTATCAGTTGTGAAGGTGGCCTAGCTGAACTTGAAGTATAATAGCTCAGAGCTGACTATAATATTGGACTCAAGAATTAAATCAAATGGGAAAATTGGGAAAATAAAGGACCACACAAATCTATATATGGCAGCAACCTTGCTAGCAGCTGTTCAATCTGATACCCAGCTTCAGGTGAAATGTTTGCATAAAGAATGGAGTATGCAATTCCAAGAACAAAGACAATGTGATATTAGCTTGATCGAGGAACTGATTTCAACGATTTCCAGAAACTGACCACACCTGATGACAGGACAGAGCACTGAGCAAACTCAAGACCTAACAGTAGAAAGGATGCTACAGACCTCTGACCTGAAGCAGAAACGAGTCGAAGAGAGTGGGCAATTTCAAGGAAGCCACACATATGGAATCAGAAGGATGATGACAATGACGACTTATTGTATCAGAGTTTAAGAAAATCCTCTGGTGTTTTTCCCCCCAGCCTAAGGAGTACAAGAGAACATCCCTGGTTCTCCAGAGGTCCACTGGAGAACCTCTGGAGAACCAGGAGAACAAGTTGTCCTTTCCCTCTTTCTAACAAAATCTCTTACAAAAAAGGGGAAGATCTTAGTTTCAAGATAATTGCTGTTCTTTAGAAATTACATGTACTATATATCTGTGGTGACTGAAAAATAAGGATGTCAAGTAGGAATTTGAAACAACATGCACATTTAATGCAAGTTGTATTTGTTATAGTAATAATTAATAATAATAATAATAATAATAATAATAATAATAATAATGAGGGGGTCAGGAAAAGAAAAAAGGGATGAAGAATATACAAAAGTAAATTTGTGTATCATAATCACCAAAGTTTTAATTGCCCTCAAAACTATATTTCAAAACTTTTTAACTTTATTTTAAAAGATTTTATTTATTATGTTTATTTTATGTTTATTTATGAGTGATTTCTTGCATGTATGTCTGTGCAACACATGTGTACAGTGCCTGTAGAGGCAAACAGAGGGTGTTAAATACTCTGGAATTGAGTTACAGAGAGTTGTGAGCCATTATGTGGGTGCTGGGAAATAAATCCAGATCTTCTATCATAATAAACACTTCTAACCACTGAACTCTCTCTTCAGGCCTCAAAGTTTTAAAATATTTTAAGTTTACTTACCAATCCAAGTGATAATAGTCATCTCTGCCCTGAAATGTGTTTCATAAAAATTCAGCCAATTTAAAGTTTAAATTCGACATTAGAGATGATTTTATTACTGATAAGAACTCTTGACCCCTTGTCAAGATGTTACCCATGGAACAGATGATACAGTCTGCCTACGCCTCAATATTTTCATTTGTCAAACAGAACAATGACACCCCAAAGGAGTGTCCATTTAAAACAAAGTTAGAAACTGCATTTAATAGGAGGAGATTCATGTCTGGTACTATAAACATAGCCAACTACTTGTGTCTATAGAAATCACAGACCCTAAAGGAGAACCCACAGTCATTTTCCTAAAGCAAAATAATTTCAAACAGTACTCTAAAAATACGATTATAACTACAGATAAGCATATCAATCAGCTCTATCCAAGAACCTTCTTTTTGTAGAAGATGAAAACCATTAAAAAGATCCATAACTAGTCAAAATGCAGAGGATAAGTCAATTTTGGGTAGCCAGCCTTGACTGATACATCTACAAAGGAACCCCTTACACCTACATGTGGAAGCATGCATAGAGAGATTGTAAGAACTAGAAGACCAAGACATGTGTTGGATATAATGCCTTCTAGACATGACAAGGAAGCTTACAAAAATCCTACTAGCATAGTTATTTAAGTAAGACCTGAATAATGACAATACCAGTTGACATTCCAACATGGTTGGGGGAGATTTTACAAGATCTCTATCCACCATGAGATGTATAACTACAGGAAATCAATACTATGGAAAGGATCAGTTTTTTCCAGGGATAAACTCCCTGCTATGCTAAAAATCCCAAGTGGCCAGCCTTAAAAGCATATATGTGTGAGAAACACTAAATTGAATCCATAGGAATATGTATGTATGTATGTATGCCTACACACACAGGTGTGTGTGTGTGTGTGTGTGTGTGTGTGTGTGTGTGTGTGTATAATCAGTCAGGCATTTGAATGTAAAATGAGAACCTGGTTGTGGAGAAAAGTGGTAGAAAAGATATGAATATAGTATTCTTGCTTAAAAATGTTAAAATAAATAAAAAGCATCGCGTCTAACAACATTAGTTGGTCCTATTTTCTCTCTTCTTTTTTTTCTCCTTATTCTTTTCCAGGATGGCTTTTATTATCAACTTTGCTTCTGAAAATGTTTATAAGAGAAATGTGGTAGCCTATCATGGGTTTTAAAGACACAAAAATAAACACGTAATATCAGACTCATTCAATACAGCATACTGGAAGAAATCTCATATAGATCACATAATGTAAATTTTCTAAGGATTTTTGTTGATCCATTGAATGCTTGGACAACTGGTCATTAAATCTCAGTAACAAAAGATGGCACATGGAATAGAATATAATAAAAATACAAATAAATTCTTTTATTTATTCCTACTAACAGTTGTGTTACGATCAAAATGACAAACTCTGATGTTCGTAAAATATCTCAATGAGGCTCTGAAAACAAAGTTATGTTAACATACATATTTGAATCAGAAAATAGCTATAAGGAAATACTTTAATAAGAGCAAAATAAAATTTGGAGAATGACTTGATATCAAAAGGTAACATAAGTGCATCTACAAGGCAAACTTGTCAGTTAGCAATATTTTTTACAGAAAATAATGGAAATGTGTCTCCTATATTTATTTACTTGCATAAGATAGTATGGTTTCCTTAATAGTTAAAAAGTGTTTTTGAATTATTGCAAGGGATTCATATCCTTTTGAGTTAACATTCTCTGTGTCTCTAACTGTGGAAAGTTTTATACTGTGTAAGGTACAAGGTCACTCACTGTACCTGCTCACAAGAAAGAAAATACTAGAAAATCCTCTGAATCATGTAATCATTTTGTTTTCGTTTTAAACATGGAATATCCAGAATCCTTTGCCCAAGATCACACAATCAGTGACATCAGAGAAGTACTTCTAATCTACGCATGAAAATAATAATAATTATAATAATATAATCTAGAGTTTATCTTTGAAAATGAATAAAACACGTTTACATGCATATTTTAATGATATTCTTTCTTCTCCAACTCCTCCCAGATCTTCCTCACCACCCTATAGACCCAACTTCATATGTCAAGCACATTTCACAACAGGTCCCAGGCCCAGGGGTAGTTGTCAACCCAGACTCTATGGGTTTGTGTGTGTGTGTGTGTGTGTGTGTGTGTGTGTGTGTGTTCGCATGCACGTGTGCATATACACACACTAGCACAAGCTTTTTGTTTGTTTGTTTTGAAGCATACATCAGTATTACATAATTCTCTCTGGTCCATGGGTCAAGATTACCATCAGCCAGTGAATAATGCAGCATCCCAGGGTACAGCATTATCTGCATTGTTATGATATCACATGCTGATTCATTCATACAGGAGAGTTGGTAAAGCTCTGTGAGATTTGCACAGAGCTCTGTGCACTGCCTTGGGAAATGGCTCTACAGTGACATAAGAGTCTCAGTTGGAAAAGTTGTATGGCTTTTTCCAGCCTATATCTCTTTTTCCTTGATTAGCTTGTCAGGTTGATCAACCCATGATGTTCTTACATTCCTACAATGATGACAGTTCTTCATTTCATTGTTCATGGGTTTCCTGCCTCGTGGTCCCGTCTTCTTAAATTAATTCATAAGAAAAGAATTACTTTAGCACATGGTATAAAGCTCAGAAAAACCAAGAAATAATATATATGAGAATCACTTCAGCTGACTTCACTGACAGTTTGTTTGCTACTTCAACAAATAAGATCTGTGCTGTTATTTACAGTTTAGAATAAAATGGTATGCACACTGAGAAGAATATTCAGAAATAATTATATTTGAAAATATAAATACATTCACATATAAATATATTAAACTATATGTGATATATGTGTGTATATATACATATATGTATGTATGTATGTATGTATGTATATATAGTGTGTGTGTGTCTTTCCTAGAAATTAGGAGTTTCCAAGTTGTCATATTTAGTGTGAATTGTAGCAGCTCCTAAGTTGCCATATGGCCTCTGATTGCTATGATTCATTGCATTGCCCACATATAAAGGAACTGGGACCTTATATGACTTTTCAAAAACTATTTTGTAGGATGGAAAATAGGCTGAAGTTCACAAGAAAGAAGACTGCACCTGCCAATTTGGGAACTCTGATTTTATAGTCATTGAATTACTTGCATATTAGAATATTAGATCAATATTTAGACAAATGAGTCAGCATGCAGTAAATGCATGCATTTAGCTATATAAACATCAATACTCTGAAAATGGTTAGTGCATGTTTATAGATGGATGTCTGCAGAGGGGATTTCATGCAAGGAAGATCAAAAAGAATTGCTTGCCATCACGGAGGTGACTGCTTACAGACATTAGTCAGGCCCTTCTATTGTCCAAGTTGAAATGATCTAAGTAAGAGTAAAGCGCACATTCTGAGATTTCTGAGAGCAGAAGTTAATCTAATGAGACAACCTACGTTCAAGCCTGAGCTTCCATTCTTATCAGCTTCATGGACTAAGGTGCCTATTGTTTCTAGACTTCCACTTCTTCATTTGCAAGATGGAGATCCTAAGAGTTTATGTCTCGTCTATTAATTTTGAACCATAGGTGCAGTTTTACAGAATACAGCCAGCATATAGTGTAGTATCTTTAAGAATTTTAGAATGTTTTTGAGCATCTACATGGTGGCAGGTGCTAGTACTAAAGTGGAGAGAATCCTCATGGGGTTTAAGCTTTAAAAGACCCTTGATGGTGTATTGAGTGAAAAATTACCTGAGCTAATTAATGGACAATTGCCTCAAGAGTTGATGCCAACGTTTTGCATGTTACAAAAGACTTTGGTATAATTAATCTCAGAAATGTTTGCTCATATCCACACTGTACACTATACATTGTAGGTACAGAGCATCTGAAAAACATAGGGAGAAATTATAATATTTCTATCTGAATTCTGGCTATTTATCTTTCAGAAGCTAGCCCTACTTGTGAGTTAGGCACATGAACTATAATCAGATAATAAAGTGTGTATAAATTTTTGCAAAAACACTTTTGTTGTTTGAAGATGGCCTAAATCCTCTTGTGACTGCATTCAGATGTGTGGGACGAGGGAAGTGGTTGAACAGAGATGCTTCTATATACCCCAAAGGAAGGATGTTCCTATGAAGGCTGGTGCTTTGTTGAAGAATTCAATGTGGTGGCCAGTCTTATTTTTTTCTCCTATATTTATGCTGGTTTTCTTTGAATAGACATAAGAACAGGAAGACTGCCCTTCTGAACCTCCTCTCTGTGAAAGGATTTCTAGGGATTTCCAGCATGTGGAGGAAGATCAGAGTCTTTGTGGGGCTCCTGCCAAGTGGCTGAAGACAGAGACATCCCACACTCCCTGGGGTCCCATCAGTTCTTATCAGGATTCAGGGGCAGTGGTTGTAGGCAGCACTTCAACTCCAGGAAAGAATGGGAAGAAAGAGGAAGAAGGCAACTATTGGGAATCACAAATCTTCCTCCGGAGTCCAGGAATCGGTTTGTGCACAGGCAAGTGTTAAGGCAGGAGACTCTTGGCTCAATGGTTTCCCACATACAATATTTACCCTATGCGCATCACATTCAAGACAGGCAGTTGGAGCTCAGAAATTAAGGGGGGGGATATATTAGATTCTCAAATCTCTTGACCTTCCTCCATTGTCCTTAAAACCTAGTCCCATTCATTCAACATTTTAGGTGCTTGCATGGCTAACAAGGCTCAGCTCCCTTGTTCAATATGCTGAAGGCTTCTTGGAGGGCTTACAAAGCATTTTGAAGAGTTAAATGTAAATGAATCAGGAACACATGGATTCAATTTCCCTGAAAATCCACATGTGCTGGGAAATGAAGGGGGGCAGTGTCTGGCCAAATGTGCTTTGATTTATCTGACCCCAAAATATACCCCTCCTTTCTGCTTTCCTCCCCTCAAAATCATTTGAAAGTTTGGTTAACGTCAAAGCATTGCTGAGTTCTTGAGACCCTTACAATTTGGAAGGGTCTGAGTTCTTAGAAAGGGCATTCAGGGAAGTCTTGCCCCACCTTGAAGCCCAAGGCCCTGTCACGTGGTTTTCTTCTAGTTAATGGGGTTAAATTAAGGCAAGGATATGATGATGTTGGTTCAGACACAAAGCTAACTGCCTCTGCAATCCGTGGAAGCCTCCACTTCCTGCAGTGAACATTTTCCTGCAGATGATATGCCCTACTCAATGTTTCTGATTTCCCCAAATCAGCTTTATTTTTCTAGGAAACCACTATTTGAGTGTAGGAATAGAATTATAAAACTGCCACCAAAGCCCATACCCCATCCCCTGCTCCATAATCTCCAAAGAACACTTCTCTAATAATGTATTTAATGCCCATAACTGCACGGTGCACAGAGTTTTGAAGATGACCTCACTTACAGACGATTTAGGACTCTCTGACAGAGGGACACGCCTTCATATAAGAGGATCCTAGGTGTAGAAGATAGGAAAAAGTCTCAGAATTCTGTGTTTGTCAAGAGGGATTTGGACTTCATTGCTCCAGCATAAATTCCAATGCATATAGTTAGAGAAGAGAAAAATCACTGTTTGGGATTTTCAAGTCTCGTCATAGACAGTGGTCAGCCTGGTGTTTGTCCGGAGCAAAGAACTGTCTGCAGCATGTGTCTGGGGAAAAGAAAAAGCTGAATGGAGTGTCTAGGCTTTGAACTTCTTATCAGCACGAACTGGTCTTACCCGTTTCCTGCTCCTCCACAGCCTTTAGTGAAGTCTACCAAGCCAAGCAGCCATGTCCTCCCTTTCCTGCTATGTTGCAGCCTCCCTACCTGCCTCAAAGTTTCCTTGATTGTGTTGAGTTTCTTTCCACAGGTTGTGATTTTGTTGAGCATCTTTGTATGTGGTGACCACCAGAGGGAGCCCCTGGACTGAGGGTGAGAGCAGTAAGCAGGCATGTGCTGAATATGGCTAATTCTCCCACAGAATCATGAACTAGGCTTTTGGATGAGTGTCAGGCAAACTTGTCCCTTTCATTTTCTGCTATGGGCGTGCATGCATGTGTGCATGCGTGCGTGCGTGCGTGTCTCTCTGGGTATGTGTGTTTGTGTGTGCTTGGATGTGTATTTGTTTCTGTGCTTGCTTGCTTGTGTGTATGCATGTGTGTAGATGCACTCGTCGGGTGGTGGTGCATGTGTGTGTGTGTGTGTGTGTGTGTGTGTGTGTGTGTGCATGTGCGCATGTGTCAGGTGGTCAAAATGTTTTTCTATTGATGAGTTATTTTAGTGTTAAGTCCCAGTGTTGATGCTAGAATCCCTTCAGAGGTTTACAGGTCTAGAAAGCCACGAGTCACAAGTAATCAGTGAATGTGTCTTCATAGAGTATAATTTAAAGACAGTTCTGTGGCCACGAGATCCAGTATCATTTTCCTTTATAGAAAGTGGGTTTACATGCAATTCCAAGAAGGTTTTATTCACACAGTGACCACTCTAACACACTATCTTCAAGACACTCAAGAGAAGCAGTGAATGATGGAGCCAATTTCATTGGTGCTGTCGTTGTGAAACATGAGGTTAGAAATCACAAGTCAAGTAAATTTCACTTCCATGGCTGTACCAAAGAAGTGCCATCAGCATCGATGATGATGAGTTCTCAATGGATCACAGTCATTCCAGAAAATTAAGTAAATTTAAGAAATTTTTTTCTTATTTTTAAGCGAAAGCGAGAGGGAGAAAAAACATGAAGATCCGTGGGTAGGGAGGGGATAGGGATGTGTGCAGGTGGAGGGGATCTGGGAAGAATTGGGGTAGTGAAAACAACATGATCAAACATATGAAAACATTTTAATAGAAGATAAATTTTAAATGGCATGGACGTGCAATTGTCACGTTGATCTTTATTTTTATAAATATCCATTCGGTGGATGGTTGTACAAAGGCTTAAGTTTTACACAAAGAATTGCCAAATAAGACTTCTCCTCCATAAAGATTCATGAATAAATAACGAAGCGAACTAAAACCAAGTGAAATAAATTCAAAGGACAGGTGTAAGTTTCTTTCATTACTCAAGCTATGTACCGTGGATTCTTTGATATTTTGCTCAAGGTGGGTTGTAAGTTTTGTTCTGGTTTTCCCAACAGCCCAGCATAATGAGTAAAATATGATTTAGTGTGTGATTTATAGGCAGGCCTAGCCACATAATTTTCTGGCCTCGGTACAAAATGAAAATGTGGGGTCCCTTATTCAAAAAGCTGGAAAAATGCCACTCCATGTAATAAAACATGAAACTTTTCCCTTTCCTCCACGCTCCCACTCTGGACCTGTCACGGTGCTTTTTATTTGTTATTTAATAGTACACTCCCTGGGGCAGGGGATGCTGGCTGGACAAACCCAGACTCTCAGGCACTGTTAGCCTCAGCCCTGACTGGTCGACCGGCTCAGCTGTTGCTGTGTTTTTCAGACATGCACCCTGTGTCTGCTATAGGGACAGGAAGTAGGTCCGTTCCTCCCATGCCCCCATGCTACAACCTTCAAAGAATTGCAAATCCCGGGTTGGAAGGAAGCAGGAGGTTTGCTTTCCAGACCCCACAAATGCTGCTGCCTGCCAAACACAGAGGCCACCACTGCTGTGTTTCACCACAGGGCTCATAACTGCCAGACCTGGATCCTCCCTGAATATGCAAACCCTCCCTGGGTGTGGAGAGATCATTGGCCTGGAAAGCAGAGGACAGGCAGTGCTTGGGTGCAAAAGAGCGAGTGTCGTCATCAGTGTCTGGGTGGAGCGATAAGACAAAGTTTGGCTATAGACAGAGCAACAGAACAGAAAATGAGTAGAAGCCAGGAATTTATTCCTCTCTCTCTCTCTCTCTCTCTCTCTCTCTCTCTCTCTCTCTCTCTCTCTCTCTGTGTGTGTGTGTGTGTGTGTGTGTGTGTGTGTGTGTGTGTGTGTGGTGGGGAAGGGATGGAGATGTGGTCTGGGACTCTAAACACTCAGGCATATGTGACTCTTTTTCACTTAAAAGTATAAATTTTATCAGTGTATGGTAATTTATGTCTATAATCCAACACTTGGGTAGGCGGAACAAAGAAGATTGCCCCAAATTTGAGGCTATCTTGATAACATAGGATCTATATGGCAAGTTCTAGGTCAACCAGGATGATATAGTAAGACTACACTTCACAAACAAGCAAATGGAGACTTAATAATACAAGTTTAAAGATTCTATTTTTGTCAGAATTTCAAAACAGTGAGTGATGAGCATTAAATTGCAAGCCTGAGTTCTTTCTGAGGGAGAAATACTGTACAATTGCACAGGGTGCATGCTCAGGAAAACAGTTCGATGTACAGACTCTGCAAGTCCAGAACATAACAGGTACACTGATTGCTAAAGAAACATACATTAGGCCTAAACAATGAGAATTCATTTCCTCTAGGTGACTCTTTCAGGAAGGAAGATACTGTGAGTGCTACAGGTTGGGAAATGGTATTCCCTATGCCTCCTTAATTTTTATATTTATATATTACAAAGGACGTCTGGCTCCATGTAATATTGTTTGGATGTAGGGTCCTTCAGTGGGCAGGTGGCAGTGGAGCTTTCCCAAATGAGTTCCTGACTTTATACAGATACTTCCAAATGCTGCTGTGAATAAGAAGGGAATGGGAATTGATGTAGATGGAACTTAGTTTGCTGTCCAGAAGACAGGAAGTTTATTCTGAATGACCAAGCACCTAATATATTGAGTTTCCTTGAATTCAGAGGAGAAAAATGGAAGATGCGTACATGTTGATTATTATAGACAGAGAGGTTCGTTATGTACACATGCATGTAAATACAACCCATTGTCTCTGTTTTATTGTTTGTGTGCATATGGGTTTAAGGCTGCCCTCACTGTATTGGACAAACAAAGAAACTCATCCCTGGATATATCTTTATTTAAGCTTCAGACCTGTGTCTGATCTCAGCCTCAGTTGAATTGTGTCAACTAAGCACACTAAGGTTTTCTATTGGTTATAGGTACCCCATCTGTATATGCTATATCTTCTTTATAACTGCAAAATCTTTAATAGCCTACTCTCCTTTATGTGACATGCGAGACTAATGTCAGATTATCAAGCATTTTTAGGGAGGGAGAATAATTACAGTTGATACTTAAAACAAAAAATCTTGAATGTTGCTATTTCCTTGGAGATATCGTTTTTCCTTTTATTTTCACATAGGAAATAGGAGTGCAGAATCTGACATCTATCTGAGGTATTTCTACAGCAAGAGAATTTGGCTCATAGGTGTGAACTTACTCTTCTGCCCCATAACGACACAGTGTATCAAGACTACAGCACTCAGGGTGAGAGAGAGAGAGAGAGAGAGAGAGAGAGAGAGAGAGAGAGAGAGAGAGAGAGAGAGAGTTTTATTCATGAGTTGGTCAGGCTTGAGTATAGCACAATAGTCAAGCATTTCCCTAGAATGTGTATGGGCTTGGGTTCTATTCCCAAGATATTCAGAACTCTCTTTCCCTTCCCCTTCCTCTTTCTCCTCCTCCTCTTCTTCTTCCAGTATAAAAACAAAGATCAGGCTATCTCTAACAAAAGGAGCATACAACATTTTGTCTGTGTTGTCCTCCATTAAAAATTCTAGATCACTGCATGCAGCAAATTAATATCTTTTAAATTTAATTTAATTTAATTTACCATTCAAATGTTGAACTACTATATATTAATCCTAGATTTGATCTATTCATTTCCTAAACCAAATAGGCAAATAATGAAGGAATAAAAATCTTAAACTTTGCTTGGGTTCCAGGATACTGATTCCCCCAGAAGTTCTTTTACTGTTGAGAATAGTTTTAGGAATCCTGGGTTTTTTGTTATTCCAGATGAATTTGAGAATTGCTCTTTCAAACTCTATGAAGAACTGAGTTGGGATTTTGATGGGGATTGTGTTGAATCTGTATATTGCTTTTGGCAAGATTGCCATTTTAACTATATTAATCCTGCCAACCCACGAGCAGGGAAGATTTTTCCATTTTCTGAGGTCTTCTTCAATTTCCTTCTTCAGAGACCTGAAGTTCTTGCCATACAATTCTTTAACTTGTTTGTTTAGAGTCGCACCAAGATACTTTATATTGTTTGTGGCTATTCTGAAGGGTGTCATTTCCCTAATTTCTTTCTCAGCCTGCTTATCTTTTGAGTATAGGAAGGCTACTGATTTGCCTGAGTTTATTTTATAACCAGCCGCTTTGCTAAAGTAGTTTATCAGCTGTAGGAGTTCTCTGGTGGAGTTTTTTGGGTCACTTAAGTATACTATCATATCATCTGTGACCTCAAGCAATACTACAGAGGAGTAGTGTTAAAAAACTGCATGGTATTGGTACAGTGACAGTGAGGTGGATCAATGGAATAGGATTGAAGACACAGAATTGAACCCACACATATATGGCCAATTGATCTTCGACAAAGGAGTTGAAAACATCCAGTGGAAAAAAGATAGCCTTTTCAACAAATGGTACTGGCTCAACTGGAGGTCAGCATGCAGAAGAATGAGAATTGATCCACTGTTATCTCCTTGTACTAAGCTCAACTCCAAGTGGATCAAGGACCTCCACATAAAACCAGACACACTGAAACTAATAGAAAAGAAACTTGGGAAGACCCTTGAGGACATTGGCTCAGGGGGAAAGTTCCTGAACAAAACACCCATAGCTCATGCTCTAAGATCAAGAATAGACAAATGGAACCTCATAAAATTACAAAGTTTCTGTAAGGCAAAAGACACTGTCAAAAGGATAAATCGGCAACCAACAAATTGGGAAAAGATCTTCACCAAACCCACATCTGACAGAAGGCTAATATCCCTCTGTATACAAATGTGTACAAAGAACTCAGAACTCAGAAGTTAGACCCCAGAAAACAAAATAACCTTATCCAAAAATGGGGTACAGAGCTAACCAAAGACTTCTCACTGGAAGAACTTCGGATGGCTGAGAAGCACCTTAAGAAGTGTTCAACATCATTAGTCCTTAAGGAAATGCAAATCAAAACAACTCTGAGATTCCACCTCACACCAGTCAGAGTGGCTAAGATTAAAAACTCAGGAAAGAGCAGGTGTTGGTGAGGATGTGGAGAAAGAGGAACACTCCTCCACTACTGGTGGGATTGCAAGCTGGTACAACCACTCTGGAAATCAGTCTGGCAGTTCCTCAGAAAACTAGACATGATACTTCCAGAGGACCCTGCCATACCACTCCTGGGCATATACCTAGAAGATTTCCTAGCATGTAATAAGGATACATGCTCCACAATGTGTTTAGCAACCTTATTTATAATAGCCAGAAGCTGGAAAGAACCCAGATGTTCCTCAACAGAGGAATGAATACAAAAAAGTGTGGTATATATATATATATATATATATATATATATATATATATATATATACACACACACACACACACACACACACACACACACACACAATGGATTACTATTCAGCCATTAGAAGCAATGAATTGATGAAATTCTAGACAAATGGGTGGACCTAGAGAACATTATACTAAGTGAGGTAACCCAGTCTCAAAAGAATACCCACAGTAAACACTCACTGATAAGTGGATATTAGCCTAGAATCTTAGAACACTAAAGACGCAATCCACATACCAAATGATGTCCGAAAAGAAGGAAGGAGTGGACCCCGGATCTGGAAAGGCCAATGCATCAGTGTAGGGGAATATCAGAGCAGGGAAGTGGGAAGGGGAAGATGAGGGAACAGGGGGAGGGAAAAGGGCATATGGGACCTTGCGGTGGTGGGGAACCAGGAAAAGAGAAATGAAATGTAAGTAAAGAATATATCCAATTAAAGAAAGAAATAATTAAAAAAAAAAGGCTGTGCATACAGTAAGAAAAAATGGTAAACTTTACTCACTTTAACATTTTAGTAAAAAACACTTGAAATCATTCACTATCAGTTAGAGTGAGACCATAATTCACAATTATGTTTAGTTGAAAGTATTATTCCTAAAGACAGTTGGCTGGGAAGTTCCTGATTATCGATACAATTTAGAGAAAAATTGAAATAATATCACATCAAGGAAATGCATAGGGATACTTTCCTTTTAGCATCACTTTTCAGTCAGAAGAACTTTGTGTGGAAAAATTTTCTTTGAGGACTTCCACTCTGAAGTCTGCTTCAGTCTTTAGAATCAGTGCATTCACCTTTCACTGACTGTGGATATACTATTCTTTCACTCTCTGCCAATTCTATTCCTCCAACGTATCTTGGTTACAGCTTGTCATCTAAAGGACTCATCCTTCCAAGGTCCTTTGTGATCTACATTCTGCTTGTTCTGCACATTTTCAATCTGTCTCTGTTTTAAGTCCCTCTAGAAAGTTACTCATGCCCTTCTTTCCTAATGCTTTCTTCCAATCTGTTCTTCTCCATTTGGAAAGATCTCACGGCACTCCTTCTCCTCATCTGCTTTGTTCCTAATGAAACTTTCTGTAAATTTTCACTTACTAAAAACCAAAGCAACCAGCCAACCAACCAACAAACAAAAAACCTTGATTTCTCTTCCCAATATTGTTTCAGCAATATGTGCTTGATCAAAATCCTTTTGCTAGATACTTTGTGTCCTGATAATTTCATTTGATATTTTCTATCTTAATAAATTAGTTTTTTTGCAAGACATATGCCCTTTTCTGGTACAGAATGATTGGATAGATGAGTTCCTCTGTCCTGCCACCTGCTTACTAAAGTCTAGGTATAAAAGATATTCAGTGAATACTGAATTCAGCAGTCATCAGATACAATAATCTACCATAATATTTTGTATTTGTCTGGTTATTGATTTAGTATGGATTATTGACCAACAACAAACTCAAAGAACAGTGAGGATCAAGTTTATTATACCTAAGTGCCCCTATTCCCTATACTTTCAAAATTATTTTAAGAGTTATTAGTGGATTTTTAAAACTACATTAACACCATAATCCTCCTTCAAAAAATGTCAGAGGTCACCTTACCATTGAGTGTTGTAGCACAGATTAAAATGCTGCAATGGGGGACTTTGCTTGAGTTAACTGGATCACTGCATCTGTGACCTTGTTAAATATGTTTTCTGAACCATGAGAAAAGCAGGGGTGGGGTGGAAGATCTGAAGCAATGGGCATCATATGGAGAACTTAAGAGGTAACTTTTATTGATTTAGAGTAGCCAGCTTAACTTATATAAGAGTAACCAACTGGTCACTCATATGTTGATTACTTAGATTATAATTTCATTTATGTTTTGTATTTTCTAAGATCCTATTTCTTAGACTTTTCAAAAGATTTTATTAGTGATTAACAAGTTCTGTTTAGCTTTAAATCTTATGGCAATTGCTTTTGTTACAAAAGCACATTTGTCGAGATTCCTTAAATACTGTTAGTTTCTCTACAGATAAGAATTAGTTCACAAATTGTAATAAAGAGAATAAAGATGACTAAAAGACAATATATGTATATGGATTTTCTGTAAAATTGACGATTTCACTCTGCTAAAAGTGTATTTCACTGGCAGTCTACAAATTTCCTTGTCATTTGTAAACATAAATCTCCCTTAAGGGCCATTAAATTTATTTTGCTAATTTATTAGCTAACCATGGTGGATTGGGAAGAAAGCCATGGACTTTATGTAGATGACAGCCTATGTTTTTCTTCACCCAAGGAAGAGAGGAAAGCTATGGGTAAAAATGCTTCATACAGCATATTCTACTGATAATCAGTGCTCAAGCTGTAAACTACAGACACAGAGAGTGACTGTCTTTGAGTCACTTTTCCTTTTATTTTATCTCAGCTACTCTACTTTTAAGATGGCTTGAACTCTTCTATACCATCAGATAGAGTGTCCGTATTCTTAATTTCTTGGTATCACTGGGTGGTCATAAACAAACAGGAGAGTAAATGATCTTCTTAAACATTGGAGAGAGAATTTATATTTTCTAGGTATTTCCTACATACAAGGCACTGTGTTTGAAGCTTTATATTCTATACTCAAAAATTATATGTGTTGATATATTAAGATATATTTAATATGCTAAAATGTATCTATAAAAGTATAGTATCACTATGAAAGTATAAATTTCTAAGATTACTTAACAAATAAAAATCCTAAAATCAGAGATTTAATATCTTTCTCTGGATCTGTACAATAACAATTCGAGATAGGGTTCAAGTAATTTCTGAGGTCACAGACACTCTGTCATGATTGCTACTACTACCAAAAAGTGGGGATCCTTCAGATAAAATCAACTGTGACACTAAATGCCAAGAACTGTGAGGAAAGGTTGAAGAAGAGGAAGAAGGAAGATATATAGATACCAGAATTCTACACTATGGAAAGTTTTCTGAATCCTCACACCAAGGGGATTACCAAAGCTGAAATTTTTGAAATGTCCTCTTTGAGATCATCCAGTGAAAAAGTGCTTCTTCCATTTATGATTATGATAGTAAGTTAATATGATCAACAAATATTTGAGGGCTAGTTTCCTTTGCTATGTTTTCTAGAGCAAAATAGTATTATCTAGTCTTATGAAACTTCATCCATATAATTAAGTGAATCCAGACCTGTGGTGATTGTCATTTCTAATGTCTTCAATGTTATTTCCTCATTTTGTAGTTTTTATTTCCTAAAAACTTTACATTTATTTACATATTATGAGTGGCATGTGGGTAAAGCTACAGCACTTTTATGAGGATGTAGTAGGAATCTGTGGTCTAGAGAATTCCCCACAATGTATAGTGCTATGGCTCCCTTGCTGGAGATACAATTTTCTTTCTCTCTGTTTTCCTCATTGTTAATGTCTCCTGTAATTATGTCTTCTTGGACCAGTTAGCCAGGAATCTCTATCCCAACAGGAACTTGGGTTTCTCATTGTCTAATTGCTCTCATAGAAAAATTTATTCCAAAAAATTACTTGTACAAATAAATCAAAATCTCATCAACCGGACAATTACAACTAAATAGAGAATTCAAATAAGGCTTTGTTGCCAAGGAACTCATTACTGAAAAGAGCTCACAAATACACATATAAAGAACAGTAGAAGAATAATACATCTCATGGCTCTAAAAGAAAGTAGAAATAAAAAGAGAAGCTTATAAAAACCCTACATTATGGAACAGATGAGAGGCTGAGACTTGAGTTGTGACTTCCTGGAAGGTTAGAGCCTTTTGTAAAGTCTGAAAGATTATGGAAGTATATGGGTATGAAGATATGTATTCTTGTAACTGTATTTAGCCTCACCCATGAGCACTATTTGGTAGTGAATCCTGCCCTGAAGACTGAGGACTTTGCATTGGACAGTACTTGGATATTGTCATGGGGTGAGAGATTTGAGAAAGTCAGAGAAACAGTGGTACACAGAGGGATTGTAAGTATATTTCAGGTCCTTTTCCTAGAAAGAAATTACAATGACCACATGAATTTAGTACTCCTTTGGTTGTATTTTACTCTTTACCTGGCTTTCCAGATAGGGCATGTAGACAAGGGTTCATTCTAGCAAGTTGGATATTTCCTAGGTTGACTTTAAAATACAGAAGAGAGGGGTAAAAAAAAAAAGCTCAGAAAGTGAGAACTAAATGACCCACAACGATGAAGTTTTAGAAGTCTCTTAAAAATAAGCCATGCTAATTTAATATAACAATATTATGCTTTTGGAGTTAAGAGCCATAACATATGGCATTGAGAAGCCTATTGCCAAAGGAAACTAGAAAAAGCCTGTCCATTCACTCAATTATCACTAGAGGGGGTGGTTGCATGCAGATAAGGTTCAGGTCCTGGGCCATTATCACACCCTTTTGCAGTGAAAATTTCCCACCTCCATTAGCAGTGACAGTTTTTATTGTTGTTGTTGTCGCTATGGGAATCGCTAAAGGAGGAGTAAATGTGTCTACAGTCGCCATAGACAATTTTATTTTTCATCCCTTTTTAGTGCATGGCAACCTCAGAACAGTCGATCTGCAGCTTGATGCTGCCTACTGGCCTGTTAAGTCTGGGGAGCACAAGTCACCTATTATTGCTAAATGGTAACACTGCACACAGCTCTGTTCACACACTGTGGTGCATTGTACGCTCTCTTCTCTATGGAGAGAGAGAAAGAAAGAAAGAAAAAAAACTGGTTTGCCCCTCCCCCCTTTCCCTAGCTTGGTCCTCTTTCTAACAACAGCTGAATCTTTAAATGTGGATAACTCATGAATCTTTCTTTATCAGCCTAATAGACACTCATGCTTAAGTGTTGAGAATACCAGTTTAATTGGGTGTAAATAACACTGACTTAAAAAGAATAGATTTTACTGATTGGGACTCAAAGGTCTTTAGGAGTCACCTGCTGCATGATTAAAATAATTGGACTTTTTTGTGTTTGTTTGCTTTTTTTTTTTTTTGTCTTTGGATTTTGGGTTTTTTTTTTTTTTTTGAGACAGAGTTTCTCTGTATAGCCCTGGCTATCCTGGAACTCACTCTGTAGACCAGGCTGGCCTTGAACTCAGAAATCTGCCTGCCTCTGCCTCCCAGAGTGCTGGGATTACAGGCATGTGCCACCACCACCCGGATATAATTGGACTTTCTAATTTTAAATGAAAGTTATGATTGAACTTCAGTGTCAGTGGCATAAATTAAAGTGTATCCAGACTATTTAGTTTGTCGGAGAGAGAACTGTAAGTTAGGATTCTTCCTATCCAGGCATGTTAATTGAGCAGAGAATAGAAAGATTATTGCTAGTTGCAAGTAATTTCCTCTCCTTTCTTGCTACTATAGTTGAGTATGTAATCTACTATGCACTTTAACAGCTCCTGGACTGTGGTTAGTTGCTCAATGGTAAGCCACTTGATTAACTTGTAGAGCACTTTCTAGCATTGAAGCAAAGAGACAACTAACTACAGAAAAATGACAGAGATAGCCTCTGTATTGAGATGTTGGCAGTCAAGGGAACACTGGCTCCTTGAAAGCTGTTCCTCCTACAGTGGGTAACTAAAAAAAATGGAGACAATAGCAGAGATGCCTACATCAGTTAGATCTCTGCCCTATCTGCCCCTTCTCATTCTTAATGAAGGAGGAAAGTGCTTTCTCACAGAACCGGTAGTGGAAGAACCACGAATTGAGACATGATTCTTTGAGGTCAGAAACCAAGTCAGTTGACTCATCAGATATCTTTGAATGTGTTCACACAATAGACATTCAATATATGTGTGTTTTGTAAATGAGAATATAAGTGAATGGATGGTGGAATAATGTCCTCAGAAATGAAGTCTGAGGATTTTAGTGGATATGTTCAAAGGGAAAGATGCTGAACACTTACTGTATCTTAAAGCAGCATATCTGGATGAAAGATAACACTCATCCTTTAACTTAAACTTCCAGGTTTTATCTTTTATGGAACTACACTTTGATTTATCACTCTAGACATCATTATATTTAAATGATAATGCAAAAAAAATACTCATTTGTAGGGGGGTAAGAAAATAAATGTGTAAATATTTCAGAATTAGAAAAGAAATGAAATAACAGACTGTGTAATCTCCCTGGGAATTGAAATCTATGTAGAGAATCGTTAGCCTTTCCTTGAAATTTAGGTTCCTGGCACCTTGGAAGTCTCCTAATTTCTGGCCAGTATTATCCAGAGGACATTTCCTTGGGAATTTCAAAGACGTAAAGCTCCAAATGGTGTAGGGGATGCTTGAGATATGAGCCATCCCAACTCAAGCATCAGCAATGCGGCTGCACAGATGTTGGTCAGTCTTGGCTTCTTGTCACTGGGGCCTCGGGGTGTCTCCTTAACTGGAAACACATTCTGCAGTTGCAGCCAAGAGGGGCGACCTTTCCCCAAATGGTTCTTGTTTTGTGATTCAGCATGAGTCATTTGGTTAATAACAATTTCCTGTCTGTCCCAGACACCCCTTGGGAAAATTGGGTCTTCTGATTTGGAGAGGAATCCTTGGCCCAGTTTTTAAGGGCATTGTGAGATTGTCAGTGAAACGAAGGCTCTAGGGACTTTCTGTATTTTACTGAGCTGCACAGGAATGGGGGAATTACCATAAGAGAGCAGACTGCAGCACCACATTGCCTGCTAGATATTGCTAAAACAGACAAATATAAAATGTGGGCAGACTGTCACAATACGCCACTATTGAATAGTTTGAATGTTACAAAGGTTACAATTGAATTTTCGCTGTGATATTGTTAAGAACCTTCCCCTTGCTGTTTTTCACCTTTTTTTATGTTTGTCACTCTTGACCCTTCCTCCTTCTACCATGGCATGATGTAAGCTGGACGGTTTTTGACAGGTGCCCATTTTTAATCATTTGACATGCTAACTATGGGAACTTTAAAAATAAAGTTGTGTTCAATATAAATTACTGGATCTCAGGTAGAGTGAGACAATGATGCAAAAGTAATATCTGTCCATCCATTCATTTTTATGTATGATAGACTTTGATTTACACTCAGCATCTACCCTATGCCACTTTTGTGTATTAAACACATGATTGAGGCAGAATGGATTTGCAATCAGTTCTGGATTGAGAATTATAGCATTAGCGAATTCTCATCTCCTGCATACATGGGCACTTCCATGTATGCAGGAGATGGGTTAGGGCTGGGCGTGTCAACTAGGCTTAAGGTGATATGTGTAAAATACTTTCTTGGTTATGCCTATCTAGGTCAATCTTATCAGAATAAAGCTAGGAATACTGTTAATTCAGTTGGAAGAAAATGATGTGTTTTTTTTTTTCCTGCATACAAGAGTGGATTTTTTTTTTATAGCACTGTAAATTATAACTTGCTACACTGTGATCACTTAGGGAAGTTAGTCTAATGTTAAAGTCGGCATATCCGAGGAAGCAATGGGCTGGAAAGAAATGACTAACATCCATTTCTGAGAGAAAAACAAAGGTCTTTCACCACACATATATTTTGCTGCTTGATACATTTTGAGTTGCGTTTTGTATTATCACTGATAAAAATAATAAAAAATATAACATAATGCAATTGTGTATTTTAAAAGTACTTGTAAGCTGTCTTATACATGGGCACAAACATGAAGCACTATAGAATATGACAAAAATTGGCACATGTATGGCAAGTACATTTATGTCATAATAAGTGATAAGTGTAAATGCACATATACAAAATAGAGTGGAAAGATGGAAGGAGCGATTCTAAATGTATCTTCACGGTGCGGTGAGGGGCACTCTGTGCATTGGCACTGACATTCAAAACAATTATCAAAGTCTTAAAGTGGAGGAAAACAAGACTGGGGAAGTGGCCAGGCATAAGATGCAAGTAATCTTTCATTTTTTTTAATTTAAATTTTTTTCTTTTTTTTTTATTTTATTTTCTATATTCTATGTTTACATTCCAAAGGCTTTCCCCTTTCCCAGTTCCCACCCACCATAGTTCCCATAGTTCCTCTCCCCCCCCATCTGTTCCCCAATAATTCCCCCTCCCCCCTCGGTTTCTTTACTAAACTGGATGCAATCTTTACAGGCCCAGGGTCCTCTCCTTTCTTCTTCTTGGGAATCATTTGACTTGCTATTTGTGTCTTGAGTATTTAGGACTTCTGGGCTCATTAATATCCACTTATCAGTGATTGCATTTCATGTGCATTCTTTTGTGATTGGGTTAATTCACTCAGGATGATATTTTCCAGGTCTAACCATTTACCTACAAATTGCATGAATTCATTATTTTTAATTGCTGAGTAGTATTCCATTGTATAAATATACCACATTTTCTGTATCCATTCCTCCTTTGAGGGATATTTGGGCTGCTTCCAATTTCTGGCTATTATAAACAAGGCTGCTATAAACATAGTGGAGCATGTGTCCTTATTGCATGCAGGGGAATCCTCTGGGTATATGCCCAGGAGTGGTATGCCAGGGTCCTCTGGAAGTAATATGCCCAATTTTCTGAGGAACCGCCAAACTGATTTCCAGAGCGGTTTTACCATTTTGCAATCCCACCAACAGTGGAGGAGTGTTCCTCTTTCTCCACATCCTCGCCAGCACTTGTTGTCTCTTGAGTTTTTAATCTTAGCCATTCTGACTGGTGTGAGGTGGAATCTCAGGGTTGTTTTGATTTGCATTTCCCTGATGACTAATACTAATGATGTTAAATTTTTGTTTTCTATATTCTATGTTTACATTCCAAAGGCTTTCCCCTTTCCCAGTTCTTTCATTTAAGAGAGGAAATATTTTTTTTCTCGTCATGGTAGAAGTCTCTAAAGAAATTCTTATCAGTGTGTTCATTTTGAAATCGTGTATATTAAAATTTCTTGGCCTTCCAGAGGAGAGTTTTGAAACAGTGTCATTGAGAGCCCGAGAAGTACAATTCCTGGACCTTGTACTGTTTTCTATATCTTCCTGGTGTCTCAGTTTCTCATAGGAGAATACAATGAGACTACCGTGAAGTCGATATCTCTATCTCTATCTATCTCTATCTCTATCTCTATCTCTATCTCTATCTCTATCTCTATCTCTATCTCTATCTCTATCTCTATCTCTATCTCTATCTCTATCTATCTTTATATCTATCTCTATATCATCTGCATCTGCATCTACATCATCTACATCTATATCTAATCTATATCTTTATATCCATATATATAACTCAATTGAAAGATCATCCTGGCCTCGAACTCGGCGATCTCCCTGCTTCTGCTTCCTGAATCCTGGGATTAAAGGCATGAGCTACCACTGCCTGGCTGCTGATTTCAATTTCTAATAACCCTGTGAATGCATTTACTCCGGCTTGTTGAAGAATTTATAGCTGCCTTAAAAAATGGTCAGCCAGGTGCTTTGGCACAGAATGTGAGATCTCAGTCTTAAAGCTTATTTCTAGGCATCAGCCATTATTGTGCTTGTACTTTAGTGATATCTGTCCAGGTTGTTGAATGAAGCTAATTTAGGTTTTCGAAGCTATGTAAAAACACTCAAAGAAATGACAACAATGAATATCTACTGACATTGTCTGCTGCCAAATAACCATGGAGGTTCTAAGAAATAGTTCCAGTATAGTTCACTCCATTGTAAATTGTTAGAATCATGTAGATTCTGAGATTCTATCTTGTCCTACAGGGCAGAAAATGCTAATTCTAGTTAATTTCAGTTTACTTTGCCATTATACCTGCACACTTGGTACATCATCTTACCTACAACAAACAGGTGTCAATGCGTAAACTGCTATACACATAAATCAATGGCTAGTCTAATCATCATCAGAGAGGCTTCATTCAGCAACTGGTGGGAGCAAATGCACAGACCCAGAGACAAACATTGGGAGAAGCCAGGGAAAACTGACAAAGGGGGGAGGAAGGATTGTAGGAGCCAGAGGATTCATTTGAAGACACCAGGAGAACACAGCCCAAAGACTAAACCAAGAAGGTCTCATAGGGGCTCAAAGAGACTGAAGTGAAAAATCACAGAGCCTGCATGGATCTGCACTAGGTCCTTTGTATATATGTCATGGTTGTGCAGCTTGGTGTTCTTCTGGAACTCCTAACAGCTGGAATGGGATTGTTGCTGACATTTTTTTTTTTGCCAACTCTCGAGACTCTATTACTCCTACTAGATTGCTTAGTCCAGTCTTGAAATGAGGGTTTGTGCTTAGTCTTATTGTAACTTGTTACACCATGTTTCGTTGATATTTGTGGAAAGTCTGCACTTTTCTGAACTGAAATAGAGGAGGATTGAATCTGGGGAGAGCACTGGGAGGAGTGGAGGGAGGGGGCCAACCATGGTCAGGATGTAATGTGTGTCAGAAGAATAAAAATAAATAAATAAATATAGATAGATAGAGAGAGAGAGAGAGAGAGAGAGAGAGAGAGAGAGAGAGAGAGAAATCATGAGCTATTGATAATAATGTCAACAATAGTACCTAAGTAAAGTGTTAATATATGACTCATAAAAGGAAGCTGTCTCTGTTTTAGTGTTATTTATATTTTCTTATCCATTTGTGCTTTATCTTATGATAGGTTTACTGCTATCGAATTTCACTTAATTGTAAACTCCTTAGTATTACACGGTGCATCTAGTACTCTTTTTTAAAAATACCTTTACAGATAAGTGACCTGCAGAAAATACCAGCTAGATGTAAATTTATCTGTGAATACTAAGTTTAGTTTTAGGATGCTCTTTTCCTCATATAGCATGCATGTATCAAGCATGTTTCTTTTTATTTGAGAGCCTGCAACTGCTCTCATTTCTGTATCTCTAATGAGAGAGGGTTCTTTACTGCCCTGCCTGACAGGCCACAAGGCTGCAAATTGTGTATACATACAGATCCTGCAGCTCACCACGCAGGTACTTGTTTATCTTACCTTGGCTGCTTCCCCAGAGCCAGAAAGCGCCAGAGGTAGGATAGTCCCATAAATTCCTTAGAAGGGATTTCATTTTATATTTTGGTTCCTGCAAAAGTGCTATACTGTTGACGTCACATTGACCATTGGGCTAACTTCCATTTGCATCAGAGGAACCTTTTTTTTTTTAATGAGGTGCCAGCACCTTATGTGCAAATCACATGGCTGGGGCAGGTAGAGATGTTGGGTAGTTAAAGATGAAAGTAAATCAAATTGTTCAAAACTCAGTCATGACCTTCCCATTCCATCTTCTTGATGGATTCAGGGAACAAAGGACATTTTCTTAGAGATGCCAAGAATAAGGTTTCCCTACTGTGTCCTAATAGAATGTTGTAATTTGTTGATGTTGCTCATGACTGGCAAAATTGCCGGGTAGTTACTTACTGTATATTTCCACTAAATTCTATAACCTTGAGTAAAATAATTTACAGAGGCTATGAGAAATTCCCAATAAGAATCACAGCGAGGAATGTTCAGGAGCCCATATGTCTCTGACCTGTGAAACGAGAGAGGGGCACACTGTCTTTTATGAGGAGATTTGAAGCCATGGTTAGAGCAATAATGTCACAGCAATAGCTGCCAGACTTTAATATCCAGGTAAAAAGAATATGCACAGCTTAGAAACGTATTACAAATGTAAATTGAAACAATCAGACTCAGAGCTGAAATAGATATCTTGGGAGTGTACCAAAGCCATCTATGATTGAACAAGCCTTCTCATTATGTCTGAGGTTCTCAAAACTCTAAAAACCACTGCATGGAAGCTATCTGTTACAAGCACCTAATTAGTTAATGCCACTAAAAATACTGCATACATAATTTTTGCTTATTTAGACCTTTCTAATACTGTGTTGATTCTACATTTGATTACTGTTGATTTGATCACATATTAGAGAATCAGACATAATTAAGAGCATCAGCTGACCAGCAGACCAATTGTCAAAATCTCCAATATGAAGGGAAACGGTACTCTATATCCTGCTAAGGCAGCCTGGAAATGGAAGTAGCTGAGATGAGTAAGCAGGGAGAAGAATTGGGCATCTCCTATGTCCACTCCTTTGTATCAAATTGTGAAAGTTCAACACTGCACGAAAATCTGACTCACATCAGGAAGAGTTTAGATAGGGCCTAGGCCTCTGCTGTTTTGCCTTTGAGGTGAAAACAAATACTGTCTTCCTGTACTTCCAGAGAAATTTGTACAAGCATTGATTGACCTTGCCGATAACCCCAATAGCCAAAGGATAAATACTGACAACTGGCGAATGCTACGGTTTGTACAAAGTGTGGATTTTCTATACAGCATGAAAATCAGAACATATTTTCTTTGATGAAGAAAACAGGAAGTTAAGATGAACATTCTTGTTTTGGTGAGTCCTTTCTGAGTTCAGTTACATAGTTCATTGCAAAGCTGGTATCCTTGACTCTAAATGTTGAAATTATTGAATCCTGACCCAGGGTTTCTACACGCTCCCCCCTTATACCTCCAAGGTTGATCATTCAGTTTCCAGATAAAACACACACACAAACTTTATATTTACAACTAGCCTGAGTCAGCGCTAGAACCTGGTAGATATCTACACTCTATGCTATTAGAATCTATTTTCCACTTGATGACAGTTGTTACTGTTTCATCTGGGCTACTCTTAACCCCAGTTTGCCAGCCATCAGGAAAATGTTCTCTTGAACTCATCTAAGCCATGGCTGGTTTTCCTCCATCATCTTCTTCTCTCTCATCATCAGCATCAGCCTATACTAAATACAGATCAGAATTTTCAAGTTTTAGAAAGGTAAGCTTTTGAAATACATTAAGACAATCCTGTTATCTGTCTCCAAGAGTTACTAGAAACCACGAATGTAGGTTCTGATTGGCCTATCAGCCATCTTGCTCACTCCTCTCTCTTCTGTATCCTTCCTTAGTCTGTCCACCTTCTCTGGAATGACTAGTGTCTCACAGCTCAGGACTTAATGCTTTCCTTCTTTACAAATAGCATTCAGACTTCATTTATTCTTCTAGCTACAATCCAACTATTGGCTGGATCCTTGCAGCACCAAAAACATCTATTTATTGTGTAAATGGGAAATACAATCAGGAATATTTCACTAACTGCACTTTTCTTCCCAATGAATTCCCCTGTGATATTTATTTTTAATGTCATTTTAAGATTTCATAACTCTAGCAAAATGCTCTTTAATTTACTAACATGTTTTATCTATAAAAGATTCATTTTTTTTTAAAAAAAAAACATGTTTTAATGTGGTTCTTCACATCTTTTTTTTTTCTGAGACAGGGTTTCTCTGTATAGCCCTGGCTATCCTGGAACTCACTCTGTAGACCAGGCTAGCCTCAAACTCAGAAATCCGCCTGCCTCTGCCTCCCAAGTGCAGGGATTACAGGCATGCGCCACCACCGCCCGGCCACATCTTTTTACAGTAGTTTAGAAGCTTGGGTTTCCAACTGGTTGGGGAAGATGACATCATTTTTAATGCTTTGGGGAGTTTCCTGTGATTCTCAACCTTTAAAGGGGCTCAGTTTATCTTACAGAAGTCCCTTCAAAGTATTAGATTGCATATTGGAGCATGCTAGTGAGGATGAAAGTTGTTTTCTGGGCATGACACAGTTCCTGCTAAATGCAATAATATATCACTTTTTTAAAAAATACAAACTTCCTGGCAAAATTCTTATTGGAATTCTGGCAAATCAAAGAAGAATTTCAGAGAAAGGAACAGGCATTATATCACTCTGCCATTAAGCTCTTTGTTGGCATATCTTGGGCATATGGTCATAGTACAGACCTTGCATAATTTAACAAGAGATAATTAGCATAGGCATTAGTATTGAGAAGCCATTAAACAGAAATTGCCCTACCTACCAGCCTAAGTTTCTGGTTTAATTGTTTGAATTAGAGCCTAAGTATTAATGGATTTAAAATTTCCTCATGGAATTCCACTCTAATACCAAGTTCAAGAACAGTACTATTGAGCTCTGAGAACACGTAATGCCTATATGAGATCAAAGTGGGCTGAAAATCTCGGGTAGCCACTCAGAATTTGTTTCCTTGTGCATTGTCAACTGAATAACACCATTGAAACCATACCTTGAGCCTGCCTACAAGGATTAGGTAGATAGTGAAGGCCAATCTTTGGGAGGGAGAGATTTAAGTTAGAGAGCTTGGGGGGCAGGAGGTGGGGTGATGATATGTGCTGGGAGAAGCCATACTCACTGAAATACGTGAGACTGAATGAGTCCAGATTTAAAACCTAACATTAAGGAGTGCACTTTTCAGAGGCTTAGGTGGAGAATCTGTTTCCCTGCCATTTTTCTCCCAGAATACAGAAACGATCACAGGACGATGTCTTAGTTTCTATCTGTTCTCAAAGTCTACCATTCCTGACTTGGATTCCATCAGTCTTTTATATACTTCTTATGACTCTCAAGTCTGACATCTTCATATTTGTAACTAAATCACAACCAAGACACGGAAGGTGATGTATTCATAGCTCTCCAAGATTAGAACACAGATATCTTGAAGTGAGACAGTTTTAATGAATTTTCTTCAGAAATATTGTCCTCAACTTTTACACTTTTAATCAAAATGTATCAGGACAGCAAAATAGATGCAAGCCAATTACCAGAGTTATTTAAAATATATTAGCATCATTATTGAATTTCCATGCAACCAGGGCATCCTTCTCCCATCTTAGGTTTTCTCCTAGAATTTTACAAGAAATGCTGTCTATACCCCAATTCTTGAGTATTATTTACCTAGATCATTAACATTAACAAGTTGACTTCTGCCATTGGTGTTCATTGACTTTGGATTTTATTCTGGGTAACCTGTATTGCCAGAGAAATAAGAAATAATATACTCTGAGACTCCCGTTCTAGGTACTGTCTAGGATCAATGATATCCAAATTTCTGGGAGAAACTTCAATTACCCAAGTGTCTATGTATTTTTAAGTTTCTCAGCCTATTTAAGTACACCCAAGAATGACCATTGAAGTCACTCTGTTTGCACTATGAACCCTTCTCGCTTCTCAGTGTTTCTACTTCTTAGTGCCTAAGAAAAAGAGAAGAGAGCCATATGATGCTCTCTACATGCTGACTATTCCATGGAGAGGCTCCTGAAGTTCATAGCCAGAGCAGCAACACAGTAGTCCTTAGGCATCGGCTCAATAAAATGTGCAAATTGTTAAGAAATACTAAGGGAATCTTGATGCTAGGATCCCGGTGTCAGCAGAGGCATTGGTGACCCCTGTAGGAGACAGGAGCTGGGCTCTGTGCATATTCAAGCTTTCTATTCTGCACCAGAGGATGACTCTGAGCATGGAGCACTCCTTATCTGATAAAACACAGGAGGCACTTTATATAAATTAACCAGTGTCGCCCTTGAAAGGACTCTTCTCCAATCCCAATCAGAAGGTAGAATCATGCCAGCTCATTCTTCAGAGTGGTTTGCTCACACAGTGGTTTTCTGGTTGCTTTGCTTTTTCTTGGAATCCATGGCATATTGAAGTGACAGGTGTACTGCTCCATACAAAGCTGAAGATAAGCTCTTTTTTTGTCCTTTATTAAAATATTTGCTTATGTCTTCTGCTTTGGCTCTCAAGGGCACCTTGTTAATACCTGTGTCAACAGAGCATGCTTACTTCTACCTGGCTGGAGTTTTTCCTTTCCTACAACTGACATTTAACATGGCGTGCACACTTCATTTATTATAAGACTTTCTGTACGGCAATGATGTAATATGGGAGTGGAAACCTGAACCACTTTTATACGTTTTGTTTGATTTTATTCTAAGTATCTTAGATACTGCCTAGACCATAATAGGTGATCAGGAAGTATTTATTGGATGGATGAACTTCATTTTCATTAAGAACCTTACCACAGAGGTATAGCATCTAAGCCACTTACAAAAGGTGTAAGTTGAAACTATGGAAATGAATTGCCTGTGATGCTTAGTTTTTCCTGCTGCCTTGACAGGATTTAGACTTTTGGGAGGCATTGGTAAAGATGGTTAACTGAAAGGGCGATGGTCAACTGAAAGGGCAAGACACATACTTAAAGCAAGTGGCACCTTCTAAATGGTAAGCTAGTTACAAAGTGGTCTGAGAAACATCAGTATGCCTGCCTGCTTAACTGGCCGCACCTTCCTGACATGGATATGTCTGTAGCTGTTGTTGCCACCTTCTTCTGATGATGTCACATCCTCTGATAATGTCAGGACACAGTTTCTTGGCCATCTAATAGGAACTCTCCATGGAGAATCGTGGGTTCCGGTATCATACTGGTGTTGTGCCAGTATCTAGGTTCACAGGATAAGCAGCCACAGGTTCTTTGCCTCTCCAGTCTACCAATGCCTATGGTGACCTACAACCCCTGTCATGTAAGACAATCTAATACACTTTTTTCATAACATTATATATGCTAATCTTTTAAACACACACACAAACATGAGGGAGAATGCCTTATTTTCGAGTACACACACACACACACACACACACACACATACACACACACACACACACACACAGGCACACCTGCACATTCAATCAGTCCTGTTACTTTACAGAACTTGGAAGAACAGATGTACAATTAGAAAACTTGCCAAATAAGATTAAAAACTCAGGATATAGCAGGTGTTGGCAAGGATGTGAAGAAGGAGGAACACTCTTCCACTGCTGGTGGGGTTGCAAGCTGGTACAACCACTCTGGAAATTAGTCTGGTGGTTCCTCAGAAAACTGGGCATGACACTCCCAGGGGACCCTGCTATACCACTCCTGGGCATATACCCAGAGGATTCCCCAGCATGCAGTAAGGATACATGCTCCACTATGTTCATAGCAGCACTATTTATAATAGCCAGAAGCTGGAAAGAACCCAGAAGTCCCTCAACAGAGGAATAGATACAAAAAATGTGGTATATATACACAATGGAGTACTATTCTGCCATTAGCAACAATGAATTCATGAAATTCTTAGACAAATGGATAAAGCTAGAGAACATCACCCTAAGTGAGGTAACCCAGTCTCAAAAGAACACTCATGGTATGCACTCACTGATAAGCAGATATTATCCTAGAAGACTGGAATACCCAAGACACAATCCACATATCAAATGATGTCTAAGAAGAAGGAAGGAGTGGCCCCTGGTTCTGGAAAGGCTCAGTGCAGCAGTGTAGGGAAATACCAGAACAGGGAAGTGGGAAGGGTTGGATGGGGGAACAGGGGGAGGGAAGAGGGCTTGTGGGACTTTCGGGGAGTGGGGAGCCAGGAAAGGGGAAATTATTTGAAATGAAAATAAAGAATATATCAAAAACAAAAACAAAAACAAAATACCACAGAGACCATGTGATGTATTCCATTCCCGACTAGATACCTTCTTTTCAGATTAACATGTTGCTCTTTGGAAAAAAATACTGTGTTATTTCTATAAGTTTTAGGATAAAATATCAATGGTTCTTGACTGTCATTTTGTTCAAGCCCCACTAATATGAATGAAAAAAAGAAATAAAGAGGAACAGGAACTTGAAAAAAAGAAAAAAATGTAGGAGCTGGGTCTCATCCTCTGTTGGCTTAATCATGCGTGTCTTCTAGTTGCTCTGTCACCCAGTCCTGCACCGATCATAATGGAAGAAGAAAATCATAACACTCATCATTGGCAATGACTATGACATGGCAAAAGCTGGTTTTGCTGCGGATTATGCCCACAGAACCATCTTTCCTTCCATTGTTGGTGCCCGTGACACCAGAGGCAACCCATCATCAGCAATGAGTGATTCCATTGTCCAGAGGCACTCTTTCAAACTTCATTCCTGGGAGTCCTGTGGCATCCATGAAACTACCACCTTCAACTCCATCATGAAGTGTGACGTGGACATCCACAAAGACCTGTATGCCAATACAGTGCTGTCTGGTGGTAACACCACATATCCAGGCATAGCCGACAGGATGCAGAAGGAGATCACAGACCTAGCCCCCAGCACAATGAGGATTAAGATCATTGCTCCCTCTGAGCACAAGTACTCGGTCTAGATTGGAGGTTCCATCCAGAGTTCACTGTCCACCTTCCAGCAGATGTGGATCAGCAAGCAGGAGCATGATGAGTTGGGCCTCTCCATCATCCACCGAAAATGCTTCTAGATGAACTGAGCAAGTTCCAGGCATTTGCTGCATGAGCTAATTCTGAGGTATCAATTTGCCCTGGCAAATGGACCCAAATCATGTGAGCCTCATGAAACTGGAATAAACCTTTGAAAAGAAAAGAAAAAGAAAAGAAAACTTGCCAAAGGTGGTTTTGAATAAAATATCTCAACTCATCCTTTATCTACTATTTCATACCATTCTCCTTCCTACCAGCCATCTTGTTGAAAACTCAATCTCCTTAGAGCTGAGTTGTGAGGAGTTTTTCTTCCCAGTGACTTTGGTAAAAGTCTAAATATTGCATGATTACTCATGAATACTGTTTCTTAGTAGGGAAAAGTCCCTCACTGAGATCTTAGCTCAGATGTGGAATGGGAACATCAAACACAATGAGTTCGTAAGAAATATTGCATAACAATGTTTATTTAACAGGCTAGAGATTTTTCTTCCAGCATAGTAGAAATTCTGACTCAGCAGGTGGGCGTAGGTACTTACCAAGATTTCCAGGTGTTTCCATTCTTTGGTAATTGAGAAGGGAACTAGCATAAGAGTATGAAAAAGAAGTTTCTGGAGAAATGAATTGACTCATCAAATATTCTGAAATATTTTCATTTAAACATGAAAGATATGATCTTTTGGAAGCCAAAGAAGCACTTTAGGATCTGATTTTTGTTCAAGTATATTTTGCATATCTGTATGATTGAAGTTTTTGCGAAAAATGTATTAATTTCTCAATTCATATAAAATTAGTCATTGTTTGGTTGTTTGTTGGTTGGTTTGTTGGTTTGTTGGTTGGTTGGTTGGTTGGTTGGTTGGTTGGTTGGTTTATTTTTCCAAGACAGGATTTCATTGTGTAATAGTCCTGTCTCCACATCCTCTACAACACCTGCTGTCTCCTGAGTGTTTAATCTTAGCCATTCTGACTGGTGTGAGGTAAAATCTCAGGGTTGTTTTGATTTGCATTTCCCTGATGACTAATGATGTTGAACATCTCTTAAGGTGCTTCTCAGCCATCTGAATTTCTTCAGGTGAAAATTCTTTGGTGAGCTCTGTACCCCATTTTTTAATAGGGTTGTTTGTCTCTCTGGAGTCTAACTTCTTGAGTTCTTTGTATATATTGAATATTAGCCCTCTGTCAGATGTGGGGTTGGTGAAGAAGTTTTCCCAATTTGTTGGTTGCTGTTTTGTCCTTCTGACAGTGTCCTTTGTCTTACAGAAACTTTGTAATTTTATGAGGTCCCATTTATCAATTCTTGATCTTAGAGCATAAGCTATTGGTGTTCTGTGCAGGAACTTTTCCCTTGTGCCCATGTCCTCCAGGGTCTTCCCAAGTTTCTTTTCTAATAGTTTCAGTGTGTCTGGTTTTATGTGGAGGTCCTTGATCCATTTGGAGTTGAGCTTAGTATGAGGAGAGATAAGATTGGATCAATTCATATTCTTCTGCATGCTGACCTCCAGTTGAACCAGCACCATTTGTTGAAAAGGCTATCTTTTTTCCACTGGATGGTTGTAGCTCCTTTATCAAAGATCAATTGACCATACTTCTGTGGGTTCATTTCTAGATCTTCAGTTCTATTCCATTGATCTACTTGCCTGTCACTGTACCAAAACCATGCAGTTTTTAACACTATTGCTCTGTAGTATTACTTGAGGTCTGCGATATTGATTTCCCCCAGAAGTTCTTTTATTGTTGAGAATAGTTTTAGCTATCCTGGGTTTTTTGTTATTCCAGATGAATTTGAGAATTGTTCTTTCTAAATCTATGAAGAATTGATTTGGGATTTTGATGGGGATTGCATTGAATCTGTAGACTGCTTTTGGCAAGATGGCCATTTTTACTATATTAATCCTGCCAATTCAAGAGCATGGAAGATTTTTCCATCTTCTGAGGTCTTCTTTGATTTCTTTCTTCAAAGACTTGAAGTTCCTGTCATACAGATCTTTCATTTGTTTGGTTAGAGTCACACCAAGATACTTTATATTGCTTGTGGCTATTGTGAAGGGTGTTATTTCCCTAACTTCTTTCTCAGCCTGCTTATTCTTTGAGTATAGGAAGGTTACTGATTTGCCTGAGTTTATTTTATAACCAGCCACTTTGCTGAAGTAGTTTATCAGCTGTAGGAATTCTCTGGTGGAGGTTTTTGGGTCACTTAAGTATACTATCATATCTGCAAATAGTGATAGTTTGACTTCTTTCTTTCTAATTTGTATCCATTTGACCTCATTATGTTGTCTAATTGCTCTTGCTAGAACTTCAAGTAATATATTGAAAAGATATGGTGAGAGAGGGCAGCCTTGTCTAGTCCCTGATTTTAGTGGGATTGCTTGAAATTTCTCTCCATTTAGTTTGATGTTGGCTACTGGTTTGCTGTAAATTGCTTTTACTATGTTTAAGTATGGGCCTTGAATTCCTGTTCTTTCCAAGACTTCTATCATGAAAGGTTGCTGAATTTTGTCAAATGCTTTTTCAGCATCCAATGAGATGATCATGTGGTTTTTTCTTTGAGTTTGTTTATGTAGTGGATTGCATTGATGGATTTCTGTATATTGAACCATCCCTGTATCCCTGGGATGAAGCCTACTTGATCATGGTGGATAATCGTTTTGATGTGTTCTTGGATTCAGTTAGCAAGAATTTTATTTAGTATTTTTGCATCGATATTCATAAGGGAAATTGGCCTGTAATTCTCTTTCTTTGTTGGATCTTTGTGTGGTTTTGTTATCAGCGTAATTGTGGCTTCATAGAACGAGTTGGGCAGTGTTCCTCTGTTTCTATTTTGTGGAATAGTTTGAAGAGTATTGGTGTTAGAGCTTCTTTGAAGGTCTGATAGAATTCTGCACTAAAACCATCTGGTCCTGTACTTTTTTTTTTGGTTGAAAGACTTTCTATAACCCTTTCTATTTTTCTAGGGGTTATGGGGCTGTTTAGGTGATCTAATTGATCCTGATTTAATTTTGGTATTTGGTATCTGTCTAGGAAATTGTCCATTTCCTCCAGATTCGCCAGTTGTGTTGAGTATAGACTTTTGTAGTAGGATCTGATGATCTTTTGAATTTCCTGTTTCTGTTGTTATGTCTCCCCTTTCAGTTCTAATTTTGTTAATTTGGATACTGTCTCTGTGTCCTTTGGTTAGTCTGGCTAATGGTTTATCTCTCTTGTTGATTTTCTCAAAGAACCAGCTCCTGGTTTTATTGATTCTTTGTATGGTTCTCTTTGTTTCTACTTGATTGATTTCAGCCCAAATAATTGAGGAAGTGCTAAAGATTTCCTCCCACTTTCAAGTATGCTCCCACATGAGATTTAATTTTTAACTTTATTTAAAGTTAAATAGAAAATTTTACCAAAGCAATGAACTGAATGTTACTATGGGGGAAAAGGTAAAAAACAGCACACAGAGCCAATGGGGTGAGAACAAGTCAAAGAATTATGTTTTCTAGAATTTATATCTCTGATCATAGGGACCTCTATCCCCTTTGCCTTATAGACCTCTGGCTTCTGTTTGTTCCCTACAATAAAGCACATTTCTTTTGCACACTTACATTTCTGGGTGTGATATTATTTATGTATCTTAAATAACATGGAAAAGGTATCAAAGGAAGAAAAATCTCATGTAAGAGTTTCCTTAGACATCCTTCTAAATGAACACTGTGCAAACATATGTCTTACCATCTTGTCCCTACAGCTACATCCATCTTCAGTTTGAGAATTTGTTTGGATGCCATGTAAATATCCCATGTGACAAGTGATGGGATAAGAACTGGATGGCTTCATGCTCTCAACAGTGGGGGATTAGAAATCTTTGTTTTGCTTGTTCTATGTCATGTTTAAAGAATTAGCTTTTCCTGGACTTTGAAATTATAATTTTTAATCAGATTTTGTTATGCTCCCTAAGTCAGGGAGCAGAAATGAAATAATCTTCAACTTTTCTTGAGCAAACATTATACACTGAACTTTAATAAAATTATTGAAACACATTATAGTCTACGTAACATCTATACTGAATACTTCTTAAGAGGAAAAAAACCCAACAATCAACTAAATAACAAGCCAAATAAATTAAAACAAGAGTGTTTTAAACAGTATTAACTGGGGTGTTAAAATTTCACATGTAATAATACAGAATACCTGGTCATGTTTGATTATATAAAAATAGGAAATTATTTTCATATAAATATATTTCATGTGATACTGGGGATGCTTGTACTAAGAAGATGTTTTGGGTATTTATCTTGACTTCAAGGTTCATTGGGCATCTTGTGGCTTATCCGGAGGATTTTTGAAAAATCAGTCACATATTATATTCTAATTGTAAATTTTTTACATTTATTCATGTATTTATTGTGGCAGTGATATGTAGGTTAGAGGAAAGTTTTTGAGAACCTGTTCTTTCCTTTAAACATATATGACCTATAAATCAAACTCAGTTCTTTAGTCTTGACCAAAAGCACCTTTTACTTGCTGAGCCATGCTGCTAGGTCTCACTTAATTTCTTAATATCAACAGGGTTTAGAGCCACCTTTCCCACTTTCAGCCTTTTTGAACTTGGTTAGGCTGATTTAATTTCAATCTCTAAAAGTATACAAGTGATGGAAGCCCAGAGTCTTCTATCTGGGAGTTTGGTGGTGCAGGCAAGATGACTGCCTTTGTATGGACTTCATTTGCATTGAGTTTAAAACACTCTGTGGCTCCTAGGACTGGCCCAAGGCTGAGATCTGGAATAGGATCCACTAATAAGCATTTTATCCCTTTGGCAAAGTTTTGCTGCACAAGAATCCTGTGTAGGCAGAAATCATCTGTCTTAATTTTTTATTGCTGTGAATGAATAAAATGTGATCATGGCTACTCTAAGGTAATGGTCAAGGAAAAGACCTCAACCATATTATTGATAGGTTGGCTATCTTATTGAAAGAATGGCTAGAGGCATCTGGAAGAGTCCAGACTGAACACGACCTGCAGACTGAACTGGGCCATGAGAGGAGAGAGTAGGGGAAAACAAGAGAAGGGGGATGCAAAAGGCCAGGAGAGGAACCAAGAGCCATCATGGCAGAAAGCATGGCAGCATGCAGGCAAACGTGGTGCTGAAGAGGTAGCTGAGAATTTTATGCCCAGTTCCGCAGAAAGAGAGAGAACCAGTGGACCCAGGCTAGACCCTTGAAGTTTCAAAGCCTACCTCAAGTGACCCAGTTCTTCCAACAAGGCCACACATACTGTAACAAGGGTACTCCATCTTGGACCAGTTCTACTTCCTGGAGACAAAGCATTCAAATTTAACAACCTCTGATATCTATTATTATTCAAACCACCATACCATCCAAAGTTAGCATTGGGAAATAATCTGACATCATTTCAGGAAAGTCAGTTGAATCTCTCTCTCTCTCTCTCTCTCTCTCTCTCTCTCTCTCTCTCTCTCCCTCTCTCTGTCTCTCTCTGTCTCTCTCTCTCTGTCTCTCCCTCCCTCCCTCCCTCTCTCTCTTACTCCCTCTCTCCTTAATTAGATCTATCACTACCCTTCTTATTCTCACACAAAACTAACTTGAGAATTAAACATACTAAATATCACATTAAGGATTTAGTATTTTAAGTCATATTCAGTCTTTGAAGATTTCTCAAGCAGGAAATGGAATTAGAGACTTAATAGAAAGGTTAAAATGATCATGGTCTGATGGAGATGAGAATATAAAAGAGGGGTTTGTCAAGCAGAGTACTAGCAAGAAGAAGAAATGAGTCACTAACTAAAGATGCTGTGTAAAACCTGGGCAGAAGAACAACTGCAGAATGAAAATTATGAAGTGACACTGATTGATTGACAGCAAGGGGGTAGATGTCATGTATTCAATATGTTCATTGGAATTCTTCATCAGTGGGACTTATTATGAGTGAGAGTATTGATCTAGCTCTACCAAAATTATAGAAAATGTTTAGAGAATCTACAGTTCTGACGAATTAAAAGGACAGAATTGGCAGCACGTTGACATTCATTATAGTCTTTTTGTTTCATTGTTTGATTATTTTAAGGTTATTATAACTATTGCCAGAAGCTGAGTGACTTCCTCTTTGGATTTAGTTCCTATTTATGTTGCTGAATAAACACCATTTTTAAAAGAGCAGCCATTAATAACTTGTTCATTGGTATGTCCTGCCAAACCACTATATTTCCCCATCTGTGGGGTAACATGCATGGCAGTCACTACTAAGCTCTTAATGGCTATTTATTTATTTCTGAAACATGTTCACTAGAATGTTTTCATTGACTATCTAGTCATTTATTAGTCATTTGTTTACCATTGCACACATTGATGGAACTGTTAAATGCCATTTTGTTGAGCTCTTGCAGAAGAGGCATGGTGGCAAGAAGCATATTCTTTGGAATTCGTTAGAACCATATCCCAATAGTATTGATTTTGTTTATTCAATACCCCAAACAAATCAAGCCATCTACAGACAGATAAAGCTGAATTGAAAGACTTGGGAATGAAAGTGCTAGGAGGACAATTGTCTATTGTTACAAACTACTTAGAAAATGAATAGTAGCTATATAACTGGGAGTTTAGTAATTAAGAAGGCTGTAAATATAATATTGTCCCTGGGGACTGTGGTTTAGAATGGGTAATGGTGGAGCTTTGTGATAATTCAGAAGAAAATATTCTTGGCTAGATGCTATATGAAAAATTAGGAGATTGGCTCACCTTGACACACTCCACAAGTCTGCCTGTGTCCCAGGAAGTCTGCCATAATCCAAGACACAGAGCTCTGTCTGTCACACAGGAGGCCTGCTGTAACCCAGGACACACAGTTCTACCTGCCTCTCAGGAAGCATGATCAAACCTGGGACACCCAGGCCAGCCAACACTGGAGACAAGCAGATGACAAAGGACAAGCACAAGAACAATCAACAAGAAGCCAATGCATTATGGTACCATCAGAATCCAGCTCTCCTACTACAGCAAGCCTTGGATATCCTAATGTACTTGAAGAGCAAGATAGTGACCTCAAACCCCATCTCATGAAGATAATAGAGGCCTTTAAAGAGGAAATAAATCCCTAAAGAAATATTGGAAAACACAAAGACGTAGAAGCCCTTAAAGATAAAACAAACAAAAAATTTCTTAAGGAAATACAGGAAAATAAACAGGCAAAGGCAAATGCATAAAATTGTCCAAGCACTAAAAATGGAATTTTTAATCTTAGCCATCCTGACTGGTGTGAGGTGGAATCTCAGGATTGTTTTGATTTGCATTTCCCTGATGACTAATGATGTTAAACATCTCTTAAGGTGTTTCTCGGCCATCCAAATTTCTTCTGGTGAAAATTCTTTGTTTAGCTCTGTACCCCATTTTTTGATAGGGTTATTAGGTTCTTTGGGGTCTAACTTCTTGAGTTCTTTGTATATATTGGATATTAGCCCCCTGTCGGATATAGGGTTGGTGAAGATCTTTTCCCAATTTGTTGATGGCTGTTTTGTCCTTCTGACTGTATCCTTTGCCTTAGAGAAACTTTGTAATTTTATGAGGTCCCATTTGTCAATTCTTGATCTTAGAGCATAAGCTATTGGTGTTCTTTCTGTTCAGAAACTTTCCCCCTGTGCCAATGTCCTCCAGAGTCTTCCCCAGTTTCTTTTCTATTAGTTTCAGTGTGTCAGGTTTTATGTGGAGGTCCTTGATCCACTTGGAGTTGATCTTAGTACAAGGAGATAAGAGTGGGTCAATTCGCATTTTTCTGCATGTTGACCTCCAGTTGAACTAGCACCATTTGTTGAAAAGGCTATCTTTTTTCCACTGGATGGTTGTAGCTCCTTTATCAAAGATCAAATGACCATAAGTCTGTGGGTTCATTTCTGGGTCTTCAATTCTATTCCACTGATCTACTTGCCTGTTGCTGTACCAATACCATGCAGTTTTTAACACAATTGCTCTGTAGTACTGCTTGAGGTCAGGGATATTAATTCCCCCAGAAGTCCTTTTATTGTTGAGAATAGTTTTAGCTATCCTGGGTTTTTTGTTATTCCACATGAATTTGAGAATTGCTCTTTTTAGATCTATGAAGAATTGATTTGGGATTTTGATGGGGATTGCATTGAATCTGTAGATTGCTTTTGGCAAGATGGCCATTTTTACTATATTGATCCTCCCAATCCAAGAGCATGAAATATTTTTCCATTTCCCGAGGTCTTCTTCGATTTCTTTCTTCAAGGACTTGAAGTTCCTGTCATACAGATCTTTTACTTGTTTGGTTAGAGTCACACCAAGATACTTTATATTGTTTGTGGCTATTGTGAAGGGTGTTATTTCCCTAACTTCTTTCTCAGCCTGCTTGTCCTTTGAGTACAGGAAGGCTACCGATATGCTTGAGTTGATTTTATAACCAGCCACTTTGCTGAAGTTGTTTATCAGCTGTAGGAGTTCTCTGGTGGAGTTTTTTGGGTCGCTTAAGTATACTATCATGTCATCTGCAAATAGTTATAGTTTGACTTCTTCCTTTCGAATTTGTATCCCTTTGACTTCCTTATGTTGTCTAATTGCTCTCCCTAGAACTTCAAGTACTATATTGAAAAGATATGGAGAGAGAGGGCAGCCTTGTCTAGTCCCTGATTTTAGTGGGATTGCTTCAAGTTTCTCTCCATTTTAAAAAAATGGAAATAGAAGCAATAATGAAAACACAAATTGGGGCAACCCTTGAGATGAAAACCTAGGAAAGAGAACAGAAAAATGCAGATGCAAGCATCACCAACAAAATAAAAGAGATGGAAGAAAGAATCTCAGGTATAGAAGATACTATCGAAGAAATTGATTCATCAGTCAAAAAAATGCCAAATGTAAATCTCAAAACATCCAGGAAATTTGAGATACTATGAAATTACTAAATCTAAGAATAACAAGATTAGAAGAGGGTGAAGATTCTCAGTACAAAGGACCAGAAATCATCTTCAATAAAATGATAGAAGAAAACCTTTGTAACATAAAAAATCATATGTCTATAAACACACAAGAAGCTTACAGAATACCAAATAGATAGACCAGGAAAGCAAATTCTCCTGACACATAACAATAAAAACAATGTATAGAACAAGGAAAGAATATTAAAAGCTGTAAGGGAAAAGGCAAAATAACATATTAAGTTAGATTTATCAAAATTACACCTGAATTCTCAATAGAGACTCTAGAAGCCTGAAGATCTGGACAGATGTCCCGCTAACCCTAAAAGACCCCACATGCCAGCCACAACTACTATACACAGCAAAGCTCTCAATCACCATAAATGGAGAAAGCAAGATATTCCATAACAAAACTTAATTTAAACAATGTTTTTCCACTATTCCAGCTCTTCAGAAGATAATAGAAGGGAAATTCCAAGACAAGGTGGACAACTCCACCCAAGAAAACACAAGAAATTAATCATCTTACAACAAACCCAAAGGAAAAGAATCTCTCTCTCTCTCTCTCTCTCTCTCTCTCTCTCTCTCTCTCTCTCTAAAACACACCACACACACACACACACACACACACACACAGCAACACCTCTAACAACAAAAGAAGAACTAGCAATCATTGGTCATTAATATCTCTCAATCTATCTATCAATGGACTTAATTCAATGTTTAGCAATATAAAGACCAGCCAATAGACTGGTTATATAACCAGGATTCATCATTGGGCTACATACAAGAAACACACATGAGAAACAAAAATAAACGATACTAAATGGGTCCCAGAAACAAGCTGAAATAGCTATTCTAATATCCAATAAAATAGGCTTTCAACCAAAAGTTATCAAAAGAGATAGGGAAGTACACATGAAAGGAAAAATTCAGCAAAATGACATCTCAATTCTGAACATCTATGCCCCAAATGCAAGAGGGCATGCACTTTCATAAAAGAAACTTTAGTAATGCTCAAACCACACATTTGACCCCAAACAATAAATAGTGGGGAACTTCAACACTATTTTCAGAAAAGAAAAGAAAAAACAAACAAACAAGGAAACTAACAGATGCTATGAACCAAATGCATTTAACAGATATCTACAGATTTTTTTTACCCAAACACAAAAGAATATACCTACCTCTCAACACATCACTGACCCTTTTTAAGAATTAACCATATAATCAGGCACACAGCAAACCTCAACAGATACCCCAATGCATTCTTCCAGATCACAGATCATCCTCCTCCCCCATTAAGGCTGGACTTCAACAACAGAAAGCCCACATAGTCAAGGAAACTGAACAACTCTCTATTCAATGATTACTTGGTCAGAGAAGAAATACATAAAGAAATTAAAGACTTACTAGAATTCAATGAAAATGAAGGGTCAATATTCCTCAGACTTAAGGGACATAGTAAAAGCTGTGCTATGACATAAGTTCATAGCATGAAGTGCCTTCATAAAGAAACTGGAGAAATCTCATACTAGCAACTTATCAGCACAAATGAAAGCTCTAGAACAAAAAAGAAGAAAATACACTGAAGAACAGTAGATGACAAGAAATAGTTAAAACTCTGGGCTGAAATCAATACGAGAAACACCTTAAGAGATGTTCAACATCATTAGCCATCAGGGAAATGCAAATCAAAACAACCCTGAGATTTCACCTTACACCAGTCAGAATGGCTAAGATTAAAAACTCAAGAGACAACAAGTGCTGGCGAGGATGTGGAGAAAGAGGAACACTCCTCCACTGTTGGTGGAATTGCAAAATGGTAAAACCGCTCTGGAAATCAGTGTGGCGGTTCCTCAGAAAATTGGGCATGTCACTTCCAGAGGACCCTGTCATACCACTCCTGGGCATATACCCAGAGGATTCCCCTGCATACAATAAAGACACATGCTCCACTATGTTTATAGCTGCCTTGTTTATAATAGCCAGAAATTGGAAGGAGCCCAAATATCCCTCAAAAGAGGAATGGATACAGAAAATGTGGTATATTTATACAATGGAATACTACTCAGCAATTAAAAATAATGAATTTGTGCAATTTGTAGGTAAATGGTTAGATCTGGAAAATATCATCCTAAGTGAGTTAACGCAATCTCAAAAGAATACACATGAAATGCAATCACTGATAAGTGGATATTAATGAGCCCAGAAGCCCTAAATACTCAAGGCACAATTAGCAAGTCAAATGATTCCCAAGAAAAAGAAAGAAGATGACCCTGGGCCTGTAAAGATTGGATCCAGTTTTGTAGACCCAGAACAGAGAAATCGTGGTGGGGGTATGATTGGGGAATAGTTGGGGGGGAGAGGAATTATGGGGAGTATGGTGGGGGGGGGGAACTGGGAAAGGGGAAAGCCTTTGGAATGTAAACATAGAATATAGAAAATAAAAATTAAAAAAAAAGAAATAAACAGCACAAAGAATCAACAAAACCAAAAGAAATTTATATGAATAAAAAATCAGTAAGAAAGACAAACTCTTAGCCAAACTAACTAAAAGGCACAGAGAAATTATCCAATTTAGCAAAATCAGAAATGAAAAGAAAGTCATAACAGAAACTGAGAAAAAAATTTTAAAAAATCATTGTCTTACTTCAAAAGCCTGCACAAAATTGAAAAATCTTAATGAAATGGATGATTTTCAGGACAGATACCATTTACCAATGTTAAATCAATATGAGCTGAACTATTTAAACAGCTCTATAAAAAGGAAGAAAAAGCCCCCCCCCAAAAAAAAAGCTGAGGACCAGATGGTTTTAGTGCAGAATTTTATCAGAATTTTGAAGAAGAGCTAATACCAATACTTTCCAAACTATTCCACAAAATAGAAACAGAAGCCACACTACTGAGTTCATCCTATGAGGCCACAATTATCCTGATACCTAAGCTCTACAAAGATTCAAAAAAGAAAGAGAACTTTAGCTGGGCGGTGGTGGCGCACACCTTTAATCCTAGCACTTGGGAGACAGAGGCAGGAGGATTTCTGAGTTCGAGGCCAGTCTGGTCTACAGAGTGAGTTCCAGGACAGCCAGGGCTACACAGAGAAACCCTGTCTCAAAAAACCAAAAAAAAAAAAACCCGAAAAAAGAGAACTTTAGACTGATTTTGCTTATGAACAATGTTGTGAAAATATTCAGTAAAACTCTCATGAACTGAATCCAGGAACACATCAAAAACATCATTCACCACATCAAATAGGCTTCACTCCAAAGATGCAGAAATGGTTCAATATATGAAAATCCATCAATATAATCTATCATATAAAACTGATAGAGAAAAACTCACATGATCATCTTATTAGGTCCAGTAAAAGTCTTTGACAAAAATCCAACACGTTTTCATGCTAAAAGTCTTGGAGAGATTAGGGATTCAAGGCACATACATAAACATAATAAAAGCAATACACATCAAGGCAATAGCCAACATCAAATTAACTGGAGAGAATCTTGAAGCAATCCCACTAAAATCAGAGACAAGACAAGGCTGCCCATTATCTCTATCTATGTAATATAGTACAGTTCTAGCCAGAGCAATAAGACAACGAAAGGAGATACAAATTGGAATGGAAGAAGTGAAGGAATCACTATTTGCAAATGATATGATAGTATACTACCATAATTCTACCAGAGAACTCCTAGAACTGATATACAGTTTCAGTGAAATGACTGAATATGAAACTAACTAAAAGGAATCAGTAGTCTTCCTTTATACAAATGATAAATGGGCAGAGAAAGAATTCAAAGAAGCAAAACCCGTCACAATAGTCACAAATAACATAAAATATCTTGGTATAACTCTAACCAAACAAATGAAAGGTTTGGATGATGAGAACTTCACGTCCCTGAAGAAAGATTTTGAAGATATCATAAGAGGAAAAGATCTCCCATGGTCATGGATAGGTAGAATTAAAATAGTGAGAATAGCCATCCTATCAAAAGCAATCTACAGATTCAGTGCAATCATTATCAAAATCATAACACAATTTTTTTATTGACTTGAAATCACACTTCTCAACTTCACATGGAAAAACAACAACAACTACAAAACTAGGATAGCCAAAACAATCTTGCAGAGCAAAAGAATTTCTGGAAGAATCACCATCCCTAACCTCAATCTGTGCTGCAGAACAGTAATAATAATAAAAAAAAGTGGATGGTAATGGCACAGACACAGACAGGTCGATCAGTGGATTAAATCAAAGAATCTGAAACAAACTCACACACCTACGAACATGTTTTTGATACAGAGGTCAAAACCATAAAGTGGTAAATAGAAAGAATCTTCAGCAAATAGAGCTGGTTTAAATGGATGTCTCCATGTAAAAGATTGCGAAAAGATTCATATATATATATATATATATATATATATATATATATATATATATATATCACCTGCATAAAAGTCAAGTCCAAGTTGATCAAGGACCTCAGCATAAAACTTGATACACTATTTTTCATAGAAATTAAAGTGGGAAATAGCCTTGAATGCATTGGTATAGGAGTCAAGTTCCTGAACAGAATACCAATGGCTCCAGCTATAAGATCAACAATTGATAAAAGGGATCTCATGAAACTGAAAAGACTCTGTAAAGGCAAAGGACACTGTCAATAGGACAAAATGGCAAACTACAGACTGGTTAAAGATGCTCACTAACCCTACATCCAACAGGGGGCTATAATCCAAAGTATATAAAGAACTCAAGAAGTTAGACTCTAAGAAACCAAATAGCACAATTTTAAAAAAAATGGGGTTTAGAACTAAATAGAGATTTTTCAACAGAAGAATTTCAAATGGTCAAGAAGTACTTAAAGAATTGCTCAACATCCTTTGTCATCAGGGAAATGAAATCATCGACCCTGAGAGTCTACCTTGCACCAATCACCATGGCTAAATGACAGTACATGCTGACTAAGGTGTGGTACCTTCATTGTTGGTGAGTGGGAAAGCGTGTATAACCATTCTGGAAATCAATCTTGCAGTTTCTCAGAAAATTGGAAATAGTTCTATGCAAAGACCCAGGTATACTTCTCCTGGAAATATACCTCAAAGACGTTCCACCCTACCCCATCATGTAAGGACATGTGTTCCACTATCTTCATAGCACCTTCCTTTGTAATAGCCAGAAACTGGTAATAACCCAGATGTCCCTCAACCAAAGAATGAATACAGAAAATGTGATTTGCTTACATGATGGAATACCATCCAGGTATTAAAAACAAGAAAATATTGAATTATGTGGGCAAATGGATGGAACTAGAAAACACCATCCTAAGTGAGGTAACCTAGACCGAAGAAGACATGCACGGTGTGTACTAACTGATAAGTGGATATTAAACCAGAAAGCACTGAATACTTGTGATATACCCCTCAGAGCCAAAGACATTAAACAAGAAGGAAGGCCCAAGGGAGGATGCTGGAATCACACTTAGAAGGGGGAACAAAATAGTCATAGAAAGCAGAAGGAGGGAACTGGATGAGAGAGGGATGGGGGAAGTGAATGGGGAGATGGGATCTGATATGCAGAGAGACAGGAGAGAGACCCAGAGGGTCAGGAAAATGAGTGGAAATCTGCAGCTGCTGTGGGGTGGGTTGGGGGGAATCTTTATGAAGTCCCAGAGACCTGAGACTGCTGAGACTCCCAGGAGTCAATTTGGGTGACCTTAACTGAGATGCATAACAGTGGGGAAGTGGTACCCGGAGAGGCCATCTCTATAGCCAGGCAAGACTCCCAGTGGAGGAATAAGGACATCAACCCACCCCCCAAAAAAACATTGAATCCAAAATCTGACCTGCCTAAAATAAATACATGAACAAAGTTAGAGTAGAGACTGAAGGAATGGCCAACCAATAACTAACCCAACTTGAAACCCATCCCATGATCGCCAATCTCCGGCATTATTATTGGTGCTCTGTAGGTGTCTAGCATTACTGTCCTCTCAAAGGCTCTACTCAGCAACTGACTCAAACAGACACAGATACCCACAGCCAAATATTAGACAGAGGTTGGGAACCCTTATGGAAGGGTTTGGGAAGGATTAAAAGCCCTTAAGGGGATGGGAATCCCATATGTGGAACATCAGAGTCAGCTAATCTGGACCCCTGGGAGTTCTCAGAGACTGAGACACCAACCAAAGAACATACATTGGCTAGAACAGGTCCCTGGCACATTTATAGCAGGCATAGAGCTTAATCTCCACATGGCCCACCCGACAACTGAAATAGAGGCTCTCCCTTTAAATGTAGCTTGACTGCTGCGTTATCCATTCCCCAACAGGCCTGTGTTGCTTGGTCTTAATGGGAGAGGGTGCTCCTAATCTGGCAGAGACATAATCCGCCATGGTGTAGGGACACCTGGGGTGGGACTCCTTCAGAGGAGAAGGGAGAGAGGGATGGGAGGAGGCTCTCTATGCAGGAGGACAGGGAGGGGGCAGCATTTGGAATATAAATAAGTAAATAATTATAATGAAAAAAACTAGCTATTTGAATTGATGTAAATTTTGGATATGATATATATCATAATTAATAAAATAGTCCAAAAATATTAAATTATAAGGTCTTTAAGAATTTGGGAAGTAAAGATGAAAAGTTAAAATAATAAACTTTTTAGTGATATACAACTATGTTTTAATCCTGAGCCTGATTGTTCCTGTTCTGAGATCTCTAAGTTACTCAAACTTTCAACTTCAGAATACTACAGTGCTGATATCATATTAACTTTGTATAGTGACCAGAAAAAATAATAAGTGGCAGAGCAAGGTAAAATTAGGTGATATAGGCATTATTTCCTCATGATTCCAATGCCTTATCAGACTGCGGTCTGGGAGTCATTGATTTGTGGACCACTTGGATATATTTATATCTGGCCAACTACAGGGAATCAAAAGACATTTTTCTAGTCATAGCTTAAGCTGATTATGATTTTCTGAGCTTCTTCTTTTGCTCAAAATCAAGCTAATACTGCTGTTGTTAATCTTAGTCCCCAAATGGAGTGTGTTTCTCTGCTGAAATTTTGAGTACTGTACATACAAAGAGTGCCCCTACTACATAAATGAAGGCATACCTTGCTGCCCACAAAAGACCTCTGGGTTGAATCTGGAATGCCTATGTTTCCTTCTTGGTTGAGCTCCAGCTCTTTACAGCTGAGCAAGGACAAAGAAGAATTACTATCCCCTGCACATTCTCCCCACCCACCGCTTCCCCATTCACTGAAAACAATCTCTTTGCTTTCTTTGCTAAGAAGGGGGAAGCCACTGTGCCCCACAGCAAGAGAGTGCTGACTCTATTCGATTACAACACAGCACCCATAGAATTTTAAGATTAAGAGGGGGAAGTGAGGAAAAAAATGACAAGTTAAACATGGCTACAAGTCCATGTTATCTCTTGGCCAAGTAGGTCAAAAGTCTCCAATAAGAGATTTGACTTGTAAAGCATCTCATAGACTTCAAGATTCTTACATAAATAAGAAATAATACTGCATGAAGCATGCATCTGTCCTCAATATTGTGTTTAAGAGTGACAAATGACAGAACTAAAGACAATATGTCTGAAGATTGAGGATGAGTCCATCAACAGTCTTCTAGTTGTACTTTCTATAGATCATCCTTATGCAGAGGTAGGACCAGGAGATACTTAGCTACTTTCCAAATGGATTTGAGCCCTGCTGCACAGAAGGAAACTTCATGCCTGTCATTGTAATCATGCTCAAGAGCCCACGACTGGGGAAGTCATAGGACCTAATGTAGATCCTTTGCTAAGTGGTCGTGTAAAATTCAAATTGCCTTTTAAGTATATATGTATATGCTCATATATCTGGGCTTCTCTCAGCCTTGGATAAAGAAGCTTCTTTTTTGCAGTAGACAGCAGTCAACAAAGAGATGAGTGTCTGCTCAAAATGCTAAAACTAAGAGACATCTGGTTATCCCTAAATGGAACAACAATATTAAGGTCACTGTCACGAGGCCTCAGGGACCATCACAGAAAAGGAGGCGATAGTGATTTTCCCTTTCCTGGATCCCCCTCCCCGAAAGTCCCATAAGCCCTCTTCCCTCTCCCTGTTCCCCAATCCAACACTTCCCACTTCACTGTCCTGGTATTCCCCTACACTGCTGCACTGAGCCTTTCCAGAACCAGGGGCCACTCCTTCCTTCTTCTTGGACATCATTTGATATGTGAATTGTGTCTTGGGTATTCCAAGCTTCTAGGCTAATATCCAATTATCAGGAGTGCATACCATGAGTGTTCTTTTGAGACTGAGTTACCTCACTTAAAATGTTCTCCAGCTCCATCCATTTGTCTAAGAATTTCATGAATTCATTGTTTCTAATGGCTGAATAGTACTTCATTGTGTATATATACCACAATTTCTGTATCCATTCCTCCAGTGAGGGACTTCTGGGTTCTTTACAGCTTCTGGCTATTATACATAGTGCTGCAATGAACATAGTGGAGCATGTATCCTTATTACATGCTGGGAAGTCCTCTGGGTATATGCCCAGGAGTAGTATAGCTGGGTCTTCTGGAAGTATCATTCCCAGATTTCTGAGGAACCACCAAACTGATTTCCAGAGTGGTAGTACCAGCTTGCAAACCCACCAGCAGTGAAGGAGTGTTCCTCTTTCTCCACATCCTCGGAAGCACCTGTTTTCTCCTGAGTTTTTGATCTTAGCCATTCTGACTGGTGTAAGGTGAAATCTCAGGGTTGTTTTGATTTGGATTTCCCTGATGACTAAGGATGTTGAACATTTCTTTAGATGCTTCTCAGCCATTCTATATTCCTCAGGTGAAAATTCTGTTTAGTTCTGTACCCCATTTTTAAGGGGGATATTTGGCTCTCTGGAGTCTCCCTTCTTGAGTTCGTTGTATATCTTGGCTATACTAATGGGACAACTCGAGAGTACTTAAGAATTAGTCTGGTATAAGCTTGGGATTGTTTGTACATGTGGCCCCTCCAAAGCTTGACATTAGCCAAGTAGGGCCCCCTTGTTTTCCTGTTCTGATGCAAGGCTCCTGATTCCTTGTGATGATATGAACACTGGCCCTCAGTAAATGAGTGGCTAATGACCTTTGCAAACAGTAGGTTTCTCTAGCAGGTTTTACATTGCTTTTCTTAGGGGAACTTGGTAGCAGGTCCCTTATCTCTACAGCAGTTACAATGGCCTTCTCCCTGCTCATTTCTCCCATTCTGTATTTAGCCAGCCCCTCTTCACACTGCTCTCCAAGACACTTTTTTTTTTAATTTTTATTTTCTATATTCTATGTTTACATTCCAAAGGCTTTCCCCTTTCCCAGTTCCCCCACTCCCTATGTCCCATAATTCCTCTCCCCCCAACTATTCCCCAATCATTCCCCCTCCCCCCACAGTTTCTCTACAAAACTGGATCCAATCTTTTCAGGACCAGGGTCCTCTCCTTTCTTCTTCTTGGGAATCATTTGACTTGCTAATTTTGCCTTGAGCATTTAGGGCTTCTGGGCTCATTAATATCCACTTATCAGTGATTGCATTTCATGTGTATTCTTTTGTGATTGGGTTAGCTCACTCAGGATGATATTTTCCAGGTCTAACCATTTACCTACAAATTGCATGAATTCATTATTTTTTATTGCTGAGTAGTATTCCATTGTATAAATATACCACATTTTCTGTATCCATTCCTCCTTTGAGGGATATCTGGGTTCCTTCCAATTTCTGGCTATTATAAACAAGGCTGCTATAAACATAGTGGAGCATGTGTCTTTATTGTATGCAGGGGAATCCTCTGGGTATATGCCCAGAGGTGGTATGCCAGGGTCCTCTGGAAGTGACATGCCCAGTTTTCTGAGGAACCACCACACTGATTTCCAGAGCGGTTTTACCATTTTGCAATCCCACCAACAGTGGAGGAGTGTTCCTCTTTCTCCACATCCTTGCCAGCACTTGTTGTCTCTTGAGTTTTTAATCTTAGCCATTCTGACTGGTGTGAGGTGGAATCTCAGGGTTGTTTTGATTTGCATTTATTTCCCTAATGACTAATGATGTTGAACATCTCTTAAGGTGTTTCTCGGCCATCCGAATTTCTTCTGGTAAAAATTCTTTGTTTAGCTCTGTACCCCATTTTTTGATAGGGTTATTTGGTTCTTTGGGGTCTAACTTCTTGAGTTCTTTGTATATATTGGATATTAGCCCTCTGTCCAAGATACTTTTTAATAGCACTAAAGAGCTCCATGTTTACAAATCTATAATTAATAAGATCACTGTTCTTGCTAGATACAATTTTTGATCATTTCACAGCTCCTCCTTTTTTGTTTTTTGTTTTTTTTTTTTGAGCCAGTATTTCTCTGTGGAGCCTTGGATATTCTAGAGCTTGTTGTGTAGACCAGGTTGGCCCCAAACTCCCAGAGAACTGCCTGGCTCTGCCTCCCAAATGATGGAATTAAAGGTGTGTGCCACTGCCACCTGGACATTTCACCTCTCTTAGAACTTGCTCTTTCTCTTGTTTTTGTGGCCCCTTGCATCACCTCACCTGCCCCTAACTACTTCGAGTGTTGCCTTTTTAGTGACATTTACCAGAGCCTTTCAGTGTTTACCCATTTACTTTACCCATAACCTCCAGTCAGCAAGTGGTTGTACCATGTACTGAGATGGGAAGACCATGGAGAATAATCAGGTTTGATGTAGGAGACAGGGTTGCCCAAATAGTTCAGCAAGTAAAGGGGCTTGCTGCCAAGCCTGATGATTCAAGTTTGGTCCCTGAGACTCACATGGTAGAAGGAAAGAATCAGCTCCTGCAAAGTTCCCCTCTGACATTTACATGTGCACCATGGCACAAATGCCCAATCACAAATAAATATCATAGTTTTCTAGAACGTATATTGCAGATGGGGAGAATACAGGTTCTGTTTTGGTTCTGTTCCGTTTATCAAGATGTGTGTTACATCCCCCAAATGATGTCAAGTGATCACTTAGATGTCTGTGTCTGGGCTCCATGGACGAATTGGGACTGAAAGTCCCACAAAAAGTCCCATCCTCAAACCCACATCACTACTCTATATGTAGCTATTTTAATGCATGCTGCAGATTTTTGCTGTGATGCCTTAATACTAAAGCCTTTAACAAGTCTAGATAGATGTGTCACCTGGAATTCCAGATCACTATCACTGTGTTCATTCACTGGATCACCATGTATCTTATACAATATATCTATATCTATATCTATACCTATAGATCTATATCTTATACTGTATTAGAGGTAATTAAAAACCCAGAGTTAAAATGAAAAAAAAAATGTAAGAGTCAAAAGATGGGGAGCTGTAATGAGGACTGCCACCTTATGGGCATGGTATGGCTAACATATTCAAACTCACAGGAGATATGGTCACCTGCACAGAACCTACAGGAGAAAATTCAGCTAAAATATTGGTATAGATGTGTTAGATGGTCTCTAGACAACATCCCATATAATACGGACAGTTACTGAGGGAGCTGAGAAGAATCATGTCTTATTTGTTTATTATATTTTTTGTTTTTGTTTTTTATTTATTATTTTTATTATTTTATTTTATTTTATTTTATTTATTTTATTTGAAGCTACCGATATGGTTCCCAGGATCCAGTAGATGGCTTTATAACACTAAATAGATTTCATGAATTATTAAAAAGCAAAACAATAACCAAAAAACCTAATTTTGAGAGAGTGTCATGTTGGGAGGAAGAAATCTCCAGGTATGTTCACTTTCCGTTGTAGTCATGTGTGAAATTCTTAAAAAAAATGATTAGTTTTTAATTCTATAATTATTGTCATTAGTGTCTATCAAAAGTGATATTGAAAGTCCCTTACGGAGAAATGGCAAGGGCTATTGTGAAGAGAGTTTCTTGTCAGCAGTTGAAGTGGAAGAGCAAGAGAACATAACAAAGCCCAGATGTTCCTGGGCAGGTTGCAAAGGGTTAACTTTCTTATGGATTCACCAGTGTCACCTGGTAAAGGGAGTGTGCAGCTCCCAGTGGGTTAGCCAGCCTCCCATCTGTTCCACAGCAGTTTGTTAGCACAGCTGGAAAAAAGGAGCTTTCATAGCCTTCACTGACTTCTAAGTTTCAACAGTCACGCTCCTCCCCCCCCCCAACACACACACTTCCCAGCTCCAACCCTAGTAAAAGCTATAAACCAATTAGAACATATTCTCCCCTACACTAAGTAATGGTGGGGGGGGGGAGCGTGGCTGTTTTTCTTCTTCTCCATTTCTTTTCCAGGGCTCTGGGTAGAATTTGTGTTCTGACAACAATAAAATGTAGATACAATTGCCTGGTCTGCAGTCCTGAAATTGCTCATTAGCTCCTTCACCCTCCTCTTCCTCCTCCTCCTCCTCCTCCTCCTCCTCCTCCTCCTCCTCCTCCTCCTCCTCCTCTTCTTCTTCTTCTTCTTCTTCTTCTTCTTCTTCTTCCTCTTCCTCTCTCCCTCTTCTTTGGATGAATTCTTCTTTGGTTTGTAACACTATATCATCAAAAATTAACTAACATTTTCAGTTTCTTTTAAGTCATTGCTAGTCATAGATGGCAAATGATCAAGAAAATACCCATGGACACGATAAGATGGGAGGAAAAGAAATTTCGTAGGACTCCAACAATAGGCAGAGTGTTACTATTCTGTTTAAGCTCCAACCCACAATTACCTGGCAACAGCCAGGTATGCCCCGCCCCATAGTTGCCTGGCAATAGCCAGGTAGAAGTGGCCCACTATAAAAGGGGCTGCTTGCCCCTCCTCTCTCCCTCTCATTTCTCTTGCCTCTTGACACTCTCACCTCTCTGCCCCTCTTGGGCTCTCCTCCCCTCCCCCTTTCTCAACTTGATCTTTGCCAACCTCTACTTCTCTACTTTCTCTCTCTCTCCCTCTCTCTGCCTCCATTACCCCATTAACTCCCATCCTCTGCTCTGAATAAACTCTACTCTATACCATGTCTGTGTGTGTCTGGTTCCTCAGGGGGAAAGGGTGCCTGGGCATGGGCCTGCTGGGGCACCCCCTTCCCCACAGAGAACACAGGGAACTAATACCCACTGAAAAGGGTGAATTAGTCCTAGGTGATTATCACATTATTTAGTTATGTGTTTATAAAAAGATAAATGTATATAACATATGTTCTATGGGGGTGTGGTGACATATGGGAGAGGATGAGGCTCAGCAGGCCCATGCCAAGACATCCCTTCCCCTTGAGGGACCAGACACATGATGGCATAGTATAGAATAGAGTTTATTCATGGCATGGGGAGTGGTGGGGAGTTGAAATGGTAGTAGAGACAGAGAAAGGCAGAGAGAGAGAAAGGCAGAGAGAGAGAGAGAGAGAGAGAGAGAGAGAGAGAGAGAGAGAGAGAGAGGGAGGGGGAGGGGGAGGGGGAGGGAGAGGGGGAGGGGGAGAGGGAGAGGGAGAGGGAGAGAGAGAGAGAGAGAGAGAGAGAGAGAGAGAGAGAGAGAGAGAGAATATAGAAGTGGAGGCTGGCTCTAACCGTGTGAAGGTGGGGAACGGGAATGGGGGTAGAGAGAGGGAGCGAGAAAGAGAGAAAGAGGCAAGAGAGAGGAGGGGGCAAGCAGCCCCATTTATAGTGGGTCAGGCCTACCTGGATATTGCCAGGTAACTGTGGGGAGGAACATATCTGGCCATTGCCAGGTAATTGTAAGGTGGAGTATAGACAGAATGCTAACAGTAATTCTAAGTGATCAACCCTGAAACCATACACACACAGCGACACTAAGTGGACTGAACAGGTTGCATTAATATATTAATGTATATATAGATTATCTGTTTATGTGTGAGTAACAATAATAAGAGACCATCAATGTGAGTGAATGACTTCAGGCTGACATAAGTGGGTTTGGAGAGAGGAAAGGGTATGGGAGTAATCATGTAATTATATTGTAATTAAAACACTTAGAAAATATAATGTACCCATTCTTTTTTCATTACAATTAAGAACTAAGAACATCCTTATACTTTATAAGGACTGATGACTACAGGTACTAGGTATGTCTAGGTGTGCTGTGTGCTTGTCAGAATGTCCCAGATTGTCTTAAAACAGTGTGCATGATCTGAAAATTTAGAGAGAAGCTCTTTCACTCAGATCTGGCATCTTCATTCTATGAATGTTGTAAATTCTACCACTTATATTTAATTGCATGTCTCTCCTCAAATCTTCATATGCTAACTACTATGTTATAGATGAAGCAACAAGAACTCAAAAGAGTCAAACAGGGTCATGAAGTAGAGAGTGCCATAGTCAGGTGGACAGGTTTACAAAATCATTTTTCCTATCCATTTCTTATTTTTAAGTGCACAACTTGCCATGTCAAGGTGTTTGGTTCTTTTATATATAAGGAAGAAAGTCTATTAGGCTTAATGTTCACATCTAAATATATGTGAAGTCAAGCTCCACTAAAAGTGGCTGTCTTCCAGGTTTCCACAGAAATAATTGGCTTTGATATTTTTTGTTTCTTTTTACTCACCTGAAACCTATTTATCCCTCCTTGGCTTGATATATATATATGTACCACGCTATGCTGTATCTATCACTGGAATAGCACAACAGAGTCAGCAAGATTTCGACCCTCACAGAGACCATCTAATAAAAATGCTTCTTCCACTTTAATTTCAATTGAAAAATATCCAAAGCCAACCTCATGATATGATGATTCTAAAATTTGATATGAGTTCTAGGAAATGACTTTTTTTAAGTATTTCGGGTGGTTTATTATTTTTTTTATGAACAAGAGTCCTTAAATCAAGAAGAAAAACATATAAAAATGTTCCAACTACAAACTGAATTCAACTTTAGGTGCACTGTAAGAACAGACATGGATGAACGAACAGGGGTTAAAAAGAAGACCTTGGACTTACACAGAGGATGAGAAAAGTGAGGCAGCTAGTACCTGAGATTGAAACTAGCTAAGTAGGGCTGGCCCAGGGTAGGGGCGAGAATGAGTTCAGAAGATTAGAGTGTGAATAATAGCTGCTGATGCCCTACAACTGCCCCTGTCCTACAGCTGCCCCTTTAAAGATCTGATCATTGGTAGGTGAGCAGGAGGAATTGGGAGGATGGGAGGGAGGAAAGCTGTGGTGTAAAGTAAATGAATAACATTAATAATAATTATAATAATAACAATAATAATAATGTGGTAATTATTTTTCATTTGTGCAAAAACAATCATTTTTGCAAAAAACAGCTCTCAGTTTGAGAACTATCAGCTGTGCCTGAGCTTTTCTAATTTAAGTGAAAGAACTTACATGGAATTCCCTGCTTCTCTAAATAAGACTACAACTCCACATCTGACTTAAGTGTTTTCTAAACAGTTTGAACACTATCAAGAGGCTAGATGACTCATTGTCATCATTTCCCAGGTTCAAACAATTCTCATTATTTTGATGTTTTAGAAAACTGGCCCATTAACTACTTGTCTGGCTGATTGTGGAGTTTCTAACATAAAGAATCTAAGAGGTTATAAATAGAATAATCAAACATCCAGGTGTGGAACGAGTGCTCAGACTCCCGGACAAGCAATGTTGTGTGGGGCCTCATGAATATGACCATTTTTAACTCAGCCAGAGTAGGAATAGGGGATCTATGCTCTGTGGAAGACAAGTATCTTCAGTATAATTGGGTCCTCTGAGCATCCAGCCTGGCTCTGTGAGCCACACAGTGGAGATGTTGTCAGAGGCCTCAGACAGATCACTATGCCTGTGGACTTTGCACAACCCTAATATAGACTTCATTGTGCTACAATGGCACTATCCAGCTGAAAAGATCACTTGTACCATACATGGCGGTCCTCATAGCTAACGCTCATCAGTAGGCGGCTCCAAGAGGCTCCACATAGATTCTGACCCTTTGGACACTGGATGGAACAGGTAGTCAGATTAATTTTTATGCCGTTGAATTCTCTTCCATAATATGAAAATAAAAGTTACATAATTATGAAAATTATCCTTGCCTTCACACTTTTATTCCCACATTCCCCTCCTTTCATTGCTTTTTTTCATGTGTCCATTTAAGAAGCAGTCCCAAATCATCTACTAGGTACCCCATGCTTTGCCAGCGTGGACATGACAAGCACAAAATATCAGCTACAGTTCTTCTCATAGGCAAGTGTTGGCATATAAACATCCAAGGAATCTAAACAGTGCAAGTATGGTATCTTAGATAGATTTTCTTTTGCTGTGATAAATACCCTGACAAAAACAATGTAAGAAAGAAAGGTTTTATTTTGGCTTATACTTTCAAGAGTATAGTCCACCAGTGAAGGGATATCCTAACAAAAGGAGCTTGACCCAGCTGGTCATGGTATACTCCCAGTAGGGAAAAACTGAATAAGGAATGCTCCTATTTGGATATCTTCCTCCTTTTTAAGCAGGACAGAACCCAAGGCCAAGAAAATGGTGCCAGCCACTTTTAGACTGTGTCTTTCCACCTCAATTAACTTGACCTAGAAAGTCTCTCCCAGGCCTGACTAGGGGCTAATCTAATCAAGATAGTTCTTCATAGATATAACCAGAGTCTTATTTCCTAGATGATTACAGATCTTGTCACTTTGAAAATCAACAGAAAACATCACATGTTGAAATGTTTTTCTTTTAAATCATCTATTCAAGAAGTACTTGCTACGTATAAAGAACTTCTTAAAAAGTCTTGCAATAACTGAGTTTTATCTAAGGTCTCTAAGGTAATCATTACTAATGTCCCTAATTTGCAAAACAGGAAATTGAGGTATTAGCAGGGAAATAATTTCAAATGAATATACATTTAAACAAGGCATCTTGATGTCAAATTAAAATGTGATCCCCTTTAGTACCAGATTACTTAAATATGAACAGAATGTAAAGTGAACAGGAGGCAACCTGGCTCATGATGTTGAGCATTGATGAAGGTTTCAAGGATAGACCTTTATCAAATGATGGGTCTTTTGAACCTCAACACCAAGTCTGAGGTTCATTTAGAGAATATATGGCATTAAAAACTGAACAATTTGTAAAATAGGAGGGGAGGGGAAGATTGAGATTTCTGTATCTGTAGTTAAATCATAGATTTCACAAGAAAAGACACAGTGGGAGAAGTAACCATGTTTTCTTTTAAATATATATTTTATTATTATGGAGAAATCTTTTAGTGACTCCCATTCTCATAAATTTAATTTGTTTCATTTTTGTTCTCTACCCTTGGGCCCCCTGATACTGAGCACAGTTCTCATTGATTTCATCACTTAAGAAGGAATGAATTACTATAATGGTTGTCATTAAAGTTCCTGGTAGTTAAGATACTTCTAGTTCAACAGAAAATGTTTATATGATCAGGGCATACTTTTTGCCAGGAAAGAGGAAAATAGGCCACAAACAATGAAACAAACAAACAAGAAAGGAATTTGACAGCCAATGTGACTGGTGGCCTAAAATTCTGACACATAAAAGGGTCTATTACTTAATGGAAACAAAGAAAATTGAAGATGAGAACCACGAGAATAGGATTCTTATACAGTAGCCAAAGCTTCATTTACTTAGCATAAAAGGGATAATTGAAAGTGATTCCAAATTAAGAGAAATGGTTTTAAAATTATAATAAAATATTTTAGTACATATGTAATGTTCATCTTGTGCTATATGTATATGTTTCTTTCAATTGTGTAAAAGCAAGGCTTCTATTTTCTCAGAAAGAAAAAGATATGAAAATTTAAAGATTGCAATTATTCCTTTATTTCATATAGCATGATTATATTATTTACTGATGTTCCAAGGCTTTACCATTGATCCAACTGTGTGCAAAGTTGAGACTTAAAAAAATCAAGTTCAGCCCGCCCAGCTGGCGGTGGGGAAGCCGGAGGGTCACCCAGCGTGCCAGGTGCTCAGAACCATCCGGCGGCGGCGGCAGAACCAGGTACCCGAGACAGCCCAAGCTTAAGACCTTCGGGGACTCAGGCCTGGAGTGGGAGTTGGGCACAGAATAGCGGGTGCACTCTGCACTCGCGCGGCGGACCCCGAGCTCCCTGCAGGCAGCTGCCATATTGCCTGCAGCTTCCCGCCCAGCTGGCGGTGGGGAAGCCGGAGGGTCACCCAGCGTGCCAGGTGCTCAGAACCATCCGGCGGCAGCAGCAGAACCAGGTACCCGAGACAGCCCAAGCTTAAGACCTTCGGGGACTCAGGCCTGGAGTGGGAGTTGGGCACAGAATAGCGGGTGCACTCTGCACTCGCGCGGCGGACCCCGAGCTCCCTGCAGGCAGCTGCCATATTGCCTGCAGCTTCCCGCCCAGCTGGCGGTGGGGAAGCCGGAGGGTCACCCAGCGTGCCAGGTGCTCAGAACCATCCGGCGGCAGCAGCAGAACCAGGTACCCGAGACAGCCCAAGCTTAAGACCTTCGGGGACTCAGGCCTGGAGTGGGAGTTGGGCACAGAATAGCGGGTGCACTCTGCACTCGCGCGCGGGGCGGACCCCGAGCTCCCTGCAGGCAGCTGCCATATTGCCTGCAGCTTCCCGCCCAGCTGGCGGTGGGGAAGCCGGAGGGTCACCCAGCGTGCCAGGTGCTCAGAACCATCCGGCGGCAGTGGCAGAACCAGGTACCTGAGACAGCCCAAGCTTAAGACCTTCGGGGACTCAGGCCTGGAGTGGGAGTTGGGCACAGAATAGCGGGTGCACTCTGCACTCGCGCGCGGGGCGGACCCCGAGCTCCCTGCAGGCAGCTGCCATATTGCCTGCAGCTTCCCGCCCAGCTGGCGGTGGGGAAGCCGGAGGGTCACCCAGCGTGCCAGGTGCTCAGAACCATCCGGCGGCGGCGGCAGAACCAGGTACCCGAGACAGCCCAAGCTTAAGACCTTCGGGGACTCAGGCCTGGAGTGGGAGTTGGGCACAGAATAGCGGGTGCACTCTGCACTCGCGCGGCGGACCCCGAGCTCCCTGCAGGCAGCTGCCATATTGCCTGCAGCTTCCCGCCCAGCTGGTGGTGGGGAAGCCGGAGGGTCACCCAGCGTGCCAGGTGCTCAGAACCATCCGGCGGCAGCGGCGGCAGAACCAGGTACCCGAGACAGCCCGAGCTTAAGACCTTCGGGGACTCAGGCCTGGAGTGGGAATTGGGCACAGAATAGCGGGTGCACTCTGCACTTGCGCGCAGGGCGGACCCCGAGCTCCCTGCAGGCAGCTGCCATATTGCCTGCAGCTTCCCGCCCAGCTGGCGGTGGGGAAGCCGGAGGGTCACCCAGCGTGCCAGGTGCTCAGAACCATCCGGCGGCGGCGGCAGAACCAGGTACCCGAGACAGCCCAAGCTTAAGACCTTCGGGGACTCAGGCCTGGAGTGGGAGTTGGGCACAGAATAGCGGGTGCACTCTGCACTCGCGCGGCGGACCCCGAGCTCCCTGCAGGCAGCTGCCATATTGCCTGCAGCTTCCCGCCCAGCTGGTGGTGGGGAAGCCGGAGGGTCACCCAGCGTGCCAGGTGCTCAGAACCATCCGGCGGCAGCGGCGGCAGAACCAGGTACCCGAGACAGCCCGAGCTTAAGACCTTCGGGGACTCAGGCCTGGAGTGGGAATTGGGCACAGAATAGCGGGTGCACTCTGCACTTGCGCGCAGGGCGGACCCCGAGCTCCCTGCAGGCAGCTGCCATATTGCCTGCAGCTTCCCGTCCAGCTGGTGGTGAGGAAGCCGGAGTCAGCCAGTGTGCCAGGTGCCCAGACCCAGCCGGAGGCCAAACCAGCCTCCCATCCAGCCAGTGGCAGGGAAGCTGGAAACCGGGCCCAGCCAGCTTCCCAGCAGCTTGGGACCAGCAGGCGGAACCAGATAACTGAGATATCCCAACTTTAAGACCCCTGGGGAAACAGGATATCAGACAGCGAACCCTGAGCAGGAGCAGTGCAGAGCAGCCGCCCAACAGGCGGAACCAAATACCTGGGATATCCTGAGGTTAAGACCTCGGGGGACTCAGGCCACCTGTCAGCAATCTGTGAGCAAGACCCCCGCAGGACAGTGATTCAGGTATCCCAGTCACTGGGAAATAGCCTTACAACCCCACAGGAGGGTCAAGCACCAGCTAGTATCTACAGGACCAACTAACACCAGAGTTAACCAGATGGCAAAAGGCAAACGTAAGATCGCTACTAACAAAAATCAAGGCAATATGGCGGCATCCGAACCCAGTTCCCCAACAGCAATAAATATTGGATACCCCGAAACACCAGAAAAGCAAGACTCAGATCTAAAATCACTGGTCAGGATGCTGATAGAGGAACACTTAGATAAATCCCTTAAAGTAATACATGAAAAAATAGATCAAAAGCTAGAAGCCATTGCAAGACAAACACAATTAAATCCCAGATATCTCAACACACCAGAAAAACAAGACTCAGATCTAAAATCACTGGTAAAGATGCAGATTGAGGATCACTTAGATAAATTTCTTAAAGTAATAGAGGAGAAAATAGATCAAAAACTAGAAGCCCATACAAGGCAGACACAAAAATCACTTAAAGAAATCCAGGAGAATATAGAGCAAAAAGTGAATCCCAATAAGGGGGAGAAACAAAAATCACCCAAAGAAATACAAGAGAACATGGGTCAACGAGTAGAAGTCATAAAGGAGGAAACACAAAAATCCCTTAAAGAATTACAGGAAAACACAAACAAGCAACTGAAAGATCTGAGCAAAACCATACAAAATCTAAAAACAGAAGTAGAAACAACTAAGCAATCGCAAAGGGAGACAATGTTGGAGATAGAAAACCTTGGGAAGAAATCAGGAGTCATAGATGCAAATATCAACAATAGAATACAAGAGATAGAAGACAGAATCTCAGATGCTGAAGATACCATAGGAACCATGGATTCAACAATTAAAGAAAATGCAAAATGCAAAAAGCTGGTAACCCAAAACATTCAGGAAATCCAGGACACAATGAGAAGACCAAACCTAAGGATTATAGGGATAGATGAGAATGAAGATCTACAACTTAAAGGGCCAGCAAATATCTTCTACAAAATTATGGAAGAAAATTTCCCCAACCTAAAGAGAGAGATGCCCATGAATATACAAGAAGCCTATAGAACCCCAAATAGACTGGACCAGAACAGAAATACTTCCCGTCACATAATAGTCAAAACCCCAAATGTACTAAACAAAGAAAGAATATTAAAGGCAGTAAGAGAAAAAGGACAAGTAACATATAAAGGAAGACCTATCAGAATTACACCAGACTTCTCACCTGAGACCATGAAAGCTAGAAGATCCTGGGCAGACCTTATGCAGACCCTAAGAGAACACAAACTTCAGCCAAGACTACTATACCCAGCGAAACTCTCAATTGCCATAGATGGGGAAACCAAGATATTCCACGACAAAACCAAATTTGCAAGATACTTATCTACAAACCCAGCCCTACAAAGGATAATAGGGGAAAAATACCAACACAAGGGGGGAAACAACACCCCAGAAGAAACAAGATAGAAACCCCATCTCATCCAACCCAAAAGAAGAGAACCACTCAAATACAAATAATAATAAAATTCCCAAAATGTCAGGAAGTAATAATTACTATTCCTTAATATCTCTTAATATCAATGGACTCAATTCCCCAATCAAAAGACACAGACTAACAGACTGGATACGGAAACAGGACCCTACATTTTGCTGCATACAGGAAACACATCTCAGTGTCAAAGACAAACACCACCTTAGAGTAAAAGGCTGGAAGACAGTTCTACAAGCAAATGGTCCCAGGAAACAAGCTGGAGTAGCCATTCTAATATCAGATAAAATCGACTTTCAACCTAAAGTCATCAAAAGAGACACAGAAGGTCACTTCCTGCTTGTCAAAGGGAAAATCCACCAAGAAGAATTCTCAATACTGAACATCTATGCACCAAATGCAAGGGCACCCTCATTCGTAAAAGAAACTTTACTAAAGCTTAAAGCACACATCGCACCTAACACAATGATTGTAGGTGACTTCAACACTCCACTCTCCTCAATGGACCGATCAGGAAAGCAGAAACTAAACAGGGACACAGTGAAACTAATTGAAGCTTTGGACCAATTGGATTTAACAGATATATATAGAACATTCCATCCTAAAACAAAAGAATATACCTTTTTCTCAGCACCGCACGGTACCTTCTCAAAAATTGATCATATAATTGGTCACAAGACAGACCTCAACAAATACAAGAAGACCGAACTAATCCCATGTCTCCTATCGGATCACTATGGAGTAAAAGTGGTCTTCAATAGCAAGAAGAACTACAGAAAGCCCACATACACATGGAAACTGAACAATACTCTACTCAATGACACCCTGGTCAAGGAAGAAATAAAGAAAGAAATCAAAGACTTTTTAGACTTCAATGAAAATGAAGGTACGACCTACCCAAATCTCTGGGATACAATGAAAGCAGTGCTAAGAGGAAAACTCATAGCCCTGAGTGCCTCCAAAAAGAAACTGGAAAGAGCATACACTAGCAACTTAACAGCACACCTGAAGGCCCTGGAACAAAAAGAAGCTAACTCACCCAGGAGGAGTAGAAGAGAGGAAATCATCAAACTAAGGGCTGAAATCAATCAAGCAGAAACAAAGAGAACCATACAAAGAATCAACAAAACCAAGAGCTGGTTCTTCGAGAAAATCAACAAGATAGATAAACCCTTAGCTAGACTAACCAAAGGGCACAGAGATAGTATCCAAATTAACAAAATTAAAAATGAAAAGGGGGATATAACAACAGAAACAGAGGAAATTCAAAAGATCATCAGATCCTACTACAAAGGCCTATACTCAAAACAACTGGAGAATCTGGAGGAAATGGACAATTTCCTAGACAGATATCAAATACCAAAATTAAATCAGCATCAAGTAGACCAGCTAAACAGTCCCATAACCCTTAAAGAAATAGAAGGGGTTATAGAAAGCCTCCCAACCAAAAAAAGTACGGGACCAGATGGTTTTAGTGCAGAATTCTACCAGACCTTCAAAGAAGACTTAACACCAATACTCTTCAAACTATTCCACAAAATAGAGACAGAAGGGACACTGCCCAACTCATTCTTCGAAACCACAATTACGCTGATACCTAAACCACAAAAAGATCCAACAAAGAAAGAGAACTACAGGCCAATTTCTCTTATGAATATAGATGCAAAAATACTAAATAAAATTCTTGCCAACCGAATCCAAGAGCATATCAAAACGATCATTCACCATGATCAAGTAGGCTTCATTCCAGGAATGCAGGGATGGTTCAATATACGGAAATCCATCAATGTAATCCACTACATAAACAAACTAAAAGAAAAAAACCACATGGTCATCTCATTAGATGCTGAAAAAGCATTTGACAAAATTCAGCATCCTTTCATGCTAAAAGTCTTGGAAAGAGCAGGAATTCAAGGCCCATACCTAAACATAGTAAAAGCAATCTACAGCAAACCAGTAGCCAACATCAAAATAAATGGAGAGAAACTTGAAGCAATTCCACTAAAATCAGGGACTAGACAAGGCTGTCCTCTCTCTCCATATCTTTTCAATATAGTACTTGAAGTTCTAGCGAGAGCAATCAGACAACATAAGGAAGTCAAAGGGATACAAATTGGAAAGGAAGAAGTCAAAGTATCATTATTTGCAGATGATATGATAGTCTACTTAAGCGATCCAAAAAACTCCACCAGAGAACTTCTACAGCTGATAAACAACTTCAGCAACGTGGCTGGTTATAAAATTAACTCAAGCAAATCAGTAGCCTTCTTGTACTCAAAGGACAAGCAGGCTGAGAAAGAAGTTAGGGAAATAACACCCTTCACAATAGCCACAAACAACATAAAGTACCTTGGCGTAAGGCTAACCAAACAAGTGAAAGATCTGTATGACAGGAACTTCAAGTCCCTGAAGAAAGAAATCGAAGAAGACCTCAGGAGATGGAAAAATATTTCTTGCTCCTGGATTGGCAGGATCAATATAGTAAAAATGGCCATCTTGCCAAAAGCAATCTACAGATTCAATGCAATCCCCATCAAAATCCCAAATCAATTCTTCATAGATCTAGAAAGAGCAATTCTCAAATTCATCTGGAGCAACAAAAAACCCAGGATAGCTAAAACTATTCTCAACAATAAAAGGACTTCTGGGGGAATCAATATCCCTGACCTCAAGCAGTACTACAGAGCAATTGTGTTAAAAACTGCATGGTATTGGTACAGCAACAGGCAGGTAGATCAATGGAATAGGATTGAAGACCCAGAAATTAACCCACAGACTTATGGTCACTTGATCTTTGATAAAGGAGCCACAACCATCCGGTGGAAAAAAGATAGCCTTTTCAACAAATGGTGCTGGTTCAACTGGAGGTCAACATGCAGAAGAATGCGAATTGACCCACTCTTATCTCCTTGTACTAAGATCAACTCCAAGTGGATCAAGGACCTCCACATAAAACCAGACACACTGAAACTATTAGAAAAGAAACTTGGGAAGACCCTGGAGGACATGGGCACAGGGGTAACGTTCCTGAACAGAACACCAATAGCTTATGCTCTAAGATCAAGAATGGACAAATGGGACCTCATAAAATTACAAAGTTTCTGTAAGGCAAAGGACACTGTCAGAAAGACAAAACGGCAACCAACAAAGTGGGAAAAGATCTTCACCAACCCCACATCTGACAGAGGGCTAATATCCAATATATACAAAGAACTCAAGAAGTTAGACCCCAAAGAACCAAATAACCCTATCAAAAAATGGGGCACAGAGCTAAACAAAGAATTTTCACCAGAAGAAATTCGGATGGCCGAGAAACACCTTAAGAGATGTTCAACATCATTAGTCATCAGGGAAATGCAAATCAAAACAACCCTGAGATTCCACCTCACTCCAGTCAGAATGGCTAAGATTAAAAACTCGAGAGACAACAAGTGCTGGCGAGGATGTGGAGAAAGAGGAACACTCCTCCACTGTTGGTGGGATTGCAAAATGGTAAAACCACTCTGGAAATCAGTGTGGCGGTTCCTCAGAAAATTGGGCATGCCACTCCCAGAGGACCCTGGCATACCACTCCTGGGCATATACCCAGAGGATTCCCCTGCATACAACAAAGACACATGCTCCACTATGTTTATAGCAGCCTTGTTTATAATAGCCAGAAATTGGAAGGAGCCCAGATATCCCTCAAAGGAGGAATGGATACAGAAAATGTGGTATATTTATACAATGGAGTACTACTCAGCAATTAAAAATAATGAATTCATGCAATTTGTAGGTAAATGGTTAGATCTGGAAACTGTCATCCTAAGTGAGCTAACCCAATCACAAAAGAATACACACGAAATGCAATCACTGATAAGTGGATATTAATGAGCCCAGAAGCCCTAAATACTCAAGGCACAATTAGCAAGTCAAATGACTCTCAAGAAGAAAAAAAGGAGAGGACCCTGGGCCTGTAAAGATTGGATCCAGTATTGTAGACCCAGAACAGAGAAATCGGGGGGGGGGGAAAGAGTGGGGAATAGCATGGGGGGGAGAGAAATTATGGGACATATGGTGGGGGGTACCTGGGAGGGGAAAGCCTTTGGAATGTAAACAAAGAATATAGAAAATAAAAAAAATGATTAAAAAAAAAAAAAAAGAAAAAAAAATCAAGTTCAGATCTTTATAAATAACTGTCAGTTGAGAGAATTTGTAGGCAGCTCTTCCCATATGCTTAGCATTTCCCAGGAGTCATACTTTAAATGTCTTATCTTTCTGCAAAGAAATGTCATTGAGATGAAACAGCTACCAAGCAGTTCATCTTCTTCCCTCTTATCTTTACTTAAATACTTTTTCCCACCCATTTTTTTGCTGTTGCCAGGCACATAGACAACTTTTCTAAGAGGATATTCAAAATTCATACAAGATATTAGAGTTTTTATCTGTGTACTCCTGCAACAACACCTAAGAAGAGTCTAAATTGAAAACCAGAAAAATAAATATTAGCCAAATATTAGTCTGTAGTAACCAGCTAGTCCAAGATCATATGTATCATGGCTCCATGGCTCTGCACATGACTTGGCCAAGAAGAGTCTAAAGTGAAAACCAGAAAAATAAATATTAGCCAAATATTAGTCTGTAGTAACCAGCTAGTCCAAGATCATATGTATCATGGCTCCATGGCTCTGCACATGACTTGGCCACGGGTATGAAGTTTAAAACTGTGATTCCTAAGCAAAGGGCTAGATAGGAAAAAGTTTTCAGCATTTCTCTTTAACATGTTTCATAAACAGAGGATGCTGTGACTTTAGATGAAGACTAAGTAACGAAGATAGAAAAACACAGATAAATTACATGTCTTCTGTAAACATCTTGGGACAACTTTGTTGACATATTTCAAAACTCTGCCAGTAAGGAAGACCTCACCAGATTGAGGAGGAGTTGAAACAATGAGAAGCAGATTTGTTATCTGTAGACTATGACAATCACAGAGCTTGAACTCATAGCTAGATTTATAAACTTTAGTATTTGAAATGTGTGAGCAAAGAGATTATTATTAAGTAGAGTCTAGAATCTAGGATTGTATCTGGCACAGGAATATATAGGTACATAGATAGCCAGCCAGCCAGCCAGCCAGCCAGCCAGCCAGAGCATTGTAGCAAGCTTGTTTTAAAATACCTACCTTTTTTATTCAATGTGTTTTTGGGCTACTTGTTTCAATGTCATTGTGTCAAGAAATGGCTAATAATCTTAACAAAGTCATAGCAATGCTGCATGCTAAAATATATATATATATATACTATAAATGTATTTTACATGCTTATTATAGTTTGTGTGTGTCCATAAATGTATACAAAACCTGAATAATGTGTATCACAAGATGATCACTATATAAGTATTAAAATATTTTATTATAATTTTAAAATCATTTCTCTTTCAATTCAGAATCACTTTCATTTATCCTTTTATTCCTAAGTAAATGAAGCTCTGTATGAGTATCCTAACCTCATGATTCTCAGCAGAAATGTGTGTGTGTATGTGTATGTGTATGATGTGTATGTATGGATACATCAGGCATATATACTACAAAATTTGTACTTTAGTACTATTTTAAGTCTATGAATACAAATGCACACGTATATAATTTTCAATTTTATTTGAGAGATACTCATGATATAGCCTAACCTAGTTTTGAACTTTCTATGTAACCTAGGCTGACAACATTTTTGAACCCTTCATTACTGTTTCTCAAGTGTTGGAATCACAGGTGTTAGTAACCATATCCACCTTAGGTACTTCTTTCAAGATGAAGGCCTGTGTGGATATCAAACATTTGCTAAAACAAGAATGCATGTATACCTGTGTACCATTGTTGAATTTGTTCTTTGTTATTTCTTCTCATGGTTCACCATGTTTAGTCATGGTGTCGTCTTCTGTAGAGGAAAGCTTATTTGTCAGCCTAAATTTTGGGCCCTCAAAACTGATCAGATACCAGTTTAGTTTTTCCATTAAACTGTATCTAGTGTTCTTCTTCTATCCGAATATATTATCCTTTATATGCCACTGTCCTTAAAGATCGCAAAGCATGGCTTCTCTTAGGTGCTCATGATCTGGTGCTTTTTATTCCCACTAGAATGATAAGAAATTAGCTAAGATGCACTCCAAATGCTGTAAAATCATCCACAAGAAACAGAATATGAAATTTCAATAAAATAATTCACTTAAAATTATGGACAAGATTAACAATATACCAAAAAATCTTGAGATATCCAGAGACATGCAACAGTAGACATTGTTAATGAAGGAAAACTAAATTATGTAGTGTGAGCCCAGTGAGAACTAAAACCATTGCAACATCTACTGTCTTGTCTGTAGGAGATATTGCTAGGAAAATAAGTCACAGACTAAACAGGAAAGGCGTAGGAAGATACCAGAGTGTTGACCTCCTAGATTCTAATACTCTGTCAATATTGTACTGTATTGTCCAAATCTTACCAGATACATGAGTATGGGTGGATCTGGAACACTCAATCTTTAGGAGCTGGACTCCTCGAGCCCAGAATAAGAATGAGCACTACTCATTAGTGCTGTATCAACAATTAATAATCAGTATGCCTGACATAAGATATGACAGAAGTGTGACATGTTGTCATTTGTTGTCCTGTCAGCATATGAAAAGTAACTGCAGTATTTGGTTTTTTTTTTTAAGATTTGCAAACCTGTCCCTCATATGGGCTGAATAATTTTCACAAGTAAAACTCTCTGGAGATTAATATCAGGATATATGTTAATCTTCAAATTTTAGACTTAATCTTCATCTTTTAAAATGTTTTCCAGTCTCCTAATTGAATTCATGTCTTTAGAAAGTCTGCCTGCATGCCACCCAAACCCCATATTCACTCCTTTTATCCACCGATTAAGCATACCCACGTCCATTTCTTCAAAGTTGGCTCCAAGTCCTCCCTCTTACTAGTTCACTAACTCATTGTGGTGGTTGGAATAGGTTTGGCTATCATAGATTCAGTATCTCAATGCCTGGCCATAAGGAGGTTTATTAGTGCCATAAGGCACTATTAGGAGGTGTTTGAGTAGGTATGACCTTGTTAGAGGAAGTGGGTCGCTACACTCAAGCTCTACCCCGGGTAGAATTTCAGTCCCATCCTGGCTTCCTGTGGAAGTCAGTCTCCTCCTGCCTGCCTTCAGATCTCGATGTAGAACTCTAGAATTTTCCAATGCCATATCTGCCTGTACATTACCATGCTTCCCATCATAATAATTGACTGAACCTCTGAAACTGTAAGCCAGCCCCAACTAAATGGTTTCAAAGAGTTGCTTTGGTCATTGGGTCTCTTCACAGCAATGAAAACCCTAGCCCAGATACTCATTTTCGTTTGTTTCTTAGATTTTCATTATTTATCCTCTTGCTATCTTGAAGTGTGATTGTTTTAATAACTCACTAAAAATAAGAAAAATAAAGTCTAGATTAGATAAATAAGTTTCCACAATAGTGTACTGACCAGGAAGGAACAAAGGAAGTCGATTTCTGATCTTAATTGGCCATAATCAGAGTTATTGTCATATTAAAATTGTAATTATACAGACATTATGGCAATGATCTGATATGTCAAAGGATTGAAATTATCCTTTGACTGATTATAGGGGAGTTAATACATTAGCCCTTCTTGGGAAATTGAAAGTTTGTGATTGATGAAGTGACTTGAAGTAGGTATGATAACATTTACTGTGGCACAAAGAATGTCCCTTTTATAATTGCCAATTACATATAATAATATCTAGTCCTATTTTGACCTTTAGGAAATGCATATTGTGTTATATTTTCAAAGTTGAAAATCTCACGGTTGCTGCATGAGATATCTAAATTGTTTTCTATCTAGAGTTTTAAATCCTAAAACCATATCTGTGATGAAAACCCATGGATTTAACTAAGACCTCCCAAATTTTCAGACAAAACAAATTTGTCACTGCAAACTTACTGAGCCAGCATTTCAATACTGAGGACAGAAGTTTCTTTCTTCTATGTCCTATTTGGTTTGCTTCTGACACAAAAGATAAGTCAACAGAGTCTTAGCATCCATTCAGTTTAACAGAGGAAAACCAACAGCTTGGAAAGCTGTTTGGAAAGCTAGGATGCTCTACCTAAGTTCTAAGCATTAAGACAGGGGCACTGTAGTTGCTGAGGGAAAGCAACATATGTTTCCTGCTTCAAGATGAGAGTACCGGGACTGTGGGTATAGAAAAATAATATCAACTCAAAGAAGAAAGACTACTGGTTGAGTTTATATTTAATGAATGAAAGGAAGATTCACAATTGAGAAGGAGGAAAGTGAAAGCTCTACAGTCAAACTAACTCTTACCATATTTCAGAAATTTAGTCAGTCAGAGACCATGCCAAGTTATGAATGCTCCATTTATCTTTCTCCAGTTTCTCACAAAACTGATCAGGAAGAACTTTTTGTCATCTATGACCCTTCTATGAACTTGTTTATTGTTATCTGCTATAGAAAAACACGGAAGACAAAATTTCAGCTGTAAAGCTAATTTGGGAATCATTTTTTATTCTCTTTTCTTCTTTACACCTGCCATTATACTGATCCTAGACTTGCCTCATAGAAAGCAACAAGATGTAACTCTGGAACTACAACTGAACTTGCCAGTGTCTCATATCTGGCAAAATGTGATGATAATGTATCTCTACAGATGTAGACGTTTGATATTTCAGCTTTCCTCAGATCTCACTGTGGTGTGGCTTCCATCTGCTTACTCAGGACCTGATTAACCTTGCCACACAGAGAAGAGTCCCCAGAAGGTCATTAGGGCCAATTCTATTTCTTCAGGCAGTCAAAAGTCTAAGACATCAAAGCTGGTGATCATTCTTTTTTTAATTAAAGTAGTATTCAAAATATCATATACATGCAAGACCATCATTTTATAGAATTAAATCTTTCTTTATGAAATTGAATTTCCTGCATGCATGTTTCCTGCATGTATGGGAAAATGTAACAGTGGGTTATCTTCAAGTGAGTATACAATACCTTTGTGGCTTGAATCATATTTCAGTTAAAATAAATTTTGTGAATTTTTTTAGAAAAATCAACCCACATCTATTAACTTTTACACTAAACACAATAATTTCCTGTATCAGAATAGATTCAATTTTTTAGCAGAATTGCATTTTAATTTTTCAAATTTGTTTTTCAAGAATTTTGTAAATCATAAAGGTATTAAGCTTAAAATTAAGTTCTCTGACTTTTATCCCTCCAGGCTCTCAACGAGGCGATCTAGAAATAGTACTATCACTGATCCTGTGTGCAACCATGAGGATAAAATTATCTTATATTTAATGGGTTCTAAAAGGTCCCAGGAAGGATTGTTTTTTCTTTTTATTTAGACCAGAGAGCATCATGTTGTAACAGCAGCCTGTCCATATCAGAAGAATGACCATTTGCACTCTCGTTTAGTTTTGTTTCTTAATGGTGACCAGAACGCTGTGGGAGGCAGGGGGTGTCTTCAGAGAGAAGCTGAGAAGAGCATAGTTTCAGGGTGGGGCCTCATGGGAGAAGCTGGCTGTGAGGTATTTGTGAGGGCAAAATAGGGGGTGGGATGAGAGCGGGCAGAGATCATGGAGATCAAAGAATCGCCAGGGTCCTCAGCTTTCCACAGCCAAAAAAAGCCTTTGGCAACTCTTTGATGTCCAATTTACCCTCTGCCCCCAATCAGGAGAGTGTCAGGGAGTTTGAATGAATAGGATTCAGGCAAGGCTGTTTTATGAGCCTAGGAAGCTGATAGTATCTTTGGGGGGTCACCTTATAAAACAAGAGTGCTGGAGAAATCACTGTACTTTGTATTTACAGTGCATTATCTTCAAGTGAGTACACAATACCTTAGTGACCTGACTACTGTACTTTGCCAAGACCCTCCAAAAAAAGCATCAGAAATATTTAATTATTCTAGTTTATACCCTCAACCAGAGGCTAACTAAATCAATTATTAATATTACTGATATTCTGAAACAAGTAAGCTTCTTCCAAGAAGGGAATTAACTTCCCATTCATGAATGCCCTTCTTCTTTTATCACATATCTGCAAACCTGGGTTTCTTCCTCTGGTTTCCTTGATTTGCTGTCATGAGTTATCTATCTACTAGGCACACAATAATCTTATTTTAACTCACTGGGCAACAGGAGATTCAGAAGAAGACCTAATCTCAAGCAGCAGGTGGCTTTAGGAAGATCCTGGAGTTGCTTTCTATGGTCAACAATGCAGAATTGTTCACCACAACCACGTAAACAAGTTAGGTCCTATGTGTTTTGAGTTAATTCTATCATCTATCTTTTCCAGACAGGAAGCAAACAGAGCCACATCTTAATGATTAATTCATAGTAAATATCAGATTGATAAGGATACAATGGAGTTACATTCTTTGGGATAAACCCACAGCAAATACTAGGTTTGTAATGAACATTTTGCAACATATTCTCTCTTCTTAAAATGATCCCCCTCTGTCCAGCCCTATTTTATTTATTTACTTATTTACTTATTTATATAATCCATAATGATGAAACATTTCAGAGAAAGGTCATATAACCTTCTTTTTTCTCTGTTTCACTCCACTAGAAAACCTCATGAATCTATTTGTTTGTTTCTTAATTTATTTATAGACACTTCAGTGTAGGTCCTTCAAGGAAGTGGTAAAACTGTACAGTCGTACAAGTTTTTCTCATTTTGACATTTTCAAAGAAAAATCCTTTCTGTGTGTATATGTGGCAGGGGACACACACATGTGAATATAATGCCCAGTAATTGGAAAGAAAATGAATATGCAGACCATCTGAAAAGACATTAGACCAAACATATTTCTGAACTTAAGAAAGGAAAAATCTAGGAGATTATGACAGAAAGTGCTACATAAATTGAGTTTAAAACATATTGAGAACAAACTAAAATATATAGGAGAACTTGCTCATAAGTTTAAAACTATAGTCATATATGTAGGAACATATAATAGAATATCTGTAGAAGAGAAACCTATTTAAGGCAAGTCTTCCTTTTGGTATCCAAAAGGATCATAGTAATTTAAAATGTAAAATGTTGGTTATTGGCCAATGAGGGTATAAAAGGGTGAGAGAGCAAGAAAAAAAATCATAGGAGTTGATGTATATTCATTTTCATATATATATATAAACTGAGCACAGAAGCTCTTGTGCTTAGATATAATTTTGTATTATAATAGGCAGGAACTTTGGGGCTTGTCAGAAGTTCAGAAGTTAAAAAAGAGCACTGAGCAGTCTGTAAAAATAATCAAATCTACATGAAAAAACTTGCTTGCTTTCCCAACATTTACAATCATTTGTGAGCATTCCTTCCTACTTCAGTTCCCTGAAGAGAAATGGAGTGTATTGAAGAGGAATAGAGTGTTCTAGAAAAAGGAAGATGGAATCTGGGGACTTTTAGAAGAGATCAATTTTTTTCCTTTTAAAAAGTTAGCTAAAATACAGATTTACATAAAAACAATGATCATCCTATCTTATATAGTTAAAGAAACTTCATTTATGATACAGAAGAGACAAAACAAAACAAAACAAGAATTGGGTATCTAAACAGATATGATTTGAAACAGTCACACAACAGTACTATAGTTTTCAAATTAATCAAAGCGAAAGATAACGGTATTGGGTCCCAATGTCACCCCTGGGTTTACTATGAAAAAATGACGCTCAGGGAAGTATTACATCAGAGTCTGGATTGTACCACACTGATCAATTAACTTCCTTTTATCTAAATTTTTTTGTATATTGCCAAGTGTCAGGGATACAATTGCTACTATGTCAGCCTTAGGGAAAATATATCTAGTTGATATTAAGAATAGCTTAACTCTGTATATTTTATTCTTTTGCAGAATTAGTATATCCAGTCATATTGTATTTATTGGCCACCATGCAATTTATCAAATTCAGTAATGTCCATTTACATTTCATATACATGCAAATAAAATTAATTTAAAAATGCTAGATCTTCCAAAATCACAGTCAGGGAGTGTTTATTTTATTAAAATTGAGTTAAATTGTTTACAAATTAATTCTTATCTATAGTCTTAACCATATGAGGCAAATAAATAAAGTCAAACTGGCATGTAGTGGAGAAAAAGTTGTTCCATTTTAATTACATTGCTGTAGGAAAACAGACAAGTGTAAATGGAAGAAAGAAAGGGTTTATTTCAGATTGTAAGTTACTATAATACATCACTGTGGGAAATCATGTGACTCAAGTAGAAACTTAAAGCAGAAACTATGCCTGCTTTCTGGCTTCTTCATGGGTTCATTCTTATCTAACTTTATTATACACACCAGAATAACCTGTCCAGGAAATGATACTGCTCACAATGCGCTAGCCTTTTCTCTATCAGTTAACAATTAATGGTCAAGACAACCCCTTATGATAATGTCACTGAGGCCAGTCTGATCTGGGAAAGCCTACAATCTAGACTAGCTTTTCAGGTACCCCTGGGCTGTATCAAGCTATCAGTTCAAACAGGAAAATGGAGATAATCTAACAAAACTCATAGACATCTACATTCTTAAATATTCTTTCTTTAGAGTGAAAAAATAATAATAATGTGCTTTTCTGTTCAATCTACAGGGGGGCTAAGAACCATCTTTGCCTTTTGGGAGGAGTAACATCTTTTTAAAATCACTAGTGAGTTTGAGTTCTGAGTTTCCCTAATCTCTAAAATACTGAAAATATATACCTCACATGCTATGAAATTGAGAGGTGGTTACTAGCATAAAACACTTTGAAAGGTGTTATTAAAATTCAGCAAACACTCCAGAAAGAGTGCTGTTTGAGTACACCACTCAAGACTCTTCTTGAACTGAAATGCATGTGAAAGACTGAGGAAAACTACTGTCAAAGAAAATGACATCATTTTGCATTCTATGATAACACCTATACAGAAAAAAGTGTCAAGTCACAATGGGCAAGTTTTATTTTTTTATTCATTTTTGACGATTTTTAGTGTGAGCTTTGCATGTCCTCATTTGAGTCTGCTTCAGCAAACCATCGCATGAGTCTGTGTCACATTACACAGCCAGAAATTTCCACTTCACTCAGGCTTAAATGTCTTAGTATTCTCACGATAAAATGTGTAATCTCTTTCTTCATTCTTCAGTATTGGTATCTAATAAAACTCGTGAAATACAATTCTTCAATTAGAACTTGCTCAACTTCATTTGTATTAAAATGGCATTTAAAGTGTGCTTTCATTTTCTGAAGTACATTCATATCTGCTCATTTCCATTTAGCTCAGTTATAGGAAGAATCAATTTACATAATCTAAATCACTGTGTGCTTTATCATAAGGATTTTGCATGTAAAGACTATATGGATTTGCTTTTGTTGTATATCTCAAAAAGTTGCTAAGTATTGATGATGAGATTTGGTTGTATTTGAATTGTGAGTACTTCTCCACTAAATCACTGTAATGCTTATCTTGTTCTTTCCCCTACATTTCCTACATTCACAATTTTCAAAATGGCAGAGGACAGCATTTTATACACATTTGTTGTGGCCTTGTGTGCCTTGCCTCATCAATGGCCCCATTTGAAGAACAGGATCTTACAGTTCTCATGAGTCCCCTGCATAGTATCTACTCCTTATTTATATTCTCACTAACAATTCAATTCAAAAAGAAGGCATAGATTCTCCCAATTTATCTATTGTCACTGCTATGTTTCCTTGTAGTTTCTTAGTCCAACTTGAAGGAACATTAGGTATGAAGTGTTCTTCTTTATGGAAATCCAAATTGTCCCAAAGTGGCTGTATAGGTTAGTTCTTTGTCAACTTGATACAGTCTAGAATCATCTAGAAAAAGGGAACCTTAATTTAGAAAACTCCTCCATTAGATTAACTTCTAATGCAAGTCTCTGGAACATTTTGTTCATTGATGATCAATAGATGGAGCTCAACCAACTGTGGAGAGTTGCCACCTCTGGACAGGCAGTCCTAGAGTAAATAAGAAAGAGAGCTGTGCTTGCCACAATGGATAAACCAGTAAACTGAGTTCTTCTGTGGTTGCTGTTTTAGCTTACTGCCTCAAGTGCCTGCTGTGATCTCCCCTAATAATGGACAATGATTGAGATGTATAAGCCAAATAAATTCATTCCTTCCATAGTTGCTTTTGGTCACAGCTTTTTATCACAGTAATAGACAGAAAACATATATATAATTGTGGGTCCCTGGTGTGTGTGTGTGTGTGTGTGTGTGTGTGTGTGTGTGTATTTCCCAAGACAGGCCAAATTCATGTAAAGAGAATGTTACTATACACTTGTAATTTTCTTTTCTGAAAACAAAATTTCCAGAAACAGAATGCTATCCCACATGCTATGCTATGCACATTAACATTTGATTAAACACAGCCAGAATTATGTCCCCAAATTTATATAATTTTATAGAAATCCCTTAGAAACATAAGATACTTGTTTTCTCAAAATTTCAGGGACATTTTCAGTTAGCACAACCCCCAAATTTTGCCAATATGAAGGAAATAAAATTTTAGTTAATGGTTGTTTTTTATTATTTATTCAATTTTAAGTGAGAAATACAATTATATGTATTTTGGTACTTAATGTAATGATTTGATATATTCAATGCATTATAAATGAACTAAATCCAGATGTTGGTTATATGTGTAATCTTACATACTTTATGTTTAAAAACCATATAAAACTTACTCATTAGCAACTTTCAAATCTTCAACATATTATTATTGACTATATCCTAAAAATATTTTCTGGAAATAACCTAGAAATTCTGTATCTGATTACGATAATTTCTACAAACTCCCTTCTCCTACCCTATTCCAATTTGCTTTTAAAGAAGCATTTGCACTGCTCCATGATCATTGTATTTATTTGTGTCCCCATCAATAGGTTTCAGAGATTTCTTTCATTTTACATATTTTCCTTAACAGCCATTCTTCCAGGCGTAAGGTGAAAACTTGTGATGGTTTCATGAAAATGTCCCTCATAGATAGCTCTCGTTACTTATATTGAACATGTTTCATTTTCCTTTTGTCTATTTTTATGCCTTCATTGGAGAAGTGTTTCTTCAAGTTAACTAAAAACGTGCCCCTTTTTAAAATTTAGATTAGTTGTTTTATTATTGATTTGATTCCTTGTATTTTTGCCATTATACCCTTATAAGTATGCATTTTAGATTTTTTTTTAAATTTCATAAGCTGTTGGATCTTCTGCTGGGGAGGAAACTCTGAGCTGATGTCATTCTTCATTTCTATTTTTGTTCTTGTCTGTGTCTTAGGTCATATTTTTAGAAGCTCACACTAATGCCATAGTGGTTTTCCTTATGTTTTCTTTTAGTATTGTTAATGGCTTCAGATCTTACATTTAAGGCTTTAATATTTTTAAATTGTCTCTTTTATATGATGGGAAATGAAGCTCCAATTTCATACTTTTGTGTGTGGATATCCAGTTGTCTAGCACCATTTATTAAAGGTAATATCCTTTCATTAATACATGTTTCTGGGATCTTAAGCAAAATAAATTGATTATAAATAGTTGCATTTCTTCTAGACTGTCATCCTGATTGAGCTGTGTGCCTGCTGAATGACCATTCCATGCTGTTTTGACTATTATTGCTTTGTCATAGATTTTAAAATCCTGCCGCTGTTTAGCCACAGAGCCTGGGTCTAGAAAGTGAATATCGGGAGGAACTTGGTGATTATAATCTGGTTCTGGCTGGAGCATAATGAATCCTCTCCTGGAATCCTCAGCTCTGGGTATTTCTTGGTGGAAGGAAATTCTTTGGTGTGTCTCCCATTCTGGGTTTGCATGTTGAAAAAGTGTTGGTTTATTTTAATGGCCAAAATATTATAATCTTTTAAAAATTTATTTATTTATTTATTGTTTTACACTTTATATTTTATGCATCCCGCCAAGTATTCCCATCTTTTGTGGAGTCAACTGCTTGAATTCACATGGGATGATACCAATAGTTCTCACAGTACTTCATTTGCTCATCTTTTCATTGATTCAGTCATTACGAACGTCAGCAAAGTGGCTGGATATAAAATTAACTAAAACAAATCAGTGGCCTTCTTTTACTCAAAGGATAAAAAGTCTGAGAAAGATATTAGGGAAATTACACCCTTCACAATAGTCACAAATAATATAAAATATCTTGGTGTGACTCCAACCAAGCAAGTAAAAGATCTGTATGATAAGAACTTCAAGTCTCTGAAGAAAGAAGTTGAAGTTCTCAGAAGATGGAAAAATCTCCCATGCTCATGGATTGGCATGATTAATATAGTAAAAATGGCCACCTTGTCTAAAGCAATCTAAGCAATCCCCCATCAAAATTCCAATACATTTCTTCATAGAGTTAGAAAGACCAATTTCCAAATTTATTTGGAATAACAAAAAACTCAGGATAGCTAAAACTGTTCTCAAGAATAAAGAATCTCTGGCAGAATCACCATTCCTGACCTCAAGCTATACTACAGAGCAATAGTGATTAAAAAAAAAACCTGCATGGTATTGGTATATTGACGGGCAAGTAGATCAATGGAATAGAATTGAAGACCCAGAAAGTAAACCACAAACTTATGGTCACTTAATCTTTGAAAAAGGAGCTAAAATTATCCAGTAGAAAAAAGATAACTTTTTCAACAAATGGTACTGGTTCAACTGGCAATTACCATGTAGAAGAATGCAAATTGATCCATTCTTGTCCTCTTGTACAAAGCTCAAGTCCAAGTGGATCTAGGACATCCACATAAAAGCAGATACACTGAAACTAATAAAAACAAAAGTGGGGAAGACCCTCAAGCACATGAGCACAGGGGAAATCTTCCTGAACAGAACACCAATAGCTTATGCTCTAAGATCAATAATTGACAAATAGGACCTCATAAAACTGAAAAGCTTCTGTAAGGTAAAGGACACTGGCAATAGGACAAAATGGTAACCAACATATTGGGAAAAGATCTTTACCAATCCTACATCCGATGGACGACTAATATCCAATATATACAAATACTCAAGAAGTTAGACTCCAGAGAACCAAATAACACTATTAAAAATGTGGTACAGAGCTAAACAAAGAATTCTCAACTGAGGAATACCAAATGACTGAGAAGCACCTAAAGAAATGTTCAACATCCAGAACACCAATAGCTTATGCTCTAATATCAAAAATTGACAAATGGGACCTCATAAAATTACAAAGTTTCTGTAAGGCAAAGGACACTGTAAGAAGGACAAAACGGCAACCAACAAAGTGGGAAAAGATCTTCACCAACCCCACATCCGACAGAGGGCTAATATCCAATATATACAAAGAACTCAAGAAGTTAGACCCCAAAGAACCGAATAATCCTATCAAAAATGGGGTACAGAGCTAAACAAAGAATTTTCACCAGAAGAAATTCAGATGGCCGAGAAACACCTTAAGAGATGTTCAACATCATTAGTCATCAGGGAAATGCAAATCAAAACAACCCTGAGATTCCACCTCACACCAGTCAGAATGGCTAAGATTAAAAACTCAAGAGACAACAAGTGCTGGCAAGGATGTGGAGAAAGAGGAACACTCCTCCACTGTTGGTGGGATTGCAAAATGGTAAAACTGCTCTGTAAATCAGTGTGGCGGTTCCTCAGAAAATTGGGCATGTCACTTCCAGAGGACCCTGTCATACCACACCTGGGCATATACCCAGAGGATTCTTCTGCATACAATAAAGACACATGCTCCACTATGTTTATAGCAGCCTTGTTTATAATAGCCAGAAATTGGAAGGAGCCCAGATATCCCTCAAAAGAGGAATGGATATAAGAAAATGTGGTGTATTTATACAATGGAGTACTACTCAGCAATTAAAAATAATGAACTCATGCAATTTGTAGGTAAATGGTTAGATCTGGAAACTATCATCCTAAGTGAGCTAACCCAATCACAAAAGAATACACATGAAATGCAATCACTGATAAGTGGATATTAATGAGCCCAGAAGCCCTAAATACTCAAGGCACAATTAGCAAGTCAAATGATTCCCAAGAAGAAGAAAGGAGAGGACCCTGGGCCTGAAAAGATTGGATCCAGTTTTGTAGACGCAGAACAGAGAAATTGTGGGGGGGATGATTGGGGAATAGTTGGGGGGGGAGAGGACTTATGGAACGTATGGTGGGGAGGAACTGGGAAAGGGGAAAGCCTTTGGAATGTAAACAAAGAATATAGAAAATAAAAATTAAAAAATGTAGAATATATCCTTTTAAATTTCTTTTCTATTAAAATATTTACATCATTTATTCACTTAATATGAATTAATAAAAAAAGGTGAGATGCCATCTTCTAAAAGAAAAAAAAAGAAATGTTCAACATCTTCAGTCATCAGGGAAATGTAAATCAAAACAGCCTTGAGATTCCACCTCATATCAGTCAGAAAGGATAAGAACAAAAATTCAAGTGACAGCAAATGCTGGCGAGGATATGAAGAAAGAGGAACACTCCATTACTGGTAGGATTGCAAGCTGGTAAAACCACTCTGGAAGTCAGTTTGGCAGTTCCTCAGAAAATTCAACATAGTACCACCTGAGGGTCCAGCTATACCATTTCTGGGCACATACTCAGAAGATGCTTCAACATGTAATAAGGACACATGCTCCACTATGTTTATAGCAGCCTTATTTATAATAGCCAGAAGCTGTAAAGAATCCAGATGTCCCTCAACAGAGGGATGGATACAGAAAATGTAGTACATTTATACAATGGAGTACTACTCGGCTATTAAAAACAAGGAATTCATGAAATTCTTAGGCAAATGAATGGAACTTGAAAATATCATCCTCAGTGAGGTAGCCCAATCACAAAAGAACACACACAGTATGCACTCACTGATAAGTAGATATTAGTCCAGAATCTTGGAATACCCAAGACCAAGACTTGGAATATTCAGAGACCAAACAAAGCTCAAGAAGAAAGAAGACCACAAAAAGTATGGATACTTTGGTCCTTCTTAGAAGGGGAAACAAAACACCCACAGGAGGAGATACAAAGTATGGAGCAGAGACTGAAGGAAAGACCATCCAGAGACTTCCACAGCTGGGGATCCATTCCATATACAGTTCCCAAACCCAGACACTATTGTAGATGCCAACAAATGCTAGCTGACAGGAGCCTGATAGAGCTGTCTCCTGAGAGGCCTTTCCAGTACCTGACAAATACAGAGGGGGATGCTCTCAGCCCACCATTGAACTGAGCACAAGGTTCCCAGTTTAGGAGCTAGAGAAAGGACCCAAGGAGCTGAAGGGGTTTGCAACCCGATAGGAGGAACAACAATATGAACCAACAAGGGTGGACTGTTGAGAGGAGAGGCCCTGGGACCTGTGAAGGCTCATTGCCCCAATGTAGGGGAATGCCAGGTCAGGGAAGTAGGATTGGGTGGGTTAGTAAGCAGGGAGATGGGAGGGGATAGAGTGTTTTTGGAGGGGAAACATGGAAAGGGAATAACATTTGAAATGTAAATAAAAAATATCTAATAAAAAAGAATGGCTTAAGAGCTGAAAAGACTATACAAAACATTTACAATAAATTTTTTATATAATTTTGCATGTTGCTGAAGGTTTTCCCCTTGCACTCCCAAAAACTCATGCCAAAGGCATTAAACTACCGAGTCAATGAATTAAATGGTGTAATGACTTTAAAGAGCTTAACACAGTGAATATAATTAATAAATATTTGTGTGAAATTTCTGTAGATGCAAATGGTAAAGACAGGTGTAGCTAGCTTGGGAAAAATGTATAGTTGATATTTATTAATATTGTATTGTCAAATATGTTTATAAACAAAATTATGTTATTTTAATCTATTTATGTTGCTGTAACAGATAGATCTTGGATCAGGTAATACAAATCAAGCAAACTTTTCACATAGTTTTGGCATCTGTGGTGTGTGACATGACAGCACCAGATGCTCTGATGCCTCATAATGTCCTCCTCCATGAGTGATGTACTTACTCATGTGTTAATAGAGGAGGTAGGAAAAGGTCAAAACATATTCAATTCTTTTTATATTAACACTTATTTCTTTAATGAGAGCAGAGATCCTATAAACTAATTACCCCTGAAGGGATCTGATTCCCAATAGGAATTATGGAGGCACACAAATGCACAAGCACATGCATGTGTGGAAAAGCACACACACACACACACACACACACACACACACACTCACACACAGAGAGAGAGAGAGAGAGAGAGAGACAGAGAGAGACAGAGAGACAGAGAGAGACAGAGAGACAGAATCACAAAGAGATAGTCACTGAGATATAGAGATACAGAAAGAGACAGAGAGACAGAGACATACAAAGAGGGACAAAGACAGAGATATAGAAACACAAAAAGATATAGAGGTACAGAGACACACAGAGAGACTGACAGACATATAAAGACAGAGAAAGAGAGACAGAGACACAGACAGATATAGCAAAACAGAGACAGAGAAAGCTACAACGACATGAAGAGACAGAGACACAGAGACAGAGAGAGATACACAGGAGAGACAGAGACACACAGAGAATGATGTATTTTCTGGATCTCAGTCTCACTTGTGCTTGGTAGGCTTGGGTTGGAATTTCAAGATTCTTCTGTCTTTAAAGTTTAGTTCTGATCTCTCCCAGTTTATTACTCTTCGAGGCTCACCTGATATTTTTATGGCAGCAATCTAAATATTTAAAGTAGCTTGGAGAACTCAGCTGTTCATCTACCCTTCCCTGCAGTTAGGAGGTCTTTTAAAATGCTACGCTATAATTTATTATCTCCCCAACTTTATTATTTCATAATAACTACTACATATCCAAACAAAATTCAGCTGTTCAAAAGTTTCCTTAATGAAAACATCCTTCAAAGTCTTTGATTTAATACAAGCCTAAAAATGTTGCCTTTCCCTGTCTGAAATAGAAAGGGAAATGACAGAGCAAAAAGGATTTGCAAATATTTTGCACTCCCCTCTAGTGCTCCTTTGAACTTTTGACTCCCAGTTTCATGAGAAAGAAACAGAATACTGGAAATCAGACTTCCCCAATGGGGATCAAATAGCAGAACATGATTCCTTTCCTTCCATGCCCTGTTTTAGTGAAACCAATGATGCACGACATGATTTTTAATCTCCAGACTTATCATTTTCTTGGCTTTTCTTCAGAAACACTCAGCAAAGGTGATAATGATAGCTGACAGCTCTGAACGCGAACGTAAGAACATAGAGGTCTGAGCTGAGACATCTGCTCACCATTCAGAGATTATACTCGCCTCCTACTGAAAGTTGCTTTCATTACTGTGCAGGTGAGCCGCCAGGCTGAAGTGGTGACCCACAAGGTAATGAATGTTCTTGTGTCTCATTCTGAAGCCAGGCTGACTGTAGTCTGCTAGTTGGTTTACACACACTAAGCTATGCACCACCAATGACATCATAAATGTGGAATGGATTTTCCTTATACCTGTTGGCTTAGGATTGATTATCTTTTGTTGCTTTGTCCAGGATGCTCTGGCTGTTTATTCTGTTGTCCTATGAGGACCAAAGTACACCCATTTAATGGACAAGAAAGGACATAGGAATGGCCTCATTTTCTTCTTGGGGAATAATTAATTAAGAAAAGTTTTCCTTTTTAATAGTTCCATAAAACATGTCTTAGGTGTTTACAACGTGTTCAGGATTGTGTCTGCCCATACCTGAGAACAGAGAAGCCCATGTAGATATGGTTAAGTGATAGCATTCTCAAGGAAAAATTCATCTGAGATATCAGAGTATGAGATCAAACACAGGATAAAATTCTCAGTGCAAGGTCTCAATGAAAAACATTCAAAGATGTCTAAGTCAGGGTCATCACTGAGAGAGAAAACCACAAATGTGGAGCATGCTCATGTATAGATGTAAGCTGACAGACACTGAGGACAATAATGTGAACATTTATGTTTATGTGTATGCACATAGATTCTCCAGGAATGCTGTTAATACAAATCATAATTTAGTCATAACAATATTCAAATTTAAATGGTGAAATAATTGCTTTGTGCTCTAAAAAAATGTAAAGTGGCCTTTTTTTCCCTAAATCCTATTTGTGCAAAAGAAAAAGGTCCCGACCTTTCAGGAATAAATGAGTCAATGAAGGAATGGCTTGGAACAGCAGTTTTGTTTCAACTATTATTAGGATATAGCTGGGGAGATAGCTTTGTGTACAAAAGTGTTTTGAATCACAAGCCTATTCATTTAAATTCAGATTACAGAATCCAAGAAACTGGAATAATACTATGTAATCCCTTTGTAATCCCTGTGCTGTGGATATGCTTCACAATAAGGACGTGTGCCCCACATTTAGGATAACAAAAGTGGTCACATTCATGATTGCTTAAACCCTTTGTCAACAGGATTTGCATTGGAGAAGAAAAAAGGATCCTCATAAAACTTAGTGAAAGGAAGGGGAAAGAAAGAGCATTTGTGGGATTCAAAGGAAATTCAGTTTGAGTATACCTTCCCCATGGTGTGGGCCATGTTAAAGATTTGGATTGCTTAAGAAGTATATATCTAGAGATTTTAACCATGACAATGGCATGGCCATATTTAGTTCAGTGTGAACAATGAATCAGAGAAAGTTGAGCTTAAGTGTCATTCAATTAGAATTCCTCTATAACAATCAGTGTAAAGATCATTATGTATTGAACAAGAGAAGCTTTGGGACTGTTATGGAGATTCCAGATGCATTTAGAGTATATCATTGAATGGAGCTGGTACATTTGTAAGCATTAATGTAGATTCAAAACAAAATTTGTGGATGGCTTATGCAACTAAAAGGCTCATAGTGAGACTTCAGAAACAGATGTAGAGTTTGGAATGCTGAGGATGAAGAACCTTTCCCAAGAAAATGTAGGGTCTCCATGTACTGTTTTATGTGGATATTTTCATTAGATATAAGCATAAAATTAACTCTGCAGTTTTAGAAAAACAAAAATACAAGTTGGTGAGTTTACTGTACAAAGTCAAGCTATTAACCACAAGATAAAGCTGTACAACGTCAAGCTATTAACCACAAGATAACTCAATGCAGACCATGGTAGCACAGAGGGATTGCATGGCGATGCCATACTTGATTGGTATAAAAAGAGAAAAATATTTTATTTCAAACATGAAAAATATTTTTTGATTGGATATTTTCTTTATTTACATTTCAAATGATTTCCCCTTTCCAAGTCTCCCCTTCAAAACCCCCTGAATGCATCCCCCTCCCCTTGCCTCTATGAGGGTGTTCCATGACACATGCACTCCTGTCTTCTTGCCCTGGCATTCCCCTACACTGGGGCATTGAATACCTTCAGACACAAGGGCCTCTCCTCCCACTGATGAAAAATAGTTTTTGAAAAGAATCTAAGTTTTAATTCCAGATTTCAGATTTAGAAACAAAATGTCATTCCCTTTCAAGTTCAGTTTAAGGAGTTTCAAAATCTGATTTTATTTCTTTTATTATGGTCGAATATTCAAATTTGCATAATGAGTATTTACAGAAGAAAGACATCAAGATCAAAATCAAAATAAAACTTTTATTGAAAGAGTTAAATGTATAGAACTTTGCAAAACAGAAAATCTTGACATTTTCAGAAATATCACTAATCAGAAGAGAAAATATGTCAGTAAGTAAATTGGAATAGTGATTCCTAACAGAACATAAATATGAATTTACAATTCTTATAAATTTTCAGATACTAACCCAGAAATCATGATTTTTGAGGATTTAAGTATAGGAAGGAGAATGTTTGCTGAGATTTGATTGCAGGACAAAATTCTGATAAGGGTAGAATTGAATCTAGAATGGGTACTACATCAGGGAAAGTTTCTCTTCAGAAAATTCTGAATTTAGTTTTTTTAATATTTTCTAGTAAAATTTGGTAAAGGGAAGAGATTAATAAATTAAGAATGTGGGCAGACTCAGTGAAAGAATGGGAAATAAATATGATCAAAATATATTGTATTATATGTTTGAAATTCTCAAAAATTAATACAAATAATATGTTAAAACCCTTTAAATTCAAGAGACTTCATGGATACATATATATGTATATAATATATAATAAAGGTTAATAAATATTTTGTCTGTGTGAGGATGAAAGAATGAATTTATTTAACTAAAATTATCTGAAGTACAAGGAGCAATCAGAAGTTTAACTGAATAAATTTATTCAATCCCTGAAGTTTGAAACAGATTAGTAAACAAAGCAAAATATGTAGGTAGATTCCTACCCCTAAATCTTAGAAAAAGTAGATTCTTTTTCAAAGAAGGGAGGCTATTTAATGATTATTTGTTCCTTTTCTTGGATAATAAGTAGTAATACAATATGGCTAAAGCAAATTACAGTACCTAGTCTTCCAAAGATGGTCTGGGAATGCATAGCTACTGTAGAACATTGCCAGACAGAAATATCCCAGTCATGGAAAAGCAACTGCTTCTGCTTGGATCGATGTTTCGAAGGAAGCTCAGTTTATGGCCGCTCTTGAAATATCATGGAAATTGAAATCATTCTGATTGTAAGAACCCAAAGGGAGATTATTTGCCTCTTTAAGTGGATATTCATCAAGTAAGTTATCTCTTGATCCGAGGAAATGAGGGCAGTCCTTTTGTTTTGTTTAATAATGGATCTATTTGAGAATCTTAAAGTGCTTTGTGGGCATGAGCTTTTTACTCAGTACCTTTACATTTTTGGAGGAGGCTTAATGAAAAGTAATGATGTTTCTGGGAATTTGGGACAGACTGAATAACACTTGACAAGCCTGCCAATAGGTCTGAGGATGGGCCAAGGATGGCTAACAGCATTTCTACATCTGTGCCTTAACAACCAGACACACAGACATTATATTCATCAATTTTAAATAATTAGAACAACAGTCTAGAATGCTGTTTAAAAAATGTTATTGACCAAAGTCTGTCTGTGTGGGCACTGGAGCAGACTTATTTATATTGGCGTCTTAGTGGTTTCTTTATCCATTCTAGTTTAATTGAATTTAACTCTGCACCAGGGACCCTGAGTGAAAATAAAGATAGTTCAAATGATTCGTGAAAATGGCCTGGCAAGGTGAATTCTTCATGTTCATTTTTACACTTCTGTAGAGAGTAGATGAACATAAAGAGTTTAAATTTAGCACACAGTGCATATCGAGTAAACAGTCTTGCTGCTTTTTCTTTCTTTTTGGTAGACATCTTCTTCAGACTCCACTCTATACTACCTCAATGTGTGTGTGTGTGTGTGTGTGTGTGTGTGTGTGTGTGTGTGTGATCCTTTGCAAGGTGCCTTCTAGCTTACATTTCTTCAGTGAGGGGAAAAAGTTGCTTGTGATTCTGAAAGCAGAGGAGAGAAGTTAATAAAAATCCTCTTCCTGGGACAGTTAGATGCATTTCCTTACTGGTTACTAGAATATACACGTTTTTTGGCCATAGTTTCCAGAAGTTTCCCACTGAATTACCATTTTAGTGTAATGAATAGCTGAGGACCCTAATTGGTTTCCAACAACTTTTGTCATCCACCAATTTCTTTAGGGAAAATAATTGTTCAACTTAAATCTCACCTTCTAATTCCTTGAATTTGAGTTGCTTCTAACTTGAGTGCTTATTATTCCTGGGCTAATCAGCAGTTGATCTTTTTTTCTGCTTTCTTAATTATCGATTTCAGCCATACATTCCTTAGGGAGAAAGACAGGGAGAGAAATGAGAGTGATAATGTTTGTCCACACTGAAAATGTTATTCACACCACATCATCATTCTGGTCTGTGCTTTCTGGAAAAACCTACCAAAAAATGTGAATCTTGCTCCCCCCTTTCCTCTCTCTGCTTTTCATCCTCTCTGCTCTGGACCCACTGAAATACACACATACCACAACCAGAGTTTATTGTGTGGGGAAATATCTTTTAATTTATAATAATTTTGAAAATAAAAATCTACAACATTTTTAGTGTTTTACAAAATAATGATCTCTATGTGCCTTACCTATTATGTTTCCTTCTAGGACACTTCAAAACTCATGGAGACAGGGATCTAATGGGCTTCCTACTGAGTAGCTCTTCTTTAGGACATATTTGGAATGTAGTGAAAAAATTGGTAGTACATTTACATAAATATAAAGATTATTCAATAATTAGGAAAAGCCATATAACAATACCTAGCACATAACAAGCAAGAATTTACCTCTATGAGAGAGACTGAGACTGAACTTTGACAACCAAACCTTTGCTATTTACTGCTACCTTAATGAACTCCGTTTGCTCCTCTACATTAAATTAGATCAAGATACAGCAACTATGCGGCTCAATTCAAATCCTTTACAAGTTCTTTCTCGACTTTGTGTCCCAGGACTGTGTAATTTACCAAGGTAGGATATCTTGAAAAATCATACAGATGCTTTATTACTTTTTTAAATATAAACTATGAAGGTAAGTTGAAACATATGAAAGAACACAGTCTTATAAATGCTGCCTTTGAGCAAAGCTGGAGGAAAATAGTTATTCCTACACATTCCTTTATGATAGCAGGAACACTTCAGTATATGGGAGATTTATTTGTCAGATATTAGCATAATCTGAGTTATGAAATATTATTTTCATTAAGTAAATGCTACTTCCAGGGTGTGGCCCTAATTTTGCTAATAATTGGCTATAGTGTAAACACCATGCTCCTACTTCCAGAGCTCGGTAAAGAAAAACAGTTGTTTAGTATGTGGCATTTTTATAGGATGAATGAATAGCTCACCCTGTCTCACAAAAGGGAAATTTTATAAAAACCACCCTTTGGAAAGGGAAGCTGAGCTCTGCCCATTCTGTTTCCTCTCTCTTGCTAGACAAATATCTGAAGGACATTTGAAATAGGAATAATTAGTGTCTCTGGGTATGGATGTTATCTTGAAAGAGATCCTACACTGCCTTCAGTTGTCATATAAACACAAGATGAAGAGTGTAGTTAAAAGGAGGGACAATGTGCTCAAGACAGCCACTACAGTTTCTATCAGCAGAGACTAACAAGGGCTTCATTGTACAAGGCGGGGACTACAGATGGGTGATCCTCATTAACTGCCATCACCATTTGCATGCAAGAGAAGGATGTGGTCGGACAAGGAGCAGTCTCTTCTCAGTGTTCCAATCCTTCCCAGTTCCACAAGAGTTTTCCTTAAACATGCATATATCTGATTCCTTACTTTTCATAGCCTGCTTCTATTGCAGTGGGCTTTTAGAACACTATTGTGTAGTATATTTATTTCTGCTTGATTATAATTTCAGCTTTACAATTTTAACATTGGTTGCAATAAAGAAATTAAAAATAAAACAAGAAAGCATCTTGGCCTCTGTGTGACAACACTGTGGTTGTAGTAGTCATACCTTAGGAAAGGTTTATGTCATGGTTATTTCTTCCTTTTATTAAAAATAGATTCTTTTCTCATACAACATATCCTGATTCCAGTTTTCTCTCCTGCTTCTTCCAGTCACCCCATCAGTCCTCCCATTCAGATACATCCCCTTGTTATCTCTCTCTAATCCCCTGTTATCTCTCATTAGAGAGGAACAGGCTTCTAAGAAATATCAGCAAGATACAACAAAATAAAATGCAGTAAGATTTAAAAAAAATCACATTGAAGTTGGATAAGGCAAACTAACAGACAGAAAAGATTCCAAGCAAAGGCACAAGAATCAGAGACCGACTTGTGCATACAGTCAGGAATCCATGAAAATACTGAGCTGAAAGTTATTATATCCATGTATTAGACCTTGTGAAAACATGTGTGGTTCCTGTGCTTGCTACTTTAGTCTCTGAATTCAACTGAGCTTCCCTCAGTGGATATAAGGCTCTTGTTCTCCTGGTATCCTTTGTCCCCTCTAGCTCCCACATTCTTTCTGCCTCCTCTTATGCTGTATTGCTTGAGTTCTGAGGGTGGGATTTGATAGAGAAAGACATTCCCATTAGAGCAGTCTGTTCAAATTCTCTCTCTCTCTCTCTCTCTCTCTCTCTCTCTCTCTCTCTCTCTCTCTCAAAGCAGGTCTCTGGATTTGTTCCCACCTAGTAAAGGAGGAATCTTTTCTGATGATGGCAGAATTTGGGATCCATCTATGAGTATAGCCAAATATCACTAGGAGTTATTTTATTGTTATTTATAAATTAACAGTAATATTTTGTTTTATCCTAGGTCTCTAGACTATCTGGTCTCTTGTTCTTAATCACCTAAGCAGTGTTGGATATGGCTTCCATCTCATGAACTGGGCCTTATGTCAAATAAGATATTGGTTGGTTTCCTCTAACATGCTTTGTGGCACCATGCCCTAGCATATTTTACAGGCAGTGCTCAAAGGTTTTGTGGCTAGGTTGTTGTCTTTCTCTTTTGGTGGCCTGCAGTTTACCTTTCCATATAAAAACACTAATACATGGACGTGAATGCTCTATGTAGGCACCAGCCCCAACTTTCCACATTCAATGATGTGTGTGTGTGTGTGTGTATGTGTGTGTATTCTCTTCATCAATGATTCCTTGATGTTAGTTTGTGAAGAGCCTGGGTTATTTGGGTAATTTCATAGGATCCCTTTGACTGATAACTCCATTAGATGTAATTCAGTCTTCCTATTGGAAGCTTTATTTAGTGACAAGAGCTGACACTCTATCTCCCTTATTATTTGAAGACTTCATTAGGATTACCTTCTTATGGTTTAGGAAGTTTCCAGGCCACCCTCAAATGCCCCTCTTATTCTAGCTTTCTCTCTCTGCATCCTTTCACTCATCCTCATCTTTCCTTCCCCTCCCCCACATGATCCTATCTTTTCTGTTATCCCAGTTCCCAGTCTATTTTATATCCCCACCCTCAGGGAGATCCACATGCCCTCATAGTTCCTGCCTCTAGACCTAACTCCTCTGAGACTATGGATTCTAGATTGCTTATCACTTATTTAAAGACTAATTTCCACAGTTAAGTGAATATATATGTAATATTTCTCTTTCTGGCTAGATTACCTCACTCAGGATGATTTTTTTCTAGTTTTACCCCTTTGCCTGAGTATTTTATGATACTTTTTTTAAACACTTGAGCAATATTCCATTGTGCAAGGGTACCACAATTTCTTTCTCCATTCTTCTATTGAGGAAGACTTAGGCTGTTTTCACATCTGCTTATTATGAATTGAACAGCAATGAGCATGTTTGAACCAGTGTCCTTATAAGATGAAGTGGCCTTTAGGTATAAACCCAAGAGCTATGTAGCTGGATCTTGAGGTAGTTTATTATCATTTTTCTGAGGAACTGACATATTTTTTTAAGTTTTTATTTTCTATATTCTATGTTTACATTCCAAGGGCTTTCCCCTTTCCCAGGTCCCACCCACCATAGTTCCCATAGTTCCTCTCCCCCCCAACTATTCCCCAATCATTCCCCCTCCCCCCTCAGTTTCTTTACTAAACTGGATGCAATCTTTACATGCCCAGGGTCCTCTCCTTTCTTCTTCTTGGGAATCATTTGACTTGCTATTCGTGTCTTGAGTATTTAGTGCTTCTGGGCTCATTAATATCCACTTATCAGTGATTGCATTTCATGTGCATTCTTTTGTGATTGGGTTAGCTCACTCAGGATGATATTTTCCAGGTCTAACCATTTACCTACAAATTGCATGAATTCATTATTTTTAATTGCTGAGTAGTGTTCCATTGTATAAATATACCACATTTTCTGTATCCATTCCTCCTTTGAGGGATATTTGGGCTCCTTCCAATTTCTGGCTATTATAAACAAGGCTGCTATAAACATAGTGGAGCATGTGTCTTTATTGCATGCAGGGGAATCCTCTGGGTATATGCCCAGGAGTGGTATGCCAGGGTCCTCTGGGAGTGACATGCCCAATTTTCTGAGGAACCTCCAAACTGATTTCCAGAGCGGTTTTACCATTTTGCAATCCCACCAACAATGGAGGAGTGTTCCTCTTTCTCCACATCCTTGCCAGCACTTGTTGTCTCTTGAGTTTTTAATCTTAGCCATTCTGACTGGTGTGAGGTGGAATCTCAGGGTTGTTTTGATTTGCATTTCCCTGATGACTAATGATGTTGAACATCTTTTAAGGTGTTTCTCGGCCATCCGAATTTCTTCTGGTGAAAATTCTTTGTTTAGCTCTGTGCCCCATTTTTTGATAGGGTTATTTGGTTCTTTGGGGTCTAACTTCTTGAGTTCTTTGTATATATTGGATATTAGCCCTCTGTTGGATGTGGGGTTGGTGAAGATCTTTTCCCACTTTGTTGGTTGCCGTTTTGTCCTTCTGACAGTGTCCTTTGCTTTGCAGAAACTTTGTAATTTTATGAGGTCCCATTTGTCAATCCTTGATCTTAGTGCGTACGCTATTGGTGTTCTGTTCAGGAACTTTTCCCCTGTGCCCAAGTCCTCCAGGGTCTTCCCAAGTTTCTTTTCTAATAGTTTCAGTGTGTCTGGTTTTATGTGGAGGTCCTTGATCCACTTGGAGTTGATCTTAGAGCAAAGAGATAAGAGTGGGTCAATTCGCATTCTTCTGCATGTTGACCTCCAGTTGAACCAGCACCATTTGTTGAAAAGGCTATCTTTATTCCACCGGATGGTTGTGGCTCCTTTATCAAAGATCAAGTGACCATAAGTCTGTGGGTTAATTTCTGGGTCTTCAATCCTGTTCCATTGATCTGCTTGCCTGTTGCTATACCAATACCATGCAGTTTTTAACACAATTGCTCTGTAGTACTGCTTGAGGTCAGGGATATTGATTCCCCCAGAAGTCCTTTTATTGTTGAGAATAGTTTTAGCTATCCTGGGTTTTTTGTTGCTCCAGATGAATTTGAGAATTGCTCTTTCTAGATCTATGAAGAATTGAGTTGGGATTTTGATGGGGATTGCATTGAATCTGTATATTGCTTTTGGCAAGATGGCCATTTTTACTATATTGATCCTGCCAATCCAGGAGCAAGAAATATTTTTCCATCTTCTGAGGTCTTCTTCGATTTCTTTCTTCAAGGACTTGAAGTTCCTGTTGTACAGATCTTTCGCTTGTTTGGTTAGAGTTACGCCAAGATACTTTATGTTGTTTGTGGCTATTGTGAAGGGTGTTATTTCCCTAATTTCTTTCTCAGCCTGCTTGTCCTTTGAGTACAAGAAGGCCACTGACTTGCTTGAGTTAATGTTATAACCTGCCACTTTGCTGAAGTTGTTTATCAGCTGTAGAAGTTCTCTGGTGGAGTTTTTTGGGTCGCTTAGGTAAACTATCATATCGTCTGCAAATAATGATAGTTTCACTTCTTCCTTTCCAATTTGTATCCCTTTGACTTCCTTATGTTGTCTGATTGCTCTCGCTAGAACTTCAAGTACTATATTGAAAAGATATGGAGAGAGAGGGCAGCCTTGTCTTGTCCCTGATTTTAGTGGGAATGCTTCAAGTTTCTCTCCATTTATTTTGATGTTGGCTACTGGTTTGCTGTAGATTGCTTTTACTATGTTTAGGTATGGGCCTTGAATTCCTGCTCTTTCCAAGACTTTTAGCATGAAAGGATGCTGAATTTTGTCGAATGTTTTTTCAGCATCTAATGAGATGACCATGTGGTTTTTTTCTTTCAGTTTGTTTATGTAGTGGATTACATTGATGGATTTCCGTATATTGAACCATCCCTGCATCCCTGGGATGAAGCCTACTTGATCATGGTGGATGATCGTTTTGATGTGCTCTTGGATTCGGTTAGCAAGAATTTTATTTAGTATTTTTGCATCTATATTCATCAGAGAAATTGGCCTGAAGTTCTCTTTCTTTGTTGGATCTTTTTGTGGTTTAGGTATTAGCGTAATTGTGGCTTCCAAGAATGAGTTGGGCAGTGTCCCTTCTGTCTCTATTTTGTGGAATAGTTTGAAGAGTATTGGTGTTAAGTCTTCTTTGAAGGTCTGGAAGAATTCTGCACTAAAACCATCTGGTCCCGTACTTTTTTTGGTTGGGAGGCTTTCTATAACCCCTTCTATTTCTTTAGGGGTTATGGGACTATTTAGCTGGTCTACTTGATGCTGATTTAATTTTGGTATTTGATATCTGTCTAGGAAATCGTCCATTTCCTCCAGATTCTCCAGTTGTTTTGAGTATAGACCTTTGTAGTAGGATCTGATGATGTTTTGAATTTCCTCAGTTTCTGTTGTTATGTCTCCCTTTTCATTTCTAATTTTGTTAATTTGTATACTGTCTCTGTGTCCTTTGGTTAGTCTGGCTAAGGGTTTATCTATCTTGTTGATTTTCTCAAAGAACCAGCTCCTGGTCTTGTTGATTCTTTGTATGGTTCTCTTTCTTTCTATTTGATTGATTTCAGCCCTGAGTTTGATGATTTCTTGTTTTCTACTCCTCCTGGGTGAGTTAACTTGTTTTTCTTCTAGCACTTTAAGGTGTGCTGTTAAGCTGCTAGTGTATGCTCTCTCCAGTTTCTTTTTGGATGCACTTAGAGCTATGAGTTTTCCTCTTAGCACTGCTTTCATTGTGTCCCATAGATTTGGGTAGGTTGTACCTTCATTTTCATTGAATTCTAAAAAGTCTTTGATTTCTTTTTTTATTTCTTCCTTGACCAAGGTGTCATTGAGTAGAGTATTGTTCAGTTTCCATGTGTATGTGGGCTTTCTGTTGTTTTTGTTGCTATTGAAGACCACTCTTACTCCATGGTGATCTGATAGGAGGCATGGGATTAGCTCGATCTTCTTGTATTTGTTGACATCTGTCTTGTGACCGATTATATGGTCTATTTTGGAGAAGGTACCATGCGGTGCTGAGAAAAAGGTATATTCTTTAGCTTTAGGATGAAATGTTCTATATATATCTGTTAAATCCAATTGGTCCAGAGTTTCAATTAGTTTCACTGTGTCCCTGTTTAGTTTCTGCTTTCCTGATCGGTCCATTGAGGAGAGTGGGGTGTTGAAGTCACCCACAATTATTGTGTTAGGTGTAATGTGTGCTTTAAGCTTTAGTAAGGTTTCTTTTACAAAGGAGGGTGCCCTTGCATTTGGAGCATAGATGTTCAGTATTGAGAGCTCTTCCTGGTGGATTTTCCCTTTGGCCAGCAAGAAGTGACCTTCTGGGTCTCTTTTGATGATTTTAGGTTGAAAGTCAATTTTATCTGATATTAGAATGGCTACTCCAGCTTGTTTCCTGAGACCATTTGCTTGTAAAATTGTCCTCCAGCCTTTTACTCTAAGGCAGTGTTTGTCTTTAACACTGAGATGTGTTTCCTGTATGCAGCAAAATGTAGGGTCCTGTTTCCGTATCCAGTCTGTTAGTCTATGTCTTTTTATTGGGGAATTGAGTCCATTGACGTTAAGAGATATTAAGGAATAGTAATTATTACCTCCAGACATTTTTGAAATTATATTTATTTATCTTATTTATTTTTTATATTCGAGAGGTTATCTTCTTTTGGGTTTGATGAGAGGAGGTTTCTATCTTGCTTCTTCCTGGGTGTAGTTTCTGTCCTTGTCTTGGTGTTTTCCCCCTATTATCCTTTGTAGGGCTGGATTTGTGGAGAGATATCTTGCAAATTTGGTTTTGTCATGGAATACCTTGATGTCTCCATCAATGGCAATTGAGAGTTTTGCTGGGTAAAGTAGTTTTGGCTGAAGTTTGTGTTCTCTTAGAGTTTGCATGATATCTGCCCAGGATCTTCTAGCTTTCATGGTCTCAGGTGAGAAGTCTGGTGTTATTCTGATAGGTCTTCATTTATATGTTACTTGGCCTTTTTCTCTTGCTGCCTTTAGTATTCTTTCTTTGTTTATTACATTTGGAGTTTTGATTATTATGTGCCGGGATGTATTTCTGTTCTGGTCCAGTCTGTTTGGGGTTCTATAGGCTTCTTGTATATTCATGGGCATCTCTCTCCTTAGGTTGGGGAAGTTTTCTTCCATAATTTTATAGAAGATATTAGCTGGCCCTTTAACTTGTAAATCTTCACTCTCGTCTATACCTATAATCCTTAGGTTTGGTCTTCTCATAGTGTCTTGGATTTCCTGGATGTTTTGGGTTACCACCTTTTTGCATTTAGTGTTTTCTTTGACTGTTGAATCAATGGTTCCTATGGTATCTTCGGCTTCTGAGATTCTGTCTTCTATCTCTTGTATTCTATTGTTGATACTTGCGTCTAGGGCCCCTGATTTCTTCCCCAGGTTTTCTATCTCCAATGTTGTCTCCCTCTGTGATTTCTTAGTTGTTTCTACATCTGTTTTTAGTATCTGGATGGATGTGCTCAGATCTTTCTCTTGCTTGATTGTGTTTTCATGTATTTCTTTAATAGATTTTTGTGCTTCCTCTTTCATAGCTTCTACTTGTTGGCCCACGTTCTTCTGTAGTTCTTTAAGTGACTTTTGTCTTTCTTCCTTATTGTCTTCTTCTCTTTGATCCATCTTCTCCTGAATTTCTTGAAGTGATTTTTGTATTTGCCTCGTAAAGGCTTCTAACTTTTGATCCATTTTCTCCTCTATTTCTTTACGAGATTTTTCTATGTGTTCAGCTACCAGCATCCTGACCAGTGATTTTATATCCAAGTCTTGTTTTTCTGGTGTTTTAGGGTATCCAGGGATTCCTGTTGTTGGAGAACTGGGTTCAGATGCTGTCATGTTGCCTTGATTTTTGTTAGTAACGTTCCTTCGTTTTCCTTTTGCCATCTGGTTATTTCTGGTTTTAGTTGGCCTTGTTGTCAGTGGCTGGTGTTTGAATCTCCTGTGAGGCTGGGCTCACCTGTTGTTTCTCTACTGGTAAATATGTGTGACTGCTGCTTTAAGGGATCATAAGCTGGCTGCCACCCATGCGATTGTAGCCCCTGTTGGAGTCTGTCTACCTGGGCTTCTCCAGCTGTGTCCTGGTTGCAAGGAACTCGGCCTGCTTGGTTCTGAGACCCTAGCAGATCCCCCTGTGCAGGTAGCCCTGGAAGGGGTGTTTACCTGGGCCTTTCCAGCTATGTCCTGGTTGCAATATGGAGGCCCGCAGCTACCGCTGGTCCAGGGGCCGGTGAGCTGGTTGCAGAATGCAGCCTAGGTGTTCGCCAGAGGGCACGGAGATGTCCCACAGAGCCTGGGCCTTTCCAGCTGTGTCCTGGGCCTTTCCAGCTATGTCCTGGTTGCAATATGGAGGCCCTCCGCTTCTGCTGGTCCAGGGGCCGGCGAGCTGGTTGCAGAAAGCAGCCTCGGTGCTCGCCAGAGGGTGCGGGGAAGTCCCACAGAGCCTGGGCCTTTCCAGCTGTGTCCTGGTTGCAATATGGAGGCCCGCAGCGCTGGTCCAGGGGCCGGCGAGCTGGTTGCAGAAAGCAGCCTCGGTGCTCGCCAGAGGGCACGGGGATGCCCCGCAGAGCCTAGGCGGAACTCAGCCCTCTTGGGTCCGAGACCCTAGCAGATCCCCCGTGAGGGCAGCCCTGGAAGGGGTGTTTACCTGGGCCTTTCCAGCTATGTCCTGGTTGCAATATGGAGGCCAGCAGCTTCTGCTGGTCCAGGGGCCGGCGAGCTCGGAACTGACATATTAATATTCAGTGTGATTCGACAATCACTAAGTGATCACTAGTGACTGCACTTCCACCAGCAGTAGATGAATATTGCTTTTGCTCCACATTCTCCCCAGGATGAGCTGTCACTTGTCTTATTGATCTTAGTTATTCTGACAAGAGTGAGATAGAATCTCAAAGTTGTTTGGATTTGTATTGTTATGATGGCTAAGGATGTTGAACATTTCCTTGAGTGAGTGTCTTTAAGACGTTTTATGTAACAAATGTTAAAATCATTGGGAAGTAGAATGTCTTATTACCTGGATGCATGAAAAGCCTCTAAGACCGTCAGTAACAGGACCAAACTTTTACCTTGATTGTGTCATCAATTAAGACAATGGCATCCACCAAAAACTTTATTAGACATTCTTGTCTTTGGAAATTCCTCTATGGAAAATAAGATAAATTCTCATCAACATGAGTGCCTAAAGAAGACCTGAATGACAGTATCAGTGGGCTTCTAACACTATAAAATCTATTTAAAAAAAAGAGTTACAAGCTTTCTGCTGGGGCAGACAGCTAGCTGGTCTGTGCCCATGAAAACATCATATCCTGACCCATCCTAGAGGATCTGCTCCATTCAGAGCAGTTTGTAAGAACCACTCCCCCCCGCCCCATGAAGTCCTAGAACTGCTGCTGTGAGCCCAGGGGACTCCAGATCCTTCACCTGCCAAAAGCCCTGCTACAAATCCCCCCAACCCCCAGGGAATATCACTCCCCTTCCACCCAGTACTTTCTGATAGGGCAGACTACTAGCTGGTCTGTTCCCATGAAGACATCATATCCGAGCCATTCTAGAGCATCTGCTGCACTTAGAGCAGTTGGCAAGACTGCTCCCCACTCTCCAAAGTCCCAGAGATGCCTGCTCATAGCCTGGTGGCTACCAGCTTAGAACCCACCTCCCAATACCACTCCCCTTCTGCCCCTTCTGCCTGGTCCTTTCTGCCAGGGTAGACTGCTAGCTGCTCTGTTTCCATGAAGATACCATATCCTGAGCCATTATAGAGGATCCTCTGCACTCAGAGCAGAAGGGAAACTGACACCACAGCCTGAGGCATCCCAGAAGAACTGTTGCACACAGGGCAACTGAGCAACTGATCACCAGCTTGCCTGCTCCCGTTAAGACACCACAGCTTGAAGGCATCCCAGGAGCTCCTCTGTACAAAGGGCAACTGGACAACACAGTCTGAAGACCTCCCAAGCTCTGTGGCATGCAGGGCAGCTGACCTGACAGACTGAAAGCCTCCTGGGAGTTCTATTGCACACAGGGAAATAAAACTGAGACTATGGGGCCCCGGGAGAACATCTTCACACAGGACAGCAGCTTGACTGCTCCTCTGAAGACCCAACAATCTGAAGGCCTCCCAGGAGATCTACTATAGCCAGGGCAACAGATTAGCAGCTTCCCTGCCACGTTGAAGATCCCCCAGTTGGAAGGCCCCACAGGTGGTCTGCTACAGCTAGGGCTGCTAGCCTACCAGGAGACATCAAGCAACCCAGGGACAAAGAGGCAGACCCCAGACAAAGTCACCCAGACCAGCAAACACTAGGGATAGCCAGATGGTGAGATGCAAGCACAAGACTATAAGCAACAGAAGCCAATATACGTGGGCATTATTAGAACCCAGTTCTCCAACCACAGCAAGCCCTGAATACACCAACACACCTGCAAATCAGGAAGCTGACCTAAAATCCTATCTCATGAAGATAATAGAGTCCTTTAAGGAGGATATAAATAACTCCCTGAAAGAAATACAAGAAAACATAGGTAAAGAGGTAGAAGCCCTTAAAGAGGAAACAAAAAAACCCTCAATGAATACAGAAAAACACAATAAAAAAGGTGAAGGAATTGAATAAAACAGTCTAAGACCTGAAAGTGGAAATAGAAACAATAAAGAAAACACAAATGGAGACAAACCAGGAAGTGAAAAACCTAGGAAAGAGCTCAGGAATTATAGATATAAATATCACCAATGGAATACAAGAGATAGGAGAGAAAATCTCAGCTGTAGAAGATACCTTAGAAGAGATTGATGCAACTGTCAAAGAAAATTCAAAATGTAAAAAACTCCTAAGCCAAAGTATCCAGGAAATCCATGACACAATAAAAAGACCAAATCTAAGAATAATCAGAATAGAGAACAAAGTTTTCCAGCTCAAAGAACCTGAAAATGTCTTCAATAAAATCATATCAGAAAACTTCCCCAACCTAAAGAAAGAAATACAGGAAAAAGGTACAAGAATCCTACAGAACATCAAATAAATAGGACCAGAAAAGAAAAATCTTCTCATCACATAAAATCAAAACACTAAACACACAGAACAAAGAAAGAATATTAAAAACCACAAGGGGAAGGGGGCAAGTAACATACAAAGTAACTATCAGATTTATACCAGATTTCTCAATAGACTGTAAAAGCCAGAAGAGCCTGGTCAGAGGTCATGCAGGCTCTAAGAGAACACAAATGCTAGCCCAGGATACTACACCCAGCAAAATCTCAACATAGAAGGAAAAACGAAATATTCCTGAACAAAACCAAATTCAAACAGTATCTATTTACCAATCCAGCTCTACAGAGGATCCTAGAAGGAAAACTCTAACACAAGGAAGGTAGCTACACCAAAGAAAAGATAAGATATTAAGTATCTCACAACAAAGCCAAATGAAGACAATCACAACAGGCTGAGAAATGGATGGAGCTGGAGAACATCCTGAGATTTGCAGGTTAATGGATGGAAGTAGAAAATGTCATCCCGATTGAAGTAATTCAGACTCAAAGGAACATACATGGTATGTACTCACTAATAAGTCAATATTAGCCACAGAACTCAAAAAGTTCAACAAACTGAAGGGCCCAAGTGAAGATGCCTCAGTTCCACTTGGAAGGGAGAAGAAAGCAATAACAACTGGGTAGGATAGGGGTGGGGGTTGGGAGAAAGAGGGGAACCTGATCTGTATTGGGCAAGAGAAAAGGACTGAAGCCCCGAGGGCCAGCAGAAAGAATGGAAATAGGTAACTTCAGTAGGTGGGAGGTTGGCCGGACCCTCCAGAGTGCACCAGAGACCTGGGAGGTGAGAGACACTCCAGACTCAAAGGGAGGGACCTTAGATGAAATACCTGACATAGGGAGAGGGAACTTATAGAGCCCACCTCCATCAGGAAGACAGGGCATCAAGTGAGGGAGGGGGTTGCCATCCCACAATCAACACTCTGACCCATAATTCTTTCTGCCTGAAAGAGCTGCAGGGAGGGAAATGGAGAGGAGGCTGAGGAAAAGAAGATCCAGGGACAGGCCCAGAGTGTGATCCAGCTCAAGGGTAGGTCCCAAGGCCTGGCACTATTACTGAGTCTATGGAGTGCTCACAAAAAGGTACCTATCATGACTGCACTCCAGAAGACCCAACATGGAACTGAAAGAGTCAGATACAGAAATTTCCACAATGGACAGAAGCTGCCGACCCCTGTGGCATATGTGAATGTGTGTGTGTGTGTGTGTGTGTGTGTGTGTGTGTGTATGTATGTATGTGTGATTGTATGAATGGATGCATGGATGTATGTGTGTGTGTGTGTGTGTGTGTGTGTAAGAACAATGAATGAAAAGATGCCATGAATGTGACAAAGAACAAATTGGGTGTATGGGAGGAGTGGGAAGAATGGAAATGAAGAGGGAATGGGTGTGATTATATTGTAATTGTGAGAAAATTACTAAAAGATAGAATGCTCATGTCCTAAAATGTTTATCTTATCATGAAAGAAAAAATTCTGAAATCACAACATAAAAAAACTCCAATTAAATTATAAGATTTATTTGACAAGGCAGAATTTTAAATGTCACCATAACAACTTCATTTTCATTTTTATGACCAAATGAAGACAAGAATTGCATAGTTTACTTAGCCTTAATGATGACAGTAATATCTGAGCTTAATATTTTATGCGCTTTATATTTTATGGATTACATTATTTTCATCTTATTCATGAATAGAGTCGGTTTCCATAAATTTAAATATAGTAATTGAAAGTTAGAACCTTTCTTCGGTCATACAATGGATACTTGGCATTATAATAGGATTCCGTTTAACAAACCAGAACCATGTGGCCTGTGCTATGCTCCCCGTTGAAATGGAAGGTTAGCAAAGGCAAGAGTGGCCAAGACTATATATTAAATTACTTTTAGGGAGAGCTGAGTGTGGTGGTGCATGTCTTGAAATGTTTTTGAAGTTGGTAAGACCATGCAAACCAGTTGTAAATATTGTTGGGTTTGGTAAACTATGTATGATAGCTATGAGGGCAGAACGTACCTAACCTGTGGTGGTAAGCTGCAATTGTACATTTCTTCATTGTGTGAGGAACAGAAGGACACAAGGACAAGCACATCATGGGCATTGTATTAATGGGCATCTCAGAGTTTGTGAAGGGCATAGCTTGTGATGCTAGAATCCCTCCTCATGCCTTGGCATTGAGCCTCGTCCATAGCTCCTGGTTGGGGGTAATCATGGCATATATTTGCACGATTTAAGCTGGAAAAGAAAATTTCTTTGGAGGGAATTATGGGAGGTTCCCAGGTTTGAGTGTTTTGTTTTCTTAACTACTAAAATATGTTTTGAGTTGATAGACATTAGCTTGCGCTATTGCACTACGATTAGATATGTCCTGCCTGACAGTTATTTTCTTCTCTTTGAGAAACATTTTGATCTGTTTATTTTTTTTTTTTCTGCTGTAAATCAGAGAAACCAAATCTGTGTTAATGCTGGGCTTTTCAAGGCATGGATCTAATTTGGTCATGAGATAAATTCAAATTGTTCTGTGACCTTTTCCACTACCACCCCCGCCCTTGCTCAACTAAGTCATCATAGAAGTGGGAATGTTAGACAATGACAGTACAGCCAGTTACATGTCACTGGCCTCAAAGAAAACTAAATTAAGTAATTTTAAAATCTAAATGTGCAACATGAAGATTTCCTGGTGTTAAAGTTTCTTTTATTTAAGCAAATTTCACACAATACTTTCAAAATACTATGACCTATGCTATGATCAATTACAATCAGTTTTTTAAAATCATATTTTAAGTATCTTGGGAAATCTGTGATAACTGAAAATGAAATCTAGGAGTAAATATGGCTTGGGTGATTCAAATAGCTCTGCATTTGCTGTACTTTATATTTTCAAAATAGCCCTGTGTAAGGAAAGATCTACCTTGGGGATAATTCAAGAAAATCCCAAAGCTGTAAGAGGGCGGGTCCTTAGTCTTTGCTTGCTTATGCACCACTTCCATTTTCAACAGGAAGGGGAAGAGTAAAATACATTGTCACTGTTTTTGCCTACCATTTCTTTCTTCTTTCTAAATCCTAACTTACTTCTTTTTTAAAGGTGATGGATTTAGCATATCCTCTGGATTTTTGATGGCCATATAAACTCAAGAACTTTTCTATATATAATCTAAATTCCCTATTCTAAATTTCCCATGTCCTTTGTTAGAGTTTAAAGGGTTCCAGTTAATTCAGCTGTACCCGATAGAACCATGTGTCCAGAATATTGTGTCTTCTTGTTCTAGAATATGACTGTCTGCCTTAACTGGACTTCTCTTATTGTTGTACCAACAAAATCTAAAGGACAGTAAGCTAAAATATTAGTCCAATAAAAACAATTTGTGGAATAATTTGTGATTCTGCTCTCTGGGGATTGTTTTTATGTGGGCCAACATTTAGATGGAAGCCTGGCTTTATTTGATTCCAAGTAGACTGCCTACTCATTTTGACTCATTTTGAAGCCATTGTTACTCTGTATTAGAAGCCAAAGAACAGCTCATGATGGAGCATGTGTTCTTATTGCACGCCAGGGAATCCTCTGGGTATATGCCCAGGAGTGGTATAGTAGGGTCCTCTGGAAGTGTCATGTCTAGTTTTCTGAGGAGCCACCAGACTAATTTCCAAAGTGGTTGTACCAACTTGCAATCACACCAGCAGTGGAGGAGTGTTCCTCTTTCTCCACATCTTTGCCAACACCTGCTGTCTCCTGAGTTTTTAATCTTAGCCATTCTGACTGGTGTGAGGTGAAATCTCAGGGTTGTTTTGATTTGCATTTCCCTAATGACTAGTGATGTCAAACATTTCTTAAGGTGTTTCTCAGCTATTCGAAATTCTTCAGGTGAAAATTCTTCATTTAGCTCTATACCCCATTTTTAATAGGGTTATTTTGTTCTCTAAAGTCTAACATCTTGAGTTCTTTGTATATATTGGATATTAGCCCTCTGTCAGATGTAGGGTTGATGAAGATCTTTTCTCAATTTGTTGGTTGCCATTTTGTCCTTTTGACAGGGTCCTTTGCCTTATAAAAACTTTGTAATTTTATGAGGTCTCATTTGTCAATTGTTGATCTTAGAGCATAAGCTATTGGTATTCTGTTCAGGAACATTTCCCCTGTGCCCATGTCCTCAAGGGTCTTCCTCAGTTTCTTTTCTATTAGTTTCAGTGTGTCTGGTTTTATGTGGAGGTCCTTCATCCCCTTGGGGTTGAGCTTAGTACAAGAGATAAGAATGGATCAATTTGCATTCTTGGAAAGAACCCAGATGTTTCTCAATGGAAGAATGGATACAGAAAATGTGGTATATTTATACAATGGAATACTATTCAGCAATTAAAAACAAGGAATTCACAAAATTCTTAGGCAAATGGTTGGAACTGGAAAATATCATCCTAAGTGAGGTAACTCATTCGCAAAAATACACACATGGAATGCAATCACTGATTAGTGGATATTAGCCCAGAAGCTCTGAATATCCAAGACACAATTCACATATCAAATCATTCCCAAGAAGAAGAAAGGAGAGGGCCCTGGTCCTGGAAAGGCTTGATGCAGCATTGTAGGGGATTACCAGGACAGAGAAGTGGGAGGGCAATGAGCAGAGGGAAGAGGGATTATAGGGCTTATGGGGAGGGGGGAACTTGGAAAGGGAAAATCATTTGGAATGTAACCAAAGAATATAGAAAATAAAAAAATAAAAAATAATATATGTAATATATAATTAATATATTTGTTTTATGTTATTCAATTCATATATATTTTATTATATAATTTATATATTATTGGTGATATTTATAAATTATACATAGATATATTATTATTTTGTGTTTAAAATTATATCTAATTGGTGAAATTCTTATTCAGAAAAATATTTAATGAATGTAAAAATAAAGGGAAATTTTAATAATGAGTCAGTAAAAATAACAAGCCTGATACTTGTGATTCAGAAAGACATAAATACTAGAGCAGGTCAGCCATGTACTTGACATATAGACATACCATAATATTTTCAGAAAGTCATTCTTGCTAGACTTTTCCTAGCTTTCAAGGACAAGGATATGTTAAGGTAAACTTATGGAATTCCTGAAGTATCAGTATTTCTATAAGAATACAAATCTAGTTCCATAAGAGTTCAGACTCTAGTCTTTTGGATATATCTATCTTTAAGAAATCTCTTTGTTCAGAGCCACAGCCCCTAATACAAGCTCCACTAAAGCCTTAGTTATCTGATATCAGGCATCAGTGAGGTTTAGGACAAGATGGATGGTGGAAAGATGACCTGTTACAATGAAGATGGCAAGAAGTTAAGTTTCTCTCTGGTTTTGATACTTGTAAAGAAATCACACTTGATTACTTTCCAAGATCAAAGCACAGGGTATGAATTTCAAATTATTCTGGCCAATTCATTCCCAAGGCAGGAAATCAACACTGAAGTCAATGAACAGTTAAATGTGGCACTGCAGAGTATCCTACCCCCAAAGACAAAAGGTGTCCAATGTGTGTGAAGCTTGCCTGTGCGCTACTCCCTGTAATCCATCTCCTTCCATCTTTCCCTAATTACTGTTTTATTACCTCATTAATCTCATAGAACTCAAGTAGATGGGGCAGGGATGCAACTTCTGCAGGCTGCACTCAATCACCAAGATGTCTATTCTGTGATTCTTCCTAACTGGGATGATATTCTTTAGGAGTTCCCATTCTGATTAGTCAATAGTTTGGGGAAATTAATCAACTTCAAGTACGTTAAGCTTTTAGTAGAGCTAGATAGTCCCAATCTCTCCCTAAAAATTATCTGCTTTTCTTTGTTTCTTCCTTCCTCCCTCCCTCCCTCCTCCTCCCTCCCTCCCTCCCTCCTCCTCCCTCCCTCCCTCCCTCCCTTCCTTCCTCTCTCTCTCTTTCTTTCTTTCCTTCAGTTGATACATTATCTATCTTTATTTATTTACTTATTTAATTCTTCTCTCATATAATACACATCAGCCAAAGTTCCCCTCCCTCCACTCTTCCCAAACCCCTACCACTCCCCTCTTCCCCAGATTCACTGCTCCTCTTTTTCTCTTCAGAAGTACAGGCTTCCCAGTGATATCAACTGAATGCAGCCTAACAAGATGCAATAAGACTAGATATAAGCCTTCATTTCAAGGCTTGATGGGGTAATCCAATAGGAGGGAAAGGGATCAAAGGCAAAACAGCTAGGGATCACATTCTCTGGCTCTGTTAGGAGTACCACAATCACCCCATATAGGCAGAGGTCATAGCAATGACTCATGAAGGCTCTGTGGTTACCATTTCATTCTGAGCTTCTATGAGCTCTCCTTAGTTGACTCTTCAGGCTGTATTCTCCTGGAGTTCTCAACCCCTACAATCCTTCTGTTCCTTCGTACACAGTGTTCCCTGAGCTTTGCTGAATGTTTGGCCATAGGTGTCTGCATCTGCTCTCTTCAGGTGCTAGAGTATAGTTAAGAAACTTTTCTTTTCTGTTTTGGTCTGTCTTATTTGGTTCTACCTTAGGTCGCTGAGCCATCTATTTCTGGTTCTTTGCCTTCCAGATAATGTCAGGTGGACTGTAAGTGGGTGAGGATGGGAAAAGGAGGGGTCTAGTCTGGATGGAGGGAGAGTATACAGGGAGAGATAACTGTAAAAGATGCTATTCCTGGAAGCTATGAGTGTGACCCTAGTGAGGATTCATAAGAATGGAGGATAGAGAACCTGAACTAGCCATCTTCTGTAACCAGATAAGGCTCCCAGTTGTAGGACCAGGAAAACAAATTCAGTCACAAAACTTATCCTGCTTGCAAGATGTGTTGGGGCAATAGTGGCTCAGAGCTTGTGATAGTGGTCAATAAATGATTGCTCTAACCATAGGCCCAAGACAGGGGAGGAAGACTATGTCTGACAGTATGCAAAAATCTGGTTTACTAATGAAGGCTGCTGAGATAGTATAGAAAATGTCAGAGTTCTGAATTCTCTTCAAGGACACTTAGCATGTTGGGAAGAGAAAAATTCAGGTTCTGTGGTAGTTACTATTTATTGTCCATTTGAAGGGATTTGGAATCACCTTGAAAACATACCTCTGGGCATGCATTTTAGGATACTTTCAAATATGTTTAACTCATCAAGATTACCATGAATTGTGGGCGTGAGAGCAGCACCCCATGGTCCTGGACTGAATTTCAAAGTGGTGAATTTCATCTAAGAGTCAGCTTTCATATCTCTCAGCTTCCTCATTGCAGCAGATGCAGCTTGATGAGGTGCTCATGCTCCTGCCTCTAAGAGTTGGAGTTGCTCTCAGGGTTGTGCTTTCCTCTACCACAGAAGACTGAAACCTCAAACTATGAGTCAATTTAACTACTTCCTTTCTGAAGTTGCTGATGTCAATCATTCTGTAGTGGCAATGAAAAGAATAACTAAGACAGCTGTCACTGGAGAAACAAATGTGATTGTTCTAATGAAAATCTTTGGAATCTGGTGTTAAAAATGTAGGAGTTCCAGTGTATTTCTCGCAAGACAAGTTGGGGGAGGAGGAATAAAAGGAACGGGAATGGACAGGAAAAGCCTTCAGGTTTCAAATGTGACACTTTCAAATGACAAGTTGGAAGAAAGAAAGGTCCATGATAAACCTCCAGCTCTGATTCTGGCACAGGTCTGCTGATCTTGCAGCAAGCTTCTGAGGAATGACCGTTGGAGAGACCTCACTTGGGTAGAGATCACCAGGTCCTAGAACCCTTTCTACCTCAACTTGCTGTGAAGGATGACTAGTGAAAACAAATGCTAGCAAAGGCACGGAAGGCATTATCAGCTCACTGCACAGATTGCAACTGAACACCAGGTTCCTTCTTGAAAGGTTATTGGAGTGAGCTCCTCCATGACTTTAAAAATTTTGTGTTTCTTGGGTTTGTATTAGTCTCTGCCTTCAGTTATAATACTGACATATAGTTATGAGAAATTCCAGACAACTGAACGGACCAGTTGTTTGAACGCTTGAGCATTTGAGTCTGCTGGAGGTCTCATTAAATCTGTGTTACTGGGTCTATATTCAGGTTTCTGGCTCAAGGAGTCTGGAATGGATCCCAAGAATATGGCTTTATGACATTAGGCCTAAGGAGGTGCTAATGTGGCAGGTCTCAGGCTTTCACCTTAAGAATTATTTGAGTAAAGGATAGAAAAGAACCATGAACAGCCAACGGACAGGGTATATAGCTAAGTGGAATTTCTCTTTTTCCTGGAAAATTTCACTCACACTCTTAATAATTTTCTAAAAAAAAAATAGCCATTAGTCATCGCCATGAAAGTTCTATATATCCCAAAGAAAATCAGTTCAATAATCAGATGCTTAGATATCAAAAAGAAAGAAATAAAAATAAAAATAAAAATTTTGCTCATGATGTATGTGTGTGTGGTATGTGTTTATCTATGTGTGTGTGGTATTTGTGGGATGGCATGATGTAGTGTGTATATGTAATATGTTTTTATGTATGTGTTGGGGTGTATGAGTTGTGTGATTTGTCAATATTGTATGTTTATATCAGTTTTATGATATAAGGAGGGGATGTATGTATGTGTGTTGAGTGTATATGTATGTACTATGTGTGTGTGGTGTAGGGTGTTTATGTGTTTATGTATGTGTGGAGCATTGTGTTGTATGTGTGTTATGTGTTTATAGATGTTTTGTGGTACATATGTGCTTGTGTGTGGTATGTGTTCATGTACATGTGTATATACTGTTTATATATGTTTGTGGTTGATGTGATAGTGGTTATGGTAGTAGTATAAGTGTGCACATGTGGTAGGTACATTTTATTTATTTGTATGTGCATTATATGTTTATGGTATGGTAAGGTTATAGATATGTGTGTGTAGTATGTATGTGCATGGTGTGGTAGGCATGTGCATGTCATGGGAGGTTCTTATGCTAGTCATTTAATGTTTTATGCTGTCTTATGTCTTTTCAGGACTGGGTATTCTATGAGTTTGGAAAACAACCTAAATCAAAGGCTTTCATTTTCCACAGTGTCAGTGAAATCACTGAGTGTTACCTACCCCTCAACTACTCAGGGACTTGCTCTGCTTAAAGTGTGAAGTGAGGGAATGAGGTCATCACATCTCCATATAGGAGCCCTCCACACCCCATTCCCCTGCTCTCATCTTTCTGCTAACCAGGACTCTTTGTTCTTCAAGGTGGGTGGGCTCTGCGGAGGTCATTAAGTCTTAATGACCTTTGCATCCGGGAGAGAGTGTTCTCTGCCTGCCTGTCAGGCAGGACCTTTGCTGCCTCACTTCTCATCCATAAAGACAGTCCTGGTTCTAAAGCATCAAATGCAAGGCTGTGTGCTCCCTTACTTGAAAGGGAAAGAGTGATGAAAACCACCTGCTCATGGCTCAGTTTCACACTGACAGCCCACTTCTCACCAAGGAGTTGCTACACAAATACTTGCTGGCCTTTCAATGTCCCTCCTCAGACTCCAATGCTTGAGCAATACCAGTGATTTCTTGATTCCCTCTGGATATTGTTAGTTGAGTCACTTTTAATTCTGATAGCATCTTTCAGATTGTTATAGGTTTAAGCACCAGTTGGGAATACGTTAAAAACAACAAAGCAAAACTAGACAATTACATCAGGCAACCGTGGAGATAGAAAGAGCCCTGGAAGTCATCCTTCTAAAAGAATGTATTAGTACTTTTTGAGAATTACATACATAAACACCATGTTTGCATCATGGAAATACATTCTTTAGAAGTGGATCATGAGCCTGAAATCTGACATACTACATTGAACAGTGTAACTTGAGTACGTTCTTGAACCACTTAATTTCCATCTATGTTAGAAGGACTAAGCGATACTTCCATCACTGGGAACAATCAACTGAGGATATAGTTGAACATATTTTAGGCAATATATCACATGTAGTGTGCTCTGTATCATGAGTCATGCTTTACTGTAACACAAAATCATCTATTTTTCTACTCAGTTCTAATTCTGCCATTCATGTCAACCATTCTATTAGAAGATACAGAGATTCCTTCATCACACAGACTTAATGGATACATGACTATGAAGACTGGGAAGATGGCTTAGTACATAAAATGCTAGACATACAAGCATGAGGAGCTGAATCAGATCCCAACAGCCACTAATAGAAAAATGGGATGTAAATTTGGATGTGAAGACAGGCAGATTTCTAGAGCTTGCTACCTACCCAAGTTAGGCAAATTGATGAGCTACCAATTAGTGAGTGAAACAACTGAGATACCCTGTCTTAAAAATCAGGCAGAAAAGGCTGGAGTGGTAGCTCCATGGTTAAGAGCTCTTGAGGGGAACATGGGTTCAGCTCATAGCACCCACATGGTGACTCACGATCAACCATGATTCTAGTTTCAGGGGATACACTGATTTTATCTGACTTCCAAAGACATCAGACACAAATGAGGTGCACGCATAAAATAAATCTTTAAAAAGCTTCAGAATAAAATGGAAAGCAGAGTAATATTCCTGATGTAAATGTCTGGCATCTAGAGGCACGCAAGTGCACAGGTGTGTTTATACACACAATACACACACACAAACACACACAGATACATAGACACAGAAACAGACACACACACACACACACACACACACACACACACACACACACACTGTGGACCTCCTTGATAAGCCATCATAGGGAGATCTGAATCATGTCATGACTTTTAATGATTTCTTTGATCCTTTGGTTTCATTGGTTTCTGGCTCCATTTGTCTTTTCATTTGCCCACAATGTGATATATGTCTATTTAAGAAAAATCACCAGAAAGTTTAACACTCCAATGGTTCTCCCAAAGAGATATGCACTTGAGTCCTGAAAGTCTTGGTAGAGTATATATTTCTAAGCCACATTCATGCAGCACTCTTGCCCACTCTGCTCTTAGACCTTTGTACACTACTTCTGTATGCACCAACTCTGCCCTCCCAGAACTCCTGTAACTCCCCAATCCATCAAAAGTCTTTATTCTATTATAGGACAAAACTCAAAGGGGAACCCAGACTACAAGCCTCTGAATTGTCTGTCTACAGGAACCTGTTAGCTGTCTCTCTCTCTCTCTCTCTCTCTCTCTCTCTCTCTCTCTCTCTCTCTCTCTCTTTCTCTCTCTCTCCAATGCTACCTAAGCCATGTGCACTTTGATCTACTCTACTCTTTCCCAATTGTTCACTGATGCAAAAGGCAGTTCCATCCTGCCATTTTGTCTTAGACTGGGTCTCTCTGCTTCACCCAGGCCCTGGATCAGCCCAGTTTACATCTGGCTAGTATACCACGGCCCTTCATATTTCCTGTCATGTGGTAATTCCATGGAGAACTGGTCCCTTAACTTTCAGTAAAATTAATGACTCCCTCTTAATGTGCTCAGATACCAAACTTGGTACTTGTCAGCCCCCCTATCCATTTAATTTCTGTTGCCTCTCATAGTTTGCTGCCAATTAGATCACTACTGCTTATAAAGAATATCTAGCACCAAACAGAGGGGCTGACTGGGGTCTTCCTGGACACATTGTGTGGACATTGGCTATAGTTTATATTTAGAATAACCTTTTAAAAATTAAAGTGTGAAAAGGAAAGTATCTTCTCTAAGTGCTTGCTTTGGTTGGTGCTCCTTAATTATTTTGACCTAGACCTATTTTACATTTCCTTCAAATTTAACAAGTAAAATATCAACCCCTATAATTCATTACATTTTGTAACTTTCATGTATTTTTATATAATTATTTAACCAAAGATTCAGTTTTCTGACTAGATGTAGATGAGGTCATTAAAAATTAGTTTAAAAGTAACTTTTAAATAAAACCAATTCTATTACTTGCCACAAGACACTGAGGATGACATTTAAATGCCTCTGTCTATAAATCTTTTAAATGTGGCAGAATTATGACAGCAACCAGAAACAAGCAAGAATATGGAACAGTTAAATTAGTATTTGCCATGTATTAAATGGCAGCACTTTTCCAACTTCCTCTTCAACCAAGAAGTGTCCCTATAAGCAAAGTGAAACCCAGACCTGCCTTTGCTCAATTATGAGTTAGAACTGCAGATCTTTACTTAGTAGGGCAGAGTGCTTCTGTTAATCACTTCTACCAGCTTGAAGTCATTCTAACTTGCAGAGGAATCACTATGTTATTTCAAAGAGAAGTTTTCAAATAAAATCATTTTTATCATAGTTCATTTAGGCACGCATGTATAGGTGTGCATTTAGGTTGAGTTTTAAGTAGCGAATGCTGGATTGTCATCTAAGACTACAGAAGTAAGATGAGGAGATGATCATGTGTCAGCTGCTGAGAGCAGGCTGCTGTGTGTCTCAGGTGAAAGCCCTGCGCTTTTGTTTCTTTGAGACATCAAGGGAAGGGGCTGTGGCAATATTTATTTGCTTTATGGTGACCTCTCAGATGCATTGCATCTGCTGTGCCTTCAAGGACATGGGCCTCCCTTCTGATGACTTGCCGCCTGCCTCAGACAACAGACATGTCTGTACTTCTTTGCTTTGATCTTTTTTTTTTTTTTTTGGCCTGGTATCTAAATAAAGCTTTTCTTGTGCCACTCGACGCTAAGGCTTTTGTTAGCTTCCAGTCACAAGGTGGTTGTGTGCTTGGGATCATGAGGGGTGGGTGGGGCCCCATCGTTTATTTTGCTCCAATACATTTCCTAATAGAGAGGCTGGAGCCAAGCTGAAACATAAAATCTTGTCGAAAGCAAATACAGTGTGCATACAATATGGCCCGATTGGGGTGTATGTAACAAGATTGCACTTGTTGACATGTCTGAAACTAGAACTTGGTAGTTGAAATCTGGAGTAGAGGGAGGGAGATGAGAAGAAGATAGGAACCATCAGCATCCTTTTCAGCATTTGTCTACAGGTGCAAATACCGGGTTTACAATGCCAGGACTGTGAACAACAACTTGTCGCCTGTAAGGAGTTCAGTGACTTGTCAAGTCTCCAAGTAGTAGAGTTTTGATCACTGGGACAATTGCCAAGAGAAACAGGTCAAAATCTACTGTGTTTCATAGTTTTAGAGGTGACAATAGTAGTCCGTTGGATTCACTGCCTTAGGGTCTGGGACTGCAAAGTGTGAAGGAGCAGAGGCGCTCACCAAGCAGTAGCTGGAGGCCAAACACATCTACAAAGAGGGAGAAGAGGCTTGACAAAGCCTATGTCCTCTACCAAGTAAGCTCCAGCTTCAGAAGTTTCCACGCATAATGCCGTGTAAGCCTCCACCTACACATGAATGGATAATAAAATGCGGTATACATACACGACAGGATGACGTTTGACCGTTTAGAATTAAATTATGAGATTTGCAGGGAAATGGATTGATTTGGAGAATGTGATGATATTAGGCAAGGAGATCCAAACTCAGAAAAATAACAATAAAAAACGAAAACCATATTCTCCCTTACATGTGGATATAATAGTATATTTTTTAGTGCATACAGCTAACAGGTGAAAGTGTGGGTAATGTGTCAACAAGTACATAGGATACAAGGGGAGGATGGAGTTAAATAATGAGAAAGAATGGACTATAGGCAGAATGCATATGGCGGAATAGAGGATTTGAAGCTATCTTTTCTTCTAGTTCCAACTCTGCAGTCCTTGTTGTTTTTCAGGATGGTCCTTTCTATCGATCTTTCTGTGTATCATTTATCACATACCAACTTTGCATTCCAAAGAAATGGAACATGTGGGTCTTTTGAGGCAGTTCTTGTGGAAGCTGAGCTTATTTTTAATTCCATTGGCATGAATCACCAGTGAATAATATTGTCACACCAACCCACTTAGAAGATGTAATTTCAAAATATTGTTCTAAGAGCAAGAGTTTTATACCTTGATTTTTGCCCTTCTTGCCACTTAAAATGGCAAAATCTGCTTAAAATTTTACCAATTCATCCTGTTATTGTTATTTTATTTAATATTTCAGATGCCTTGTTATATAAAGTATGCTTTAATATAATAATTTTAAAAAGGAATTATGATATACTATTCTAGTGTCTTCTCTGGGCATTCCCTAGTTATCTTGTCTTTAGTTCTAATCATAACTTAGAGTAAACATATCCTTATCATATTCGTCTATTTCATCCTTCTAACAAGCTGGCTATACAAGAATTTCCCAAACAGAAAAAAAAATATGAGGGTTTTTTTCTTACTGTTCAAATTAGTTTGAAATTTTGCCTCATTAACATCTCAGCAATAAAATTTACAATAATTAGATTTGTTAATATAAATCTTGAATTATACCTGCTTACTTAAGTAAAATATGTGACTTATTTTTATCATTAATTCTGATGAATTTTACAAGTAAATTCTTACATAGGAATTTGAATTTTCTGTCATGAGATAATGCACCTTGATCTGGAATATAAAATAAATCCTTCCTTCTCGAGATGCTTTTGGGAGGGTATTCAATCACCACAGTGACAAGAGAGAGACAAAGACAGGCATAGAGTATAATTTTCTCCCAAACAGAACCAAAATTCTTCAGAGGTAATTTTGCTTTATAGCTACTAAACATGACATCCTAGAAAAATAGAATGGTCTTCTGATGTGATTTATAATCAGATCAGGTAGGATGATTTTCCAGTTCAATGGGAAAAAAATCCCAAGGAGACATTTAAGAAAAAGTTGTAAGCTGGAATTAACAATCTGAAAGTAGAGACTCAGAGTCAAAGATTATATAGTAAAGCTTAGGATGTAATTTCTTCCCCTTCTATGCTAACATTTTTAATATAGGGTCTCATGTGTGGTTATACTTGTATAACACTATGCCAGCATTGTTATAGGAATTGAATCCAAGGTATTTTGCATTCCAGGAAAGTTTTCTACCACTAAGCTACATTCTTAGCCCCTCTATGTATATCTCCCAAATAGAAATATATGCTACAAAATTTTCCCCAAGAAATTGAAGACTAATTCTAGTAAATTTGTATGACCATTTCTGTTTTTCCAAAATTGATTCATATATCAAACACTAGAAACTTTTATGTTTCATGATCAGTACTTTGTTTCTCAGTGTCAAATCCATATACACTATGAGACAATTCATAAGACCAATTTCAATACGTTTCTACTTGGTATGTTAGGTTACCACATTACATAGCTATGTAGTGATATTTGGAATAAAATTACATTCCCCAAATAATACTCAATGGTCAATCTGATTAACCAAATAGATTTGTTTAAAATTAAACTTTACTGAATCAACTATGAATAGAACATTTCCTATGGGATTTTTAAAAAGTGTTTTTAACTCAAAGATTCCTTACACTAGTACAGGGAAAAATCAGTCTTTGACATTTCTAAGACTTGAAAATCTTTATAAAAGTATTTGATGATGAATTCAGAAAATAAATTCTGTCAAAATTTGTATTATTTGATTTATTGTTATTTGTTCAGCGATGCCCTTTGGGAACACTTTAAGAAGATTGTTTAAGAGTATTTTATGTACACAATGGAGTCATATTTAGTTGTGAAAAATGAATTATGTCATTGTCTGGAAAATGAATGTAAACTGGAGATCATCAGATTGAGTCAAATAAATTAAATGTATAATGACAAATATTACATGTTTTCTCTTACTTGTAGGCCTTATAACTTAATATAGGTACACACAGGTACACACATAAATGTGTACACATTATGCACATACATGGTATATTTGTCAATACATATGTATAGAGAAGTGGGAGGTATAAGTGTGACTAGGGCAACAAATGAAAGAGATGAATATGGTTAACACACATGATACCACTGATGAAAATTGCCTGTATAGAATCTAACATATGTATATTAAACATATGACAATGAAATTACTGAAAACAAGTTTTACAGGTAATATGTAATTATGGTGATCATCAGTTTAAGTCTTTGTGCTTCTTTCTAAGCCTTGGGAACTGCTCAGTGGTACTTTATTCTCTATGCACATAGCCCATATGCAAGCTGGGACATAGTGGCTGCACAAACGTTGTTGAATAATTTCAATGAATAGATGTCTAAATGGCTAATGTCTTATTGTACACACACAAAAAAAATAGAGACTAGTGTGGGTATTTCAACCTAACTCTACCCAGAATTTTATTGCCTTTATATTATTTATCAGTTGGTTTCACTATGTGAAGTTATGTGCATGAAAGATCTATGAGACTGAGCCGAAGATACTACCCCAGAGTGTCTTGGGAGGAAAATCAGAGAGTTGAGAGAGAAGAAAAGAGACCTATGCTAGGGGCTGGATTTGGATTGTCTTGCATTGGATTGTACCAACATAGCTGGAAGCAATAAATAAATTATAAGATAAGATAAAAACTATGACATTGAAGTTGGGCAAGACAAAGCATTAGAAGTCATAAGAATCAGAGTCCCATTCTGTCTGTTGGTTTGTTTCCATCTGCTGAAATAGGAAGCTTCTATGATGATGGCTGAACAAGGCTATGATCTATGTTATCATAATATTGTCAGAAGTACTTTTACCACTATATTTCCCCCCTCTTTTTAGATCAGTACTATTTGGTTTTGCCCTGGGCCTCTGGGCTATCTAGCATCAAAACTCTGCTCACCTCTCGCCAACCTAGTTGCTTATTGGCTTCAGGGATAACTTCTAGATGCCAGCTCAGTTCTTCATATTTTCATGGCTGCTTTCCTCCCAGTCTCAGCAGTCCTCACAGATTGGATATCTTGCTCTGTCTTGTGTCTCTATAACACTCTACATGGCCTGACAATGTTAAAGAGTTTTGATCTTATATTTTGTCTTTTATTTCATATTTTTATTATATTTAATATTTATATTAATATATAATCTATTAATCTAGTATATATTAATATATAATATATAATAAATATAATATATTATATTTAATATATACTGAAATGAATGAAAACTTAGTCATTAGGGTAAAGTGTAACAACAGAACCATCATTTATATCTGCTAGGAGAGAAAAAATCTGTTTTCTCCAGTGGAATGACACTGGGTATCACTCTCAGAGAAGGCAGCTGACTAACATATAATGAACTTAGATTTGCATGTGTAGGGAAAGAGAGAAGATATGGAAGTTCTTCGGGTAAGGGAAAGATATGATAAAAATATATTTAATTTTTTTTAAAAAATATTTTAAAAAATGGACATTGAAAATAAATCCAGAATCAGTTTATTACTGTTTTCATTATAAATAATACAATCATGTTTCCTCCCCCGTAACTGCTCAAGTCTATAATCCAATCTTGGAAACATGTAGTACCAGTTTATACAAACACTTTAACAGGCAAATGAAGGATTGGTTTTAACATTAGATTCAGAGACAGTGAAAGTAGCCTTAGCTATTGCATGCATGTGGAGACATGTTAAACTTTCCAGAGATGATACTGACACTAAGAAATGTGAGTGCCACAGGAAATAGCAGCAGCTTGTTTCATGGCTTATTTCTTTAGGAGATCAGTACAGAGGGAGTGTCTGCCTCTGAGTTCTTGCCTCGTCAGTTATGAGCCAGGGGATAGAACAAGAGTTTATTACCATGTTAGATTTGGGGCAAAGTTGAATATTTTAGGTTAGTAGTTATGCACAATATTTGTTTTTTTTCCTACAATAGGCATCACGAAGGGCAACAGAATATAAAGCTTTCCTCTATTTTTCTTATCGCAAACAAGATATTTGGAAAGGTATGTGTTCAGTGGCAGAGAGGCCTAATATCTAAGTAAAGATGCTCATTCGGGAACAAGAAGTACTTTTGCACCAAGCTGACTTTGAAGAGCCATGTCTTCATTCTCACACTTACTCTCACTGTCTTTTGCAATGACCATGTCCCCTACCATACCATAGTATGACACACTAAGATGCCACCTCAGGGTTCAGACATCCTATTCAGTCACAGCTTCATCTCACACAGAACAATCCAGTTTTCTTATTTCCAGTAGGCTTCAGGCAAATGTGTACAGGAGCATTAGTAGATCTTCTACACTGTGACTCAACTGTCATTCACATAAGGCACTGGATCAATGCATGGCTTGGAACCTCTTGGAAATTAAGGTGTTAACAAACACAGCTCACAGAGCTGAAGTTCAGAAATGATTTCCCAGAGGAAAAATGGCTACTGAATCCCAGTCTCCCAAGAAGAACTAAACCACTGCATGCTGCACAGGCACCCAAACTCATCATCCTTCTCTAGAGCCTGATATCTGCTAGAGAAGCAGGCAAGATTATGACAGGGGACAGACAGCTACTGACTTGGATCTTTCAAGGGTTTGGGACAGAAGCTAGAGATTATTTTTCATCAAGACAATACAAAAAGGCAATGTGGCAAATCTGTACATGTGCACACAAGGGAATGTCTTCATGTCACTAGTATAGGGGTTTGGGGTTGGAGCAGGAAAGGAAATAACATTTGAAATGTAAATAAAGAAAATATCCAATAAAAAAAGAATTAAAAAAATAAGTTTGTCTCCAATCCCTGTGTCTTCCCCAACCTCACCTTTTTTCAGTCATCTCTGTCTGTCTCTGTCTCTGTCTCTGTCTCTCTGTCTCTCTGTCTCTCTCTGTCTCTGTCTCTGTCTCTGTCTCTGTCTCTCTCATTGCATTTCAAATCACTGAAGTCACTCCTTACAGTAAGACAACTTTTATGAGTGAGAATGCTTATCTGGACACATACTTCCCAGCCTGGACCAGTGATTCAGGGCGATGGCACTCAGAGATCCCTGACATTATTTTCTGAATGTCGTGACCTATATGTCGAAGAGAGTGGATGCTCGTGGACATTTCTCGTCTTTGAAAAGTAATTCTCCAGAGACAAAGAGGCCCTTTTACTGGGCAGTAATGACAGCCACGAGGTGGGAGCCATAAACCAGACAAGCCTGGGCAGTTGCATGCTGACATTTTTCATTCCTAATATCCCACAAGTATTTCAGCTTCAACAGAGCCTCTGTGCAAATGAAAAGGAACTTTTTTGTTTCTAAATTTTGTTATATTATGTTTGAAAATTCCTACCAGTCTTCCAATTACCCACTTGAAGATAGCCTGGCAAGCTATTTTTCCCCGCTACCTTTATGTCTAGCCTTTTTACAGGCAGAGTGGAAGATGAATAGTGTGGTTCTGCTTCCAGTAGGTAAGTGAAGTTGATGTCTCTTCCTTCTCTCGATCCGGTAGTCTCTGAGCTTGGAAATCTCATCAGTGATTTCTGAGTCTGGCCCACCCACATCTAACTCCTGCTATCCATCATGGCCCAGAAACATATATAATAATAATAATAATAATAATAATAATAATACACACACACATACAAAACAGTGAAGAAAAGAACAAACATTTTGTACAAAGAGAAATTGGGATACAGGGGTGGGAATAGGCCAAGGTCAGTAGGGAAAGGATTCAAATGACAGAGACATAAGCTTAAAGCATGTTTTCTTCAGGCAGGACTGATAGAAGAGGTGAGCAGTATTGTGCCATGTCTGTGACAAACACTGCTTCCAATTCTTGGTGTGTATGTTCTTGTGCTTATGTAGGGGGTTGTTATTCACTTAGAGATAATTTCATAAAAACATTCTCCACTGTGTACCTGATGGTCTCACTTCCACTGTCATTACCAAGCAAGCCAACTATACTATCTGGCGCAAATTTTCATTCAGAGCCCTAATATACTCTATTCTTCTCCACCTTCTCCTTTCCTGTCTTGTCCTGTCCTTTCCTTCCTCCACTTGCTGCAACCATCACTAGCTTCTTTCTTCCTTGATTTTGAATTTTCTTGGGTATGAAATTTTCTCCTTTATGTTCTGCAATTTTAAGGTCTTGCCTAAGAAATCCTTACACAGTTCAAGGCTGTATTTTTGTCCTGATTTTCTACTCCCTTCCAATATCTCTGTGTTCTTTGTGGAAACACTTATTTAGAAGTTCTGTGAGTGTGAGGAAGAGGTCTATCAACTCGCTGGTCACTGTGTTACATGTGCATCTGCCACAGGTCATGTGACTTTTCATTTGGGGTGCTTTACTGATCTTCTAGTGTATCTCAAGTTTAATTTTATCTGTCTTTACTACAGCGTAACTTTTCGTATTATTAGTTAGCACTGTGGTGATTTTGGCAAGGGGACATTGCACATATTTATTCTTTATTAGTATGCTATCAGACAATTAACTGTTTCCTGAAGAGTTTAGAATCCTCTTTTGAAGCTTCATAAAAATAAAGTCTTTGTCTTTATGTTAAGTTGCAATTACTCAAGAGAGAGTTTCAAGAACTGATTTCATCACTGTGAGGCTTAAACCACATGCACATGATCTGTCACATGACTTTCAAGCACTTTAGCATTCCTCTATTTGTATTTTATATTTTTATGTAATGAATGCATGCACCTGATTGCTTGTTCATAGCTTCGCAGCTTATGGTTTTTTTGATAAATGAAATTTCTCTTCTTAAAGTACATATGCGCCTAGTGAATACTCTTGCTATATAGAGATAAAAGTCATTCTATTCACTGATTCTTAGCTCACTTGTGGAGTTCAAAGTGTCTGTGTTGTATATATTTATAGTGGTTTGTAAGACAATTCTCAATATTATTTTGCATAGTTGTTATTTTGAGATGTGGGTTGAGAACATTTAAAACCCCACATTGTGAGATATAAAATTCATCATTTATTACTTTCGTCTGAAATAATATTTTACACTGGAACAACCAAATTAATTATTTCCAACTAACTGCAACTGTATATGCTTTAACAAAAATGTTTACAATCTCTCTAATTAGTCCTACCTCCAGTCCATGCAAATGATCATTCTGTCCCTTTCTATGAGTAAGACCCTTTCAGCTTCCACATTTCAGTGACATAATTTCTTTATGCCTGCCTGGAATATTTTACATGGCACACTCTCCTTTGGATTGTCACAAATGACAAATTTCACATTTTTGTTATCCAGTGATTCACTGATGGACATTTAAGTTAATTTTTTGGTCTTGGATAGTTTGAATAATGCAACAATGACCATGAAAATGTAATTATATTTTTATATGTACTTTTAACTTCTCTTATATATTTGCACAGTGCTAAAGCTTCTGAACTATATGGTTGTTACATTTTAAAAATCTTTCAGGCTGCCCATATTGGTTACATTTGACCTGTGCTAGAATTGTTGTATTATATGCCACTTATATTTTAAAAACCTTTATGCCCTCCATACTTGCAATTATTTATATTTCCATAAAACCTGGAAATGTATTCTCTCATCTCCCATTCATATCAACACTAGTTATTGCTTATCCTTTTTTGATAATAGCTCTCCTATCAGTTGTGGCTAATGCTGAACATTCAAGTTAGTTTGATGTCAAATTAAAAAAAAAGTGACCTTTCCTTTGCCTGAAGCTATCAAGTTCCAACTTTATTTTTAAATAGCAGCTAATATTTCACATGTGTAACAGTGTTTATTGTCATATGGACAGTGTCTAGAATCACGGGGGAGACAGGACTCTAGCCATGTCTGTCAGGAACTGTTGATTAACTGAATTGATGTGGGAAGAGCCATATTAATTGTAGGTGGGGCTGTGCCCTGGACAGAGAATCCTGGACTGTATGAAATGAACAAGCAAGCTGACTGTAGTTGCATGTGACCAGTGACTTCTCTGCAGCGATAGACTACCACAAGAACTGAGCGTCAAAAAGAACATGCACATATGCATCTCCTTTAAGATCTTCTACCAGGGTATTTTATCACACTAGGATAAGTAGCTCAGACCACCCAGATACTGAAGTCCAGCAAAAGATGATATTTAAGGAGCTAGAGCTTTAAAGACCGCATTTTGGGCTATGTGTCTTCTTTAAAATTACTAAATGACATTAACTCCATTTTAAAATAGAAGGAAACTACCAGGGATCTGCTTCATGGATGTTTTAAGAGTTAACTAAGGAAACTCATTATGAACAGTCAGCCCTCAGAAAATACCCACTCTATTATTGCTGTTTCTGGGTGATTTATAAGGAACACTTGAGAAAGCTTGAGAAAGACTATATGGGTAAGCTTTTGTTCTGTTCAAAAACATATTTTAGTCACAGATCCCAATGCTGCATCCAATACTGAATCACGGAAACATGGTTTTGTTTGGTTTTAGCCTAAACCCACCTGAGTCACCATAACGTTTTCTGAGAAACAGTAAGAATTCTACTCTCAGATAAAGCATTAGCCCCTTGAGAAGTTTCAAAATTATATTATGACTCTTGTGTTGTAACTGTTTTTAATGGTTTCCAATTCTATTTCTATAATTCAGCTGTGGCATAGTATGAAAATAATTTCATACCATTTTGCTAAGGTGTTTTATAATAAAAGTTCTTCCTAGACAATTTTTCATTCTGAAAAAAAATTCAAAATAGATCTTCAATAGATGTTCATTTTATAATCTTATCCTATATATTTTAAGCATTGAAGTAAACTTTTGAAATAAATAAGTACATTTGCTTAATTTTTGTCTCAAAAGCCTTCTAATTCAGAAATAATACAAACACAATATTATGAATAAAGTTGTATATATATATGTAAACATCTAATTGGCAAATTTTATTTAAGATAGACATCCAAATTTTTGAAGAATAGGTAATAACTGAGTTCAAACCTCCAAAATGAAAATACCACTGGATGAATAAGAGATGGAGATGAGACAGTGTGGTGAATACAACATATTAAAAGGCAGGAGGGAAAGTCATGGGTCATGTATGCTCTAAAGTTACAGAGCACAAAGGAAAAAAAACATAGTGACTCAGGGGCTGGAGCTAAAACCAACTGAAAACATCATTCTGTGATTCAACATTGGATGTGGAGACAAGAACAGAGCAAATTATGTAAGGCTATGTTGGCTCTGCTGTGATTTGGACTCTTTATCATCCAAACAATGGAAAACAAGTCATTTGACATATCATCATATTTTCACGTTGAAAAGATCAATACAGCTAGAAGTGGACAATGAACTAGAACTCACACGGCTGGATGTCAGTGGAACCCTGGAGAAAGAAACGGATACTCATTTTAAAAAACATGCCAGTGTTACAGAGAGAAGCCCCAATACACAAGATATATTTAGGACATAAAGTCCAAGCTTTTACTTGATAAATGAAACTGATTTAAAGACTGAATGACAAAAGGATTGTCACAGTGACTTAAGTGATTCATTCTTCAGTATCTATCTTGGAGAAATACAAACATAAGAGGTCTAAATTAGACAGACAGAAATGTAAGCTGTCCAGGTCAATTAAGACAAGTGAATCTACTGCATTAAAATTGCTCAGCATCGAACCATGCTATTTACAAAGAAAGCAGACATTCTGGGAACAAAATAATAGACTTGAAACACATTATTATTTCCTGTTTTAATGCCCTTATCCTCAGTTTGGCTTATTTTAAATTCAAGACCATGGAGATGTCTCATTAGACTTTTATAACTACTTGATGAAACCTAGTGCTGATTGCCCCTGGCTCAATGTTTTGACAATGTGCATTTTGAGAATGTACAATTCACAATAATCCAGGAAACTAATTTCAAATGAATATTCCTGAACTTTCCTCTATAACGGCTAAACCACACTCAATGGTGGTATGGCCAGGAATCTGCTTCTTCTTTTTTTTTTTTTTTTTTTTTTTTTTTTTTAGTTTTTCGAGACAGGGTTTCTCTGTGCAGTCCTGGCTGTCCTGGAACTCAATCTGTAGACCAGGCTGGCCTCGAATTCAGAAATCCGCCTGCCTCTGCCTCTGCCTCCCAAGTGCTGGGATTAAAGGCGTGCGCCACCACGCCCGGCTTGGAATCTGCTTCTTAAAGTATCTATGTAGTTCTTTTCTGAACTCAAGTGTGAGACTTACCAAAGGCAGGTTCTGGCTATTATAAATAAGGCTGCTATGAACATAGTGGAGCATGTGTCCTTATTGCATGCCGGGGAATCCTCTGGGTATATGCCCAGGAGTGGATATGGCTGGGTCCTCCGGAAGTGAAGTGCCCAGTTTTCTGAGGAACCGCCACACTGATTTCCAGAGTGGTTGTACCAGTTTGCAATCCCACCAACAGTGGAGGAGTGTTCCTCTTTCTCCACATCCTCACCAACACCTGCTGTCTCCTGAGTTTTTAATCTTAGCCATTCTGACTGGGGTGAGGTGAAATTTCAGGGTTGTTTTCATTTGCATTTCCCTGATGACTAATGATGTTGAACATTTCTTAAGGTGCTTCTCAGCCTTCTGAAGTTCTTCAGGTGAAAATTCTTTGCTTAGCTCTGTACTGCATTTTTAATAGGGTTATTTGGTTTTCTAGGGTCTAACTTCTTGAGTTCTTTGTATATATTGGATATTAGGCCTCTGTCAGATGTAGGGTTGGTGAAGATCTTTTCCAAATTTATTCGTTGCTGTTTTGTTATTTTGATGGTGTCCTTAGCCTTACAAAAACTTTGTTCAATATTTTCTAAGATGTTCAAAAAAGTAAAAAGGAACTTCTTGGTGCTAATGTGAGTGATTTCTTAAGCTGGTTCCCAAATTCAAAACAGATGTGTATAAAAATCACTGTCTGTGAAAAATTTTAATACTGTAAGAGCTTTTTTTGTTTGTTTGGATTGTAATGATTACATCAATTTATTGAGTTTCTCATCTTTCTTTTATGTTGTGTCTATTTTACTCTAGATGCAAATGAATATAAGAAAATGTTATTTGCTTCCTATCTTTTATGAATAGGGCATAATATGTAAGACTGGAAAAGAGCCAGGGTTTGTTTTATACTTTATATTGGTGAATAAAGCCAGCATCTCCTCATCTGGTTAAGGTGAACATTAGCTACATGTTTGTTCTCTGGCACAAACCCTGTGTTATTTTACTTTCAGAATGTCTATATTTGCACAGGACATTGTTTTCCTCCTATTGAGTAGAGTTTTAGTTGAGTTAAATGGTTGTTGGTTACTCCAAGGATACACGTACCACTACTGCACTCTTGGGGATGTCTTTTGCTGGTCATTGTAATTGATAGGCTTTGCAACTGGGTAGGACTATTGGTTACTTTTCTCCTTTAGAAGCTTGTAAACCTTTTATTGTTAAATTTTGTATTCTGTATATGTGTCTCATAACATGAATTTGCCTTAAAATCCCCATGTTCATAATCAGACTCTTTTCAGCGAAATTCTATGTGTCTACAAAAAAAAGACATGCGTTCTGTGCTGTTCAACAGAGGAACTCGGGAGCTTACTCACAGCTCACCATGCGGTAAGCTCTCAAAAAATATTGATTGAAGGAGTAAATCTCATTTAACTGATTTATGATATATAATTCAAGGCTGTGTATCTATCATGAATCATTCTTTTCTCATGAATATGTGCTTCCTTTTTATTCCTCCAGTTTTGAAATGTCATTTCCCACGAGTATGGCCTTTCATTGTGAGATGGGTTTAGAATGAAATATGAAACAGACTATTGTTCTTAGAACTAAGGGTATCTGACAATACAAGATATGCTACAGAGCTCAGTAGGAAGCATTTTTATCCTAATATATTTCATTGCACAACACACTTATGAAATAGACATAGAAATTTTTGTTATAAATTCAAATGAGTAAAACTTTACTGTTACTAATTTCTTGCTTTATTATTAAAAAATATTTAAAAGCAAATTACTAATTTTATGAACCCAACGCATCAAAAAAATTACTAAAGCAATTCAATAAATTACAGTCAGACTGTGGATTCCAACAGTGATTTGATTAAGAACAGGTAAAAAGTTACCTGTGAATGGATTTCTGGTAAAGAATTATTTTAAAAATATAATGTGAGCAAATTTGCTTTTGACCAAGTTTTTAAGGAGGGAACATTAAAATTCTAATTACTTCATTTTCCACAGTGATTTGAACAGCAAGATAATGTGCCGTTTCATGCTTGGTACATATTTCCAATGCTTATTAGACCAGGGTCCATCTAACAAAGCTGCTAGTTACTGTATTTTTCTAAGCATAATAATAATGTTGCCTATGTAAGCGACCCACGTACAGTCTGAATCATAAATGAGTCTTTGCTATTCACACAATTATGCAAGTTTTGGTTGTGTGTAAAACTATCCACTCAAGCATTTCCACACATACAAAGACTCAGAAAGACATAAAAACACACAAATCCACAAAGACAGAAAGGAAAGACAACAGATACACAAACACAAGTAGTTAACTACAGTACATATGATCAGATGTGCCTGACATTATCTGAATGAGTTCATATAATTCTGACACAGGATTATTCCTCTTTGCTCTTTGGTGTTTTCTGAACTATTGTTTCTATAATATTTTTCTATAAAGTGATAATCTGTCATTTAAAATCTATTATTTAAAAATAAATAACTATTCATTGCATCATTTTACACTACTGAAAGTTGAAAGTAAACTGTGGAGCCTTGACTGGAGGTTGGTGCCTGCCAGCTTGGTTCTGCTAATGTCAGTAGCCTGAGACTCCCTGGAGGTTTAAACAGAACTTTCAAGGGTGTTGAAAGGCAAACATTTTCTCACTATGGAGTTCAGTACTGTTTTCCTTTATTTGTTAAAATTTATGTTTCACTTAATTTAATCATTTCATAGTTTCATCTGTATATAGCTATACTGGTTTTTGAGTGTATTTTTCAAAATGTGTAAAATAGTATAATTTTTAAGTGGGTGTCCTGGGCATTACACATATATCCACATAAATATATGTACACATATACATACATCAACACACATATGCACAGATACACACAAATACACTTTTCACATACACAATCACTATCTACTTATATAGAGTCACTGTACCAGTTACCATGAAGAGCAGAAACTTCTCTTTTCTTCCTTTTAGCATTCTTCATTACTTAAATAAAAATGACTGCAACTCTTGTCTGTACACATAGATGCACAGCAGGTGGAGGTAGGCTGTTTGCTTCACCAGGCATAATATAGAAATCATATTTTTTAGACCAAGAGAAGAAAAGTCCATTGTATTTACGTATTTTTATTTACTCTGGGTTTTTGGGAGGAGTTTGTTTTGCCCTTCCAAGAAATTGGTTTTCATCTGACACTACTCAGGGAAAGCAGAGGGGCTTTCTGCTAGAGATCAGGAGGGGGTGTCTCTTCCCAGGAGTCCACACAGCATCCTCTGCTCTGCTTCTCTGATACCATACCAGGGGATGAGGTAGGTACATTGCTGGCATGGGTGGCACATTGTTGATACTTCACCAGGAAAGATGTCTAGGTTGCCCACATGGCTTTTCCTGCTATGCATTCAGATGATTTCTCTGTGGTATTTACCTGGAGTATTTCTGAAAGTTTCTATGGATTGAGGCTGCCTGTTATATGGTTATTCTGGTTTTTTGTTTGTTTGTTTGTTTTAACTAGTGATGGCAGGCTTCTGGTAAGTTTCAGATTGAGTTTTGTTGCTGCTGCTGTTTTTTGTTGTTGTTGTTGATATTCAATCCTTAAACCAGTCTTTTATTTTTTAAAAATATTATTTTTTCCATAGAATATTTTTTAATTAGATATAGTCTTTATTTACATTTCAAATGATTTCCCCTTTCCTGGCCCCCCTCCCAAAAGTCCCATAAGCCCTTTTCCTCCCCTTGTTCCCCAGTCAAACCCTTCCTGCTTCCCTGCCCTGGTATTTCCCTACACTGCTGCATCAAGCCTTTCCAGAACCAGGGGTCTCTCCTTCTTTCTTCTTCTTTTTTTATTTTTTTATTGGATATATTCTATATTTACATTTCATTTTCCTTTTTTTTGTTTTCCCACCCCCCCTAAGGTCCCACATGCCCTTTTCCCTCCCCCTGCTCCCTCATCCACCACTTCCCACTTCCCTGTTCTGGTATTCCACTACACTGATGCTTTGATCCTTTCCAGCACTAGTGTCCATTCCATTCTTCTTGTCAGACATCATTTGGTATGTGAATTGTGTCTTTGGTGTCCCAAGATTCTAGGCTAATATCCACTTATCAGTGACTGCATACCATGGGTATTCTTTTGAGACTGGGTTACCTCACTTAGTATGATGTTCTCCAGCTCCATCCATTTCTCTAAGAATTTCATGAATTCATTGTTTCTAATGGCTGAATACTATTCCATTGTGTATATATACACCACAGTATATATACCCTCTGTTGAGGGACATCTGGGTTGTTTCCAGCTTATGGCTATTATAAATAAGGCTTCTATGAACATAGTGGAGCATGTATCCTTATTGCATGCCGGGGAATCTTCTGGGTATATTCCCAGGAGTGGTATGGCTGGATCCTCCGGAAGTATCATGTCCAGTTTCCTGAGGAACCGCCAGACTGATTTCCAGAGTGGTTGTACCAGCTTGCAGTCCCACCAGCAGTGGAGGAGTGTTCCTCTTTCTCCACATCCTCGCCAACACCTGATGTCTTCTGAGTTTTTAATCCTAGCCATTCTGACAGGTGTGAGGTGAAATCTCAGGGTTGTTTTGATTTGCATTTCTCTAATGACTAATGATGTTGAACATTTTTAAAGGTGTTTCTCAGCCATCCGAATTTCTTCAGGTGAAAAGTCTTTGTTTAGCTCTGTACCCCATTTTTTGATAGGGTTATTTGGTTTTCTGGGATCTAACTTCTTGAGTTCTTTGTATACATAGGATATTAGCCCTCTATCAGATATGGGATTGATGAAGATCTTTTCCCAATTTGCTGGTTGCCGATTTGTCCTTTTGACAGTGTGTTTTGCCTTACAGAAACTTTGTAACTTTATGAGGTCCCATTTGTCTATTCTTGATCTTAGAGCATAAGCAATTGGTGTTCTGTTCACAAATTTTTCCCCTGAACCAATGTCCTCAAAGGTCTTCCCCAGTTTCTTTTCTATTAGTTTAGTGTGTCTGGTTTTATGTGGAGGTCCTTGATCCACTTGGAGTTGAGCTTAGTGCAAGGAGATAAGAGTGGATCAATTTTCATTCTTCTGCATGTTGACCTCCAGTTGAGCCAGCACCATTTGTTGAAAAGGCTATCTTTTTTCCACTGGATGTTTTCAGCTCCTTTGTCGAATATCAATTGGCCATATATGTGTGGGTTCAATTCTGGGTCCTCAATCCTATTCCATTGATCTACTTCCCTGTCACTGTACCAATACCATGCAGTTTTTAACACTACTGCTCTGTAATATTGCTTGAGGTCCTGGATATTGATTCCCCCAGAAGTTCTTTTACTGTTGATGATAATTTTAGCTATCCTGGGTTTTTTGTTATTCCAGATGAATTTGAGAATTGTTCTTTCTAACTCTATAAAGAACTGAGTTGGGATTTGGATGGGGATTGCATTCAATCTGTATATTGCTTTTGGCAAGATTGCCATTTTAACTATATTAATCCTGCCAACCCACGAGCATGGAAGATTTTTCCATTTTCTGAGGTCTTCTTCAATTTCCTTCTTCAGAGACATGAAGTTTTTGTCATATAAATCTTTCACTTGTTTGGTTAGAGTCACACCAAGATACTTTATGTTGTTTGTGGCTATTGTGAAGGGTGTCATTTCCCTAATTTCTTTCTTGGCCTGCTTATCCTTTGCATATAGGAAGGCTACTGATTTGCTTGAGTTGACTTTATAACCAGCCACTTTGCTGAAGTTGTTTATCAGCTGTAGGAGTTCTCTGGTGGAGTTTTTTGGGTCACTTAAGTATACTATCATATTATCTGCGAATAGTGATAGTTTGGCTTCTTCCTTTCCAATTTGTATCACTTTGACTTTCTTAAGTTGTCGAATTGCTCTAGCTAGTACCTCAAGTACTATATTGAAGAGATATGGTGAGAGGGGGCAGCCTTGTCTAGTACCTGATTTCAGTGGGATTGCTTCAAGTTTCTCTCCATTTATTTTGATGTTGGCTATTGGTCTGCTGTAAATTGCTTTTACTATGTTTAGATATGGGCCTTGAATTCCTGTTCTTTCTAAGACTTTAAGCATGAAAGGATGCTGAACTTTGTCAAATGCTTTTTCAGCATCCAATGAGATGACCATGTGATTTTTGTTCTTTGAGTTTGTTTATGTAGTGGATTACATTGATGGATTTCCGTATATTGAACCATCCCTGCATCCCTGGGATGAAGCCTACTTGATCATGGTGGATGTGTTTTGATGTGTTCTTGGATTCGGTTGGCATGTATTTTATTTAGTATTTTTGCATCAATATTCATAAGGGAGATTGGCCTGTAGTTCTCTTTCTTAGTTGGATCTTTCTGTGGTTTTGGTATCAGGGTAATTGTGGCTTCATAGAATGAGTTGGGTAGTGTTCCTTCTGTTTCTATTTTGTGGAATAGTTTGAAGAGTATTGGTATTAGGACTTCCTTGAAGGTCTGATAGAATTCTGCACTAAAATCATCTGGTCCTGTGCTCTTTTTGGTTGGAAGACTTTCTATGATGCCTTCTATTTCTTTGGGGGTTATGGATCTGTTTAGATGGGTCTATTTGATCCTGATTTAATTTTGGTATTTGGTTTCTGTCTAGGAAATTGTCCATTTCCTCCAGGTTCTCCAGTTGTGTTGAGTATAGGTTTTTGTAGTAGGATCTGATGATTTTTTGAATTTCCTCAGTTTCTGTTGTTATATCCCCCTTTTCATTTCTAATTTTGTTAATTTGATTACTATCTCTGTGCCCTTTGGCTAGTCTGGCTAGGGTTTATCTATCTTGTTGATTCTCTCAAAGAACCAGCTCCTGGTTTTGTTGATTCTTTGTATGGTGCCTTTGTTTCAACTTGATTGATTTCAGCCCTGAGTTTGATGATTTCCTGTCTTCTACTCCTCCTGGGTAAAATAGCTTCTTTTTGTTCTAGGGCTTTCAGGTGCGCCATTAAGTTGCTAGTGTATGATCTCTCCTGTTTCTTTTTGGAGACACTCAGGGCTATGAGTTTTCCTCTTAGCACTGCTTTCATTGTGTCCCATAAATTTGGGTATGTTGTACCTTCATTTTCATTAAATTCTAAAAAGTCTTTGATTTCTTTCTGTATTTCTTCCTTGACTAAGGTATTATTGAGTAGAATATTGGTCAGCCTCCACGTGTATGAGGATTTTCTGTTGTTTTTGTTGCTATTGAAGAACACTCTTTCTCCATGGTGATCTGATAGGAGGTATGGGATTAGTTCGATCTTTTTATATTTGTTGAGGTCTGTCTTGTGATCAATTATATGGTCGATTTTGGAGAAGGTACCATGAGGCGCTGAGAAAAAGGTATAGTCTTTTGCTTTAGGATGAAATGTTATATATATATATATGTTAAATCCAATTGGTCCAAAGTTTCAATTAGTTTCCCTGTGTCTCTGTTTAGTTTCTGTTTTCCTGATCGGTCCATTGAAGATAGTGGAGTGTTGAGGTCCCCCACAATTATTGTGTTAGGTGCAATGTATGCTTTGAGCTTTAGTGAAGTTTCTTTTACAAATGAGGGTGCCCTTGCATTTGGAGCGTAGATGTTTAGAAATGTGAGTTCTTCTTGGTGAATTCTTCCTTTTACTAGCAAGAAGTGTCCTTCTGTGTCTCTTTTGATGACTTTGGGTTGAAAGTCAATTTTATCTGATATTAGAATGGCTATTCCAGCTAGCTTCCTGCGACCATTTGCTTGCAAGATTGTCCTCCAACCTTTTACTCTAAGGTAGTGTTTGTCTTTAGCTCTGAGGTGTATTTCCTGTATGCAGCAAAATGTAGGGTTCTGTTTCTGTATCCAGTCTGTTAGTCTATGTCTTTTTATTGGGGAATTGAGTCCATTGATGTTAAGGGATATTAAGAAATAGTGATTATTTGTTCCTGTCATTTTTGATGCTATTTTTTTTTGAGTAGTTATCTTCCTTTGAGTTTAATGGAAGCAGGTTACTATCTTGCTTTTTCTTGGGTGCAGTTTCCATCCTTGTCTTGGAGATTTCCTCCTATTTTCCTTTGTAGAGCTGGGTTAGTGGAAAGATATTGTGTAAATTTGGTCCTGTCATGGAATATTTTGATTTCTCCATCTATGTTGATTGAAAGTTTTGCTGGGTATAGTAATCTTGGCTGGCATTTGTGTTCTCTTAGGGTCTGCATGAGATCTGCCCAGGATCTTCTAGCTTTCATGGTTTCTGGAGAGAAGTCTGGTGTGATTCTGATAGGTCTTCCTTTATATGTTACTTGGCCTTTTTCTCTTACTGCCTCTAATATTCTTTCTTTGTTTAGTACATTTGGGGTTATGATTATTAGGTGATGGGAGGTATTTCTGTTCTGGTCCAGTCTGTTTGGAGTTCTATAGGCTTCTTGTATATTCATGGGCATCTCTCTCTTTAAGTTAGGGAAGTTTTCCTCCATAATTTTGTTAAAGATATTTGCTGGCCCTTTAAGTTGTAGATCTTCACTCTCATCAATCTCTATAATCCTTAGGTTTGGTCTTCTCATTGTGTCTTGGATTTCCTGGATGTTTTGGGTTACAAGCCTTTTGGATTTTGTGTTTTCTTTGACTGTGGAGTCAATGGGTACTATGTTATCTTCAGTATCTGAGATTCTTATTTCTATCTCTTGTATTCTGTTGTTGATGTTTGCATCTACGACCCCTGATTTCTTCCCAAGGTTTTCTATCTCCAAAGTTGCCTCCTTTTGTGATTTCTTAGTTGTTTCTACCTCTGTGTTCAGATCTTGGATGGTTTTGCTCAGTTCCTTCATTTGTTTGTTTGTGTTTTCTTATAATTCTTTAAGAGATTTTTGTGTTTCCTCTTTCGTGACTTCTGCCTGTTGTTTCAAGTTCTCCTGCATTTCTTTAACCGATTTTCTTATTTCTTCTTTATTGGTTTCTCTCTATTTTCCTATATTCTCCTGGAGGTCTTTAAGTGATTTTTGTGTTTGCATTGTAAGAGCTTCTACCCAACTGATGTTCCCCTGCATTTCTTGAAGAGTGTGATGGTTTGTATATGATTGGCCCAGGAAGTGACCTCATTAGGAGGTGTGGCCTTGTTGGAGTAGGTGTGTCACTGTGGGTGTGGGCTTAAGACCCTCCCCCTGGCTGCCTGGAAGTAAGTCTTCCACTAGCAGCCTTCAGTTGAAGAGAGAGAACTCTCAGGTCCTCCTGCACCATACCTGCCTGGATGCTGCCATTTTTCTGCCTTGATGACAATGGACTGAACCTCTGTGCCTGTAAGCCAACCCCAATTAAATGTTGTCTTTTATAAAACTTGCATTGGTCATGGTGTCTGTTCGCAGCAGTAAAACCCTAACTAAGACAGAAGTTGGTACCAGGGACTGGGGTATTGCTGTGATAGGCCTGACCATGCTTTTGTTTGGAAGAATGTGGATTTTGGGACTTTGGATTTGGAAAGCCATGGAATTCTTTAAGTGGGGCTTAGTGGGCCAGACTAGTAGGAATATGGAAGACAGTGGTGCTGAGGGTCATTTGAACTGTGTAGGCCTGACGGCCCAAGAGGTTTCAGTGGAGAAGAACTTTAATATGTGGCTGAGAGACTGTTTTTGTGATGTTTTGGTAAAGAACATGGCTGCTTTTTGCCATTGTCTGCAGAGACTGCCTAGGACTAAGGTAAAGAGATTTATATTAATTGCATCTGCAAAGGAAGTCTCAAAAAAGCCCAACAAAGACTTTGTTCTCTGGTTAAGTCTGATAAAGACAATTTTGAACCAACATAGCAAGCTGAAAAAGGAAAAGTACAAAATATATAGTTTGAGTATTAAAGGGACTCCAGGAAGTGAAATGGAGCTGAATTCAAGGATATTAAACTGAATTAAAGGAGTGGTGACCTTCGGGGCAAGATTCACCCAGTTAATTTTAGGTCCAGGCTTGGTAGTACAAGCCTTTAATTCCAGGAGGCAAAGATAAGCAAATCTCTGAGTTCAAGGCCAGCCTAGAATGGAGCAAATTCTAGGTGAAGAAAAACTTTAATCCAGGCTTGGTGGACCACACCTTTAATCCCAGTGCTTAGGAGACAGGCATGCAGATCTCTTGAGTTCAAGGTCAGTCTAAGGAGCAAGATTCAGGACAGCCAACTTAGGCAGTGAAGGAGCTGGGAAAAAGGAAGCTAGAGATAATGTAATAGAACAAGGTGGCCAATGTTCCAGCTCCTGCAAGCAGCAGAACTCAGCAGCTTCAGCCATGTGTCTCTGGCTTTATATTCAAGAGGAGAAGGAGACTACTGGGACAATTGATGCTGGTTAGTTGGAGCTAAGAAATTAGTGGTGATTAAGAAAAGACCAGCATCACTGAGGTGAAATATGGGAAGTGTTTTCTGAGAGCACAAAGAAGCTGTATTCCAGAGATAGCCAAGTGTTCCTCATGCTGCAGTTGTACTTGGTAACATGTAAGAATCATCCAGATGGTACTGGTTTTGAAGGCATGAAGGCATCATGAAGAACAGCTGAGGTTTGGTACTGTGAGAGGCGATGAAAGACCATTGGTGAGAGTGTACCCTCAGTTGTAATTGACAGCCCAGGACTGAAGGGGTCATGAAAAGGAGTTGAAGCTTGGTACTATGAAGAGAGCCTATGAAAGGCTTTGGTGAATTATAGTTGCAGTGGAAGACCCTAGCATATTGGAGATGCCAGTACCATGGGATGACCACCAAGAACAGCAGTGGCAGTGGAGTGGATCAATCTGAAGTTAGAGTACTACAAAGGGCAGAGCTGGAGAAGTGACACCAGCTCTTTGGAGATGCAGAGAAGATCAGGTGTGGATCTCAGACATTGGAACAAAAAGCTGTGAAGCTGAAATTGGCTTGGGGTACCCAAGATGTTAAAGATACCAGAGCCACAGGATGCCCACTAAGGAAAGCTGCTAACAGGGAGTGGAACAAGCCCAGGAGAAAGAACTTTGTTGAAGTCAACAAAGATGAAAAAGGATTTGGATATCTGAAGACTGTTCTGCCATCGGACATGGAGATGCAGAGTTTTGACTTTGCCCAGCTGGTTTCCTGTCTTGCTTGGAGGATTACATTTAAGTGATTGGATGAATCTCAAAAGAGACCTTGAACTTTGGACTTTTAACACTGTTGAGACTGCTATAGACTACAATGACTTTTGAAGTTGGACTAAATGTATTTTGCATTATGCTATGTTTAAGTATGGCCCCCATAGACTCATGTTTAAACAAGCCTATGGGGGCCAGGGAGTGGAATGTTATGGTTTGTATATGCTTTTCCCAGGGAGTGGCACTATTAGGAGGTGTGGCCTTGTTGGAGTAGGGGTGTCACTGTGGGTGTGGGCTTAAGACCTTCACCCTAGTTGCCTGAAAGTCAGTTTTTTACTAGCAGCCTTCAGATGAAGATGTATTACTCTCAGCTCCTCCTGTACCATGCCTGCCTGGATGCTGCCATGTTTCTGCCTTGATGACAATGGACTGAACCTCTGAGCCTGTAAGCCAACCCCAATTAAACATTGTCTTTTATAAAACTTGCATTGGTCATGGTGTCTGTTCACAGCAGTAAAACCCTAACTAATACAAAGAGATTTGTTTATGTCTTTTTTTGTGTTCCTCTAGCAGCATCATGACCAGTGCTTTTATATCCAACTCTTGTTTTTCTGGTGTGCTGGGGTATACAGGACTTGCTGTGGTTGGCAAATCCTGCCAACCACATCCTGCCATATTGCCTTGATTTTTGTTTGTAACATTCCTACATTTGCCTTTTGCCATCTGTTTATCTCTGGAGTTAGTTGGTCTTGTTCTTAGTGGTTGGTGTTTGAGGCTCCTGTGAGCCTGGTGTTTGGAGCTGCTGTCCTAGAGGGCGTCCGAGCTCCCGGGGTGGAGACCGGGAAGTTTCAGTTACTTGGCTCTCATTTACCTCCTCATCTCTGCTGTGCTGGATCTAAGTCTTCCCAAGGCTCACTGCTGGACCTGCAATTGGCCTCTCACGGTCTCCTCCTGGCCTGCCTAGTTGCTAGCTCTTAAGAATCAGATTTTTTTTCCTCCACCAATCTGGGCTAGTCTGTTAGATCTTTATGGTGTTCTGGGTTCCTCTGTTGGTTCTCTATGGTGACCTGTTCAAGCCACCAGCTCCAAAATGGTGGCAGATCTCAAGGCTCTGTCTAACCACTGGGTTCCCTACAGTACTGGAGGTTCCCTGGTTGGGCTGCTAAAACCTAGATGGTAGTACTCTCAGTCCACAGGGCTCTGTCATGTTAGCTGTCTGTGGGGTCCTGAGGCACGATGTTAGCGTCTGGCTTTACTCCAGGCACCGACCCACTAGCAGGTTGGTGCCCCCTTGGGTTGGCACAGAGACCGCTTGCCAAGATGATCTGGTTCTGTGTGCACTGCCAAGCTGTTGGTGCACAGACCTATCTCCAACCTCCTTTGGCTCTGGGCATGAGCAAGAGCCTGACCAGGTGTTCTTTGCCAGGCTAAGTCTCTGTCCAAGCACCTGAACCCAGCCGCCAGCAGGCAGTCCACAGTGACCCGAGGGAAGATGGCGGCCGGCTGCAAGCCTGCTAGCCGGTCCTCAGGGATCAGGGATAGCCTCTGAGCTGCAGGTGCACAGAGTTCCTGCCAACCTTCCCTGGCTCTGGGACCCAGCAAGGGCCCGACCGGGTATTTGTTGCTAGGCCAAGTCTCTGTCCACGCACCTGAACCCAGCCACCAGCAGGCAGTCTGCAGCAACCCGACCCGAGGAAAGATGGTGGCCAGCTGCAAGCCTGCTAGCCGGTCCTCAGGGAACAGGGACTAATGCTGCTATTTTTAATCTTAAAAAAAAATAATACCTGGGCTTTTGTGGCATATTTTGAGAGTATACATAGAAAAAAAGGCATCTCCAATTTCAAGAGTTGAAGTCACATACAATGCTATTGAACTTAACAATGATTAAGATACATAGTTATCTCAGAGACCACTAATGTGACAATTCCACAATTAAAGACATAAAATAGCTCAAAATATTTATTCTTACTTAGCATATTTTAAAATATTTTGTCACTTGGTCTTATGAGAATACATATAAAATATGCAAATTTTAGAGCAAAATCTTAAATTTTTGCTTAGTTACATCATTTGATAGTTGAATGATTTTTGCAGAATTAAATTCACCATCTTATGAATTACAGTTGTTTTAAAATAGTAATGTTAGTATGTTTCTCTTCTATGATTTGTTATAAGGTTAAAGGTAATGTGCAAGGGAACATAAAGGCTCTGGTGTAGAATATATATTTAATGAATATTCAATGTGCTTTTTACTAAATAGGTAGGTAAATGTTGTGATAAGATATTTAATAGTGCTATTAGTTCTTATTATGACCCAGGCAACCCCCACAATAAGTGATACAGAGCATTATGGATTTATTTAATCAGGATAAGTACAATTACTGGGCAATTAACTCTAAACTAATTTTCTACACTAGACTGGATATATCTCAGCTGCTCTCTCCAAGTTACTTGCTGTTTGAATATTGCTCACGTTGCTTTGCTTAATCAGTGAGTCCTCAGGGTGCACTATTCTCAGCCAAGTGCTCCTTCTGGTGTATTCCAGTCTAGTGGCAGCCTCCTGCTCTCTCTCTCTCTCTCTCTCTCTCTCTCTCTCTCTCTCTCTCTCTCTCTCCCAGCTGGGTAACCAAAGCCCCACCTACCTCTATTCTCACCAGTAATTGGTTGTTAACCACTTTTATTTAACCAGTCAGAGAAGACTGATGAGCAAAGTTTATATAGTATCATTTGGTGTTCATGAAAACATGCTCGTTTAGACAGCAAGCAGATCTGGAATAAGGGGCATTATTTAGCTTTTGAATGCATAGCAGCACCAGACCAAATGCTAGTAGGTAAAATTGCTTTTACTCTGGGTGAAAGAAAGAAGAAGAAGAAGAGGTTTACAGGGCTAGACTAAAGAAATAAATAAGTTTCATAATTTTGTGGTTACCTAAATCAGAGAAATGTCAATAATCATACTTTACCAGCTGTGACAATCATATTCAGCTTGACTGCCAAAAATCACACTCTCCAGGGCTTTTCCACTCTCCAGGGCGTGAGCTAGGAAAGTCTTGCTTCTTTTTTCTTTCCTTTTCCTTCCTTCCTTCCTTCCTTCCTTCCTTCCTTCCTTCCTTCTTTCTTTCTTTCTTTCTTTCTTTCTTTCTTTCTTTTTGGTTTTTTGAGACAAAATAAACAGGGCTAAATGGAGTCAGACTATGCAAAGAGGAAGGCAGATGAGCCACCAACCAAGAGGGGTAACCTGAGCTAAGAGCCTGGCTAAGAGATAAAAGGGCCAAAAGGGCAAAGATGAACAAAAACACAAACTACGAAGGAAGGAGGGCATGACTACTCTAGAAGTATGGTGGTTTATTAAAGATGTGTGTGGGGGGATATAAGAAGAAGAAAAGATGCCTGGAGGATTCCAGATTGGACTTGGCCATCAGACTGAGCCTGGCCATGAGAGACAACAGTATGCCAGCTTGGAGTGCCCTGTAACAGGTAGGGGATGAAGAATGCTGAGAGTCTGCTTAGGTATGTTCATAGGCATCTCAGCTATCTGTCCTGGGTTTAAAACCTAACCCCATGTGTCTGGGAAGAATCTCCAAGAAAGTTGCCTCCATTTCAATACCACTATTAAAGGATCCAAGGAAACGGTATAACTCATTGGCCATGGAAAATGATTTCTACTCAGAAGTATCACACCCTGTGTGTATTGAATGTACCTAACAAGTTACATGACCTGATTTCAAAACCATAGGATTGTAAACCCTTTCTGATGCTAAAAGAAACAAGAATCCTCACTGTTGGTGAGTATTAATAGTTACACTCAGATAACTACCCACTGGACCATTCAGAAGGCTGAAACTGAGGATTATGGAGGGTAGGCACAGAAACTCACTCATGTAATCTTCAGATACAGAAGCAGGACTGGTTCTTATATGCCACACGCATATACTTACAAGCAGTAACAATTCCCCCTTTTCTCCAGGAGGTGACTCCTTAATAATTAAATAAATTCTGACATTGTTTTTTTCTGGCTAATAAATAGTAAAAGACATTTGATGCATGTTTCTAGAAAATGTTAAAGTCTTTAAAGTATGGCAGACTCCCAGCATACTTTGATCCCTATCTGTCACAGGGTCTTCCTAACTGGCATTCCTTTTCTCCCCTTCATCCTTCCTGAGCCATCTATAATATCATGACATAACGTTAGGAAGTGCAGCATGCCCTTTATGGCCATGAATAAGTGACATCTTCAATAACCTGTGAACAAGACAGAACAAAAGGCTGTTAACCATCTGGGACTTTGATGTTATTAAGTTATTCCTTTTCTATACAGACCAATTTGTGACAACAGAGAAATTACCGAGTCTCTTTTTAGCTGTTTCATCTCATAATTGGTAATGCATCTATAAAATAATTGTGAGCAGTATCACAGGGCTTTTGAAAGGACACATAGCAACATATTCCTTTCTCAGTCGTGTCTCAAATAATTTTAAAAACCATGCCTCTTTTCTTCAGAGTGATGATAATTCCTTGTCCCCAAAGCTAAACAATTTCATAAAAATAAATGGTTCAGAGAAAAGAAAAGCCCACTTTAGAGGATATGTAAATACCGAGAAGAAATTCTATCATCCAGGGAAGTTGTTGACTGATTAGCAAGTCGTCACATCACTGGGTGAAGAAAGGGATGAGTCTTTTCATGCGGATCCCCAAGGCCTGATTCTCCTGGCAACAATAACTGCTGGTTCTCCTCCCTCAAACATTAGCTTTAAACTGCAGAAGGTCGATACTCCCAGTGGGTAACTATTGACATGCAGCCAGAGTGGTGTGTGAAGTAAGCGATGTGCTTTTAATCATTTTGGAATTTACTTTTAAAGCTAAAGCCTCAATTACGGAATTAAAGGTAACTGAAGCATGGCTTAAGTCATCTTTCCTGATGCTAGTCTCACGTAAGCAGTGCCATTCTCATGCCAAGGTCTTTAGGAACCCATGCAGAGAAATCCTGATCAATTGACATGTTGATTGATCACTTACTTGACAGAATACTGAGTCATTTAAACAACATCAAAGCAACAAGGTGGTCACAAATAGCCCATGGAGGAATGGAAACATAGAAGGAAAGGCAGAGAAAGGAGATGGCAATAGTTTGCAGAGGGAGCAAACACATGTAGGCAGGGTATATCTGGGAGAATCCAGAAAGGTTTGCCCAGGAAGTAGCCTTGAGATGAATTTTCTGAAGATATTACCAGCAGAGAAATTTTAGTGTTATGATACTATGAAAAACAGTGTTTGTTTCTGAACCATCATGGGTTTGCCTATTATTGCCTTTCCTCTTTAAGAAATGGGTTAACCATTTTGAAAGATTTCTTAGTACAACTTAGTACAATGATTCTCACCTTAATAGTTTTGCTAGCAAACATAAAGTTTATGATCATTGTTTGCTTCAAGATTTTTTTTGCAAAGTTGGTATTTCAGACTGTTCATTTTTTTAAAGTTAAAAGATGGTACAACTGCTCTGGAAATCAGTCTGGAAGTTCCTCAGAAAATTGGGCATGACACTTCCAGAGGACCCTGTCATACTACTCCTGGGCATATACCCAGAGTATTCCCCTGCATACATAAAGACACATGCTCCACTATGTTCATAGCAGCCTTATTTATAATAGCCAGAAGTTGGAAGGAGCCCAGATGTCCCTCCAAGGAGGAATGGATACAGAAAATTTGGTATATTTATACAGTAGAATACTACTCAGCAATTAAAAATAATGAATTCATGCAATTTGTAGGCAAATGGTTGGATCTGGAAAATATCATCCTAAGTGAGCTAACCCAACCACAAAAGAATACACATGAAATGCAATCACTGATAAGTGGATATTAATGAGCCCAGAAGCTCTGAGTACTCAAGGCACAATTAGCAAATGAAAAGATTCCCAAGAAGAAGGAAGGAGAAGATCCTGGTCCTGAAAAGACTGGATACAGTTTTTTTAGGAGAGTACCAGAACAGAAAAATAGGTGGGGGAGGGGGGAGAGGACTTATGGGACATAGGTTGAAGGGGAAACTAGGAAAGGGGAAAGCCTTCAGAATGTAAACAAATAATATAGAAAATTTTAAAAAATGTAAATTAAAAAAACATACATAAAAGCCAAAGCAAAACAAAATGAAGAAATGCAAAGTATACTTCTGTCAATGTATAATGAAAACCAGCTGAAATATCCAGCTTCGTGGACTGAATAACCCCTGCGTTCTTGGGCTTTCTTTTAGGTGATGGGCATTCTTGGACTAGCTGGGCCACAACTTGTAAAGTTCTCTCTCTCTCTCTCTCTCTCTCTCTCTCTCTCTCTATATATATATATATATATATATATATATATATATATATATTTAGTTTCCATAGAACTTTAAATATTATTAAAAACAAAAGAATTCTGTTTCCCCAGGGTGTGGTTGGTATATATATTGCTACTCTATTGAAAAATAACTGATTAACCCCTCCTATAAATTATCTACAGCAAATAGCTTCTTGGTTATGGATGGGATTTTGTATCTACTTCCCCTCTCTGTTCTGGGATTTTTGTCTGGTTAGAACTTATACAAGTCCCATGGATGCTATCACAGTCTATGTGAGTATACATGTGCCTCAGCCCTGATGTGTCTGGAAAATAATTCTTCCTTGTGTCCAAGGGTGTACCTCACCTCTGGATCTTAAAATCTTCATTCTTCCTCCTCCATGATGATCCCTGAGCCTTGAGAGGAAAGATGCAATACAGCCCCTAAATTTATGGCTGAGTGTGGTCTAGTTGTGGCTCTCTCTCTCTCTCTCTCTCTCTCTCTCTCTCTCTCTCTCTGTTAATTACTACCTACTGCAATACAAAGCTTCTTTGATGATAGATCAGTGATGCACTGATTTATAACTATTATAAATTGTTTATAATTTATATTATTTATATATTTTATTAATTTATATAATTTATAAATTATATTAGTTATAAATAACTAATTTATAAAAACAAGTTTTTGTTGTTCATTTCATAGAGTCTAGTTTCAAGTTCTTAGCCTCATTAAGAGTGTCATTTATGAGTTTTAGCTCCTGGGGCAGGCCCCAAATGTATGTAAATAGTGGTTGGTTACTCTCATTATGTCTGTGCCATGATTGCAAAGGGAGGCAATTATGACCTGCAGGCAGGTCATGATTGTAGCTCATGGGTTTGTAGGTGGGTCAGACTGATGATTACTTACCTTTCTCTTCCAGTAGAATGCCGAGAATTTTTCAGAACTATTAATGCTAGTCAATAGGACTGAAGCTTCTATTTGAGATCAGCCCGACTTTGCCCCAGGCTCAATGACATAAGTATGTGGTCTCTTCAGGACCTGATAGCATTAGTAACAGGTTGTAGAGGACAACAGATAGCACTGTCAATAACCTGCAGTGTTTATAGTTCTATGGAAACTAAAAACTAAAATAGATATAATCTAATCCTAGTACTAGACTTTTCCTTGGCTGCATATGGTATCTAGTTAGTGTATTCTTTCCCATTTCATGGGATCTCCTTTTATGTTCTTTTCATATATGTAGATAATTTAGTGAGATTTTACAGAGGTTGTTTTCCAAATGTGTTGGCTATCCCTCTCCACATTCCTTTATCTATCCAGCCCTTCTTTCCTCTCTAATTTTCCAATTGTAATTTTCCCTTTGTCTCCTTTTAAGACTATATGTCATGTCTCTGTTCTTGATTCCCTTCCATCCACCAAACTATATGATAAGTAACCTCTTTGAGTTGAGAAGGACTCCTAGTCTATAGTCATGAAGGAAATGGAAACATATGTCCAACAGCATCTTGAAATAGCATTCTTTAGCAGTCTGATGACCTTAGAAGTGTCCACAGGACCAGCATAAAGTAACAGGATTCCAGTGATGCCTTGGTATCAACTCTGTAGCTCTAAGAAAAAACAAAGAAACAAACAATAAATGAATATTGTGGTTCAAAGAACAAAAATGAGCTCACCTTTGATGAGTCTTTATTTTGACTTACAAATCCTGAAATAACATTCCTATTTAGATTTACACATCTAAACACATGATTATTCATAATAATGATTAGTAATAAATAAGACATGATTATTTTAAGAAATCTGTTTTGACTTTTAAGTACCCTGAAAAAAAAAACTCATGAATTCAGGTATCTTCCCTCCACAGCAAGCAAAAGAACACTCACAGAATACCAGCCAGTCAAAAAGTTGGACTTATCTCCAGGAAAATTCAGAAAGAACGAGTTTACTGCAATCACAATGCTGCATCAGTTCCCCCTGTAACTGAGCACAGTGGTCTGTGGGTACAGCTGCAGTTCCCTGGGATCGAATTCCAGGGTCAGTTCTTCAGGAACAGGAAGCAGAAAGCAAAGGAAGCAGAAAACCAAATTAGTCAGATTAATCAGGATAAAAACTCACATTGAGTTTTCTGTCTGTCCTCCATAGCTGTGGGTGACAAGGACGCAATGGGTGAATGCAGATAAATCCTCACATTCATGATAGTTTTGTGACAGGTGTTTCCCAGCCCGGGGACACCAAAGCACTGCAGAAAGCAGGGGTAATTTTGAGAACTAAAAATAATAATTGCATGGCTCTTTTCCACTGTCTAGATGACTAGATTACAAAACTCCAGCTGGTCCTTTCTTTCTAGCACTCATCCACACTTACAACATTCTGTACTCTGTCCAGATCACTGAGGTCCTGAGACTGAGACTTTATTTTGATGCTTCTGTCAAATGAGTGATATCTTGTACACACTGTCCTACACAATGCTGTTTCTTTTTTTTTTTTTACTCCTCTTTCTCTTACATCCTTTTCTGTTCTGCCCTATCATGATCTTTTCCTTCCTGTCCACACAGTTATTGGTCATCTCCACAGATAATATTGTCATCACATTTTATAGATACAGATTGTGATTAGATAATGTTTACAGCTGTCCCAAGACCCGAATCTAGGAAGAGAAAATTGAACTGCTGAAATCTGTCTTCAGAGTATATTGTTTGCCTTATAGTGAGGTCCCTCTTTCGGAGGCTTTCCTTAATCCTTTATAAAGTGTTACCCAAAAATTGTTTGGCTTTGAGGAGATGAGTTTAAATATCAAGCTGAGGAAAGTAATACAACTTTGAGTTTCATGAGACAGCCGATCTTGTAAGCTCAGGTATGGAATGATGGCTTCTTAATGTAAACTCTTATCTGTGTCAGTGTGGGGTCTAGATACTTCCCTTTTCCAAGCTTCCATAGCCACTGGGGCCCACTCCAAGTTCCTTCCTACCCCCACCCCCATTCTTAACTTGAGCTCTGCCTTTCAAGCCCTTACCCCATTACTGAACTCTCAGTATTTTCTATTATATGGCCTGCCTTGAGATATTGCCAATAGCAGCACTCTCAGCATCTTATCATGAAGACTGTGCCCTCTCACATCTTCCCCATCTAATCCAACACTTGAATCTTGAAACACATATGTTTCAAGGACATATGGCCAAGTCTTACTTTCCAGGCTCCCCGCCTGGTAAGAATACAAGGCAAACAGTATGGAACCTGCTGAATGTTCTCATCCCATCTCCCTGCATTCTAGTTTTAATTCAACCTAACCAGTTTTCCAAGGCAAACATCCTGTTTCAGATGTATTCTCATCTAACTGCTCAAACATTAATTATGTCCCTGGGATTGTGCTCATTGAGGATCCCCCAAATCAACTGCCTAAATTCACAGACTTCTTACTCAGAAGCAGCATTTGATGTTCTGTAGTCCTCCTACACACTCCAGTTGGAGTCTGGCTTCACGTGGTCCAGTTTCAGCATTGCCTTTCTAACACAGTCTGAGACTTCAAAACACACCATATGTTAAAAAAAGTAGCAAGTTCATGTAGTAAAAGTTTAGAAGGTAGCAAAATGGCTTTGTAGTGAGCAGCTGTTTTCCCTTACATTTGGTTGAAGTTGCCATGCAACCTCTCCCTGCTCTTGCTACCTAATGCTACTTAAACCTGTTCTGGGCAGATAGAAGAGACACATGGTCATACACACACACACACACACACACACACACACACACACATATATATATACATATATATATATATATATATATATATATATATATATATACACTGCATATGCCTTTTTATTTATTTAAAAAAATCAAACACTGTTGATGATGTGGACATATCACTGTATATGTATGTTTTCCCATTGTGCTGGTTGTTTGTTTGTTTGTTTTTTTAACTCAACACAAACTAGGCTTATCTGGGAAGAATCTTAGCCTAAGAAGTACCTCAAAAGATGGGCTTGTGGCATGTCTTTGGGCAAATTTGCTTGATCAAGGGTTGATGTGAGCAGACCCAGCCCACTGTGGGCAGTGCCTTGCATTGTCTATGAAAGCAGGTGAGCTATCCATGGGGAACAATTTGAGTTCTTATGTAAGTTGTTTCTTTGTGGCTCTCTAAAGGTTTCCTTAGAAACCTTGTCTTCAGCCATCTTCTCCATCCCTGTCATGTCACAGGGTATGACCCCTCTCAATCCTCTTGAAGTCTACAATGGTCTGTCAGTGTTCTTACAGGCTAGTTCTGTGTCTGGGCCTTTTGCTGCATCCTACAGCTGAGTGTTCAACCTCAAGGGTCTTCTGGGCATGGGCAAACTCCATAATTCCTTTAAACCTTTTGGTACTAGCACCTAGAAGAAAACATTGTCTAGTTTCCAAGTGAGCCTGTGATGCTCGTACTGAAGAGTCAAAGCAACGCCCACATAAACCTAAAGTCAGGCTCTGGCTTTGGAGTAATTTTAGGTCCTTTATTAGTATAATAAGAGTGTGTTTGAGTATGTGTGTATGCGTGTGTCCATCATCTATATCCCTAGAGGCCCTTCCCAGCAAGTATGCTACCCATTTACATTTGAGTTTAGTACTGTTAATAAGGGACTCCCTAAAGTTGCCCTCTGACGCCCCAAACTCACATGATATGCATAGGTATAAACACAAACACACTCACTCAAACAACCAGATAAATGTAATAGAAAATAGAAACATATTCATACAAAGATAATGAGTGATATGCTATATAACTTCAAATAAAAAGGGTGAACAAATTAAAATTTACTTCTATCTAGTCTTTGTAGGAAGCATTCTTTTATTCTGTGTTCATTTTAATGAACAATTACAATTTTGCTACTTTTAATAGGAAGTACATTCATTCCCAAGACAATGTTTCTTAAACTATATGTGCAAAAAAGCAAGCCATATTTACCAACATTTTGTAAAATAACATTATCAGCTATTAGAATCATAAAAGGTTTCCATAAACATATAAAAGCAATACAATAATCAAAATGGACAAAGACATACAGATTATGCTCATAATTTTAACAATCATAAGAAGCAAAGATTAAACTACTTTTAAAGTATTATATAAGTTTTTTATTGAAGCATGTCCACAAATGTTTATATTCTTCTCCAAAAGACAGATACATTTTCAGAGATCTGTCCTGGTCCACAAATCGCAGAGAAGATTTTCCATGAATGGAAAACCTGTTCATGTGTCCATGTGTTTCAGACTTTTCATAAATTCTTTTGGTTCTGATTTAAGTTGTTTCCTTATTGATCTTAGAAATCAAAAGGCAATTGTAGTGGAAAGGTTTTTGATGAGACCTATTTATTATTCTAGACCAGAGCTGTAAATTCATCTTTCCACTGTGTACTTCCTGCTGCCAAGTAGAGTTCTAACACTGATGACTTTGTCATCTCTATCACGCGTTCTCCAAACCCAGCACCACTGTGTCAGATTTCCAAAGGATGCCTGATCTCAGGGTGATTTTTTATTGATTTCCATGATTTTATCCAAAGATGCCTGACTTCTCCACCCTCCGTTATCTTCCATATTATCTCTATCCCTCCAGTATTTTAGTTAGATTTCTGCTCACATTTTATAAGGAAAAAAAAATGGCTTAGACATTCAGAGTCCAGGCAGGTCGAAACCTAGAAAATATTCTTGATCTGGAGCTAACTCAGATAGTTTTAAATTTATTTTATACAAGAAAATATTTTGCCTGGTGTTTTAGAAGATAGATGTATAACGAACTATAACAAAATCCACAAGTTTGAAGAATTTTTTTGAAGCTTTGGGTGTCAGTGTTAAATAGATCTAAGGATAGCTACACTGGCCCAGCCTGGGAACCACTTCTTTTAATGATGCTACTGTTAAGAATTCTGTTGTAATCTCTTCAACCACACAGTCCTCGGTGTGCTCTCTCTTGGAACGTCTTGGTAGGAAGTGCTAGTTGACACAGAGGCAGCCTTTTCTGTGTGCATTTTAGCATGCCACTCATTTGGGACTTCTGACTTGCCATTTGTTAAAGACAATAAAATCTGTCGAGGAGGGCAGAACAAACAAAAGTCATTGCTGCCATGTGAAAGCAGTCACCTCCCTATAATGAAACAGTCAGAAGTGACAAATGACCTAAGAAGAGGTAAAACTGAGTTTGCTGCGGGACATATGCTGTCAGTCAGGCTTTGCCCTATAGGCTCCTGTGACTTTAGAACCACAGAATGTGCAGGTACCGCGTTCGTTCCCATGTTGATATTTTGAGCAAATTGAAGCGTGCTAAGTCTGAAGACAGATTACACCTCTTGCGCAGATTTCGACTAGCAGGTCGCGGTGGTGGTAGTGGGTGTCTTTCTTGAGCATAGAGTACAGAGTTTAAACTTGTGACACATTCTGCATAGACCTCGTCATAGAGCTTCAGTGCCTAATGAATATGGGCACCCACATGTCATTGTTAATTTGTCTGCAACTTTTACTAGCACTTTTATTTCTTGAGTGGTCTACATGTCTATTCTTTGTTCTGAAACAATTCTTTTGACTTTCCTTCAGGACATTCAATTCTAGATCAATAAATAATTATTCATCAGTTAGTTATTAGTATTGGCTGACATTCAGATTGTCTATGTATTGTCAGAAGTCACGTTAAGTGATGTGCATTTTGCAGGAAGAACAACACTGGTCACATATGACATGAGAACATTGTGCCTGGCACTGTGAAGCCAAGTGGCACATAAGGTTCCCTAATAGGTTAGGAACTGGTTTGTGTGCCTCCAGTTTTATTCCTCTAGAACATTTCTTTCTGACCCATTCACCCAAACACAAGCAGATCTATCCAAACGACTATTTAATGATCTTCCTTGAAAATCTTGCATGGGTTAATTCTAGGTCTGCTTTGACTCCCTGGCTATGCTCTTGTTCCCTGACTATCGGGTTTACTGCCCGGTAACTTAAACTCCTCCATAGTCAGCTATCTCTGTGCACACCACACTTACTTTCCTGTGCCTTTGTCCAGCCTCCCCTCTCCACTTGGATGCCCTTTCCATTCTTATTTTGGCTTCAGCTCATATCGCAGGAATCGTTCTCTTTTGGAGGCCTTAAAGAAAACCACAACTGAAAGTAGACATTAGTAAATCACACAAGCTTCTCATTCCCTCATCAAGTATGTGTCTGCTTCATTATTAAACAGCAGTACCTTGGTTAGTGCTGAGCAGAAAAAAGACATCCTGCATGCATTTACAGAAAGGAGCTGTGAGACTTAACATGATTTTGCTATTGTCCTCAAGTCAAAAGTCCCTATTCAATTTTTCTTCCAGTTTCTGAACCTAGAGCATCTACAACTGCATTCTAGTGAAGAAAATAAACGTTCTAATAATCAGCCCCATATTGAATTCTTTATTCATTCAGATTAGGCACTTTACATTTGCTAGTCTAAAAATATTCCAGGTCCTCACAATCCTACCATTCAGTTATTTGAAGAATAAGGAAAAATATTCTTCACATTCTACAGACATTATTGTAAGTGAGAAAATATTTAGTTTGGGATATTAAACATGTAATGTAGAATAAAGCAACTTTATCAATTTTTTATATTCTAGTCAAGATTCTCTGTACTTTATGATTATTTACTAAGCAGATTTTATTCAACTCATATAAATAAGCAAAACATATTTTCTTCCTTGACTATATAATGCCCAATGTTATCTAGGAGTGAATATATTTGAAAAATAGCTTGCTTGATCAAATGAGAAGATGAGTTGTAAATAGTTGCTTGAAATCAAATAATTGACTCCTTGATCATGTGACAATTACTGATTTTGTTTCACACTCTTATTAAGAATAAAATGAATTACACATTTTAATTTAGATCTTAAATAATATTTAATCATTCTTTATTGAGTAAAATAAATATACTAACATTTTACAACAATAAATTAAAAGTTATAAAATGTTCTCATATAAAAATTGTGAGTTATGTATTTCTGTTTTGAAACAAAAACAGAAATCAAACTTCAATATTCTACACAGTGAAGAAATTTGCTGTCTGAGAAACTCTTTTGTGCAGTCTTTCTTTTTTCTGCAATTAAATGGAGCACAAGCCAGTGAGAATTTAGTTTTTACTAAGTAAAGCTTTGGTAGAAGAGGAATTCTACTTCTGATATCAGCCATCTGGACCAATTAGAGCTCAAAGCTAAGACACTCCCTCGCCAGTCTAGTTTTTCTGTAGGGTAAGTAGTGTGTAGGCTTCTTTTTTTTTTTTTTTTTTGATTTTTTTTATTGTATATATTCTATATTTACAATTCATTTCCCTTTTTCTGGTTCCCCACCCCCAAAGGTCCCACATGTCCTTTTCCCTCCCCCTGCTCCCGCATCCACCCCCTCCCACTTTACTGTTCTTGTACACTCCCACAATGATGTTTTGGTCCATTCTAGCACCAGTGTCCACTCCTTTCTTCTTGTGAGACATCACTTGATATGTGATTTGTATCTTTGGTGTTCCAAGCTTCTAGGCTAATATCCACTTATCAGTGACTGTATACCATGGGTATTCTTTTGAGACTGGGTCACCTCACTTAGTATGACATTCTCCAGCTCCATCCATTTCTCTAAGAATTTCATGAATTCATTGTTTCTAATGGCTGTATAGTACTCCATTGTGTATATATACCACATTTTTTGTATCCATTCCTCTGTTGAGGGACATCTGGGTTCTTTCCAGCTTCTGGCTATTATATATAAAGCTGCTATGAACATAGTGGAGCATGTATCCTTATTGCATGAATCCTGGTGAATCTTCTGGTTATATTCCCAGGAGTGGTATGGCTGGGTCCTCCGGAAGTATCACGCCCAGTTTTCTGAGGAACCGCCATACTGATTTCCAGAGTGGTTGTACCAGCTTGCATTCCCACCAGCAGTGGAGGAGTGTTCCTCTTTCTCCACATCCTCGCCAACACCTGATGTCTTCTGAGTTTTTAATCTTAGCCATTCTGACTGGTGTGAGGTGAAATCTCAGGGTTGTTTTAATTTGCATTTCCCTAATGACTAGTGATGTTGAATATTTTTTAAGGTGTTTCTCAGCCATCTGAATTTCTTCAGGTGAAAAGACTCTGTTTAGCTCTGTACCCCATTTTTGGATAGGGTTATTTGGTTTTCTGGGGTCTAACCTCTTTAGTTCTTTGTATACATTGGAGATTAGCCCTCTGTCGGATGTGGGGTTGGTGAAGATTTTTTCCCAATTTGTTGGTTGCCAATTTATCCTTTTGACAGTGTCTTTTGCCTTACAGAAACTTTGTAGTTTTATGAGGTCCCATTTGTCTATTCTTGCTCTTAGAGCATAAGCAATTGGTGTTCTGTTGAGGAATTTTTCCCCTGAGCCAATGTCCTCAAGGGTCTTCCCCAGTTTCTTTTCTATTAGTTTTAGTGTGTCTGGTTTTATATGGAGGTCTTTGATCCACTTGGAGTTGAGCTTAGTGCAAGGAGATAAGAGTGGATCAATTCTCATTCTTCTGCATGTTGACCTCCAGTTGAGCCAGCACCATCTGTTGAAAAGGCTATCTTTTTTCCACTGGATGTTTTCAGCTCCTTTGTCGAAGATCAATTGGCCATAGATGTGTGGGTTCAATTCTGGGTCTTCGATCCTATTCCATTGATCCGCTTCCCTGTCACTGAACCAATACCATGCAGTTTTTAATACCACTGCTCTGTAATATTGCTTGAGGTCCGGGATATTGATTCCCCCAGAAGTTCTTTTGCTGTTGATGATAGTTTTAGCTATCCTGGGTTTTTTGTTATTCCAGATGAATTTGAGAATTGCTCTTTCTAGCTCTATGAAGAAATGAGTTGGGATTTTGATGGGAATTGCATTGAATCTGTATATTGCTTTGGGCAAGATTGCCATTTTGACTATATTAGTCCTGCCAACCCACGAGCATGGAAGATTTTCCCATTTTCTGATGTCTTCTTCAATTTCCCTCTTCAGAGACCTGAAGTTTTTGTCGTATAAATCTTTCACATGTTTGGTTAGCGTCACTCCAAGATACTTTATATCATTTGTGACTATTGTGAAGGGTGTCATTTCCCTAATTTCTTTCTCGGCCTGCTTATCCTTCGCGTATAGGAAGGATACTGATTTACTTGAGTTGATTTTATAGCCAGTCACTTTGCTGAAGTTGTTTATCAGTTGCAGGTGTTCTCTGGTGAAGGTTTTTGGGTCACTTAAGTAAACTATCATATCATCTGCAAATAGTGATAGTTTGACTTCTTCCTTTCCGATTTGTATCCCTTTGACTTCCCTCTGTTGTCGAATTGCTCTAGCTAGTACCTCAAGTACTATATTGAAGAGATATGGCGAGAGGGGACAGCCTTGTCTAGTCCCTGATTTTAGAGGGATTGCTTCAAGTTTTTCTTTGTTTACCTTGATGTTGGCTACTGGTCTGCTGTATATTGCTTTTACTATGTTTAGATATGGGCCTTGAATTCCTGTTCTTTCTAGGACCTTTAGCATGAAAGGATGCTGAATTTTGTCAAATGCTTTTTCAGCATCCAATGAGATGACCATGTGGTTTTTTTCTTTGAGTTTGTTTATGTAGTGGATTACGTTGATGGATTTCCGTATATTGAACCATCCCTGCATCCCTGGGATGAAGCCAACTTGATCATGGTGAATGATCGTTTTGATGTGTTCTTGGATTCGGTTGGCAAGTATTTTGTTTAGTATTTTTGCATCGATATTCATAAGAGAAATTGGCCTGTAGTTCTCTTTCTTAGTTGGATCTTTGTGTGGTTTTGGTATCAGGGTAATTGTGGCTTCATAGAATGAGTTGGGTAGTGTTCCTTCTGTTTCTATTTTGTGGAATAATTTGAAGAGTATCGGTATCAGGACTTCTTTGAAGGTCTGATAGAATTCTGCACTAAAACCGTCTGGTCCTGTGCTCTTTTTGGTTGGAAGACTGTCTATGACCCCTTCTATTTCTTTGGGGGTTATGGGTCTGTTTAGACGATCTATTTGATCCTGGTTTAATTTTGGTATTTGGTAACTGTCGAGGAAATTGTCCATTTCCTCCAGATTCTCCAGTTGTGTTGAGTATAGGTTTTTGTAGTAGGATCTGATGATTTTTTGAATTTCCTCAGTTTCTGTTGTTATATCTCCCTTTTCATTTCTAATTTTGTTAATTTGAATACTGTCTCTGTGCCCTTTAGTAAGTCTGGCTAGGGGTTTATCTATCTTGTTGATCTTCTCAAAGAACCAGCTCCTGGTTTTGTTGATTCTTTGTATGGTTCTCTTTGTTTCAACTTGATTGATTTCAGCCCTGAGTTTGATGATTTCCTGTCTTCTACTCCTCCTGGGTGAAATTGCTTCTTTTTGTTCCAGAGCTTTCAAGTGCGCCATTAAGTTGCTGGTATATGCTCTCTCCTGTTTCTTTTTGGAGACACTCAGGGCTATGAGTTTTCCTCTAAGCACTGCTTTCATTGTGTCCCATAGATTTGGGTATGTTGTGCCTTCATTTTCATTAAGTTCTAAGAATTCTGTGATTTCTTTCTTTATTTCTTCCTGGACTAAGGTATCATTGAGTAGAATATTGTTCAGCCTCCAAGCGTATGGGGATTTTCTGTTGTTTTTGTTGCTATTGAAGAACACTCTTACTCCATGGTGATCTGATAAGAGGCATGGGATTAGTTCGATCTTTTTATATTTGTTGAGATCTGTCTTGTGTCCAATTATATGGTCGATTTTTGGAGAAGGTACCATGAGGGGCTGAGAAAAAGGTATAGTCTTTTGCTTTAGGGTGAAATGTTCTATATATATCTGTTAAATCCAATTGCTCCAAAGTTTCGATGAGTTTCTCCGTGTCTCTGTTTAGTTTCTGTTTTCCTGGTCGGTCCACTGTAGATAGTGGAGTATTGAGGTCCCCCACAATCATTGTGTTAGGTGCAATGTGTGCTTTGAGCTTTAGTAAGGTTTCTTTTACAAATGAGGGTGCCCTTACATTTGGAGCGTAGATGTTTAGAATTGTGAGTTCCTCTTGGTGGATTCTTCCTTTGACTAGCAGGAAGTGAGCTTCTGTGTCTCTTTTGATGACTTTGGGTTGAAAGTCAATTTTATCTGATATTAAAATGGCTACTCCAGCTTGCTTCCTGTGACCATTTGCTTGCAAAATTGTCTTCCATCCTTTTACTCTAAGGCAGTGTTTGTCTTTGACTCTGAGGTGTGTTTCCTGTAAGCAGCAAAATGTAGGGTCCTGTTTCCGTATCCAGTCTGTTAGTCTATGTCTTTTTATTGGGGAATTGAGTCCATTGATGTTAAGAGATATTAAGGAATAGAGATTATTACTTCCTGACATTTTTGATGTTATTTTTGTTTTTGAGTAGTTATCTTCCTTTGAGTTTGATGGAAGAAGTTTACTGTCTTGCTTTTTCTTGGGTGCCATTTCCTTCCTTGTGTTGGAGTTTTCCTCCTATTATCCTTTGTAGAGCTGGGTTAGTGGAAAGATATTGTGTAAATTTGGTCCTGTCATGGAATATTTTGATTTCTCCATCTATGTTGATTGAGAGTTTTGCTGGGTATAGTAGTCTTGGCTGACATTTGTTTTCTCTTAGGGTCTGCATGAGGTCTGCCCAGGATCTTCTAGCTTTCATGGTTTCTGGAGAGAAGTCTGGTGTGATTCTGATAGGTCTTCCTTTATATGTTATTTGGCCCTTTTCTCTTACTGCCTTTAATATTCTTTCTTTGTTTAGTACATTTGGGGTTTTGATTATTATGTGACGGGAGGTGTTTCTGTTCTGGTCCAGTCTGTTTGGAGTTCTGTAGGCTTCTTGTACATTCATGGGCATCTCTCTCTTTAAGTTAGGAAAGTTTTCTTCCATAATTTTGTTAAAGATATTTGCTGGCCCTTTAACTTGTACATCTTCACTCTCATCTATCCCTATAATCCTTAGGTTTGGTCTTCTCATTGTGTCCTGGATTTCCTGGATGTTTTGGGTTACAAGCCTTTTGGATTTTGCGTTTTCTTTGACTGTGGAGTCAATGGTTACTATGTTATCTTCAGCATCGGAGATTCTTATTTCTATCTCTTGTATTCTGTTGTTTATGTTTGCATCTACGACCCCTGTTTTCTTCCCAAGGTTTTCTATCTCCAAGGTTGCCTCCTTTTGTGATTTCTTGGTTGTTTCTACCTCTGTGTTCAGATCTTGGATGGTTTTGCTCAGTTCCATCATTTGTTTGTTTGTGTTTTCATGTAATTCTTTAATATATTTTTGTGCTCCCTCTTTCATGACTTCTGCCTGTTGTTTCAAGTTCTCCTGCATTTCTTTAACTGATTTTCTCACTTCCTCTTTATTGGTTTCTGTCTGATGGCCCATATTCTCCTGGAGTTCTTTAAGTGTTTTTTGTGTTTGGATTGTAAGAGCTTCTACTCTATTGATGTTCCCCTGCATTTCTTTAAGAGATTTGTTTATGTCTTTTTTGTGTTCCTCTAGGAGCATCATGACCTGTGCTTTTATATCTAACTCTTGTTTTTCTGGTGTGCTGGGGTATCCTGGACTTGCTGTGGTTGGCGAATTGGGTTCAGATGGTGCCATATTGCCTTGATTTCTGTTAATAACGTTCCTACGTTTGCCTTTTGCCATCTCTTTATCTCTGGCGTTAGTTGGTCTTATTGTAGATGGCGCCCTGCTGAAAGCACAGCACGCCTGTCCCCAGGAGACAGATCCCTTCTGGCAGCTTGTCTGTGCTAGACTATGCTCGCTCTGAGTCCAGGTCCCTGACTCCAGCTGCTAGAGTTCTGAGCTGTGCCCCTAGGCGGCCCGGTGACCCCTCGCTGCTAGTCCGCTCGGAGAGCTGGTCCTGGCCGCTAGTCTGCACCTGCAACTGAGCTTTCTGTGCCCGGATCTCCTGCAGAGCTAAGCTAAGCTATAACTCTGGCCACGCTCCTGATTCCAGCCGCTCACTGCGTCCAGTGTGCCCACTGTTTGCGCGCGGGGGTCTGGGGCAAGATGGCTGCCCCTGCTGAAAGCACCGCGTGGCCTTGGCTGAGCTGCTTGTACCCAGCTCTGCTGCTCCCTTCAGGCTGCGTTGTCTGTGCTGGACTATGCTCGCTCTGAGTCCAGGCCCCTGACTCCAGCTGCTAGAGTGCTGAGCTGTGCTCCGAGGCGGCCTGGTGGCCCCTCGCTGCTAGTCCGCTCGGAGAGCTGGTCCCGGCTGCTAGTCTGCACCCGCAGCTGAGCTTTCTGTGTGTGTGTAGGCTTCTTAACTATGTAATTTGTAGAAGTAGAATCAAAACCAGTAAATTTGTCCAGGTAAGTGTATCCTTTCTCAAGAACTTTCAAAAACCAGAGTGGGCATGCCGATAATTATGTGTAAATAGGTTAAACCATCACACACCTTAAATTGGAGGAATCATTTGCAAAACCTTCATTGTTTTGTTTTCTAATCCTTTGTAAAGGTAGAACATCATTCTCTTCTATCTATACACCATGGAATTAAACTTTTTTTCTTAAAAGTAAATAAAATCAATCTTCTTAAAGAATTTCTAGGGGATGTGATAAGCCTTGAGCTTTAAGATCAGCCCTTTGAAGTTTTGTTTGACATTTTGCAAGTCACTTAACCCCTTTGGAGCTTTCTCTCTCTCTCTCTCTCTCTCTCTCTCTCTCTCTCCCTCCCTCCCTCCCTCCATCCATCCCTCCCTCCCTCATTTGCTCCCTCCCTCCCTCCCTCCCCCACCCCTTCGCTCCCTCCCTTCCCCACCCCTGAACCTAAGAACTTGCAGTTATGAGTGCTAGAGGAATGTGCTCATACTTACAGTGAAAGGGCTTCCAAGGAGCCAGTATGCTCTGCTCTGCTGTGGACAAAGCTCATCCCACCGCAGGAATCCCAGCTCTGTTGTTGTCTTTGTGGGGTTGCCCCATCTCAGATGCTCAGGTCCTCATGGGCTTCTCCTGTATCATTCAGCAGCATGCAATGACTCCTAAATGCTCTGCTCATATTTGTCTCATTCCTCAGCCTTGTCCTGAGTGTCTTCTCTCTCTCTTTTATTTTCTTATCTTATCTGATTTTTTTTAATGAGAAAAAAAAAGTATGAGACAATTGTTACAAAATCCCTACACTCTCTTCATAGGAAAAGTAACTTGGAAATATTAAGCCTAAATAAAATGACGTTTTTGCTGAGGTGGATGATATTGTTTTGCTCCCCCGCCCGACCCCATCCCCCGAGCAATACACCAACATAAAGTCAAATTTTTTAATATCCACGTCTCTTTTACCACAGCTGCTGTAGCTATACAAATTTCAATTAGTTTGAGTGAGAAAGAAAATTTAAAACCAGCTCAAAAAAGGAATATGTTTTCCTACAACATATTTCCAACAACATTCTGAATTTCCTAGTGAAATAATGTCCATGCTGTTCACAGAAATAGTAAAATAAACGGTCACTGGATAAAAGCTCTGGCTATGAGAGCAGAGATAGAACATGTCAACACATAGGTCTTTAATTAGTAATCCACTTAGCTACACTCACTCACACTCACACAAGCATGTTCATCCCACAAAGAAAGCCCACGTGCTTTATTACTCATTTCAATTATTTAGCTCTTTAAGTCAGCTTGAAGAATCATTATTTTCTTTGTGCAATGGAAATTATAGTTCTGATATTACACAAGACTTTTGCTATGGCGACCTCATAGTTACAGAGAGAAACAAGCCAAATCTTCAGCTACCAGAAAATATTTAATGTATAATTGCAAAACTCTGAAGTTATAATGAGCATGAGCAGCTAAAACAGTAATGGGAGACTGGATAAAATTCAATATTTTTCCGAATAAGGGGACTGGCACCAAAAGACACAACTCTGGGCTGGACACCCAGAGCTCACATGATGAAAGGACTTAACTCCACATGTAAGCAGTAGCATTTACTACTACCTCTGATAAAGAATAAGAAAGCAATTAAGTAAGTAAGTAAATAAACCAATAAATAAATATTGTTGACACTATTCATTATTTATATCAGCTAAAGTACAAAATGTAACTTTTCTTCTGCATTTTGCAGTCCTTTTTCCATATATAATATATTTTTGTTGGTAACTATAATAAAAGTTTTATATATATATATATATATATATATATATGGAGAGAGAGAGTAAGAGAGATTCTGTGTGTATGTGTGTCTCTGTGTGTGTGTGTGTGTGTGTGTGTATGTGTGTGTGTGTGTGTTGGATGCCTATACATGCACATACGCTTAAGGGTGTATACTCATAAATATGTGGAGGCCAAAGGTTAATGTTGGGCATCTTCCTTTATTACTCTCCACCTTTATTTTTTGAAACAAGATGCCTCCCTGAGCTTGTAGCTCAGCGTTTCTACTAATCCTGGCTTAGCTGTGAGAGCCCAGGACCTGCCTGTCAGTTCCTTTTCAGTGCTGGTTTTGTATATTTGCGCCACCACACCTGGCTTTTATATAGATTCTGGGTATCAAACGTCATTTCTTCCTGCTTGCTCAGTGGGAAGATCCTTTGGGATATCTCCCTAGTCTCTCCTAAAGCAAGTCATTAACAAAGGACCATCACCACCAACAAAAATCTATTTCATTATTTCTCTTTCAAAATTACTCTGGGAAAACACTTCATAGAACATTACAATAACAACAACATGACAGCAACAACACATGAGTCCAAACAAATAAAAATAAAAATTCCTCATAGTGCTCAATAACAACCCTTGCACATTAAAGTTTTTCTGAAAGTGGACTGTGCCATTTGGCCCCAATAAACAGGACACATATTACTAACTTCCCTTTCAAGTTGGCTATAAACTCTTCTTAGCTGTTACTGCCATCGAGGAGCTGTCTGCATATTTGAGGTGATGAGCCAGGAAAAACTGTTGTCTTTGCCCAAGCACATAAGTCTGTGGAGTGTCAGGGAAATCTCAGTGAGCTTTCTCATTTGCATTTAGCTTAAATGGGACCCTTCCCTTTATCCTCCGCCATGTCTTTCCTTAAACATATTGAAAGCTGGACTCCTCTGAAGAGTGCCTTGTGCATACAAGACCCAGAGCACTGAGACTCCTAACCTAAGTAAAAGGACGAGTGCTGCCCATGAACCTCTGGCTTGCTACTAGCCAGTCAGTCCTTGGAACAGCAATTGCAGCTGTATAATAGCTAGAAATCATTCTGGATAGAGCACACAAAGAACAATTTCTGTGATATGTTCTTGCTCTAGGTTCAGGAAACAAGATGTAGATACGTACTGATTGAGTATTAGTACATGATCTAATAGTACATTATCAAAAAGGTCATTAGGAAGTAGAAGGATTCTTAACAGGAGACTCTCATTAAAAATCTTATTATGAATATAATTTAATGTGTGTTCAGGGGTGATAAATCAAACAGCTTAATTGTCCATTGATATTTCACATGAGGAGAATATAAAGCAGGCTTGAAACAGGAATGGGTCAGCCTTGGGTTAGTTCTTCGGTGTAGATATACTAGTATGGATGGTCTCTTGCCATTTAAGAAGACACAAAGGACAGACCTGTTGTTCATTGCCTGTCATGTGGTCAGGGATTGTTCTGTATTTTAAGGTGATGTTTTCTGACTAAATAGACCTTTCATTTTAAAAGGCTGTGACAGTACATGCTCATGAGAAACATCTTCATGAAAAGGGAAGCTGGACCCTTTAAGGTACAGTCTTGCAGGGTCATGAATTACATGCACAATTTTCTATATGTCTAACTCTTTTTGTAAAATAAGTATTGCAAATGCAGATACTCACAGACAACAATTAGATTGAGCCTGGAGAACCCAATAGAAGAGTTAGGGGAAGAAGTAAAGAAGCCAAAGGGATTGCAACACCACAGGAAGATCAACAATATGAATTAACCAGACTCCTCAGAGCTCCCAGGGACTAATCTACCAACCAAAGAGTATACATGGTCTAGTCCATGGCCCCTGCTACTTATGTAGCAGAAGAATGCCTCATCTGGCATCAGTGGGAAGGAGGGTGCTTGGTCCAATGTAGGCTTGATGCCCCAGAGAAGGAAGATGCTAGAGGGATGAGGTAGGAGTGGATGGGTGAGTGGGAGAGCAGCCCCTTAGAGGCAAAGGGAAAGAAAAAGGGGTGGGAGGCTCATGGAGCAGAGGCCAGGATGAGGGATAGTATTTGAACTGTAAACAAACAAAATGGTTAATAATAATTAAAAAGGTTCCTTTAGTGTCCTGAGGTACATGTTATAATTTTCAGACTCTTGCTTTGGGGCATATTAAACAAATGTAGAAAATTCCGGCCAAGAGTTGAGTTCAGGAACTTCAGATTTATAAATAAGGCTACTGGATCATCTAACTTTGCTCTCCCATACTCAAGTACTTCTATGATAAATTACTCTATCTCTATATTTATTTATTCAGTCTCTTGAACAGACCCACTAATAACTGAGTCTGTTCAAGTCACTTGCTTCGAACCACTCACACTGCATTTCTTAAATGTTCACTATGAAAACAAAAAACAAGATATGAGCGGGTGAAAAAACAGAAAGAAAAATATTTTGTATCCAAGTTGAGAGTACAGATTTTTTCCCTCCCTTGATTAAAAAAAAATATGCACAGTAAGGGTTAGAGTGCTGGCTCAGAACTTACTTGTAGAAGGTCTAGGTTCAGTTCTCAGTGCTCTCTTGGCTGATCACAACTGCCTGTACCCCAAGGACTCTAACGTTCTCTTCTGATCTCTGTGGACTCCATTATACATATGGTGTACGTATATACTCTCAGGCATAGCACCATAAAATTGAATAAATTTTAAAAGGTGTTCATACATAATAGTGTAACACTGTTTTAAGAAGATCAGAAAAGGATCATTAATTTTACTGTGCTCATTATTAGAATTATTTATCAGTCAAGGGGAACAGGAGATCAAACATGGCCTTGAATTCTAAAGAAGAGGACTACTATTCAATCTTAATTTTTTTCACTATTTCTATGTATTCTCATGTTAAGCACCAGGATCTCAACAAATGATTTTGATGTTAGTCACAGAACACTATCTGAGAGTAGATTAGATTCTTGTCCAATTTATATTTATTTATTTATTCATTTTGGTGTGTGTGTGTGTGTGTGTGAGAGAGAGAGAGAGAGAGAGAGAGAGAGAGAGAGAGAGAGAGAGTGTGTGTGTGTGTAACATGCCCTATCACATACAAATGGATAGAAGAGGACTGTTTGCTAAATTTAACCCCCACTTCCACCAAGTAAAACTCTACATGTAAACTCCATTCATAGGACTGTTGAGCAAATGCTTTTACCTACAAAACCTTCCTACCACCTCATGATTATTTTAACCAGGCCAACAAACTATTGAACTGAACTCATTGAAAATACAACCAAATCAATGAGTAGTTGGCATTGATTATGCAGTAACTTCCTAGAATCACTGTTATGAAATGCTTGCCAGCATTAATTTGCTCATCTTCTCCGAGGGGCCATTGATTAGGTGGGAGGCTATCTTGCTGACTTTTTGTTGCTGCCTGCAGCTACTGTGAACTGGGTTCCTGGAAACAGAAGCCAAGGGATGGATGGAGAAGGAGGGCCAAGAAGATAGGTTACCAGGTTACCAATCAAGGCCAAAGTTTAATGGAGCTCAGACAATTTAACAGTTTTGGGGGAGCCCCTCCTCCCAGAGTCCTGCGTGGCTTCTTTGGGTGTTGGATCCACTGCTCAGGAAGCTGTGCGGGTCACCTGCTTAATTCAGGAATTCCTACATCTGCAGGAACTTCACCTTCACGCTCAGCACTCCTCCCCAGGTGGGCCAGGACTGTGAATAATACAGGAATCCCTGCTCAAAGGCTGGGAGCGGAGTTCACCTTGACCAATATCAAGTTCCTGCCATGTGGCCAGACACCCCAATATGGCTCTGTACAACTTTTATTTCCTGTGGTTGTAATGGGGAAAAGCCCTTTCAGATTTGCTCTAAGGAAAGCTTTGTTTCCCTCTGAAGATAAATAAAGAATTTCTTGATGGGATAGTTTTTTATCACTGATTGATTTTACTAGATACTTGGTTCAGAAGCAGGTTCAGAATTACATAAAATATTATAATTGCTCAGGACTTTATAAGGTATATTTTCTTGCAGAGAATTTGGCCCCTGCTTTCCTTTGTAATTCTCTCCATTTTTTTTTCACTTGCTTTCAGTGGTTTGAAACATATCTGTAGGAAGCCACACATATCTCCTATAGTCAAGGACCAAGCTGTAAATAACGTCCAAATTACTTGTCAAATCATCAATACCCAAAGTGACACTATATGGCACAGGACATGAAGGTGAAAAGATTACGTTAACCCGTATGGCTGGGTTCTAATCTGATAGGACTGTGATAACCTGTATGAAGACTTAATGAACTAGTCTTAAATTTTACACACAAAAATAACATATTAGTCCATGGTAGTACATACTTATGTTTCAAAAAGGTACTCCATGGATATTGATATCTTGTGAAAGGTAGCTTAGTCTCCAATTGAGTGAAGATGTGAAGCCCAGGAAACCCTGAAGGGATGGTAGACTTTCTGCCTGATTCCCAGGCACGAGGTCCTTGTCACTAGCCATAATCCCCATGCCCCCCCCCCCACACACACACTAGACTTATGGCCATCAATCACATTTAAGGGCAACCCCCAAGCCTCTCCCCTTGTAGAAGTGACCTGTGGTCACATAGGCTCAAGACAGATCTCCATTTTAATGAGGTACCTAAAGGCCTGGAGGGGTTAGCCAATAAGCTTTCCTTCCCAGACATTCCTCCCCGCAAAAGGTATTTAACCTCAGGTCCACCCTGAGAAGTGGGGTATGGTTTTACTCATCCACTTTCCACCATGACAATAAATGTCTTAAAACCATGGAGTGCCTCTTTTCATCAGGATCTGCCATGGGGAGGCATAGAGAAGGCCTTTGCCTATAGAGACACTGTTTAGTCTCCTGTAGAAGGCCTCTCTGTGCTCCCAGCCATAACTGCCACCAGCCAAATCTCAAGCCCAGGACTCTCCCAGCAGGACCAGCAGGAGCCCCCTCTCAAAAATCCACCACCATCCCAGGCTAGATCCAGCCTGCTGGCCTCCCATTCTGTTCTCAACTCTTCCAAGGCATCTAGCAGTGCCTGTATGTCCAAGAGCTGAGAACCAGACTGCCCTGGCCTAGTCTCAGGCCTGGAACCCCACAACCATCTCCGGATATCTTGAGCCTCAGACTGCTCTTTCCCACCCCTGGAGTGGTGTCCTGGGCCTTCCCTATAGCCCACCCATCCAAGGTATGGGGCAAGCACAGTCAAAACTCCCTTGTCCCACCACCCTGAGCAGCTGAGCCCTGTGGCTGAGCAGAGAAGGGATCCACAACCCTACAGATGTCTTTGTCCCTACAAAGCTTAGGCAGGAATCAGAGACTCTTTTCTCAGGAGATTATGAACCCTATTCACTCACAGAAGAACATAATTTGAAGGCTAAAGCTGCATTGTACAGACTACTGTGAAATCAATCACATCTTGCCGCTTGTTTCTGAAATAGCATGTATCTCCCATAATAATTCATGGTAAGAAGCATGCTGTAAAGAACTTTTTACTAAATATCAGTGAAAAAGCATGATCTTCTATCTCAAGAAAATATGTGTCCTTTATTTGCTCTGAAGTGAATTATGTATTACAAAGATTCTACTTTCCCTCATAACATATGTCCTCCCAGCTAAGTGTCCCTTTCTCATTAAGCAGTGGTTTCACTAAATGATAAAGGAAAGATTGATAAAGTACCCTGCCACAATTATTAATATGTATCATTTTAGTTTTAAGAAAATAATGACCACTATAAATTGATTTTATAGCACTGTGCTACGTAGCAAATATGTTTGGAGTATATCCAGGGAGTTTAATGTGTGAAGAGTCCTTGGTTATTAAATCACCATTTATCTTAGTCATTTTCAACTGTGATATGCATTAGCAAGATTTAACAATCTTCATTTCTTAATGTTCTTTAAGCTAGCAATACCTAATCAGGGTGCTGATGATTAGTTGGGCTAGACTTTCTTACTGGTTTTCAGACAGCAACCTTCTCTTATGGCAGAGAAAATAGCTTTTTCTTGTCTCTTCTTGTAAAAAAAATTATATATATATATGTATATGCATATGCATATATGTATACATATGCATATACATATATGTATTCATACACATATACATATACATATACATATACATATACATATACATATACATATACATACATGAGTTCCCTAGGACTTCATATTCATAGCCAAATTATTTCTACAATGTATCCTCTTCAAATTCTATAACCATAAGTAAGGATTGGTCCTTCCATATACACATTTGAGAGAAGACAGAGTCTATGAACCATTTTCAAAAACAGAAACAAAAGCATGACTTTAAGAGGTGCTTTCTTTGAAGTGAGGGGTGTAGCTTATTGTTTCCAATGAGCTTAAGTGATGTTGACATGTTGGCCTTGACTTTCTAAGAGAACATTTGAAACTCTTACATATTAAGTTAAATGGCAATGTTTTAAGTTGAGCATAGGGTGGGAGTTTCCACTGGTTATTCAAGAAAATGCTGAAGAGATGCCATGACTATAAGGACTAGTAGAATTTAGAGCTGTCAACAGTCTAGATATTTCAAAGGCTTCTTCTCCAGAGACTTTCATAATCTGAGACTTTTACAAGTTACCAACCTCTCAAAGTTAATACATCTTGGCTAGAGTCCCTTTGCAGACATTCTCTTTGAGCTTACAAGCTGAGTCTGGGAAAGTGCTTAGTTGCTCAGAGCTGGAAAGGAACTGTCTTTGGGTTTGGAAAAGACAAAATAATTTCTATCAAAATGTTAAACAAACATATGATCTTCATTTAACTGAAGAAAATGAGACCAAGGTTAATTTTTCTTGCAGCTAAGGTTCTTGTAAATTTGACTTCTTGTTCTTTTCAGAGTCGGGAGACAAGTAGACTTCAGGACAAGAGTAAATTTGTTACATAGTTATAAAATTAATATCTGATCTATTTATATAAGTATTCTAAGCATGTGTACATACTTATGTACATGTACATGTGTATATATGTATATATACATATGTATATGTATGCATATGTATATACAATTATACATTATGTACATACATATATGTGTGTATATAACATTACATTATATATACATATATATTTATAAATATGCATATAGATATATGGCTACATATATCTAAATAAGAAAGCATATATATAAACAGCTATTACACATATATATCTAGATAGATGTGTGATAGATGATAGATAGGTAGGTAGATATACATATATAAGACTATATACATTACAGATGTAAACATAGGTTTATTTGGCATTAATTTGTTTCATTGTAAAATTTGACCATTGTGATTCTCAGATATAATACTGTTCCTTAAAGATAATTTTTCAGCCATAGGAACAACACATTTCATTTCTTTATATAAAAATGTTCTACTTTTCTGAATGATCTAGTAAAAAATATGTGTGTAGGGGAGGTGTGTGTGTGTGTGTGTGTGTGTGTTAACTGGAGAATAGAAGAAACATGTATAAAGAATGCCAATTTGCATCGCATCCATCTCCTGGTTTTTGGATCTTTGATTATAATATTCAGTTTCACAAGAACAGCTTTATGGATATCCTACTAATATTTAAGTAATCTAATGAGGAAAATTTATAAACTAACAAAATATTTAATTATACCCAAATATATTGGATTCTCTGTCATCAAGAAAATATCTCAGCGTCTAATTCACACATTTAATGACCATTACTGTTAAAAAAAAATGCTATACTCTTGTACTCAAACATAAAAGAAAACAAAATTTAAAACTTAGGACAGAATTGATAAAAATAACTGCAGTATAAATAATTGTACTGCGTTTAACGATGTTAAGACATTTTGGTCCCATTAAAACTTCAATGATAATTTCATTTGTCTCTGTAGAAGTAAATGTGTTCCGTGCTATAATAATACCGACTCTTGGTCAGTCAATAAAGCTTATTGCTTGCTTTATATTAGGTTCAAAGCAGGTTGTGTTCTCACTGGTTGCTTTTCCTCGTGTAAGTCAAGAATGAGTCCATTTTGTAGAGCTGCCACATGTGGACTCCAGAATCATGTAGAAACAGGGAAGTGTAATCTTCAACTTCGCACAGAAACTTCTTCAAAATCAACTTGCAATTTTTCATTTTGCATTTCATTCATACAAACTTAATTGGAACACCTGACTTTAAATGTAAATGAAGCTGCGAAAGAGTTAGGGGTAAAACTAAAGAAGCTGAAGGGGGTTGTAACCCCACAGGAAGAACAACAATATCAGCCAACCAGAACTCCCAGAGCTCCCAGGGACTAAGCCAACAACCAAGGAGTACACATGGAGGGACCCCTGGCTCCAGCTGCACATGTAGCAGAGGATGGCCCTGTCAGACCTCAATGGGAAGGGAGGCCCTAGGTCCTGTGAAGGCTGGATAGATACCCCAGTGTAGCAGAATTCAAGGTTGGGGAGGCAGGAATAAGTGGGTGGGTAGGGGAACACCCTCATAGAAGCAGGGGAGGAATGGGATAGAGGGTTTCAGGGGAAGACAGAGAAAGGGGATAGATAACATTTGAAATGTAAATAAATAAATATCCAATAAAAAATTTAAGAAAAAACTGAAATTCTTTTAATGATCCTCTTAAGTGTGGAAATACTTAATGAGTGCTAGGTCAGTAATAATTGTTAGTACATGAGACAAGAAACCAATTCCTGGATCTGTCTAGGAGTCTGAATGGGAGAAAATAAAAAGGGGGTAATAGAAATTATAATAAAATGGAATTCCATTAGACTTTATGTGGATGAACCCTGTACCAGAGTTACAAATACATTGGAGTAGAGAAGGAGGAAAGATGAACGCAATAGTTCATCTATTTCACTGGTATATGAAGGCTTTCTTGAATCTACATATAAAACAATTTTATTCAGTTTTTGTTGTAAAGATAAAAAGCTATCCAATTTGTACTTTTTGTTATGTTGCAATTAACATAATTTTTAAATTCGCAGTGAGCTGATTCCCCAAATTAAATATCTTGGCTTTCCATAAACTTATGTACCTTTACAGACAATACCAATACATTTCCACAACTACTGTACCTCTTTCAAATCAGAGAAAAAGCTTTGGTGCTTAGACTAAAGAGTCTTCTGGTACCAAGTAGGAATTGCCCTATGTACGGATAGACAAAATACTAGCCAAAGATGCCCTGGCAATATGGGTAATCTGTGATAAATCTATGCTGTTATATTGTCATTTTGCAATGAGGACACCAAGTTACAGCAAGAAGGTCATTGTTCAGATCAGATGGTCAGAAATTTAAGGAAAGGATTTGAACTAGAACCATATGAATTCTTAGCACTTTTATCTGCCATCTCCTCAAACAACAACTGAATACTCAGTACAATGAAGGCTTTGGACACTGGATACCAAGAAATAATGCTTATTCCATGTAAAAGTAGTTCTTAGAAAAGTTTGCATAGTAGTGGTTAATTATTAAGTTTGAATGATAACTATCAGAGTATTGAAACAAGATGTCATTTATTCACATTAGAAGTATATAATGGCCAGAAGCTGGAAAGAACCCAGATGTCCCTCAACGGAGGAATGGATACAGAAAATGTGGTATATATACACAATGGAGTACTATTCAGCCATTAGAAACAATGAATTCATGAACTTCTTAGAGAAATGGATGGAGCTGGAAAATGTCATACTAACTGAGGTGACCCAGTCTCAAACGAATACCCATGGTCTACAGTCACTGATAAGTGGATATTAGCCTAGAATCTTGGAACACCAAAGACACAACTCACATACCAAGTGATGTCTGACAAGAAGAAAGAAGTGGACACTGGTGCTAGAATGGACCAAAGCATCATTGTGGGGGGAGTACAAGAGCAGGGAGGTGGGAGGGGGTGGATGAGGGAGCAGGGGGAGGGAAAAGGGCATGTGGGACCTTTGGGGGTGGGGAACCAGAAAAAGGGAAATGAATTGTAAATATAGAATATATCCAATAAAAATAAATTTAAAAAAAAGTATATAATGTCCTAACTGAGCAGGAAGTCAACATTCATTGGGCTAGTCTCAATTAGCTGAAGCCAATGAAAGAGGGATATGATTTCCCTTAGCTTTTAGGTACATTGTCTAAAATTTTTACCTTTGGAACACTTGAAAGCATTTCCTCTTTCTTATGCATTTCTTTGGTTGATGAGGTCTGTATAATGAGAAGTTGCTAAGGGTCTATGTTTAGAATCATCAACACAATGCATCATTTACAACCTTAGAGCAAGATATAGAAGGAACACTATTGCAGACTTCCTCAACATATGGAGTTTGTGCTACTAAAACTCTCTGGATGAAGCAGTATTAGTTGAATATGGGAATCAGCATATTGCTTGAGAACATGTGTTTTGTCACACATCCCTAGAATTTGAGTCCTGGAACTGCCTCTCACTAGCTGTTTGACCTTGACAGAGTTAATGGCCCCAGCATCAGTTCCTCCCATTTCAAATAACAGAGCATCAGATAGCATGCAATATAGTTTGTAGGCTTGAAAGAGATAATGTGGAAAGTAGTTATCACGTGTATGAAGAGTCCATTGTATTCTTGACCTGTTGATTGGGATTTAAGCTACTTTCCTTTGGGAGCTGTAATGAAGTTGCTCTGAACATTTTTGTAGATGTCTTCCTATCAAAAGGACTTATTATAGGATACATATGTAGGATACTTTTATGGCTATGAAAGAGGTGCAGGAATCCCTAAAAGCAGACACATCCTTTCCCAAACCCATGGCAGAATTTTGCATCTCACATCCAAAGTGTAGGAAGTTCATAGTCCGGACTTCCTTTTTTTTTTAATTTTTCCTGTATAATATCTCTGATACTTTTAGAGAATCTTTTTCTAAGTATTGCTTTTGGAGTTACTCCATTCATTTTCTTTCCATGAAGAATGTAACCTAAGTTGTTTTATCCTATTTAGTCTACACAAGTAAATTCTGTACATTTCCTTTGAGTGCTGTTGTGGCTGCATATCAAAAACGTTTCCTTTTTTTTTTTTTAAAGCTGCATTCATTCTTCTCTCATACAATACACCACAACTGCAGCAAACCCTCCGTTTTGTCCTAATATTCCCTTCTCCTCTTCTCGCAGATCCAAGCCACACCATTTGCCTCCAGAAGAGAGCATGACACCCAGGGATATCAAGGGAATACGGCCTAACAAGATACAATAAGAGCAGGCACAAACCCTCATTTCAAAGTTTGATGTGGCAACCCAATAAGAAAGAGAAAGAAAAGGTCCTAAGAGTCAGAGACACTGGACACCCATTTTCCGGAGGCTTCACAAGCAGCCTGCCAACAGTCATAAAAAATATGCATAGGACCTAGCACAAACCCATGCAGGTTTTGCAAATACTTCAGTTCCTTGAACACCCCATGAACCCTGCTTAGTTAATACTACAGGCTAGTACCCTGGACCTCTTTGGCTTCCACAGTCCCTCTTTTCACACTTTTATGGGATTCCCTGAATTATAGTATATTTAGAAGCATTTTCTAATATCTTTAAATTGTTACACTAATTTAAAATGCTTTGAAACTATTTTAATTTTTAGAATAATTGAGAAAAGACCTAAAAGAATTTTCATACAAGAAATTCCAGGATCCTGCCATCATTAACTAATATCCACATTCATATATTTTATAGAATTAATGACCAATTTGGTTCATCATTTTTAATACATTCCATAATGTACCTAGATTTCAAAAATTTTACCTATTCTTTTTGTGTTCCAATATAGCAGAATATTGTGTTACAATATTGATATCCTTAGGCTCCATGTGGTTTATTGCAACTTCTCAGCATTTCCTTCTTTTTGATGACTTTAACAGCTTTGAGTACTCAGTAGATACTTTTCAGTTGGGATTTTAGTCCTCTTTATATAGTTTGGAGGTTTTTTCTACTGAGGCATTCTTAATATGGGTTATGCATTACCTGAATACTTTTGTGTCATTTAAAATACTTTGATTTATAATTTAATTTCACATATAAAAGTAGATTTGCACTATGTCCTGAATAGTAGCAATTTCAATAACTAGATCTCAATCATCAGTGTTGTGGCTAGATGTGGTTACCATGAGCCTATGGAAAGGATGCTGATTATGAGATGAATACATGTATTGTTGCATAACTGACCAATCCCTAGTAAGTCTGTTTCCCTTTTCTCTCTGGATAGTGATCTTTTTCTTTCTGGTTGTTCTGTCAATAGTTGAAAAGCATAGAATTAAATCGCTGAATCTCCAAGACTTAATCAGTGTGTAACTTCCACCTGTAATTTTCTTATAGGGCTTCATAAAACAAGATAATTAAGTCATCATTCATTTCTTTCCAGAAAGATTCAGCTCACAGATTTAACTATCTTGCTCTACTTCATTCTCTCTGAAATCAGATGTTCAAATGTTGGTTTGTCTTTCTTTGGTTTTGTAAAGAATATGTTACCTTTAGGTAATTAGATTTCTGTCTTGATTAATGGATGATGGAAATATAGTATGGTATACATGTACTATGACATACTATTCAGTTGTAAAGAAATTTGCAAGGTAAATAGATATATTTAGAAACAATTGCATTGAATGAGGTAGCATAGGGACAATTGCTGCGTGTTCTTTGTCATTTGTGCCTCCTAGATCCAGAGATATGGCTATATGTCATGGAGCAATAACAGAAATCATGAATGTATAAGGGACCATAGATGGTAAGATCAAGTTGGGCTTGAGAAAGTAATAGCAGGATACCGATCATTTTCACTTTGAATGTCTAAAGGGTAACTTTTTCTTTTCAGTTTTTTACTTTAGGAATGTCTTATATAGAGCCAAATGAATGGAAGGACAATGGAGGAGTTGTGTTTACATTTGCCATTTTCTCAGATTCTGAGCACAATGCTTTCAGTCTCCAGATCCACTAGGGATCTTAGCAGTTTTAGTACTGCACAGAAATGCCATATATTGTGATGTGCCACATCACAATACATGGTGCAGCCAGGTCTTTGACCTTCGTAATTATGTCCTTTTTCTTTTTAGAAGAATTTTATCTTTCTTGAGTTCTACAATTCTCGGCTTAAGAATCATCTCTGCAGAAAGGTCTGCCAGTATCGTATAAGCATACATCTATATTTTTGAAACTTTTTTTTAATATCTTAATATTAACCTCAGGCTAACTTTTTTTCTTTTTCTTTTTTATTGGATAAATTCTCTATTTACAGCTCATTTCCCTTTTTCTGGTTCCCTGCCCCCCAAAGGTCCCCCATGCCCTTTTCCCTCCCTGTGTTCCCCCATCCACCCTTTCCCACTTCCCTGTTCTGGTATTCCCTTACACTGATGCTTTGAGCCTTTCCAGAACCAGGATCCACTCCTTCCTTCTTGTTGGACATCATTTGGTATGTGGATTGAGTCTTTGGTGTCCCAGGATTCTAGGCTAATATCCACTTATCAGTGAGTGCATACCATGGGTGTTCTTTTGAGACTGGGTTACCTCACTTAATATGATGTTCTCCAGCTCCATCCATTTCTCTAAGAAGTTCATGAATTCATTGTTTCTAATGGCTGAACAGTACTCCATTGTGTATATATACCACATTTTTTGTATCCATTCCTCTGTTGAGAGACATCTGGGTTCTTTCCAGCTTCTGGCTATTATAAATAGGGCTCCTATGAACATAGTGGAGCATGTATCCTTATTGCATGCTGAGGAATCTTCTGGGTATATGTCCAGGAGTGGTATGGCTGGGTCCTCCAGAAGTATCATGTCCAGTTTTCTGAGGAACTGCCAGACTGATTTCCAGAGTGGTTTTACCAGCTTGCAGTTCCACCAGCAGTGGAGGAGTGTTCCTCTTTCTCCACATCCTTGCCAACACCTGTTGTTTCCTGAGTTTTTAATCTTAGCCATTCTGACTGGTGTGGGGTGAAATCTCATGTTTGTTTTGATTTGCATTTCTCTAATGACTAATGATGTTGAACATTTTTTAAGGTGTTTCTCAGCCATCTGAATTTCTTCAGGTGAAAAGTCTTTGTTTAGCTCTATACCCCGGAAAACCAAATAACCCTATCAGACTAACTTTTTTATCAAGCATTTGTATGTCTGTGTACCTTGGTGGATATTTATATGAGTTTGGGGACATGTTTGTGTGGTTTCATGTGGATGCAAAGTTTAATGTCAAGTGTCTGCCTTAGGCACACTCCACCATATTCTTTGAGGCAGGATCCCTCAGTTGAGTCCAAAGGCAGCTTGATCTGGGATTCCTCTCTCTACTTTCCATATGATAGATCTGGTAAACAAGTCACTATACTCATATGGATACTACCTGGATTCTGAGAATCTGAGTTCTTGTCCTTATGTGTATACAATAAATTGTTTATGCAATGTGCCATCTCACTACCCCTGTAATTTTTTATTCATTATTCATACTTGCTTTAAAATATGATATTCATTAAATAGATTACAATCTATGAGGATACATCTAATAACTTTCTAAACTTTTACACATACAATGCCTACTTTTAATGCCATGATATAATACTTGTGCATTTATTATGCTCTGGATGTTTACCTAGATATGTATAAAGAACAATCCATGGAGAAAGTACGATTTTGTTCTGATTTTTTAAGTAAGGAAAATAAGTTTTTGTCATATAAATCTTTCACATGTTTGGTTAGAGTCACTCCAAGATACTTTATATCATTTGTGGCTATTGTGAAGGGTGTCATTTCCCTGATTTCTTTCTCGGCCTGCTTATCCTTCACGTATAGGAAGGCTACTGATTTGCTTGAGTTGATTTTATAGCCAGCCACTTTGCTGAAGTTGTTTATCAATTGCAGGAGTTCTCTGGTGGAGTTTTTTGGGTCATTTAAGTATACTATTATATCATCTGCGAATAGTGATAGTTTGACTTCTTCCTTTCCAATTTGTATCCCTTTGACTTTTTTATGTTGTCGAATTGCTCTAGCTAGTACCTCAAGTACTATATTGAAGAGATATGGTGAGAGGGGACAGCCTTGTCTAGTCCCTGATTTTAGTGGGATTGCTTCATGTTTTTCTCCGTTTACCTTGATGTTGGCTACTGGTCTGCTGTATATTGCTTTTACTATGTTTAGATACGGGCCTTGAATTCCTGCTCTTTCCAAGACCTTTGGCATGAAAGGATGCTGAATTTTGTCAAATGCTTTTTCAGCATCCAATGAGATGACCATGGGGTTTTTTTCTTTGAGTTTGTTTATGTAGTGGATTACATTGATGGATTTCCATATATTGAACCATCCCTGCATCCCTGGGATGAAGCCAACTTGATCATGGTGAATGATCGTTTTGATGTGTTCTTGGATTCAGTTGACAAGTATTTTGTTTAGTATTTTTGCATCGATATTCATAAGAGAAATTGGCCTGTAGTTCTCTTTCTTAGTTGGATCTTTGTATGATTTTGGTATCAGGGTAATTGTGGCTTCATAGAATGAGTTGGGTAGTGTTCCTTCTGTTTCTATTTTGTGGAATAGTTTGAAGAGTATCAGTATCAGGACTTCTTTGAAGGTCTGACAGAATTCTGCACTAAAACCATTTGATCCTGAGGAATCAAAAATCTTAAGTAACTGAGCCTAAATTGTTTATTTTGACGGAAGACAGACGAATTGAGAGAACTTAGCTCAGTTCTCTCAATTTTCTATGACTATTCCATATTGACACAGGGTTCTGGGATAAGTTCTCAACTAATGTTTTCCATTAATAAAGTTTAAGGCTGATATTTGGAATTTTTGCTAAATCATTTAAATGAAGTTATATAATAAAATCAATTTAGATATTCAAATTACAGAAATTTTTGTGGTTTCAGCTAATGATTAGGTGTTGAGTGTGTCAAAGTGAAATCTCTCTATTGTATTTTAATACACACATTATATAAATAAAGGTATATACATATAATTATACACATCTAATATACGTATATATGCATTAATATATATGTGATATATGGGAATGGAATTGTCTGATGAGAACTAAGTGCTTCTGTGAAATTCCAAGGAAACAAGACAAGAGCCTTGTAACTTCAGTTTCTTCAAAAACCACAGAATGACACTTGAAATGTATTTTCTTACTCATCCCAGGAACAGCAGATAGGAGTGAATTTACTGAAACTGTTGTTATTCACATACCTCTATGGAAAAATATTTTTGCTGTATATGACTTGTCCTTGTGATTATACACTTTACTCTTGTAATCATTTTGGAGACTCAGAGTATAAATTGTTTGATGCTCTGAATAAACTTGACTATTGGATGAGACTTTAGCCTGGCTCATTTTTAATCCCTTTCATCCCAGGTCTGTGATGCCAAACAGAGCAGCAAATATTTAGCAATGGGTTCTCTGCTTCTAACATGTGGAAACACCAAGATTGAAATTTGGTCTCATCAGGCTTGGTGCCAAGTACCTATATCTTCTGTGCCATCTTAGCAGACCTTAATTAGATTTTTTATTAGATATATCCTTTATTTACATTTCAAATTTTGTCCCCTTACCTGGTTCCCCCATCCCCAGAAAATCACATAAACCATCTCCCCTTCCCCAATCAACCCTCCCCCACTTCCCTGTCTTGGTATTCCTCTACACTACAGTATCAAGTCTTTCTAGGACCAAGGGCCTCTCCTCCCTTTGGTATCTAACAAGACCATCCTCTGCTGCCTATGAGTCTGGAGCCATGGGTAACTCTGTGTGTACTCTTTTGTTGATGATTTTTATCCTTGGGAGCTCTGGGAGTACTGGGTGACTCATATTGTGTTCCACCTGTGGTGCTGAAACCCCTTCAGCTCCTTGGGTCCTTTCTCTAGCTCCCCCATTTGGGACCCTATGCTCAGTTCAATGGCTGGCTGAGAGTGTCACCTTCAGTATTTGTCATGTACTAGTACACCCTCCCAGGTGATAGTAATATCTAGCTCTTGTCAGTCAGCACTTGTGGGCATCCCACAATAGTGCCTGGGTTTTGTAACTGTATATGGATCCCTGGGTGGGGTAATCTCTGGATGGTCTTTCCCTCAGCTCCACCCTTTGTCTCTACATCTCCTTCTGTGGGTATTTTGCTTCCCTTTCTTTTTATATATATATATTTTAATTTATTTTTTTATTTTTTTAATTTATTTTTTTAATTTTTTATTTAAATTTTTATTTTCTATATTCTATGTTTACATTCCAAAGGCTTTCCCCTTTCCCAGTTCCCCCCCACCATACGTCTCATAATTCCTCTCCCCCCCCAACTATTCCCCAATCATCCCCCCCACACACGATTTCTCTGTTCTGGGTCTACAAAACTGAATCCAATCTTTTCAGGCCCAGGGTCCTCTCCTTTCTTCATCTTGGGAATCATCTGACTTGCTAATTGTGCCTTGAGTATTTAGGGCTTCTGGGCTCATTAATATCCACTTATCAGTGATTGCATTTCATGTGTATTCTTTTGTGATTGGGTTAACTCACTTAGGATGATATTTTCCAGATCTAACCATTTACCTACAAATTGCATGAATTCATTATTTTTAATTGCTGAGTAGTATTCCATTGTATAAATATACCACTGATATGTAAAATGTGTCTTGGATATTCCACGTTTCTGGGATAATATCCACTTATCAGTGAGTGCATACTATGTGTGTTCTTTTGTGATTGGCTAACCTCACTTAGCATGATATTTTCCCATTTCATTCATTTGTCTAAGTTGTTATTAATGGCTGAATAGTACTCCATTGTACATATATACCACATTTTCTGTATCCATTCCTCCATTGAGGGACATCTGGGTTCTTTTCAGCTTCTGGATATTATAAACAAGTTTGCTATGAACATAGTGGAGCATGTGTCCTTATTACATGTTGGAGAATACTCTGAGTATATGTCCAGGACTGGTATAGCAGGGTCCTCCAGTAGTATTATGCCTAGTTTTCTGAGGAACCACCAAAGTAATTTCCAGAGTGGTTGTACCAGCCTGCAATCCCACCAGCAGTGGAGGAGTATTCCTATTTCTCCACAATCTCTCCAGCACCTGCTGTCTCCTGAGGTTTTTATTTTAGCCATTCTGACTGGTGTGAAGTGAAATCTCAGGGTTGTTTTGATTTTCATTTCCCTGATGACTAAGGATGTTAAACATTTTGTTAGGTGCTTCTCAGCCATTCGATATTCCTAAGTTGAGAATTATTTGTTTAGCTCTGTACCCCATTTTTAATAGGGTTATTTGGCTCTGTGGAGTCTAACTTCTTGAGTTCTTTGTATATATTGGATATTAGTCCTCTGTCGGATGTATGATTGGTAAAGATCTTTTCCCAATTTGTTGGTTGCCATTTTGTCCTATAGACAGTGTCTTTATCCTTACAGAAACTTTGAAATGTTGTGAGGTCCCATTTGTTTGTGTTTTAATGAAAAGAAAAGATCTTATAGAGGTCATTTTCCTCTATTATCCAAACACACTACCAAGTTTGTTTTGTAGAACATCTTGAAAGACCAGTGATTACTTTTAATACTAAACTTGTTTGGCAATGTTTGCTTTATTTAAAACATGGATATTAAGGAGTACTTCTGTACATCAATTGCTCCAATCTTCTACTCATAAGACAGCACATATAAATGCAAATATTTGTTGTTACTTATAACTATAGATACAATCTATTTACTAAAGGGCAAACATCTCTAAGAAGTATGTGGTGAGCTCATATATTTAAACATATGGTTGACTGTCATCAATCAAAAATAAATTAGATCTTTTTATCATAAAGCAAACAGAAGTCTATTTAAAATATACAATGCTTAATGAGTTATAGACCTCTTATTTGTCATTATACTGAAGAACACTTTCAGAGAGTGAATGCCAGAATTCCTTTCTTTCAGAAAAGCCAGCATAGTCTTTTGTCTCTGGCCAAAGAGCATATGCAAAGCACATGTAAGGAACATAGCTTTGGAGTCAGAAGAATTCTTCTTTTTTAGTGCTATAATTAACCATCCATAATTTGTATGATAATTAGATATTTAAAGTATGTACAAAGAAATTTTCTTATCTCAAAGTAGTAGTTATTACATATTTACCAGCTATAATTTGCTAGGCATCATTTAGCATACATGAAATGGTCTATTTCCTTCTTACAGAAACTCAGCAAAGTAAACACTTTGACTATTCCCACTTTATATACATGTAAACTAGGTTTTGGTGAGTTCTTCAAACTGATCTAAAGTGCTCAATCTTTTGGCTTATTAAGTTATAACATTATACAAGTCTGACTCAAGATCCTGGGCTTTGAATCATTTCCCTATTTAAAATCTCTCCCCAAGATTTTTGCCTCCAATTTTGAACTCACGGGTCATGAATAGACAATAGACAGTTTTAATAAGTCCTCACACAGAATGTTCTGTTTAATCTAAATAGGTCACAAAGGAAAACTAAAACCCATAATGGATTGGAAGGTAGGATGCCAGGCTAATTAGAATGGAAGAGAGTTAAAGGACTGAGATCAATAATTAGAATGCATTTTATACACTTACAAAATTGTCAAAAAAGAACAAAAATCAGTCTATCAAAAAAGACATCATTCCCTATAGTACCTTTATCTCAGTTCTTTTGGGAATCTTCCTTCTTTATGTAAAGAGTTTAACAATAATAATTGCAGCAACAACAATAACAATAATACAGCAAGATCACATATGCAAGAAATTGTGTACTTGAAAGTACTTTAAGTATTAATACTCATTCAACAAATAATTGTAAGCAGCTACTGTGCAACCAGCAATTGCCTGGCTGGGTTTCAACAGCTCAGCATATGCATGTATGCTAAAAGTCAGAACTGTTCTTTATGACACCCAAGTCAAAAAGTTAGCAACATATCTCAACTATTTTTGCTTCCTTTAATAACTCTGTCAATCATCTGTGAATGTATATAAATATTTTTGAGTTAGTATATGCATCATTATCCTATACATCTGGGCTAACATGGGCCATATGTTTATTCTCAACTGACTTGTCCTTTTGGTTTTGGATTACAGTCTCAAGTTTCAAAGGTTGTTCCTTATACTCTGAAATTTTGTGACTTCACATCACTGAGATCTCTCACAATTACAGATGTTACACACTTAACAAACAATATCTTTCTAGGTCTTTGTCCTCTCATGTTCCTAATCTGAAGAATCACAATATTGTTTGAGACTCCTTTTCAAAACATTAGGTGTTTTGTGTGTAATGCCAAACATCTGTCTGAAAGTGGAATAAAGAAGGAAAACATGAGGATGTATTCATGTATCCAGATGTTTGGCATTAGATAGCTAAGTTTCTAGTTCTCTTCAAGATAGTTACAGGCATGGAATATGTGTCTCTTCTACCTTCCTTTCTCTGAGAGTCAGTGATGAGAACAAGAGAATAATAAGACTTGGGAATGATAAATCAGCATGTCCTGATGTCAGCACATCTGTAGAGGTGAAGGGATTGAGTTTTTGTACTCTGGCTCTGAAGCAGTAAGATGATTTCCCCCTAGTGACTTATAATGGCAGAGAAGGAAAATTGGGCTTCCAAAAAGGAAGCCTCCAAGAGTGCTTTGCAACCAGACAGGGGCCTTGCTGTTATTGTGGATGTTGTAAAGTTAGGACATCCTGTGGTTTGGTATGGATTAGAGAAAGTGGTCAGGAAGAAATATTAAGGAAGTGCTCTCTAAAGTTTTTTATCCCTCAAATGAAGCCCTAATTGTCTAACTTGTAAATAGCCATAGTATTTCCGGAATGTAGTGCACACGACATCTTACAAGATAAATTAGCTACAATATTTGGATAATAAAAGAAAAGGACCATTATAATATTACATACAATGAGCAAAGTTCTTCAGTTTCTAATTAAGTGCCCAAGTCTGTTGTACAATGAACTATTTGTTGAGCTTCTAAAATATAATTTGCAATCCTTGAAAAATGACTCAGGGCCATACAGCAGATCCAAAGACATTCATGCTGGGCACATGGATTGCATTATCATAGCTCAAGGCTCACTTGCCCCTACTACATAGGCTGGACCTGACCACCCGGTGCCAGTGGAAGCCAGACACCAGGTGGTTTGACAAGAGCGACACTTATTTGCCTTACCTGGCAGTGAGCCAAGTGTTACCCTGACCAAAATTCCTAATGTAGCTTAGCTGTTATGTGGGATGTGGTACTTTCTGACTTTGAAATGTTTGAGACACCAAGGAGGAGGGGGGGAAGAATCCCAGTGGAGTCTAAGCAGCTATGTGATATTTTAATAAGGATTTCCAGGTCAGGCTGTAGAATAAATACTTCCTAGGTTTTACCTTCAGGAAGAGGTTGGAAATCCTATTCTGACATGGATATATAACTGAAAAACAGATGAACATGTATTTTGATTTTTTAATTATTCCAAGTCAGTTGTAATTTTTTTCCTTTGTAAATTTGGATCTGCCTGAAAACTTCTGTCAGAAACAAACAAAACAAAACAAACATAAAAACAAAAAATGTCTTAAAGGTCCACAAAATTGGACAGTAAATCTCTCTTACAAAACATTTTGATGAGTCATGTATGTGTAGATGAATCAAGTGTATTAAAGCCAAATATTTCTTGACAAATATAAGCTTAATAAAAGGGGTTAAGAAGAAAAAGATGGAGGTCTTTGGGAGAAGAAAAAGATGGAGGTCTTCAGGGAAGAAGCTATTAGTTTTGCTGATTACAAAATGCTACTCGAACGTCTCATGGGGAGAAGTGTTTTATGATACATGAATGCAACTGGTACTAGATTCTTCCGAGATTCTAATTTATCCAGCACAAAATATAGAGATAATCTTTGGTTTAATTGAGCTTCTGTATTTGTGCAAAGAAATTTGAACATCTATGTAGCACTTCCACATGGTAAATGGCACTTCCCATATTTGTGCCTCTCATGTTTTCATGGAATGCTTCGATGACTTGGGCTTTAGTAATTATAAACATAATCAGCTGAAGAACTGAGGAAAAGGGGTTAAAGATAGGAAAAGGCATTCTAGGAAAATGGTTAAAGGAAGCTTAAAATTAGCTTTTAAGGACACCAATTATTGACCAATGCATAGATGCACAATTAAATCATCAGGAGAAGAATGATTCTGAGTACCGTGCATCTGCATGATACTCTCAACTCACTAAAATATTCTGGGATCACGGAAATGGAAATGGAAGGAATAAGTTTAGAAAATACTTGAAACATATGGATCATGGTGCTGATTTAAGACAGACAATTAAGCTTAGAAAGATTGAGATGTGAAAACAAAACAGAATGCTTGTTTAAAACACCATGCTGGTTATAAGGCATTAGAAATAAAGGATTAAGTGATGGAGTGAGAGTCAAGGAAAATGCCAAAGTAGGTATGAAAAATAGCCTTCAAAACTGAGGTGGAATATAAAGACATGGTTACATTCATCAGGAATTTCCACTGACAGCAAATCAGCCATATCTATTGGAACCAGTATCAAGCCTCATAATAAGGAGATCCTGGGACATCAATTCTCAGTACAGAAGCATAATTTCCATTTTTACCATTATATATCTGCTTTGTGTACATAAGCAAATAACTTAAACAGTCTTAGTTTCTCCAACTGTCAAATGGAATTAAAAGCATAAGTCACAAATCTGTCTCAGTAAGGAATAATTGGTTTTATATATGATAGTTTTTAAAAGAATACCTACTTAGGACACAATGATTATAGTAACTCTAGTATGATGCAAAGAAAATACATATGGTCATTTATCTCTAAAGACTTATTGCTGGATACAAAAGGCTTAATGCTTACTAAATATATGCTACCCTATAAACAGGCACTTCCCTGACTTTTAGTTATTCTTTGAAATGATACCTTGTGATAGACACCATCACTCATATTCTCCAAAACATTTCTGAGAGTTTACCAACTTTTGTTCAGCTACAGAGCAAGAAAGTGACAAAGGGAAGTTACACATGCAGCATACCTTGTTCTAAACTTCTTAATACAAGCTTTGTGCAAAGTCAGGTTTTCTTGCTTTTGAAGGGAAATATTTATATGTTAAGGAAAAAACCTGGGACCAATGTGAAAGAGTATTAAGATGTGCTTTTTCAAATTGGGTCAATGAGTGAGTTGCAAAACCACTATTCTTTGAAGATATTTGTTGCTGCAGAAAGTAAAGAAATGGGCATAGAGAACATATAGCTCAGCCCTTAGTAATTATTCTACTACTGTCCTAAACTGTGAAGATGCAGAATAAGCACAAATTAATGGACACTGCCTTCAAACAAGTAAACTAAGAGAACAGTCCAAAACCATTCTTTGTTCCTAGCCATCAAAGTCATAAATTAAAATCATCCTTTTCTGACATCCTTAAATCTACATGGTCAAAAGAGCAATATCCCTACCGCTTTCTATTGCATAAACATGTGACTAAAAAATTCAATTTTAATAGCTGAGTAGTACTCCATTGTGTAAATGTACCACATTTTCTGTATCCATTCCTCTGTTGGAGGACATCTGGGTTCTTTCCTGCTTCTGAGTATTAAAAAATACGGCTGCTATGAACATAGTGGAGCATGCTTCCTTGTTACATGTTAGAACATATTTTGGGTATATGTCCAGTAGTGGCATAGCTGGGTCCTCAGGTAGTACAATGTCCAATTTTCTGAGGAACCACTAGACTGATTTCCAGAGTGGTTGTTCTAGCTTGCAATTCCTCTTTCTCTACATTTTCATCAGCATCTGCTGTCACCTGAGTTTTTGATCTAAGCCATTCTGACTGGTGTGAGGTGGAATCTCAGGATTGTTTTGATTTGCATTTCTCTGTAGGCTAAGGATGTTGAACATTTCTTTAGGTGCTTCTTGGCTATTCAGTATTCCTCAGTTGAGAATTCTTTGTTTAGCTATATACTGAATTTTTAATAGGATATTTGGTTCCCTGAAGTCTAACTTCTTGAGTTCTTTGTATATATTGGATGTTAGCTCTCTATCAGGTATAGAATTGGTAGATATCTTTTAGCAATGTGTTGGTTGCCATTTTGACCTATTGACAGCTTCCTTTGCTTACAGAAGCTTTACAATTTAATGAGGTCCCATTTGTCAATTCTTGACCTTAGCACATAAGCCATTGGTGTTCTATTCAGGAAATTTCCCCCTGTGCCCATGAGTTCAAGGCTCTTTCCCACTTTCTCTTCTATTGAGTTTCAGTGTATTTTGTTTTAAGTGGAGTTCCTTGATCTACTTGGATTTGAGCTTTGTACAAGGAGACAAGAATGGATCAATTTGCATTCTTCTACATGCTGACTGCCAGTTGAACCAGCACCATTTGTTCAAAATGCTATCTGTTTTCCACTGAATGGTTTTAGGTCCTAAGTAAAACATCAAGTATCCGTGAGTATGTAAATTCATATCTGAGTCTTCAATTCTATTCCATTGATATTCCTGCCTGTTGTACCAATACCCTGGAGATTTTATCACTATTGCTCTGTAATAGAGTTTGAGGTCAGGGATGGGGATCCCTCAGAAGTTCTTTTAGTGTTTGAGAATATTTTTGCTATCCTGTGTTTTTGTTATTCAAAATGAATTTGAGAATTGCTATTTCTAGCTCTATGAAAAATTGCGTGGGAATTTTGATGGTGATTGCATTGAATCTGTATATTGCTTTTGGCCAGATGGCCATTTTTACAATATTAATCCTGCCAATCCATGAGAATGGGAGACTTTTCCATCTTATAAGATCTCCTGTTTCTTTCTTTAGGGACTTGAAGTTCTTGTCATATAGATCTTTCACTTGTTTGGCTAGTGTCACACCAAGGTAACTTTTATTATTTGTGACTTTTGTTTTTTGTTTTTTGTTTTTTTTTGGTTTTTTTTTTTTTTTTTTGGTTTTTCGAGACAGGGTTTCTCTGTGTAGCTCTGGCTGTCCTGGAACTCACTCTGTAGACCAGGCTGGCCTTGAACTCAGAAATCCGCCTGCCTCTGCCTCCCAAGTGCTGGGATTAAAGGCGTGCGCCACCACGCCCGGCTATTTGTGACTTTTGTGAAGGATGTTTTGCCTAATTTCTTTCTCAACTTGTTTATCCTTTGAGTAGAGCAAGGCTTAGGCAAATGGGTGAAACTAGAAAATATCATCCTGAGTGAGTTAACCTAGTCACAAAAGAACACACATGGTATGCACTTACTGATAAGTAGTCCCAAATCTAGAATATCCAAGATACAATTCATAGACCATATGAATCTCAAGAAGAAGAAAGACCAAAATGTTGATGGTTCAGTCCTTCTTAGAAGGGGGAACAAAATACTCATGGGAGGTAGAGGGTAGGAGGGACTTGGGAAAAGGAAAAGAGGGGGAGAGGGATAAAGGGGGCAGGATCAAGTATGAGGGGAGAGAAGGATGATATCCAGAGGGTCAGGAATTTGAACAGAGATGTGTAGCATAGGGGCATGGGGAACTGAAGTTAACTACCAGCAAGTCCCAGGTACCAGGAAAGAAAGAGACTCCCATGACCCAACAGGGATGAGATTAGCTGAAATGTCCAACAAAGAGGAGGGAGATCCTGTAGAAACTGTATCCAGAAGTTAGGCAAGTCCCCCAATTGGTGGATAGGATCCAGAAGGGCACCTATCTAAAGGAAATATGGGGATGAAGTGTGGAGTAGAGACTAAAGGAAAGGCCTTCCAGACACTGCTCCACTGGGGATCTATTCCATATACAGTCACCAAATCCAGACACTACTGGAGATGCCAAGAAATGCTTGCTGACAGGAGCCAGTTATAACTGTCTCCTGAGAGGTTCTTCCATAGCCTGACAAATACAGAGGTAGACGCTTACAGCCAACCATTGAATGTAGCATGGGATCCCCAATGGAGGAATTAGAGAAAGAACTGAAGGAGGTCAAGGGATTTGCAACCACATAGGAAGAACAATATCTACCAACTAGACCCCCCAGACCTCCCAGGGACTAAACAACCAACCAAAGAGTACACGTGGAGTGACCCATGGCTCCAGGTGCATATGAGGCAGAGGATGGCCTTGTCTAGCATGAATAGGAGGGAAACCCTTGGTCCTGTGAAGATTCGATTCCCCAGTGTAGGGGGAATGCCAGGGCTATGAGTCGGGAGTGGGTGGGAAGGAAGGGGAGCATCCTCAAAGAAGCAGGGGGAGGAGGAATAGGAGATGGAGATTTCTGAGGGAAAACTAGGAACGGGACTAACATTTGAAATGTAAATACATAAAATATTCAATAAAAACAAAAGGAAACAGAAAATCAGTTTTGCTACTTATCTCCTTCCAGCACATTCTACATTAATGTGACTCAAGTGTCATTTTAAATCATGTTGACATAAACTACTGTTGCTTTCAAGAAAGAGGAGACAGCTGTTTGATGAACATGGGACAACTCAGAACTTCCTAATCTAAGGACTCAGGTGTTCTGCAGGTCAATGTGTGGACTCTCACAGGTCCACACCTTGGAGCTGTCAATAGGGTAACACAGGTCAAAGGCAATGTATGGTGATTCGGAGAAGTTTTTACCACCTTATGACAAGAAGCTGTTCTAGAACCTAGGTTAAACATGAACAGAAAAATGGAGTCAGAATCACCATATGAATGGTGCCTTTTTGAGAATCAGGTGCCAAATGACATCATGCTAGGGTTTGGCTGGAGTTGGAAAAGAGAAAAATGGTGGAAAATTTGAGTAATCTCATGGCATACAGATGCCTGGGCATGATGACCACAAGAGAACTTGAGCCTTTAAAGTGAGTGCCATGCTCATTTGTGAGTGGTTTTTTATTTTAAGAGAACAACAACATCTATCATATTGAATAAAGGTTACTAAATTGAATTTCACTGGGTTTCACTTTTGTCTGCATTTCATTAGTAAATGTATTTACATTTTATAGCTTAGAAAAATTGCAAGCAAAAGAAGTAAGTAGATTTAGATTTTTACATATTTTAGAAATAGTCTAATAAAGTCATTTAAAGAAAGAAAACATTTGTCTGTTTTAAAAGAGATATATCTACGTAGGTTTGGAAAAACACTATCACTAAGAAATTAATCAAGACAATGAAGACCAAATTGGGTGAAAACCTCCAATCCATTGTTTCTACAAATATGTCAACTAGGGTGTGAGGCTTGACTTTTCTAAGCCTAAGCTTTCTTCTCTTATTCCATTTTTTACTATGCTAGACATGTACAAAATAGTGAAATCTGTCTAGTAACATTTGTGCTTCAATTCATGCTCTGCAAGAAATATACAAACAGTAAGAAATTGTTTAGTCACATGCAAGGCAGAAAAGTAGACCAAAGTTCAGCTGACACAAGCTAATTGCTATTGGTTACAAATATACTCCCTGGGACCCCACAGGAAACTCTCGCCAGGGAAGCAGATAGGCTTATGGCACTTATTCACCAATTTCTCCTCTCCTCCAAATCCAGAACTCTCGCCCTCAGCTGTGAAACACTGTAAGAGCTGTTCCCCCTTCTCCTCCCTGCTCCACCTCTAATAGATGACATAAGTCTTCCTATACAAATTTCTTTCACACTCATCCTGTTAGTCTAGTCCCCAAATAAAGCTGCCATTCCTTTGGAATGCAACAGCCAAACTTTCCAGAGAAGCAAGTAGGCCAATAGAACAGGTTGGTGAGCCTCAGGTGGCCCCTCATCCTCCTCTTTTCCGTACCCACTCTCCTAGTTTATGCATTTGTGATCTCTCCTCGCACTCTGCAACCAATTCCCCAGGCACTAAGCATATATTTGGGGAACACCCTGATTTCCTTTTTCCTGTGGATGTCCTCACACATCATTCTTGTTCATCCCCACTGTTAACTGACAGCTCCAAATACTGAGAAAGACATTTTTTCCAGAGCACTCTTGTCAATCCATAGGTCATCCTGACAAAACTAAGTAGAAAAATGTTTGAGCTAGCTGAAGTTATGAATCAAATGGACTTAACAGACATTTATATGATATTTTGCCCAAACACAAAAGAATATAACTTCCTTTCAAAAGCTTGTGCAACTTCTTTCTAAAAATGACCAAATACTCAGACACAAGGCAAGTCTAATCAGGTACAAGAATGAATTAAAGCTGAATAACAACAGCAGACACAACAGAAAATGTCCAGATTTGTGGATATTGAACTGACTACTAAATAAAAAGATAACAAAACAGGTCAACACAGAAATTAAGAAAGAAATTTAAAACTTTCTGGAATTGAACGAAAATGAATACAGAACATACTTAAATGTATGAATCACAATAAAGGCATTTCTTTTCATTCCATGAAAAGTGACATTTAAAAAATGGATTCTCCCTCCGTGTGGCTTTCCACCAGAAGTAAGCAGGAAAGCTGGTCCCAGTGTCATGAGAGTGAGAGAGCTCTTCCGGCCCCTCACTGGGTGCAGTACTCATGAAAGCAGGCCCTACACCATACCTTGGAAGAAACAGTAAATTGATAAATGCAACCCACCATATAAAGAAACTAAGAGACAAAAACCACATGATTATCTAATAGATACAGAAAAGATCTTTGACAAAAACCCAAAATCATTCATGATAAAACTCCCAGAGAGATTAGGGATAAAGGGGTCATACTTCAACATAATAAAGACAGTTTACATCAAGTTCACAGACAACATCAACTTAAATGTAGAAAAATTTAAAGCCATTTGCTAAAATCAGGGATAAGACAAGGTTGTCCACTCTCTTGATATCTATCCAATATAGTACTTGTCACCTTACCTAGAGTAGTGGAAAACTGAAGGAGATTAAAGAATATAAACTTGAAATGTAGAAGTCAAAATACCTTTATTTTTAGATGATATGATAGTATACATCATAACTGACACTAAAGTTTTACTAGAAAATTCCTACAGCTTATGAACATTTTCAGCAAAATATTTGGATATAAAATTGTTTCACAAAGTTTCAGTGGACCTCCTGTATACAAATGACAAATGGACTGAGGAATAAAGCAAAGAAACAATACCTATCACAAGGGTTTCAAAACCTGTAAACTATCTTGGAGTGATTCTACCAAGCAAGGAAAAGATTTGCATGAAAAAAACTTTAATACATTGAATAAATAATTTGAAAAAGATACCATATCTCACATTCTCATAGACTGGTAGGATTAACATGGTAAAAATTGCTATCCTACCAAAACCAATTTACAAATTGAATTCAATCCTCATCAAAATTTCAACACAATTCTTGAAAGAAAAGAATTTCAGTTTTATGGAAACAAACAAACAAAAAACCCAGGATAGCTAAAACAATCCTGAATCATAAAAAACTCATGAAGGTTTCACCATCCCTGACCTCAAATTGTAAACACCAATAGTAATAAAAACAACATATCAGTCAGTAAAATCACCTGGAAGATGTACATATAAATCTATACACCTACAAATTCCTTAATTTGAGAAAGTAGTCAGAAATACACTCTACAGAAAAATAGCATCTTTACCAAATAGTGCTGGTCAACTGGAAGACTATGTATAGTAGTAGTCAAATATTACATACCATATACAAAATTCAACTTCAAATGCATCAAAGACCTCATCATAAAAGTAGGAACACTGAACCTGACAGAAGAGAAAATGAGTATTCTTGAACTCACTGTAACACACACAAAAGTACTTTCTGAATAGAATACTGTTATGATACACGCTAAGATAAACAATTATTAAATGGAAACTTATAAACCTGAAAAGTTTCTGTAAGGCAAAAGACATCATTATTTGGGCAAAGTAATAGCCTAAAGAATAAATCTGTAGAAAAAGATATTTACCAGCTTCACACCTATAAAAACCTAATACCAAAAGTATACAAAGAATTCAAACCCACTAGATATCAAGAAAACAAATTACTTAATTAAAAATGAAATACACATCCATACATAAAATTCTCCAAAGACGCTCCAAAGGCCAAACAATACTTGAAGAAATGTTCAGTGTCCTTAGCCATCAGGAAATGCACATCAAAACTACTTTGAGATTCTGTCTTAATATGCATCAGAATGACTAAGATGAATAAAACAAATGAAATTCCATGCTTGCAAGGATTTGGAGTAGGAGGAACATCCCTCCATTGCTGGTGAGAGTACAGACTTGTACAGCCACTATGAGAATCAGTGTGAGGGTTACTGAGAGTGATGTGGATTGATACTCTTCGGGATTCAGAAGTACTGCACTTGTGTAGTTTGAATATGTTTAGCCCAGGGAGTGGTACTATTAGGAGGTGAGACCTTGCTAGTGTATATGTAGCCTTGTTGAAGAAAGTGAGTCACTGTAGACATGAGCTTTAATACCCTCGTCCTAGCTGCATGGAAGCTAATCTACTCCTGTTTGCCTTTGGACGGAGATGTCGAACTCTCAGATGATAATGGATTGAACCTCTGAGCCTGTAACCACCCCCAAGTAAATGCTGTCCTTATAAGAGTTACCATCTTATTTGTATGATTTTCCATGATAATTTTCTATTTTAACATGTTTTTCTATATATCTTTTCAATTTTGTCAGAAATATTTTCCATGTAAACTTCAACTTTATCAGAAAATGTTTATAATTCCACTTTCAATCAACTTAGGAATAATTTTATTTCTACCATTATTATATCTATATAAAAATTTCCATGATAATCTTTAATTTTAACATATTTTTCTACCTTTTTCTACAATCTTATCAGAAATACTTTCCATGTAAATCTTCAATTCTATCATAAAATGTTTCTACTTCCTTTTTCAATTAATTTAGCAGTGTTTTTTATGTCTACCATTTTACTCTTTAATTTTCCATGAAAATTGTCAATTTTAAAGTGTGTTTTTCTATATATCTCTTCTATTTTATCAGAAATGTTTTCCATGTAAATCTTCAATGTTGTCATAAAATGGTTTTACTTTTTTTTCCAATAAAGGAACATGCTTTTCAAAAAAATAAAATAAAAAGGGTTGCCTGGCTTTGGCCACAGTAACAAAGCTACAAAATGTAAAGCCACAGAGATTAGGTATAGAGTAAAAGATGTGTGGGGGTGTTACTAGAAATCACTGCTGTGAAGGATGGATTGGGATAGGAAGGGATATTGGAGGAACTCAGAAGAATACAGAGAAGGAAATCATTAATTATGAAGTAATATGTTAAAAAAGAATCTGTTTCCAATATGCAGAACAATGAAATTGCTGCTGGTAGGACTGCAAGCTGGTACAACCACTCTGGAAATCAGTCTGGTGGCACCTCAGAAAACTGGACATGATACTTCTGGAGGACCCAGCCATACCACTCCTGGGAATATACCCAGAAGATTCCCCAGCATGCAATAAGGATACATGCTCCACTATGTTCATAGCAGCCTTATTTATAATAGCCAGAAGCTGGAAAGAACCCAGATGTCCCTCAACAGAGGAATGGATACAAAAAATGTGGTATATATACACAATGGTGTACTATTCAGCCATTAGAAACAATGAATTCATGAACTTCTTACAGAAATGGATGGAGCTGAAGAACGTCATACTAAGTGAGGTAACCGAGTCTCAAAAGAATACCCATCGTATGCAGTCACTGATAAGTGGATATTGGCCTAGAATCTTGGAACACCAAAGACACAATTCACGTACCAAATGATGTCTGACAAGAAGAGAGGAGTGGACACTGGTGCTGGAAAGGATCAAAGCATCAGTGTAGAGGAATACAAGAACAGGGAAGAGGGAAGGGGTGGAAGAGGGAGCAGGGGGAGGGAAAAGGGCATGTAGGACCTTTGGGGGGTGGGGAACCAGAAAAAGGGAAATGAATTGTAAATATAGAATATATCCAATAAAAAAATAGTATGAAAAAAAAGAAAAAGAAAAAAATCTTAAAGTCAGGTTGGGTTGGCATTTTGTATATCTGGCATCACAAGATTAGAATTGAGAAGACTCAGTAAAAATTGTTTTTGATGCAAGTCTGAAACTCCAAAATGAGTTAATTTTTTTCTTTAGAATTGGAGAATTTAGTCTATGGACTTTCCTCAGTTTTTCTGCTAAGTACAATAAATTTCAGGAAACAAAGAGATAACCAGAAAAGCAAAAGAAAGAAATGAACAAAAACGACAACAAAATCCAGCAACAACAACATAACCCAAAATAGAAGGCAGGTTCTATGCATGTCTCTGGATTAACAACTCCAAGAGCAGAAGGTGACCAAGCTGGGCATTTCATAATCTTCAAATTAGTCATAGATATATCTAGGCTCATTTTCTCCTATACTGCATGTGAGTTCTTCAAACATCACTAGTCAAAACTAGCAGGAACAGAAAATGGGATCAAATCGAAAACCTACTTCCAGTACACCACCAAAGAGAAGTATAGTCCTTCTTATTGGATTGCAGACTTCAGGTAATGCTAAGAGAAATACCATCTGGCAGGGGTATTGCCAAAGATACTATGTGACCAGGTGCATCACCAGATAATTGTAGAGTAAGAAGCATCATCATTTAGAATTATGAAACAGCAAATTCCAACAGCTTGGGACATAGTCTTTCCTTACATGTATAGGGAATCCCAAAGAAACAAATATCCAGCTTCAAAATTATTCTTTGCTTCTCTACTTCTGTTTATGAGTTAGAGGGAGCATCCATGATGTCAAGTCAATGAAGTAAACCAAAGCAACACACAAAGCTAATACTACCAAACAGGTCTGTAACTGTAGCTACTCTTATGGATGAGGCAAAGAACACCACATATGTGAGGCCAACCTGGGTCCTGTAGACAGACCTTGTCTCAAAATTGGATAAACACACAGATAAACACTCACTGAAGGGCTGAAGGCATAACTCAGCAGTGGGATCAATGCCAGTGAATGCTTAGCATTTGATAGAACCTAGATTCAGCACCCAGCCAAGAGGAGAAGGTCTACTTTAAAATCTAACTTTCACCCTAAAGAATGAGTGAATGTTTAAAAAAAGTATTTTAAATAGAATTCACAGTCTGTTAAAACAATAACCTAAGTATCCAGGAAATCATTCACTATATGATGATCCAGGAAAGTCTTGTATTAAACAAAACACACAATCAAATAAAAATCAACACTAAAAATGCCTATGTTGAAATATTCTCACATGAATTTTTAAAACAACAACCAAGAAATGTTTCAACAAGCATTTTCTAATCATCTTAAACAAATAAAAAAGGCAAATAAAATCTCAACAAAGAATTGCATTATAAAAAGAGAGCCAAATAAAAATTACAGAACTCAAAACTGCTTACAATAGGGTAAATCCCACAAAAGATCAAACTATAACACATTTAAACTCCTATAAACTAACATCAATGGGAAAATATTGAAGTAAACAGAGAGAATAACAGATTGTCCATAGGGGAAGACTAAGTCAGAGGATATCTATTGAAAAACTATAGTGCCAGAAGGAAAATGGCATAATATCTTGCCATTCTTGAAAGAAAACAATATTTTATAAACTATGTATTGTATGTCAATGGAGGAATATCCTTCATAATTGAAAGATAAATAAAATCATTCTTCCTCTCAGGATATATAAAAGGATTTATTACAAATGGATCTTTTTATAAATATTAAAAGAAAGTTTTAACATGGAAAATAATAACATAATTATGTAAAAATATGGGATGAAGAAATGGTGACAGAAATATCAGAAATGCAAGTCTGTAGGGCAGACTAGCCTGTTCCTCATGAATTTACCAAGTCAGAAGTGATAATTGAAACAATTTATATAGTGGCATCTGACTTTTTCAACAGTAATATTTCTATGTGAGGAAGGCAAATGTAAATAGATATAATTATAGATTTTATGCTTAACATGAAATAATAAGATTTTCATGTCAGGGAAAACCTGAAGTAACTTGGACATATTGTAATAACTAAAGCAGATACTAATTAAAGACTGGAAGGGAAGATTTTAAGAAACAGTATACATAGATATAGATAGACTCATTAAAAAGTTTAGATAATTCATACAAAGGCAAAATAAATGCAACAAGAAAAATAGAACATAAAATAAAAAAACGGTGAAATATATTGCAAATAAGTGAGAATGTAAAGATTTAAGTATACCAACACTGTGACAGAGGAAAGATCAGAGAAGCACTTAATGCAAATTGATTGCAAATTCACAGTTCAAATTTAAGGGGCATGTAAGTTGAACTAAAGAAGTGAAGTTCTTTGTATATATTGGATATTAGCTCTCTGTCGGATATGGGGTTGGTGAAGATCTTTTCCCACTTTGTTGGTTGCCCTTTTGTCCTTCTGACAGTGTCCTTTGCCTTGCAGAAACTTTGTAATTTTATGAGGTCCCATTTGTCGATTCTTGATCTTAGTGCATAAGCTATTGGTGTTCTGTTCAGGAACTTTCCCCCTGTACCCATGTCCTCCAGGGTTTCCCCAAGTTTCTTTTCTAGTAGTTTCAGTGTGTCTGGTTTTATGTGGAGGTCCTTGATCCACTTGGAGTTGATCTTAGTGCAAAGAGATAAGAGTGGGTCAATTCGCATTCTTCTGCATGTTGACCTCCAGTTGAACCAGCACCATTTGTTGAAAAGGCTATCTTTTTTCCACTGGATGGTTGTGGCTCCTTTATCATAGATCAAGTGACCATAAGTCTGTGGGTTAATTTCTGGGTCTTCATTCCTATTCCATTGATCTACTTGCCTGTTGCTGTACCAATACCATGCAGTTTTTAACACAATTGCTCTGTAGTGCTGCTTAAGGTCAGGGATATTGATTCCCCCAGAAGTCCTTTTATTATTGAGAATAGTGTTAGCACCGCAAAGAACCAAATAACCCTATCAAAAAATGGGGTACAGAGCTAAACAAAGAATTTTCACCAGAAGAAATTCGGATGGTTGAGAAACACCTTAAGAGATGTTCAACATCATTAGTCATCAGGGAAATGCAAATCAAAACAACCCTGAGATTCCACCTCACACCAGTCAGAATGGCTAAGATTAAAAACTCAAGAGACAACACGTGCTGGCGAGGATGTGGAGAAAGAGGAACACTCCTCCACTGTTGATGGAATTGCAAAATGGTAAAAACGCTCTGGAAATCAGTTTGGCGGTTCCTCAGAAAAATTGGGCATGTCACTTCCAGAGGACTCTGGCATACCACTCCTGGGCATATACCCAGAGGATTTCCCTGCATACAATAAAGACACATGCTCCACTATGTTTATAGCAGTCTTGTTTATAATAGCCAGAAATTGGAAGGAGCCCAAATATCCCTCAAAGGAAGAATGGATACAGAAAATGTGGTATATTTATACAATGGAATACTACTCAGCAATTAAAAATAATGAATTCATGCAATTTGTAGGTAAATGGTTAGACCTGGAAAATATCATCCTGAGTGAGTTAACCCAATCACAAAAGAATACACATGAAATGCAATCACTGATAAGTGGATATTAATGAGCCCAGAAGCCCTAAATACTCAAGGCACAATTAGCAAGTCAAACGATTCCCAAGAAGAAGAAAGGAGAGGACCCTGGGCCTGTAAAGATTGGATCCAGTTTTATAGAGAAACCGAGGAGGGAGGGGGAATGATTGGGGAATAGTTGGGGGGGGAGAGGAATTATCGGACGTATGGTGGGGGGGAACTGGGAAAGGGGAAAGCCTTTGGAATGTAAACATAGAACATAGAAAATAAAAATTTTAAAAAAGAAAATTAAAAAAAAAGAAGTGAAGTTTTAGTGGCATCAAAATAAATATATATTAGAGCAAAGGAATTTGCTGTTGACCAAAAGGAGCAAATGAAACAGGAATATCGATAATCCACTAGAAGTCATGATCTTTTTTTTTCCTTTTTTTATTGGATATCTTCTATATTTACATTTCATTTCCCTTTTTTTTGTTTCCCCACCGCATGATCTTAAACATATATGGATCAATTAATAGAGCTCACAATACATGAAAAAATATAGGAGTCACTGGAAATACAAAAGGGTTATGTCCTGATACAGACATTAGAAGAGGTAAGCACTACAAGATGATCATGCATTTACTAAAGCTGGTGTGCTGAAAAATACATTTTGGCACCACACCTTGCTTTTGTGATTGAGGCTCATTTTTATACATAGTGCTACCTTAAGGCAAAGGCCAAGTGGCCAAATTAAAGTAGTTTCTACTGAATGTGTTTTACTCTTTTTACAACCACTGTAAATTTGAAATGAGTAAGTCCAATTTTTGTAATTTTGAGATTATCTGTAATTGTTGGGGCTGAATGAAAATAGACAATAGAACTTGTCTTTTCACAGGTCAACAGGAAAGTACAATATATAGTGGTGATTCTCAGTCAGCAGTGTCAAAGTGACATTTGTGTAATAATTCTTCCAATAAAAACATCATATATACTTGTTCCTATGGACCATTCATCAGTTTAGACAGTATATTGATGTATAAAACCTCTCACCATATTTAATGTAGCCAAAATACTTATGCTATTCTCTAAATCTACTAGTAGAATTATAGTACGTGTCAATAATGAAAAGATCACAGGAGAATCTCTGTATACTTAAAAGTCAAGTGCTAATTTCTGCATAATCCACAAAGGAAAGAAAATCTGTGAACATTATTAAATGTGTAGAGCTGAACAAGCATGTTGAAAACATGGCTATAGGAGAGTTTAGAGAACTAAAATCTTCTAATACACGTGAAGAGCCTTCTTAGATTAATACTCAAAATTCCCATTACTAGAAACTAAAAGAAAGAAAACACAATAAACCAAAAGTTTGAAGCAAGAAAACATAGACAAAATAAGATCAATGAAACTGAAATTTAGTCCAGAATATCCAGAGGTAGCAATGTAATTGGTACAGTGGCAGGCAGGTAGATCAATGGAATAGAATTGAAGACCCAGAAGTGAACCCTCACACCTATGGTCACTTGATATTTGACAAAGGAGCTAAAACCATCCAGTGGAACAAAAGACAGCATTTTCAACAAATGGTGCTGGGTCAACTGGCAGTCAACATGCAGAAGGATACAAATTGATCCATTCTTATCTCAAGATAAGCTTAAGTCCAAGAACCTCCTCATAAAACCAGATACACTGAATCTAATAGAAGAGAAGAAAGTGGGGAAGAACCTTGAGCACATGGGCACAGGGGAATTTTCCTGAATAGAACACCAATAGTATATTGCTCTAAGATCAAGAATTGACAAATGGAACCTCATAAAATTACAAAGCTTCTGTAAGGCAAAGGACACTGTCAATAGGACAAAACGCCACCAACAGATTGGGAAAAGATCTTTCCCAATCCTATATCCAATAGAGTGCTAATATCCAATATAAAGAAAGAACTCAAGAAGTTAGACCTCAGAGAACCAAATAACCCTATTAAAAATAGGGTACAGAGCTAAACAAAGAAGTTTCAACTGAGGAATACCAGATGGCTGAGAAACACCTAAAGAAATATTCTACATCCTTATTCATCAGGGAAATGCAAATCAACCATGAGATTCCACCTCACACCAGTCAGAATAGCCAAGATCAACAACTCAGGGGACAGCAAATGCTGGAGCAGAGGTGGAAAAAGAGGAACAGTTCTCCATTCTGGTTTGAATGCAAGCTGGTAAAACCACTCTGGAAATCAGTTTAGGGGTTCCTCACTACCTGAGGACCCAGCTGTACCACTCCTGAGCATACACCCAGAAGATGATCCAACATGTACTAAGGACACATGCTCCAATATGTTCATAGCAGCCTTATTTATAATAGCCAGAAGCTGGAAAGAACCCAGATGTTCCTCAACAGAGGAATGGATTCAGAAAATGTGGTACATTTACTCAGCTATTAAAAACAATGAATTCATGAGATTCTTAGGCAAATGGATGGAGCTAGAAAATATCATCCTGAGTGAGGTAACCCAATCTCAAAAGAACACACATGGTACGCACTCACTGATAAGTGAATATTAGCTAAGGAGCTCTGAATACCCAAGATATAATTCATAGATCACATGAAGCTCAAGAAGAAGGAAGACCAAATTGTGGGTGCTTTGGTTCTTCTGAGAAGGGGGACAAAATACTTACAGGAGTTAATATGTAGATAAAGCATAGAGCAGAGACTGAAGGAAAGGTCATTCTGAGGCTATCCCACCTGTGTGTCCATCCCATATACAGTCATCAAACCCATCACTATTGTGGATGCCAAAAAATACTAGCTGAAAGGAACCTGATCTGGCTGTCTCCTGACAGGCCCTGCCAGAGCCTTGCAAATACAGAGGCATGTTCTCATAGCCAACCATTGAATTGAGCTCAGAGTCCCCAATAGAGGGGTTAGAGAAAGGACAAAGGAGCTGAAGGAGTTTGCAACCTCATAGGAAGAACAACTATATCAACTAACCAGAGCCCCCAGAGCTCCCAGAGACTAAACCATCAACCAAGGAGTGCACATGGCTCCAAATGCATATGAACCAGAGGATTTCCTTCTCAGGCATCAATGGGAGGTGAAGTCTTTGGTCCTATGAAGGTTTGATAGATGTCCCAGAGTAGGGGAATTGAATGCAGGAAGTTGGAAGTGGGGTAGGTAGAGGAACACCCTCATAGAAGCAGGGAGAGAGAGAGAGAGAGAATGGGAGAGGGGTTTTCTGGGAGAGGGGAACTGGGAAAGGGGATAACATTTGAAATATAAATAAAGAAAATATCAGAGAGAGAGAGAGAGAGAGAGAGAGAGAGAGAGAGAGAGAGAGAGGAGAAGAAGAAGAAGAAGAAGAAGAAGAAGAAGAAGAAGAAGAAGAAGAAGAAGAAGAAGAAGAAGGTCTTCAATCCTATTCCATTGATCCACCTCCCTGTCACTGTACCAATACCATGCAGTTTTTAACACTACTACTCTGGAGTATTGCTTGAAGTCCAGGATATTGATTCCTCCAGAAGATCTTTTACTGTTGATCATAGTTTTAGCTATCCTGGGTTTTTTGTTATTCCAGATGAATTTGAGAATTGTTCTTTCTAACTCTATGAAGAACTGAGTTGGGATTTTGATGGGGATTGCATTGAATCTGTATATTCCTTTTGGCAAGATTGCCATTTTAACTATATTAATCCTGCCAACCCACGAGCATGGAAGATTTTTCCATTTTCTGAGGTCTTCTTCCATTTCCTTCTTCAGAGACCTGAAGTTCTTGCCATACAATTCTTTCATTTGTTTGGTTAGAGTCACACCAAGATACTTTATATTGTTTGTGGCTATTCTGAAGGGTATCATTTCCCTAATTTCTTTTTCAGGCTGCTTATACTTTGAGTATAGGAAGGCTACTGATTTGCTTGAGTTGATTTTATAACCAGCCACGTTGCTGAAGTTGTTTATCAGCTGTAGGAGTTCTCTGGTAGAGTTTTTTGGGTCACTTAAATATACTATCATATCATCTGCAAATACTGATAGTTTGACATCTTCGTTTCCAATTTGTATCCCTTTGATTTCCTTATGAATAGGATTGAAGACCCAGATTTGAACCCACACATCTATGGCCAATTGATCTTTGACAAAGAAGCTGAAAACATTCAGTGGAAAAAAGATAGCCTTTTCAAAAAATGGTGCTGGCTAAACTGGATGTCAACATGCAGAAGAATGAGAAGCGATCCATTCTTATCTCCTTGTACTAAGCTCAACTCCAAGTGAATCAAGGACCTCCACATTAAACCAGACACACTGAAATTAATAGAAAAGAAACTGGGGAAGACCCTTCGAGACATTGGCTCAGGGGGAAAGTTCCTGAACATAACACCAATAGCTTATGCTCTAAGATCAAGAATAGACAAATGGGACCTTATAAAATTACAAAGCCAAGGCAAAAGACACTGTCAAAAGGACAAATCGGCAACCAACAAATTGGGAAAAGATCTTCACCAACGCTACATCTGACAAAGGGCTAATATCCAATGTATACAAAGAACTCAAGAAGTTAGAACCCGGAAAACCAAATAACCCTATCAAAAATGGAGGCACAATTAGCAAGTCAAATGATTCCCAAGAAGAAGAAAGGAGAGGACCCTGGGCCTGTAAAGATTGGATCCAGTTTTGTAGAGAAACCGTGGGGGGAGGGGGAATGATTGGGGAATAGTTGGGGGGGAGAGGAATTATGAAACATAGGGAGGGGGAACTGGGAAAGGGAAAGCCTTTGGAATGTAAACATAGAATATAGAAAATAAAAATTAAAAAAAATGGAGTACAGAACTAAACAAACACTTTTCACGTGAAGAAATTTGGATGGCTGAGAAACACCTTAAAAAATCATTAGTCATTAGAAAAATGCAAATCAAAGCAACCCTGAGATTTCACCCCACACCAGTCAGAATGGGTAAGATTAAAAACTCAGGAAACAACAGGTATTGGAGAGGATGTGGAGAAAGAGGAACACTCCTCCACTGCTGGTGGGACTGCAAGCTGGTAAAACCACTCTGGAAATCAGTCTGGCGGTTCCTCAGAAAACTGGACACGATACTTCTGGAGGACCCAGCCATACCACTCCTGGGCATATACCCAGAAGATTCCTCACCATGCAATAAAGATACATGCTCCACTATGTTCATAGGAGCCCTATTTATAATAGCCAGAAGCTGGAAAGAACCCAGATGTTCCTCTATGGAAGAATGGATACAAAAGATGTGGTATATATACACAATGGAGTACTATTCAGCCATTAGAAACAATGAATTCATGAACTTCTTAGAGAAATGGATGGAGCTGGAGAACATCATACTAAGTGAGGTAACCCAGTCTCAAAAGAACACCCATGGTATGCACTCACTGATAAGTGGATATTAGCCTAGAATCCTGGGACACCAAAGACACAATCCATATACTAAATGATGTCCAACAAGAAGGAAGGAGTGGACCCTGGTTCTGGAAAGGCTCAAAGCATCAGTGTAAAGGAATACCAGAACAGGGAAGTGGGAAAGGGTGGATGGGGAAACATGGGGAGGGAAAAGGGCATGGGGTACCTTTGGGGGCCAGGGAACCAGAATAAGGGAAATGAAATATAAATAGCAAATATATCCAATAAAAATTAATGAACAGAAAAAAGAAAAAGGAGAAGAAGAAAAAGAAGGAGAAGGAGAAGGAGAAGGAGAAGGAGGGGGAGGGGGAGGGGAGGGGGAGGGGGAGGGGGAGGGGGAGAGGGAGAAGAAGAAGAAGAAGAAGAAGAAGAAGAAGAAGAAGAAGAAGAAGAAGAAGAAGAAGAAGAAGAAGAAGAAGAAGAAGAATCACACTTAACAAGCTATGGAATGCAAACCTGGAAGCAGAACTCCTCCACAGTCTCTGCCTCAACTTCTGCCTCAAGGTCCCTTCTCTGAGTTCCTGCTCTAACTTCTCTGGGTTATAGACTTTAAACTATAAAATAAAATAAGACTTTTTCTGCCCTCCCTTCCCAAAAAAAAAATTGAAGGAAAAAAAGAAAATATCCAAACTACGCTTAATGGTTGAAATTGGTTGTGGTGATTGTGTGTGTGTTTGAAATGTGTATGTATGTGTGTGTGTGTGTGTGCACATATATACATACACATATATTGTTCCAATGTTAAAGCATTATTAAAGTTATTTATTAATGCAAATATATGTATATATACATATACATGTGTATATTTTCTTAAGGGAGATTGGAGATATGTTTTAGGGACTGAAAGCATTTACTACTCTTCTAAGAGACCCTAGTTTGAATCCCAGCATCCATATCAGTGGATCACAACCACTTATAATTCCATTTCCAAAGTAGCTGATGATATTTCTGGCTTTTGAGTACACATGTGGCATTCCCTCAAACAGACATACATACACAAAAATAAGAGCATAAATCTAAGTCCTTTGAAAAAGAATGAGAAAAACCTTACCACAACTCTACACTGTCTCAGTTTGTGCTGTAGTGCAGAAAGCTAGATTTTCCACTCTGCCTCTTGCTGTTCAGACTGGGAGCAGACATCCTTTTCTCTGAACTCGTGGGAAGGACTGAGGTTTGCCTGGCTCCAAACTGCTAATCCAAGGAAACATCCTCCACTCCTCATTGGGGTTTGAATCCAAAAGGAAAGTTGGAGGCAACTCTGGCTGAGCAACTGGAAACAGTTCAGAAAAGAGTTAGCATATCAAAGTTTGCATAGACCTCTTTTCAAGAACATTAAGAAAGCATTGCAAGGGTAAACAGATGGAGTCATAATGTATTGGGAGTTTTGTGGCCAGGTGCTCTTCTGTTTATTTTCTTTTAAAATTATTTTATTTATTGTAAAGGGAAGCAAAAACTCTCTATGATAAAATTAAAAATTTACATGGAAAATATTTCAGATAAACATGTTAAAATTGACAATTTTCATGGAAAATTAAGGAGCAAAGTGGTAGACATGTAAAATATTGCTAAATTAGTTGAAATGTGGGATAGAAACATTTTATGATAGAATTGAAGATTTACGCAACCATTTTTCATGTAAAATTTTCCATGAAATAGTCTATTTTAATGTTTGTCTATTTACTTTTTGAATTTTACCAGAAATATTTTCCATGTAAATCTTCAATGTTATCTGAAAATGTTTATAATTCCACCTTCAATCAACTTAGAATTATCTTTATGCCTATCATTTTATCTTTATAATGTCCATGATAATCTTTAATTTTAACATGTTTTTCTATATATTTCTACAATATTATCAGAAATATTTTCCATGTAAATCTTCAAGCTTATCAGAAAATGTTTATAATTCCACTTTTAATCAACTTAGGAAAACTTTTATGCCTACCATTATTATATCCATATAAAATTTCCCATGATAATCTTCATTCCTAACATGTTTTTCTATGTTTTTCTGCAATTCTGTTTATTTTCTAAACATTGTCTCCTTTAGTATTAATAACCATTCTTTGAGGTGAGTAGCAATAGACCTGCCCCAAAGAAGAATATCCATCCTTACAGCACAATTCCGGTGCACAGCTTTGGTAATGGATTTGGCCAGGAGTGTGTCTGAAATGATTCACAATGCTGAGGAACAGCTGGCTCAGAGAATTTAACACTTTAGCCACAGTGTTAATTCAAATCCTGTTCAGTGCTAGAAGCCATTGTAAAAGCAGCTGCAGTGACCAAATACAGGTTCTCTTTAGGGAACAGATAGACCATTCAGCCCAGTGACTGTGACGTGGGCCACAACAAGCCATGTGCTTTTAAGAAAAGTCAGACTTCTCTGGAGAAGTTATCTTTTCCAGATTGTGCAAATGCTGGAGAGCTGGGTTTGGTCAGGTTCAGAGGGTTGACGGGCAAAGGCAAAGTCGAGAGAAGCAGGCAACACCAATGAAGCTGGGCCTTTGATCTTTCCTAATCATGACATTTCATGAGGCCATTTATAATCATGTCCTTCTCAGTTCCTAATGAAAATAGCTTAAGTATGATTTTGCTGGGTAGATCTAAGAAAGAACCATCTAGGGAAGCAAGCTAGATATTAGGTAACCCAAGACCACTCAGGAAATCAAAACAAAGTTACAGTTCCATTAGTGGAGTGCAATTTTTTTTTTGGAGGATAAGCACAGGGACTTGGGGGGAGAGTCGTCAGAAATATTTCTACCTCTCATTCTCCCTGGAGAAAACACCTACTCCATTGTATAAGTTGGTGTACCTTTTAACCTCCAGGCAGCAAAGATACATGTCTTTTAGTACCTTTGCACACTAGCTCTCAGCTGTTCACCTTAGAACAATTTGCTTTTGAACTCTTGGCAGAGTCAGAGTCTCCAGATGCACTCTTTGTGGGGTGTACATGTTCTGGAAGGAAGAAAACATCTCCTGGGATGTGTCTGATGGAAAACAAAGATGTCCAATGCATTACTCTACATCTCAGTGGCACTTCATATTTACAGAGGGCTTTATCGTAAGGATTTATTCATTACTGCATATAACATCCCAGGGTGGGACATGGTAATACTTGTTCAGGCTGAGCTATGTACTTCAGCCCACACAGAAGAATTCAAAATTCCACTCTCAGTATGTTTTCTGAGCCTTGCTTGCCTCTGGTTCTCTGAGGAGGCTGGTAAGACAATACAAATCTAAACTGAATCAGAGTAGCAACTTGAGGTGGTACCATAAGTATCCTTGCCAAATATTTATGTTCTAAGGTACATAATTTCATCACTATGGAAAGATTGTGAGAATGGGCTGCTACATACTTCTTTTCTGGCAGAATTCCATGTTTCTTTGGCTTTCCAAGTTTATCTACAGTGATTCTTTCTTTACACCTCTTTGTGTTCTCCTATATGTGCATGACCTTTAGGATCAGTCTGGAGCTTCCTCATCCCATGACCTTCCCAGGCTTAAAATAATACCATGATATTAATAAATTCCAAATTACCCAGACTATTCTTTCTCCTCTAAATTTCTTTCTTCTGTTTACATGTGTCTTGATTTTTCTTTTGTCTGTCCTTTGCCAGAGAAGAAGAAAGGGATGATTGAATCTCAGTGTCTCTTTCCATAAAGAGTTATCAAAGAAGGGCCACACATGAGAGAATTCCACTGACAACAAGCCCATGAGTGATGTAATGACATCATCATTGTCGAAAGGGAATCTGCCCGGACTGCAACTGAAAAGCCAGGGATAAATCCTGAAGGAAATATCATTGGTCCCAATTGTTACATGCACAAATTGCCATGGAGACAATTCATAGATGTGTTGATTAATTATTTAAAACAGCACTTCAATGAATTTTATTTCTCTGCTTTACATAGTTGAAAATGTCATACAAACTGAAAGAAAAACACAGTGGCATGGAGAATTAAGGCCGTTCATGAGGTAGATATGAGAGAACAGTTACTCTTTTATAAAAGCTCAGGAACTTGAATCGCTGAGAGCTTTATGTACTATCTGTTGTCATCTCCATACACCTGGACCCACCATCATCCACGACCTATGTAGAAGGGTCTATTGAGATCTGAAAAAAAGGAAGGATTTTCTCTGCACACCGGCTCTTTTTGCTCATTGTCTAGAGTCCATGAACTGATAAGAGCATTTATTCAGACCCTAGGTGTACCTTTAGGTGTTTCTCAATGATCCTCTAATAACACCAGAGAACTTACAAAGCAAAGTGAGAAACATACCTAGCTGCTAGTGAACATTCTCTGAGATTACACTTAAGAAGTTGCAGAGGAACTGGGTGGAGTAGAGGATGCCAAGATCAGAGAGATACACAGAGAATCATGTATTCTCTGAGTCATAATCTTTCTGCCAGAAACTCTCCTGTGGACCATACACTGTATATATAAGCCAAGTGATAACTCTTCTGTATGTTGTTTATACAGACATGGCAAGGGAGAAGTGTTAAGTACATTTTATAGGTAAGCACAGTGGCAAACGCAGTTAGGTTGACTTCTCAGGTTTCATTATGTAGTGCCCCTAAATGATAAATGCAGGTATTCAGGCTCCAGCAAGTATAGCAAACACACCATACCAGACAGTCCTTGAGAAGTGATAAAGAAAAGGAAGTACATCAACAGAAGAACAACACTGGGTTTTCATCTCAATGAGCATAAGACTGTTTAGTGTATAGTTCAGAGAATGAATCTTTAGGTCAGAGAGGCATGATGTCATGTTCTGAACCTCTTTCTAATTAGCTTGTACATCTTAATCTTTGCAAACCTCAGTCATTTATACATGTGTTTTGTTATTTCATAGGTTGTTTTGAGACATCTATATTTTTCATGTGCTTATATATTTTTAATATATTTGATAAATCCTCAGGAAATAAATAATGAGTCAAAACTTACATATTTGAAACTTTTATTATTGTACATGTCTTTCTTACTTTCTTCCCACAAAGGTGAGGAAAGACCAGAGCAGGCTGTTGAAGGCTCAAAATGAAGCAGGGACAATATTTATCCTCATGCTGCTTCTGGAAGTAAAATTTTTAAAAAGATATTTTCCCAACCTTGACTAGTTAAGCACAAACAATTGTAACTGTGGATTGTAGTAAGTTATCTAAATTTAAATCCAGAAGCCTTAAAATATACAAATTTTTGAAGACAGCAGATCTTGATTAGAATCACATCTCCATGATCACTAACGTGCTAGGTTAATTTTCCCCTGAAATGTCACTGCAACCCATTTAATTTCATTTCAATAATTCATTCATTCATTTGTAGCCCATTTTGTCCAACTAGTGCTTCCTGTATAAACTTGAGTTTGATGTCACACACAGGGACATAGAGATCTTATTTGTGGGCACCATCCCCAATCTCCAACAAACACACACACACATACATACACAGAGACACACACAGACAAACACATACACCTAAACACACATACACACACATACACACACATATATACACACACATACACAAACATACAAACATACACACACACATACACACACATACATAGACACACACATACACATCCATACACACATACACACACACACACACACACACACACACACACACACACTACTCTCTTTCCTCTTCCTCTAGGAGCCATAAACTACAAGTTTCAGTATTAGTGCTGGAGTGATAGTTAGCCTTACCCAACTCATGCTGGAGCTCTTACCCGGTTTGGTCTACGCAGGCCTTGTGCAAAAAACCACAGATGCTCTGAGCTTCTGTGTGCAACAACTGTTCTCCTGTACAAAAGGTACCATTTCTCAACTCTTTTCCTCATGATTTAACTCTTTCCTTCCCTCCTCTGCAATGTTCGCTTAACGTTTGAATGTATATTGTAAAATACTTTTGGCAATATAGACTTAATGATAGAATGATGTAAGTAATATATAACTGATAAATAAGTGCAAATAAAAGTGTTCTGTGATGATGTCAAAGCTTAATCAAGGTTGCCTGACTGGGAAGAAATGCAATGCTTGAAGCTCATATAAAGAGATAAAAACCTCAAAGTCAAATGCCATTTTTTCTTTGCATTGTCCTTTTATACAGTAAATTAATATTTCTACTCACAAATATGATGCCAAATCACTTAAGACAGCAGCACTAGTTCATGGCTGAATGACTATTAATAAATCAGAGGATTGTCAAATAGCCATGGAAGGATACAATTTATTTGGCAGAACATAGATTTTCAAAGAGTAATTTTAAGGCACAAAATAAGCTACAATTTTAGCAACAGAGAGTAGGATAGAGTCACTCAATATTCGACAACGAGAAGTTGAAAAAGATAATTGTCTGTACGAGGACTGTATCATATATTCCTCCTGAAATCACAGATGGCATTCACACGAACTCATAGTTGATTCTTAAATCTACCTAAAATGTTGGGGTAAGGCACAGTTCTTATAGATGTGAAACATCTGGTATTGGGATGAAAGTGTATTATCCTCAAGGTTATAGATGCAGGTGTTTTATTAGTTTGATATTAGACTACTTTCAACTTTAGACAGGCACATAATTGTTTAGGAAGATGATTGGACCTATTGAATTATGCATATATTAAAATCATTGTGAAAAATACTTACAAGGGCAAATAGATGAATTAGTGTCAATATAGTCTCAAAGTTTGACTGTACAGTCTATTGTGGCTAGGAAATCCTGGTGGTAGGAGCAGGAGGCCTCTGGGATTATTGTGTGTGTAACTAGAATGGAAAGAGCAATGAAACAACTTAGCTTGCTGTCGGTTTTGCAGCCGATCTCTCCTACGTTCTCTCTCCTAAGTTAAACTCTTCTGGGAAAACAGTGATAAACAAACCCAAAGGCCTATCTTCATGGTAATTGTAATTCAAGTAAAGTTGACAATGATGCTTAACCATCATAGTGACACTGTGGATAAGGTATACTAGCAACCATCTGTGTTCAAATCCATTATTACATGATGCAGCTTGTCTCTAGAACTTGCAAAGAACATGGTCATTACCAACATTTCTGAAAAAAAATCCAGTGGAAGATACCAACAGAGTTTGGTATTTTTCAGTGCAGTAAAAGATGGGGGTGAGGGGGTTATAATCTCTCAAAAAGCCTTGAGAAGGAGGAAGAATTTTATCTTGGTTTATGATAGTTTTTTTAATAGGTTCTAGAGAACTGTGTGACTCCCCCACTGAGAAAGCATGCAGAGAAAATTAGTAATTGAGAGTGGCAGGTCAAATTATTTCATTTCATGAGAACTGTGAGAAATGCTAGTAACTATATGGAAAAAAAACATTTCCCAATCCACTCAGAGATGTATCACCCTAGGTAGGCCAAAACCAGGGTTTATTCCATTTAATCTTCCTAAGAATGGAAATCATCATCTATTTTACACAGAACTTTCTAGCATTTTAGAGAAGCTTATGTATATTTAAACACAAACAGAAGCCTCAATTATGTATTTAGATAGTCTATATCTTATAATATCAAAAGTGTATGATTTAATAAATGGTCGCTACTAGCTTGTATGACCCTCTGTCTCACATACATGACACTCCTATTTATATGACTATATATCTTTATTCAATATGAATATATCCCTATACCTATAAATATATACTTCTGTATGTATAAGTATGTACATATTCTACACAGATAAATACAATAAATATTTATAATATGTAAATATTCTACACATATAAATAGAAATAAATGAGATATTGCCATTACTAAGTACACTTGGGAGAACTTAAATTGTAAGACTCTCTACTTTGTAGAGTAATTATTTAATTCTTGGAGCTGATACTCTATACTTATTTAGGAACCACTATCCACCAAGTATAAGAGTAGCATCTAGAAACAATTATTTGCTATTGTATGTGACACATCAGTTGTCTTAATATGTATGGATTTTAAGGTGTATGGTTCTTTTAATACCCAGGTTTATAATCATGTGGGTAGAGTAAGAAAAATGTACAAGCCAGAAATAAATCTGTGTCAATCTTTGCTGACATTTAGGTGTGAAAAAATGTCAAACATAAGATATTGTTTTTATCATAACATAGAGAAATGGATGTCTTTTTAAAAGAAGTTGGGAGGTGGGTACAGCCAGGAGTGCAGAGAACACAGGAATGGCAGAGAAGCTGGGCCAAAGTCCTTACAGGCACCACCTGCACCCAGGAGCCGGACAGTACCACAGCCATCTGTGCACCAACCCTGCCAGGGGAGAACTCTGCAGAAAGTGATTTGACTCTTGGTCTGGAGATGGGGTCTCCATCTTTTCTCCAGTGATTGAGCAAGTGGGTATAATCAGAAATACAGGGAACACAGGAGTGGCAGAGCAGCTGGGACAGGGCCAGTCCAGGGTTCACCTGCACCCAGGAGCTGAGCAACACAACAGTACTCTGTACCAGGGGAGAGCCAGTCACCCAGGGGTACTGAGACAGGCTTGCAGGCCCACAGGAGAGACAAGCACCAGTCAGAGACAGCAGGATCAACTAACACCTGAGATAACCAGATGGCACAGGGCAAACATAGGAACATTACCAGAGAAATCAAGGCAACATGCCACCATCTGAACCCAATTATCCCACAACAGCAAGTCCTAGATACCTCAACACACTGGAAAAAGCAAGATTTAGATTTAAAATTACAGCTCATGGTGTACTGATAGAGAGCTTCAAGATGGACATAAATAACTCCCTTAAAGAAACGCAGGAGAACACAGGTAAACAGGTAAAAGCCCTTAGAGAATTACAGGAAAGCACAACAAAAGAGGTGAAGGAATTGAACAAAACCATCCAGAACCTAAAAATGTAGGTAGGAAACAATGAAGAAATCACAAAGGGAAACAACTCTGGACATAGAAAACCTAGGAAAGAAGTCAGGAGTCATGGATGCAAGCACCAACAACAGATAGAAGAGGGAATCTCAGATGCTGATGATACCATAAAAAGCATTGACACAACAAAGAAAAAGCAAAAATGCAAAAAGTTCCTAACCCAAAACATCTAGGAAATCCAGGACAAAATGAGAAGACCAAACTGAAGGATTATAGGTATAGAAGAAAGTGAAGATTTCGAACTTAAAGGGCAAATAAATGTCTTCAACAAAATTATAGAAGAAAACTTCCCTAACCCAAAGAAATAGATGCTCGTGAACATGCAAGAACCTTACAGAACTCCAAACAGACTGGGCCAGAAAAGAAATTCCTCCTGTCAAATAACAAGTAAAACACCAAATACATGAAACAAAGAAAGAATATTAAAAGCAGTAAGGGGAAAAAGTCAACTAACAAATGAAGGCAGACTTAATCATAATTGCATCAGACTTCTCACCAGAGACAATGAAAGCCAGAAGATCCTGGGCAGATGTCATACAGACCCTAAGGGAACACAAAGCCAACCGAGGCTATTGTACCCAGCAAAACTCTCAATTACTATGGATAGAGAAACCAAGGTATTCCATGACAAAAACAAACTTATACAATATCTTTTCACAAATCCAGACCTTCAAAAGATAATGAATGGAAAATACCAACAAAACAAGGGAAAATATACACTATAAAAACCAAGAAATTAATCTTTTCTTAACAAACCAAAAAGAAGACAGCCACAAAATCATAACCCTACCTCCAATAACAAAAATAACAGGAAGCAACAATCACTTCTCCTTAATAGCTCTTAATATCAATGGACTCAATTCTCCAATAAAAAGACATAGACTAACAGACTAGATACATAAGCAGGACCCAACATCTGTAGCATACAGGAAACTCACCTTCTTTCTACTAAAAGAATGTACCATTAAAATTACTCATCTATCAGTGCTTTGCTCAGTTTCAATCAAAGTAGCAACCTTTTGCAGCGAGCAGATAATAATAATAAATACTGAGACCCACAAGACATTATGCAAATAAGAGACATTGGAACACTCAGTCCTAAACTGGATATCTCTAAAACCTGTCCTCTCAAGGTTCATGAAACCCTGTGAAGGAGGAGACAGAATGTAAGAGCGAGAGGAGACCAAGGAAAGAAGGCTGTTAAAATTAACAGGATGGACGCACATTTGAACTCACAGAGATGGAGGCAGCATACATAAGGCCTGAATGGGTCTGTATCAAATGGAATCCTAGAACTGAAAGAAGAGGTAGACTCATTTTTCTAATTACAGGTTTGTAACTTGGACTTTATTAAAACAAAAAAGGATAAACCTGTGTCTCCTGGCTCTATCATATGGAAACTTCTTACATGACAGGTTCCAACCTGATTTAAGAGGCTGAGGCTGTGAATGATTTGGACCTGACCCAGACACATTGTATCCCTATAAACAGTCTCTACTCTGAATTTTGAACTTCTGACAATTTTACCCACACACTCCCAGCAATCAACCTATTGATCCCTGGAGGAATCTGACTTCTTGAAGAGACATGTCTGAGTCTCACCACTGGCAGATGCAAACCCTGCTAAAGAACAACATCTCATTGAGAGATCTGGAAGGGCAAAGACTCATGAGGGTGCATGGGTACCAAAGCTCTTTGAGAATCTTTTAAAATAAGTGTAGGAAAAGTGAGACTTTAACTAAGCAAAGGATGGGAATTTTCCTAAACACAGTATTCATTAAGCTGTTTCCCTTCTGAAAAGACTGCACACAATTACACCATCCCATGGCTCTCAAAACCCAAAGGCCAGGCTGCGTTCCATGGTCTTGCAAGATTTGCTCCTCATTAACTGTCTAGAAACATCTGTTGTCAATCTCAACCCTGTTCACCAAGTTCTCAGCAAACTGGGCCACCAGCAGACCAACAAACTTGGCCAGGGGGATTCCACATTGAATATACACATCTTTCTTTCTGGACAGTCTTCTCACGCTTTTAGCTTTTATACTTTATCTGTTTTCATCCTTCTAGACTCTTCTTCCATGTCCTTTCCCCCTGATATTTCTCTAATTACCACACAAACTAAATAAAGTATATTGCTGTTACATTCTTTCTCAGGTTCTGTGACTTAACACAAAACACTACTTATAAGCATCTATTAACCTCTACGGTCACTTGAATATGTTTGAACCAGAGTGTCAATGTACATTTAAATATTGGTCCATACACTTCAATTTGTGCTGCTGACAACTTTGGTAATATGGACTTCTTTTTGCAGTATGTAGTAGTTAATACAAAGAGTCAGGACTGCTCAATCAAAGTGCCAACTGTAAATGACACCGAGTGAGTGCTCAGCTGTGAATGGGTCATCTGCATCAAGCTCCTTCTGTAAGGCTCGGAAAACTTCGCAGAAGAGGGGTCAGAAAGAACTGTAAAGACTGGCAGATGGGGAAGAAAGCTGTAAGATGACTTCTGGGCAAATCACAACAGTTACATACATTAACTTTTAAAAGCTGTGTTTACTGCACAAGAACTTCACCAGCCCAAGCAGGTCCAAAACTTCAGCAAGAATCTGGGTAAGGCTCTTAAATCCCTGACTCTAAATTAGATGTTAGCCATTGGTGACTGCTGTGAAAGGTGAGTCATATTTGTTGGGATAGGTGATTATTGGTAAATTGTATTTGAGCCATCAGATGACCTTATTCCCATGGACATTTAGCAATGCTAATTAAATTTGGTGTGTTATAAAAATAAAAATAAACAGTTTTAAAAGAGGTCATGAAGTTGGAAGGGAGATAGGTTGGGGTGCTTGAGGGACTCAAATGAGTGAGTAGTTGATTGACATGATTTTGTGTGTGTGTGTGTGTGTGCGTGTGTGTGTGTGTGTGTATGTATTATATAGTTTTAAGCAAATAAAAAGTATTTTTATAAATGGAAAGAAAGCAGGCACGAGCAGCCTAGGTTCTATAAATGTTCAGGAATTAGATGAGACATCTTCATTTCTTTCCATGTTTTTGTTGACTTGTGTCTTGATGCTTTCTGATACTATTGTCCTCATACATGTGACATCTGCTTGCCTGAAACATCCCATCCAAATCATATGTGAAACTGGTTTAGAAATGACCATTGCTATCCTTCACCCAAGACAGTCTATTTGAAATGTTCTCAGAAAACACTGGAAGCCGTTCTTTATCCTAAATGTCAGTTGTTTGTCCTCCATCCAACTTTAAAAGGAAACTCAATAAAGACTTAGGATAGAGGAATAATCAGGTAGATACAAACTTCTATTTTATCTTCTTCCTGGTTAGATACAAAATCTTATTTTATTTTCTTCCTAGAAACTCAACCTTCATCTCATCATCTCTTAAGTCAGATGGATCATGGAACTAACTTCTGTGCAGGAATGGTAATTGACATGAGAGACCAGATTAAGAAAAGTCCACGGTAACCCTACATACTCTCTTTCTTCTCTCCTAGAACTGTCAGATGTAGAACATGAAGTAGAAAATCTTAGAACATGAATAAAGAAGTCCACTGGACATAACGAGCTCATGTTTCTGAGTGACTGCCTTGAGTAAATGTCATGGTCACAAGAAGTACTGAAGTGAGTGACAACTGAACCGTTCCTACATCCAAGCACTCAGTTTGTATTCAACGGCTACTTGCCATGAGTTATGCAGAACCCACATCTCCTGATAATATTAAAATGCAGTGCTTGGCATAGGAGTATTTCATAACAATATTGACACTGCAGCCAACATATTCCAGTCAAGAAATTCTGACTTAACACATTCACAAGGAAGAACACTGAGGCCACAGTTTCTTATGTATTAAAAAATAAATAAATAAAACAAGATTTATCAAAAATTTATCAAAACAAATTTTATTAAAAAGATTATCAGAAAAATCAAGCAATACTGCCATGTATATAGTAACAACAGTGAATGGATAGCTACTGTATTATTTTCATTGCAACTTAACAGTTAATATTTACAATTGATATATAAAATGATATGTTATAGATAATACTTATAATTATACTACTACATGTCAAATATTATCTATAATAGTAAAATAATCATAAGCATTATAAATATATCAATGTCATATATTAGTGAGATATTAATTATATTTTATATAAAATACATTAATGATAAACTTGCACGTTAGTGTTAGTAAAATCAGAGACAACTTCTATGTACTTTTTCTTGTTCATATTTTTGTAGTTAATTTTTATTAATGATTAATCCAGAGAGTTATTGTTCAGAATTTGTTGGCACTTTCATAACTTTAATCCATTGATAACACATGTTGTGGAAAAACCACTGCTTACTTTTAAGTATTATATTCCCTTTTCTACTTTTGTTTTTTGTTTTTGTTTTTGTTTTTATTTTTGTTTGAGACAGGGTTTCTCTGTGTAGCTCCAGCTGTCCTGGAACTCACTCGGTAGACCAGGCTGGCCTCGAACTCAGAAATTCACCTGCCTCTGCCTCCCAAGTGCTGGGAATAAAGGCGTGTGCCACCACCACCCTGCTCCTTTTCTACTTTTAATATAATTAATCCTTTTTGATTTTAGAGTTCCTCCTCACATATGTAAATATGTTTACATGATTATTGTTTTGTCTTTGATCAAATGGAATATTTGTGAGATTCTGAATTTCTGCCTACTTCTTAAGCTGGCCATTACATCCCAGATGATGATATACCTTTAAATTGTGAGTGCCCTAGATGATGAGGAAGGACCTACTTCAAAGCATGGCAAGTGGCATATGCAATTACATGGGGTTTAGATAAAGAAAAGTTGGAGAAGTGTTTGCCAACACAGGTGTACAAGCCCTTTTCTGCCCAATGCTCTCATTGTCCACAAACATCAGGCTTCAATCTCTTCAGTATTTCACTATTATCTGTACAGCTGTGATTCACTATGTCTCAAGGAGTTGGATGGGGCCACTGAGGCATGCATCTTCTTTGAGCCAAGTATCTTGAGAGTCAAAGTCTAGCAATCAAGAGCTTTAATGTTTTAAACTGAAACCCATGTAAAAACCTTGAAGAGACTGTCTGTAAAAACATGCCTATTGGCAAGTGTACCCCCAGGTGCACTCATGCAGACACATTGCAGCCACTGCTGGTATCAGAACTCAGTGTTACCCAAAGGTTGGTAGTTTTGATATTCAAAATTCAAGAGTGAGTAGGATTTGTGTAAATTCCCAAATAGACCAAACTGTTTCCAAATCTAATGGTTGCTTTCCACAAGTGAGAGTATGGCCCTGCAATGACTAGTTTTGGTTGTCAACATCTAGAATTAAGTAAAACCCCCAAAATGGGAGAGGTAAATCTCTGAATCTTTTGTTTTACTTGAAGTTGGAAGATATGCTTCTAATACAAATCTTTGAAGTAGGAAGACATACCTTTTACCCAGATCTTTTGAGCTGGAAAACTCACCTCTAATCTAGGCCATGCTTTTGCCTGGAAACCTATATATGACCAGAGAAGACAGAAGCTTTTGCTATTTGCCTACTTGGTATCACCTTGCTAGCAAATCCATTCCTTCACAAGCATTAAAGCCTACTTTATTGGGATTCCAGTATATACTAAAGATCAACTGAGAAATCCAGCCTCATGGACTTAACAACTACTAGATTCTTGGAGATTCAGTTCATTGTAAGTCATAATCCATTGTTAGACTAGCTGGACATGCCTTGTAAGACATCATAAAAAATCCCATATATATATATATATATATATATATATATATATGTATATATATACATATATATATATATGAGTGTGTGTATGAATGTAAGTTATGTGTGTGTGTTAATATATATTACACACACACATATATATACATATATATAAAGAGAGAGACAGAGACAGAGACACACACACACAGAGAGAGAGAGAGAGAGAGAGAGAGAGAGAGAGAGAGAGACAAAGATTCGTTCTGTTAGTTCTGTTACTCTAGAGAACTCTGACTAATACAGATTTTTGCACCAACCATAGATCTATACCAATAGAAGCATAAGTTGGGTGAGAAAGTAGAAGGATCTGGCAAGGGATGGGGGAAGAAAAAACATAATTTGATTATATTTCATGAAAAAATTCATTTTCAAAAAAATACAAAAGAAAGTGACTGGATAACTGGATCACCCACCGAAGTTCCAGTGAACCATCTGTAAAGAATCCTCTAATATGTAGCAGACTCTCATTTCTTTCATGGTTCCTCTGTGTGAGCTATGTGCTATGCGTATTTTCAGTAGATGCTCCAAGAATTTGGAGATTCTAAGAATATGTAACACCTGTCAAGTAAAGCTGTAGAAACTGGGTATAGCCTTCAGTCCAAGTGAGAGGATATGTATCTTTAAAATGACAAGAGCATAGCAGAAGTACTTTGCATGCCCATGGAAGCAAAACGGATGCCACCCTATGACACACAGGCTAGATATGGAGATGTATTTAACTCTTACTTTGTTCCAGTATTTCATTGTGTCTCTTCCCTTCCTCTCTTATAGAATGAGAATATTGATTGTATGTTGTCATGTATTGGAAGTAGATAACTCATATATGGATTTACAAAGGTTCCTAACTAATAGTTCAACAGAGATCTCAGAAAAGATTGAGTTTTTAGTACTTCAATTTTGGTGAAACTATGGGAACTTTTGAAGTTTCATTTTTTCATTATCATGGATATGAGCCTGTTGGACCAGGGTAGATCATTAATGGTTGAGTGTGAAATATGTCCCATGGGCTCAGGTATTTGAATGCTCAATCACCAGAGATTTAAAACCCTGTAGTATATCAGACCTATCTGGCAAGAGAAGTCTAGTAAGAGTTGGCCTTGATGCTCACACCGGCTTCTTGTTACAGACTGAGATCTCTGCTCCATATTCAGGCAGGCATGTGAGGTGCTAGAACACACATTTTCACTGCTAATGAGGTATTCCACCATGCTTTCCCACCTTCTGGAATCAGGAGCCAAAAAAACCCCACTTTATCCCTTAAATTGTTTCTGTTGGGTAGTTTGGCTCAAGGATAAGAAACATGAATACACTAACATATATAAATAATTTTTCATGTGGTAGGGATTTGTTATTTCTATTTTAGAGATTAGAAAATTGAAGGAAGTTTAGAATTGTTCACATCCATACCTGTCAAACATACAAATACGTAGTACTATATCACACCAAGGTATAAGCAAAGTTCTGGCTTCTGATCTTGAGGCTTCCAAAGGTGTAATTTTACAATCACACCTGTTACTTTATGAGGGAGGGGCTAAGTTATCATTGCTGTTCAAGAAATATTTTGTAGGCCATTGTCTCTTGAGGAACTCTGGGTCTTTTGTCACTGTCTTCTAAGGTGCACAAGAATTTTTTTTTTTTTTTTTAATTTTATTTTCTATATTCTATGTTTACATTCCAAAGGCTTTCCCCTTTCCCAGTTCCCACCCACCATAGTTCCCATAGTTCCTCTCCCCCCCATCTGTTCCCCAATAATTCCCCCTCCCCCCTCGGTTTCTTTACTAAACTGGAAGCAATCTTTACAGGCCCAGGGTCCTCTCCTTTCTTCTTCTTGGGAATCATTTGACTTGCTATTTGTGTCTTGAGTATTTAGGGCTTCTGGGCTCATTAATATCCACTTATCAGTGATTGCATTTCAGGTGCATTCTTTTGTGATTGGGTTAATTCACTCAGGATGATATTTTCCAGGTCTAACCATTTACCTACAAATTGCATGAATTCATTATTTTTAATTGCTGTGTAGTATTCCATTGTATAAATATACCACATTTTCTGTATCCATTCCTCCTTTGAGGGATATTTGGGCTGCTTCCAATTTCTGGCTATTATAAACAAGGCTGCTATAAACATAGTGGAGCATGTGTCCTTATTGCATGCAGGGGAATCCTCTGGGTATATGCCCAGGAGTGGTATGCCAGGGTCCTCTGGAAGTAACATGCCCAATTTTCTGAGGAACCGCCAAACTGATTTCCAGAGCGGTTTTACCATTTTGCAATCCCACCAACAGTGGAGGAGTGTTCCTCTTTCTCCACATCCTCGCCAGCACTTGTTGTCTCTTGAGTTTTTAATCTTAGCCATTCTGACTGGTGTGAGGTGGAATCTCAGGGTTGTTTTGATTTGCATTTCCCTGATGACTAATGATGTTGAACATCTTTTAAGGTGTTTCTCGGCCATCCGAATTTCTTCTGGTGAAAATTCTTTGTTTAGCTCTGTGCCCCATTTTTTGATAGGGTTATTTGGTTCTTTGTCGTCTAACTTCTTGAGTTCTTTGTATATATTGGATATTAGCCCTCTGTCGGATGTGGGGTTGGTGAAGATCTTTTCCCACTTTGTTGGTTGCCGTTTTGTCCTTCTGACAGTGTCCTTTGCTTTGCAGAAACTTTGTAATTTTATGAGGTCCCATTTGTCAATTCTTGATCTTAGAGCATAAGCTATTGGTGTTCTGTTCAGGAACTTTTCCCCTGTGCCCAAGTCCTCCAGGGTCTTCCCAAGTTTCTTTTCTAATAGTTTCAGTGTGTCTGGTTTTATGTGGAGGTCCTTGATCCACTTGGAGTTGATCTTAGTACAAGGAGATAGGAGTGGGTCAATTCGCATTCTTCTGCATGTTGACCTCCAGTTGAACCAGCACCATTTGTTGAAAAGGCTATCTTTTTTCCACCGGATGGTTGTGGCTCCTTTATCAAAGATCAAGTGACCATAAGTCTGTGGGTTAATTTCTGGGTCTTCAATCCTATTCCATTGATCTACCTGCCTGTTGCTGTACCAATACCATGCAGTTTTTAACACAATTGCTCTGTAGTACTGCTTGAGGTCAGGGATATTGATTCCCCCAGAAGTCCTTTTATTGTTGAGAATAGTTTTAGCTATCCTGGGTTTTTTGTTGCTCCAGATGAATTTGAGAATTGCTCTTTCTAGATCTATGAAGAATTGATTTGGGATTTTGATGGGGATTGCATTGAATCTGTAGATTGCTTTTGGCAAGATGGCCATTTTTACTATATTGATCCTGCCAATCCAGGAGCAAGAAATATTTTTCCATCTCCTGAGGTCTTCTTCGATTTCTTTCTTCAGGGACTTGAAGTTCCTGTCATACAGATCTTTCACTTGTTTGGTTAGAGTTACGCCAAGGTACTTTATGTTGTTTGTGGCTATTGTGAAGGGTGTTATTTCCCTAACTTCTTTCTCAGCCTGCTTGTCCTTTGAGTACAAGAAGGCTACTGATTTGCTTGAGTTAATTTTATAACCAGCCACGTTGCTGAAGTTTTTTATCAGCTGTAGAAGTTCTCTGGTGGAGTTTTTTGGATCGCTTAAGTAGACTATCATATCATCTGCAAATAATGATACTTTGACTTCTTCCTTTCCAATTTGTATCCCTTTGACTTCCTTATGTTGTCTGATTGCTCTCGCTAGAACTTCAAGTACTATATTGAAAAGATATGGAGAGAGAGGACAGCCTTGTCTAGTCCCTGATTTTAGTGGAATTGCTTCAAGTTTCTCTCCATTTATTTTGATGTTGGCTACTGGTTTGCTGTAGATTGCTTTTACTATGTTTAGGTATGGGCCTTGAATTCCTGCTCTTTCCAAGACTTTTAGCATGAAAGGATGCTGAATTTTGTCAAATGCTTTTTCAGCATCTAATGAGATGACCATGTGGTTTTTTTCTTTTAGTTTGTTTATGTAGTGGATTACATTGATGGATTTCCGTATATTGAACCATCCCTGCATTCCTGGAATGAAGCCTACTTGATCATGGTGAATGATCGTTTTGATATGCTCTTGGATTCGGTTGGCAAGGATTTTATTTAGTATTTTTGCATCTATATTCATAAGAGAAATTGGCCTGTAGTTCTCTTTCTTTGTTGGATCTTTTTGTGGTTTAGGTATCAGCGTAATTGTGGTTTCGAAGAATGAGTTGGGCAGTGTCCCTTCTGTCTCTATTTTGTGGAATAGTTTGAAGAGTATTGGTGTTAAGTCTTCTTTGAAGGTCTGGTAGAATTCTGCACTAAAACCATCTGGTCCCGTACTTTTTTTGGTTGGGAGGCTTTCTATAACCCCTTCTATTTCTTTAAGGGTTATGGGACTGTTTAGCTGGTCTACTTGATGCTGATTTAATTTTGGTATTTGGTATCTGTCTAGGAAATTGTCCATTTCCTCCAGATTCTCCAGTTGTTTTGAGTATAGGCCTTTGTAGTAGGATCTGATGATCTTTTGAATTTCCTCTGTTTCTGTTGTTATATCCCCCTTTTCATTTTTAATTTTGTTAATTTGGATACTATCTCTGTGCCCTTTGGTTAGTCTAGCTAAGGGCTTATCTATCTTGTTGATTTTCTCGAAGAACCAGCTCTTGGTTTTGTTGATTCTTTGTATGGTTCTCTTTGTTTCTGCTTGATTGATTTCAGCCCTTAGTTTGATGATTTCCTCTCTTCTACTCCTCCTGGGTGAGTTAGCTTCTTTTTGTTCCAGCGCCTTCAGGTGTGCTGTTAAGTTGCTAGTGTATGCTCTTTCCAGTTTCTTTTTGGAGGCACTCAGGGCTATGAGTTTTCCTCTTAGCACTGCTTTCATTGTATCCCAGAGATTTGGGTAGGTCGTACCTTCATTTTCATTGAAGTCTAAAAAGTCTTTGATTTCTTTCTTTATTTCTTCCTTGACCAGGGTGTCATTGAGTAGAGTATTGTTCAGTTTCCATGTGTATGTGGGCTTTCTGTAGTTCTTCTTGCTATTGAAGACCACTTTTACTCCATAGTGATCCGATAGGAGACATGGGATTAGTTCGGTCTTCTTGTATTTGTTGAGGTCTGTCTTGTGACCAATTATATGATCAATTTTTGAGAAGGTACCGTGCGGTGCTGAGAAAAAGGTATACTCTTTTGTTTTAGGATGGAATGTTCTATATATATCTGTTAAATCCAATTGGTCCAAAGCTTCAATTAGTTTCACTGTGTCCCTGTTTAGTTTCTGCTTTCCTGATCGGTCCATTGAGGAGAGTGGAGTGTTGAAGTCACCTACAATCATTGTGTTAGGTGCGATGTGTGCTTTAAGCTTTAGTAAAGTTTCTTTTACGAATGAGGGTGCCCTTGCATTTGGTGCATAGATGTTCAGTATTGAGAATTCTTCTTGGTGGATTTTCCCTTTGACAAGCAGGAAGTGACCTTCTGTGTCTCTTTTGATGACTTTAGGTTGAAAGTCGATTTTATCTGATATTAGAATGGCTACTCCAGCTTGTTTCCTGGGACCATTTGCTTGTAGAACTGTCTTCCAGCCTTTTACTCTAAGGAGGTGTTTGTCTTTGACACTGAGATGTGTTTCCTGTATGCAGCAAAATGTAGGGTCCTGTTTCCGTATCCAGTCTGTTAGTCTGTGTCTTTTGATTGGGGAATTGAGTCCATTGATATTAAGAGATATTAAGGAATAGTAATTATTACTTCCTGACATTTTGGGAATTGTTATTATTATTTGTATTTGAGTGGTTCTCTTCTTTTGGGTTGGATGAGATGGGGTTTCTATCTTGTTTCTTCTGGGGTGTTGTTTCCCCCCTTGTGTTGGTTTTTTTCCCCTATTATCCTTTGTAGGGCTGGGTTTGTAGATAAGTATCTTGCAAATTTGGTTTTGTCGTGGAATATCTTGGTTTCCCCATCTATGGCAATTGAGAGTTTCGCTGGGTATAGTAGTCTTGGCTGAAGTTTGTGTTCTCTTAGGGTCTGCATAAGGTCTGCCCAGGATCTTCTAGCTTTCATGGTCTCAGGTGAGAAGTCTGGTGTAATTCTGATAGGTCTTCCTTTATATGTTACTTGTCCTTTTTCTCTTACTGCCTTTAATATTCTTTCTTTGTTTAGTACATTTGGGGTTTTGACTATTATGTGACGGGAAGTATTTCTGTTCTGGTCCAGTCTATTTGGGGTTCTATAGGCTTCTTGTATATTCATGGGCATCTCTCTCTTTAGGTTGGGGAAATTTTCTTCCATAATTTTGTAGAAGATATTTGCTGGCCCTTTAAGTTGTAGATCTTCATTCTCATCTATCCCTATAATCCTTAGGTTTGGTCTTCTCATTGTGTCCTGGATTTCCTGAATGTTTTGGGTTACCAGCTTTTTGCATTTTGCATTTTCTTTAATTGTTGAATCCATGGTTCCTATGGTATCTTCAGCATCTGAGATTCTGTCTTCTATCTCTTGTATTCTATTGTTGATATTTGCATCTATGACTCCTGATTTCTTCCCAAGGTTTTCTATTTCCAACATTGTCTCCCTTTGCGATTGCTTAGTTGTTTCTACTTCTGTTTTTAGATTTTGTATGGTTTTGCTCAGATCTTTCAGTTGCTTGTTTGTGTTTTCCTGTAATTCTTTAAGGGATTTTTGTGTTTCCTCCTTTATGACTTCTACTCGTTGACCCATGTTCTCTTGTATTTCTTTGGGTGATTTTTGTTTCTCCCCCTTATTGGGATTCACTTTTTGCTCTATATTCTCCTGGATTTCTTTAAGTGATTTTTGTGTCTGCCTTGTATGGGCTTCTAGTTTTTGATCTATTTTCTCCTCTATTACTTTAAGAAATTTATCTAAGTGATCCTCAATCTGCATCTTTACCAGTGATTTTAGATCTGAGTCTTGTTTTTCTGGTGTGTTGAGATATCTGGGATTTAATTGTGTTTGTCTTGCAATGGCTTCTAGCTTTTGATCTATTTTCTCATGTATTACTTTAAGAGATTTATCTAAGTGTTCCTCTATCAGCATCCTGACCAGTGATTTTAGATCTGAGTCTTGTTTTTCTGGTGTTTCGGGGTATCCAATATTTATTGCTGTTGGGGAACTGGGTTCGGATGCCGCCATATTGCCTTGATTTTTGTTAGTAGCGATCTTACGTTTGCCTTTTGCCATCTGGTTAACTCTGGTGTTAGTTGGTCCTGTAGATACTAGCTGGTGCTTGACCCTCCTGTGGGGTTGTAAGGCTATTTCCCAGTGACTGGGATACCTGAATCACTGTCCTGCGGGGCTCTTGCTCACAGATTGCTGACAGGTGGCCTGAGTCCCCCGAGGTCTTAACCTCAGGATATCCCAGGTATTTGGTTCCGCCTGTTGGGCGGCTGCTCTGCACTGCTCCTGCTCAGGGTTCGCTGTCTGATATCCTGTTTCCCCAGGGGTCTTAAAGTTGGGATATCTCAGTTATCTGGTTCCGCCTGCTGGTCCCAAGCTGCTGGGAAGCTGGCTGGGTCCGGTTTCCAGCTTCCCTGCCACTGGCTGGATGGGAGGCTGGTTCGGCCTCCGGCTGGGTCTGGGTACCTGGCACACTGGCTGACTCTGGCTTCCTCACCACCAGCTGGACGGGAAGCTGCAGGCAATATGGCAGCTGCCTGCAGGGAGCTCGGGGTCCGCCCCGCGCGCGAGTGCAGAGTGCACCCGCTATTCTGTGCCCAATTCCCACTCCAGGCCTGAGTCCCCGAAGGTCTTAAGCTCGGGCTGTGACGGGTACCTGGTTCTGCCGCCGCCGCCGGATGGTTCTGAGCACCTGGGACGCTGGGTGACCCTCCGGCTTCCCCACTGCCAGCTGGGCGGGAAGCTGCAGGCAATAGGGCAGCTGCCTGCAGGGAGCTCGGGGTCCGCCCCGCGCGCGAGTGCAGAGTGCACCCGCTATTCTGTGCCCAATTCCCACTCCAGGCCTGAGTCCCCGAAGGTCTTAAGCTCGGGCTGTGTCGGGTACCTGGTTCTGCCGCCGCCGCCGGATGGTTCTGAGCACCTGGGACGCTGGGTGAGCCTCCGGTTTCCCCACCACCAGCTGGGCGGGAAGCTGCAGGCAATATGGCAGCTGCCTGCAGGGAGCTCGGGGTCCGCCGCGCGAGTGCAGAGTGCACCCGCTATTCTGTGCCCAACTCCCACTCCAGGCCTGAGTCCCCGAAGGTCTTAAGCTTGGGCTGTGTCGGGTACCTGGTTCTGCCGCCGCCGCCGGATGGTTCTGAGCACCTGGGACGCTGGGTGACCCTCCGGCTTCCCCACCACCAGCTGGGCGGGAAGCTGCAGGCAATATGGCAGCTGCCTGCGGTGCACAAGAATTTTATTGAGTATTTTTTCATCAATATTCATAAGGAAAAATGGTCTGAAATTTTCTTTTTTTGTTGGATCTTTCCATGGTTTTTGTGTGAGCACAATTGTGGCTTCATAGAACAAGATGGGTAGTATTCCTTCTGTTTCTATTTTGTGGAATAGTTTGAAGAGTATTCGATTAGGTCTTCATTGAAGGTCTGATAGAATTCTGCACTAAAACCATCGGTTCCTGTGCTTATTTTAGTTTGACTGCTTTCAATGACTGTTTCTATTTCTTTAGGAATTATAGGACTGTTTAGATGGTCTATCTGATACTGATTTGACTTTGGTATTCAGTATCTGTCCATAGGAAATTGCCCATTTCATCCAGATTTTCCAGTTGTGTTGAGTATAGGCTTTTGTAGTAGAATCTGATAATTTTTTGAATTTGTTCAGTTTCTGTTGTTATTTCTCCCTTTTCGTTTCTGATTTTGTTAATTTGGATACCGTCTCTGTGCCCTGTGGTTAGTCTGGCTAAGGGTTTATCTATCTTGTTGATTTTCACAAAGAACCAGCTCCTGGTTTTGTTGATTGTTTGTATAGTTCTTTTTGTTTCTACTTGGTTGATTTTAGCCCTGAGTTTATTTCCTGCTTTCTACTCCTCATGGGTGCATTAGCTTCTTTTTGTTCTAGAGTTTTCATGAGTGCTGTTAAGCTGTTAGTGTATGCTTTCCCCAGTTTCTTTGTGGAAGCACTCGGGGCTATGAGGTTTCCTCTTAGCACTGCTTTCATTGTGTCCCATAAATTTGGGTATGTTGTGCCTTCATTTTTGTTCAATTCTAAAAAGTCTTGGATTTCTTTCCTTATTTATTCTTTGATCAAGGTATCATTGAGTAGAGCATTGCTCAGCTTCTATGTGTATGTGGGCTTTCTGTTGTGTTTGTTGCTGCTGAAGACCAGTCTTAATCCCTAGTGATCTGATAGGAGGCATAGAATTATTTCAATCTTCTTAAATCTGTTGAGGTCTGTTTTGTGACCAATTATCTCGTCAATTTTGGAAAAGGTACCATAAGGTCCTGAGAAGAAGGAATATTCTTTTGATTTAGGATGAAATATTCTATAGATACCAGTTAAATCCATTTGGTCCATAACTTCTGTTAGTTACACTGTGTCTGTTTTTAGTTTGTGTTTCCATGATTGATGAGAGTGAGGTATTGAAGTAACCCCACAATTATTGTGTGAGATGCAATGTGTGCTTTGAACTTTAGTAAAGTTTCTTTATGAATGTGGGTGCCCTTGCATTTGGAGCATAGATGTTCAAAATTGAGAATTCTTTTTGGTATATTTATTTCCTTTGATGAGTATGACGTGTCCTTCCTAATCTTTTTCGATGACTTTAGGTTGAAAGTTGATTTTATCCCATATAAGAATGGCTACTCCAACTTGTTTCCTGGGACCATTTGCTTGGAAAATTGTTTTCCAGCCTTTTACGCTGAGGTAGTGTTTGTCTTTAAGACTAAGGTACAGCAAAATGCTGGGTCCTGTTTAGGTGTCCAGTCTGTTAGTCTATGTCTTTTTTTTTATTTTATTTTCTATATTCTATGTTTACATTCCAAAGGCTTTCCCCTTTCCCAGTTCCCACCCACCATAGTTCTCATAGTTCCTCTCCCCCCCATCTGTTCCCCAATAATTCCCCCTCCCCCCTCGGTTTCTTTACTAAACTGGATGCAATCTTTACAGGCCCAGGGTCCTCTCCTTTCTTCTTCTTGGGAATCATTTGACTTGCTATTTGTGTCTTGAGTATTTAGGGCTTCTGGGCTCATTAATATCCACTTATCAGTGATTGCATTTCATGTGCATTCTTTTGTGATTGGGTTAATTCACTCAGGATGATATTTTCCAGGTCTAACCATTTACCTACAAATTGCATGAATTCATTATTTTTAATTGCTGAGTAGTATTCCATTGTATAAATATACCACATTTTCTGTATCCATTCTTCCTTTGAGGGATATTTGGGCTGCTTCCAATTTCTGGCTATTATAAACAAGGTTGCTATAAACATAGTGGAGCATGTGTCCTTATTGCATGCAGGGGAATCCTCTGGGTATATGCCCAGGAGTGGTATGCCAGGGTCCTCTGGAAGTGCCATGCCCAATTTTCTGAGGATCCGCCAAACTGATTTCCAGAGGGGTTTTAACATTTTGCAATCCCACCAACAGTGGAGGAGTGTTCCTCTTTCTCCACATCCTCGCCAGCACTTGTTGTCTCTTGAGTTTTTAATCTTAGCCATTCTGACTGGTGTGAGGTGGAATCTCAGGGTTGTTTTGATTTGCATTTCCCTGATGACTAATGATGTTGAACATCTTTTAAGGTGTTTCTCGGCCATCCGAATTTCTTCTGGTGAAAATTCTTTGTTTAGCTCTGTGCTCCATTTTTTGATAGGGTTATTTGTTTCTTTGCGGTCTAACTTCTTGAGTTCTTTGTATATATTGGATATTAGCCCTCTGTCGGATGTGGAGTTGGTGAAGATCTTTTCCCACTTTGTTGGTTGCCGTTTTGTCCTTCTGACAGTGTCCTTTGCTTTGCAGAAACTTTGTAATTTTATGAGGTCCCATTTGTCGATTCTTGATCTTAGAGCATAAGCTATTGGTGTTCTGTTCAGGAACTTTTCCCCTGTGCCCAAGTCCTCCAGGGTCTTCCCAAGTTTCTTTTCTAATAGTTTCAGTGTGTCTGGTTTTATGTGGAGGTCCTTGATCCACTTGGAGTTGATCTTAGTGCAAAGAGATAAGATTGGATCAATTCGCATTCTTCTGCATGTTGACTTCCAATTGAACCAGCACCATTTGTTAAAAAGGCTATCTTTATTCCACCGGATGGTTGTGGCTCCTTTATCAAAGATCAAGTGACCATAAGTCTGTGGGTTAATTTCAGGGTCTTCAATCCTGTTCCATTGATCTGCTTGCCTGTTGCTATACCAATACCATGCAGTTTTTAACACAATTGCTCTGTAGTACTGCTTGAGGTCAGGGATATTGATTCCCCCAGAAGTTCTTTTATTGTTGAGAATAGTTTTAGCTATCCTGGGTTTTTTGTTGCTCCAGATGAATTTGAGAATTGCTCTTTCTAGATCTATGAAGAATTGATTTGGGATTTTGATGGGGATCGCATTGAATCTGTATATTGCTTTTGGCAAGATGGCCATTTTTACTATATTGATCCTGCCAATCCAGGAGCAAGAAATATTTTTCCATCTACTGAGGTCTTCTTCGATTTCTTTCTTCAAGGACTTGAAGTTCCTGTTGTACAGATCTTTCGCTTGTTTGGTTAGAGTTACGCCAAGATATTTTATGTTGTTTGTGGCTATTGTGAAGGGTGTTATTTCCCTAATTTCTTTCTCTGCCTGCTTGTCCTTTGAGTACAAGAAGGCCACTGACTTGCTTGAGTTAATTTTATAACCTGCCACTTTGCTGAAGTTGTTTATCAGCTGTAGAAGTTCTCTGGTGGAGTTTTTTGGGTCGCTTAGGTAAACTATCATATCTTCTGCAAATAATGATAGTTTCACTTCTTCCTTTCCAATTTGTATCCCTTTGACTTCCTTATGTTGACTAATTGCTCTTGCTAGAACTTCAAGTACTATATTGAAAAGATATGGAGAGAGAGGGCAGCCTTGTCTAGTCCCTGATTTTAGTGGGAATGCTTCAAGTTTCTCTCCATTTATTTTGATGTTGGCTACTGCTTTGCTGTAGATTGCTTTTACTATGTTTAGGTATGGGCCTTGAATTCCTGCTCTTTCCAAGACTTTTAGCATGAAAGGATGCTGAATTTTGTCGAATGCTTTTTCAGCATCTAATGAGATGACCATGTGGTTTTTTCTTTCAGTTTGTTTATGTAGTGGATTACATTGATGGATTTCCGTATATTGAACCATCCCTGCATCCCTGGGATGAAGCCTACTTGATCATGGTGGATGATCGTTTTGATGTGCTCTTGGATTCGGTTAGCAAGAATTTTATTTAGTATTTTTGCATCTATATTCATAAGAGAAATTGGCCTGTAGTTCTCTTTCTTTGTTGGATCTTTTTGTGGTTTAGGTATTAGCGTAATTGTGGCTTCGAAGAATGAGTTGGGCAGTGTCCCTTCTGTCTCTATTTTGTGGAATAGTTTGAAGAGTATTGGTGTTAAGTCTTCTTTGAAGGTCTGGTAGAATTCTGCACTAAAACCATCTGGTCCCGTACTTTTTTTGGTTGGGAGGCTTTCTATAACCCCTTCTATTTCTTTAGGGGTTATGGGACTATTTAGCTGATCTACTTGATGCTGATTTAATTTTGGTATTTGATATCTGTCTAGGAAATTGTCCATTTCCTCCAGGTTCTCCAGTTGTTTTGAGTATAGACCTTTGTAGTAGGATCTGATGATGTTTTGAATTTCCTCAGTTTCTGTTGTTATGTCTCCCTTTTCATTTCTAATTTTGTTAATTTGTATACTGTCTCTGTGTCCTTTGGTTAGTCTGGCTAAGGGTTTATCTATCTTGTTGATTTTCTCAAAGAACCAGCTCCTGGTCTTGTTGATTCTTTGTATGGTTCTCTTTGTTTCTATTTGATTGATTTCAGCCCTGAGTTTGATGATTTCTTGTCTTCTACTCCTCCTGGGTGAATTAACTTGTTTTTCTTCCAGGGCTTTAAGGTGTGCCATTAAGCTGCTAGTATATGCTCTCTCCAGTTTCTTTTTGGATGCACTTAGAGCTATGAGTTTTCCTCTTAGCACTGCTTTCATTGTGTCCCATAGATTTGGGTAGGTTGTACCTTCATTTTCATTGAATTCTAAAAAGTCTTTGATTTCTTTTTTTATTTCTTCCTTGACCAAGGTGTCATTGAGTAGAGTATTGTTCAGTTTCCATGTGTATGTGGGCTTTCTGTTGTTTTTGTTGTTATTGAAGACCACTCTTACTCCATGGTGATCTGATAGAAGGCATGGGATTAGCTCAATCTTCTTGTATTTGTTGACATCTGTCTTGTGACCAATTATATGGTCTATTTTGGAGAAGGTCCCATGTGGAGCTGAGAAAAAGGTATATTCTTTAGCTTTAGGATGAAATGTCCTATATATATCTGTTAAATCCAATTGGTCCAGAGTTTCAATTAGTTTCACTGTGTCCCTGTTTAGTTTCTGCTTTCCTGATCGGTCCATTGAGGAGAGTGGAGTGTTGAAGTCACCCACAATTATTGTGTTAGGTGTAATGTGTGCTTTAAGCTTTAGTAAGGTTTCTTTTACGAATGAGGCTGCCCTTGCATTTGGAGCATAGATGTTCAGTATTGAGAGCTCTTCTTGGTGGATTTTTCCTTTGGCCAGCAAGAAGTGACCTTCTGAGTCTCTTTTGATGATTTTAGGTTGGAAGTCAATTTTATCTGATATTAGAATGGCTACTCCAGCTTGTTTCCTGAGACCATTTGCATGTAAAATTGTCTTCCAGCCTTTTACTCTAAGGCAGTGTTTGTCTTTGACACTGAGATGTGTTTCCTGTATGCAGCAAAATGTAGGGTCCTGTTTCCATATCCAGTCTGTTAATCTATGTCTTTTTATTGGGGAATTGAGTCCATTGATGTTAAGAGATATTAAGGAATAGTAATTATTTCCTCCAGACATTTTTGAAATTATATTTATTTATTTTATTTATTTTTTATATTCGAGTGGTTACCTTCTTTTGGGTTTGATGAGAGGAGGTTTCTATCTTGCTTCTTCCCGGGTGTAGTTTCCGTCCTTGTCTTGGTGTTTTCCCCCTATTATCCTTTGTAGGGCTGGATTTGTGGAAAGATATCGTGCAAATTTGGTTTTGTCATGGAATACCTTGATGTCTCCATCTATGGTGATTGAGAGCTTTGCTGGGTAAAGTAGTTTTGGCTGAAGTTTGTGTTCTCTTAGAGTTTGGATGATATCTGCCCAGGATCTTCTAGCTTTCATGGTCTCAGGTGAGAAGTCTGGTGTTATTCTGATAGGTCTTCCTTTATAAGTTACTTGGCCTTTTTCTCTTGCTGCCTTTAATATTCTTTCTTTGTTTAGTACATTTGGAGTTTTGATTATTATGTGACAGTATGTATTTCTGTTCTGATCCAGTCTGTTTGGGGTTCTGTATGCTTCTTGTATATTCATGGGCATCTCTCTCTTTAGGTTGGGGAGGTTTTCTTCCATAATTTTGTAGAAGATATTTGCTGGCCCTTTAACTTGTACATCTTCATTCTCGTCTATACCTATAATCCTTAGGTTTGGTCTTCTCATTGTGTCCTGGATTTCCTGGATGTTTTGGGTTACAGCCTTTTTGCATTTAGTATTTTCTTTGACTGTTGAATCAATGGTTCCTATGGTATCTTCGGCTTCTGATATTCTGTCTTCTATCTCTTGTATTGTATTGTTGATATTTGCATCTATGGCTCCTGATTTCTTCCCAAGGTTTTCTATCTCCAATGTTGTCTCCCTCTGCGATTTCTTAGTTGTTTCTACTTCTGTTTTTAGTGCCTGGATGGATGTGCTCAGATCTTTCGCTTGCTTGATTGTGTTTTCATGTATTTCTTTAATAGATTTTTGTGTTTCCTCTTTCATAGCTTCTACTTGTTGGCCCACGTTCTTCTGTATTTCTTTAAGTGATTTTTGTCTTTCCTCCTTATTGTCTTCTTCTTTTTGATCCATCTTCTCCTGCATTTCTTGAAGTGATTTTTGTATTTGCCTTGTAAAGGCTTCTAACTTTTGATCCATTTTCTCTTCTATTTCTTTACGAGATTTTTCTATGTGTTCAGCTACCAGCATCCTGACCAGTGATGTTATATCCAAGTCTTGTTTTTCTGGTGTTTTGGGGTATCCAGGGCTTCCTGTTGTTGGCGAACTGGGTTCAGATGCTGTCATGTTGTCTTGATTTCTGTTAGTGACATTCCTTCGTTTACCTTTTGCCATCTGGTTATTTCTGGTGTTAGTTGACCTTGTTGTCACTGGCTGGTGTTTGAATCTCCTATGAGGCTGGGCTTACCTGTTGTTTCTCTACTGGTGGTTATGCGTACTTGCTGCTCAACGGGATCACGAGCTGGCTGCCACCCGCTGACTTTGTGCAGGGCCTGAGGTCTCCCGGGAAGTGTGGGGGAGTGCAGCAGAGCCTCGGCAGGTGCTGCTGGGCCTGCCTAGTAGCGAGAGCCTAGCAGATCCCCCCACGTGGTAGCCCCTGATGGAATCTGTCTACCTGTTCCTTTCCAGCTGTGTTCTGGTTGCAGTATGGAGGCCTGCCGCTATAGCTGGTCCGGGCTCCTGGGGAGCTGGGTGGTGCCGGCTGCCTCGGTGCACGGCCTAAGCTCGCAGGGACGTGCTGCAGAGCCTAGGCGCCTGGGCCCGCCTGTGGGCGAGAGCTTAGCAGCTCTCCCTGCTCTAGCCCCAGGTGGAGTCTCTATCTGCACCTTTCCAGCTGTGTCCTGGTTGCAATATGGAGGCCTGCCGCTATAGCTGGTCCTCACTCTGCTTAATAAACAAGAATTGTTGCTTATCCTGGTTCCGTGGGCAGGGTCTGAGCACCTGGCAAGCTGCCTAGGTCTGGCTGACCTGCTACCGGCTGGATGGGAAGCTGCAGACAAGATGGCGCTGCCTGCAGGGGGTTTGGGGTCTGGCCTGCAAGCGCAGAGCTCAGGCACGGCCGCTGTACTCCAAACCGCTAGGCTGTGCGCAGTTCCTGCCCCAGACCTGAGTCCCCGGAGGTCTTAAACTCGGGTTGTCTCTGGTACCTGGTTCCGCTGGCAGGGTCTGAGCACCTGGTAAGCTGGCTACATATAGCTGACCTGCTACCGGCTGGATGGGATGCTGCAGACAAGATGGCGCTGCCTGCAGGGGGTTCGGTCTGGCCTGCGAGCGCAGAGCGCAGGCACGGCCACTGTACTCCAAACAGCTAGGCTGTGCGCAGTTCCTGCCCCAGACCTGAGTCCCCGGAGGTCTTAAACTCGGGCTGTCTCTGGTACCTGGTTCCGCCGGCAGGGTCTCAGCACCTGGCAGGTTGGCTAGGTATGGCTGACCTGCTACCAGCTGGATGGGATGCTGCAGACAAGATGGCGCTGCCTGCAGGGGGTTCGGGGGTCTGGCCTGCGAGCACAGAGCTCAGGCACGGCCGCTGTACTCCAAACCGCTAGGCTGTGCGCAGTTCCTGCCCCAGACCTGAGTCCCCGGAGGTCTTAAACTCGGGCTGTCTCTGGTACCTGGTTCCGCCGGCAGGGTCAGTCTATGTCTTATTATTGGAGAATTGACTCCATTGATGTTAAGAGAATAGTGCTGCTTTTAATATTTTTTCTTTCTTTAGTGCATTTGCTGTTTTGATTATTATGTGACAGGAGGAATTTATGTTCTGGTCCAGTCTGTTTGGAGTTCTGTGAGCTTCTTGTATGTTCATGGGCATCTCTTTCTTTAGGGAAGTTTTCTTCTATAATTTTGTTTAAGATATTACTGGCCTTTAAGCTAGAAATGTTTGCTCTCTTCTATACCTATAATTCTTAGGTTTGGTCTTCTTATTGTGTCCTGGATTTCCTGGATGTTTTGGGTTAGAAGCTTTTTGCATTTTGCATTTTCTTGGACTGTTGAGTCATTTTGTATGGTATCTCCAGCAGATAAGATTCTCTCTTCTATCTCTTGTATTCTGTTGTTGATGGCTTGCATCTATGACTCCTGATTTCTTTCCAAGGTTTTCTATCTCTAGAGTTGTCTCCCTTTGTGATTTCTTTATTGTTTCTAGTTCCAATTTTAGATCCTGGATGGATTTGTTCAATTCCTTCACTTGTTTGTGTTGTCCTGTAATTCTTTGAGGGATTTTTTATGCTTCCTCTTTAAGGGCTTCTACATGGTTGACCCATGTTCTCCTATATTTCTTTAAGGTAGTTATTTGTGTCCTTGTTGAAGTCCTCCATCAGCATCATGAGATGTGATTTTAAATCCAGATCTTGCTTTCCCAGTGTGTTAGGGTATCCTGGACTTGCTGTTGTGGAAGAACTGGTTTCTGATGGTGCCATGTTGCATTGCTTTCTGTTGGTAACTTTCTTGCATTTGCCTTTCAGGCCATCTGGTTATTTCTGGTGTTAGTTGGTCCTACTGTCTCTGGCTGGAGCTTGTCCCCTGTTGCAGCACACCTGGGAGACCAGCTCTTCCCTGGCACGGAGGCCTGTGGCTCAGCCCAGCTCCTGGGTTCAGATGGAGCCAGGAAGGACCCTGTCCCAGCTGTTCTGCCACTCCTGTGTTCTCTGAGCTCTTGGCCATACTCACCTGCACAGTCACTGGAGAGATAATGGTGGTCTCAGCTCCAAACCCAGGAGTCAAGGCACTCCCTGGAGACCAGTTCTCCCCTGACAGTATTGGTGCACAGAAGGCTTTGGCTCATCCCAGCTCTTGAGTGCAGATAGAGCCTGGAAGGAGTCTGTCCCAGCTGCTCTGCCACTTCCATGTTCCCTGTGCTCCTGGCCATACTTGCCTGCACAATCACCAGACAGAAAATGGCCAATACTAACAGTATTTAATGAAAGAAACGTTTAGAAATTTATAAGTTACTAAGTTATGTAATTCATAAAAATTTAATAGAAATTATCCATGATGACAAACATGTTTGCTTTAATATTAATAAAATGTATTTTCAATGTTTTAATGTCAGTGTCTGTTATGTTAGATAGGGGAGATTATGATGGTGATTAAAAAAGGTAATGTTTATTCTCATGCATAGCTATGAAAAGATGAGAGAGGAGAACCTACCAAACTTAACCTTCTTTCCCCTTCTCCTGAACATTTGAATATTTCTTCACTCAATTCAGTTTGTTAGAATTTTGTCATATACTTCATGCTTTACTATGACTTTGTCAAAACTATAATATTATCCTTAAAGAATTTGTTGGTGGATAAAGACATTAATTGAGTAATGTAAATATAAAAGCATAGAAATGATAAGTTGTCTTGTGGAAAGATCTATGGCTTTATAGACACACAAAAGGATTTGACTTAGCAATGAATCCTCTGAGAAAATGAGACTGACATCTAGGGAGAGGCGAAAAATAAGTGAGTAAAGAGAGAGGTATAAGAAGATTCTGGGCAGATATAAAAAATTTCAAACATTATTTATTTATTTATTTTCTATATTCTTTGTTTACATTTCAAATGATTTTCCCTTTCCCAGTCCCCCCTTCCCCATAAGTCCCATAAGCCCTCTTCCCTCCACCCATTCCCTAATCAACCCCCTCCCACTTCTCTGTCCTGGTAATCCCCTACAATGCTGCATCAAGCCGGACCAAGGCCCTCTCATTCCATCTTCTTTGGAAGGATTTGATATGTGAGTTGTGTCTTGGGTATTCAGAGCTTCTGGAGGACCCTGCTATACCACTCCTGGGCATATGCCCAGAGGATTACCCAGCATGCAATAAGGACACATGCTCCACTACGGTCATAGCAGCCTTATTTATAATAGCCAGAAGCTAGAAGGAACCCAGACATGCCTCAATGGAGGAATGGATACAGAAAATGTGGTATATTTACGCAATGGAATACTACTCAGCAATTAAAAACAGCAAATTCATGAAATTCTTGGGCAAATGGTTGGAACTGGAAAATATCATCCAAGTGAGGTAACTCATTCACAAAAGAACACACATGGAATGCAGTCACTGATAAGTGGATATTAGCCCAGAAGCTCTGAATAATCAAGATACAACTCACATATCAAATCATTCCGAAGAAGGAAGTAAGGAGAGGGCCCTAGTCCTAGAAAGGCTTGATGCAGCAGTGTAGGGGAGTACCAGGACAGAGAAGTGGGAGGGGGTTGATTGGGGAACTGACAGAGGGAAGAGGACTTATCGAACTTGTGGGGAGGGGGGAACCAGGAAAGAGAAAACCATATGGAATATAAACAAAGAATATAGAAAATTTAAAAAAATAAAAATAAATAAAAAATAAAAAAGCACTCAGGTGAAAAAAGAAGAAAATATAAAAGACACATGCATGGTGGCTCTTCTTGGTTGTCAACATGGCTGCATCTGGGATTAACTAAAACCCCAAAAGAAAGGGGCACAGCTGTGAGGGATTTTGATTAATTTGAAATGTGAAGATCTATTTCTAATTTGGATCTTTGAGGTGGAAAGACACATCTTTCATCCTAATCTTTGACGTGGTGCAATACAACTTTAATCCAGATCATTTGAGATGGGAAGACCTACCTCTAAATGGGTACCTCTAAATCCTACTTCCTTAGGATTGGACTGCATATTGAAGACCAGCTAAGACATTCAGATTCTTTTTGTTGTTGTTGTTGTTGTTTTGCTTTTTTTTTATTTTCTATATTCTTTGTTTACATTCCGAATGCTTCTTAAACTAAGTCTTGAATCTTCCATTTATAGGCAGCCATTGTAAGGTTTGTGAAATCACAGAGAGAGGAGAAAAAGGAGAAAGAGAGAGTTTTCATTCTGTATGTTCTGTTTGCCCTAGAGAACCCAGACTAATACAGTATGTGAGAGGCAAAATCTAATAGGCATGAGCTTAGAGAGGCATTGTGGAAGTGGGAGAGAAACAGAAACAGTGGTTCATGGCTTCCTTTTTTGTTACTGCATCTGTGGTGGTCATTTTCTAAATGTACAGTCCTGTGAAAAGAAATAAATGGGGATTATTATAAGTTTGTAAGCTAGGCTTAAAATATATTCAGTGTGGATGCCTTTCAAGCACTGAAAGGAGATAGTCACAAGGCTGCAGCGACAAGACAACATGAAGGTATCTCTTGTGGCTTATGTGGCACTTATCTGAGGCATATTGAGGGGATATAGGAACTTCCTCTCAACCTTAATTCCCTTCTACGAACCCAGAAATTGAGTCTCAGAAAGTGACTGATTTTAGAATTTTCTGAGGAAACCATTTCCACAGTATTGTATTATGTCTTGTGCTTTTTTTGTGTGTGGTTTTTTTTCAAGACAGGGTTTCTCTGTATAGTCCTAGCTGTCCTGGAACTCACTCTGTAGACCAGGCTGGCCTCGAACTCAGAGATCCTCCTGCCTCTGCCTCCCAAGTGCTGGGATTACAGGCGTGCGCCGCCGCCACCACCACCCCGGCCATGTCTTATGCTTTTTAAAGCTCTTATTCTTTAGTTTGTTTTGTATTGTTCCAAGGGGGTCTGGAACTCACTATGTAGCTAATGCTGTCCTCAAAGTTAAACCACCCTTCCTCCAAGGAGCTGAGAATATAGGTGTGTGATCTGCACACCCTCCACACATACTCTACACCCTCTCTCACTCACACATACAAGCTTTTCTTGACTCAAATTCTCCTTTGCTTATTTATTGAGATTGCACATCTATCATTGAGGCAGGAAAATCTGCAATGAGAATGAGGAAATAATTACAGTTTGCATTGAAGTTATGTAGCTGGTTGGATAAGGGTATTTATGGTACACAAAACTCAGAAACAAACATAGATTCATTAGAGTGATAATTTAGTCAAATAAAAATGGTATGTATAAAATACCATTAACAGATGACAGAATCTAGAGAAAATAGTTTGTCCTCCCTGCATAGGAAATGGTACCCTGCCATGAGAAGAAGAATCATGTTAGAAATAAACATTTGCAGTTCCATTTTATTTTTAAGTTTTACAATCTAAGCTAGATGAGCTTACTTCCTGTCTATTCGCTTTTTTTCCCCATTGGTGTTAGTTTTGATGCTGCTTTGAGTGTATTTGAAGGACATGCCTCCAAGTGACCATGAGTAGTTATTTCTTTCTGTGTAAATGTAAAGATTTATTTCTAGCAGGAAAAGTGTTTAAAATGGTGTTCAGGTAAAGACAGTATCTTATTCAAGGTCTGAAGTGTTTTAACAGTATAAATGCTAATCTCAGAAATGCCAGTTTACTAAATCTGTGGTGGGCCAAGAGACCTGTATGCTGTATTGGGAGGTCTAAGTGCCTAGTCAAGTAACCATTTGCTTTGCCTGTGGCATGTAGATACCTAACCAAAACTTTGGTAATACATTCTCTTCAGACAGTCCATTTTCCTCATCTTTCTCTTTGACTATATCTTTGTGTAAGCCAACAATACAGATAATTTCCCAACTTATTACTTGGGAAAGTCTCTGGGAAAGTGTCAGCTATTATTCTGAGTGTCCCAGCTCCTGTGGCGCCTTTTCTGCAAAACTGAAAAGCCTCTGTCACGAGACTGAAAGGAAGTACACAGGAAATAATACATCTTGTCTCAGTCAGCTGTGAGTCTTTCTGATGTGTATTTCCCAAGCATCGCCACTGCTTTTCTCCATGTAATCCTTCCTTGGAATAGTGAGGGAATGCCGATGCAGGGGACACTGCCTTCCATCAAAGTGACTGCAGGATATTTCATGTTGGCTTGCTAGTCATCTTTTCCATCATCTCCTGGGTGTGTCTTCTGGGCTCAGAAACTACACAGCTGGCTTCCAGATGTGATTAAGTTCTTTTTGTTAATTGGGTCCAGTAATTGGCAATAGCAACACATTCCAGATAGAATTAAGAGTAGAGAGAAGTGGTAGGGTGAATACACCCACTTTGCTTGTGCAATGTATTTGATACTGCATTGCTCAGGAGTCACCCCTCCTAGAAGCTACGCCTAGCTTCTTGAAACAGAATATTCTTAATCAGAAGCCAAATGCAATCATTCAATTCCCCAGGTCTGCAGCAGATTGTTTCTATGTTGTCCAAGAATTCAACCCTGGAGGCATATCTAGTTGTTAAAGATTATTTAAAATGCCATAGTCTATGGATTCAAAGGCAGTCAACATAGCAGTTTGACAAACACACTCTAGAACCAAAATATTCACATTGAAACAACAACTTCATTACTGAGTAGCTATATTGTTTTTGGAAACTCTGACTAGAATGTTTGTTGTTTATAAAATTAGACAACCTACTTCAAGGATTTTTGTGAGTCAGACAATATTACATTATGCAAATTTATAGCAGAAGTTTGCAATGAAATACCAAGACTAAGCACAAAAACAAGCAGCCAACTATAGTGATGTTCCAATAATATTTGAAAAATATCGAGTTCAATAAACTTATTGTATTCTAAAAACTCTCCCTCCATCAACATATAAGCATAGCTATGACCCCCACATAAGATTTTTTTACAGCAGATAGAGCCCAGAAAAAAGCCACACTTGACCAAGGCAGAGGAATATTGACTGTGTGGTATACAGCCACAGTCAGTACATTTGTAACACACTCCCTCTACCAAAGGTTCAGGGAATATCATGGCAAATATCATGTATCATGGATTACCCAAACCAAAAGACCAGGTCATCCACTTTGTAGCAATGTCTTCTATAAATAACATGGTCACTGCTACCATGAAATATTAACAATATTGTGAAATAAAGAATATCTGAAAAAGTTATTACACCAATTGGCATGCCAACATGGATGGGGAAATCTGACAAGACCTTAACCTTAGATGAAGGCTGTAGACAATCAACGGCTACTAAGAGAGTGAAAGCAAGGCTTCTGGAGGGAAAGTGGCTTGATAATTCTCCCCATCACATGAAGTTAATGAGAAACACATATGGGAACAATATTAAATGGATTCAGCAGGTTGTAACTACATATTGCACATATGTGTGCATGAGAGAATATTCATGTGAGTAAGTGTGTGTGTGTGTGGGGGCAATAATCAAAGGAGTAAAGAGTATGAATTTGTAAGGAGTTAGGGGACACAGGAAGAATTGGACAGAGAGAAATTGGGATGAAAATTATGTAAATCTTACACTAATACGGGAAATTCTAAAAGGCAATATAAAATAGTAGCAATGTTAAAAAATAAGATAAAGAAAGGAGACAACTAACATTAATGAGTATGATCATTTTTTTTTAATTTACTGAATCCTAGCTACTCAACCCTAGTAACATCATCTTATATCTAAGGCAACTAATTCATGGATTATTTCCATTGCCATACAGTTAGAAGTGGAGATTGTAGGCAGAATTCAAAATAGGCAAAACTAACATCCATGTGCTGATTGAATTCCTTCACATGCAGGTTCCTGGGCCAAAAGGCATAAATTTTCATGTTTGAGTTGTATTATACGACATTAGAATTAGTAGTAATAACAGATATTTCACATTTTTAAGAGCAAAGTTTTCAAATGTGTTACTAGAAACAAAAGGAAAGATAATATTAATTTCCACAACTTGATCACATATTGTTACCACATTTATTGTGTAGACATATATATGCATAATTTGGTAATTATAGTTTTTATAATTTGAATAAGATTAGCTTTGTTAGTTTCTAATCTTTAGATTCAAAACAGTATGTTTACACATCCTTACATAGGGTAAAGAGGGTGCAGACAGCTAGCTGAGAGATCTTTGAATAACATTCATCTCTTTTTCAACCCAACAGGAACCAATTTCCTTGTTTAACTGTGTGTGAGACATAGCAATTTATATACTGTGACATATTCATTCATCCATACAGAGGTAAAGTAGTTAAGGCAAGGAGTGAAATTACACCTCTCCCGAAAAGCACATTCAAGGTCACTGCAGAATCATTGCCGTAGAAGAGACAAAGACTAACTTAGTTTCACAGAATCCCTATCCTCCACTTACCTTCATGTTTTCAAGACATTGTGTTGTGAGTTATCCAACAGAGAAGTCTGTTCAGACATGGGTTCAAATCAAGTCTTTGTTAGCTGGCCAGCAACTACCCTGGGTGTTCAGGACCTGGATGGAGTCCTGAACTTTTTTAGGGGGGGGGTTAAATATGAAAATCACAACCTGGATTGACAAACTTCAGTTGGAAAGAACAGTTAGCCAGAATCAGAACTACAGAAGAAAATATAAGGCTAGGACATGTGTAGACTTTCCCAGATCTGGGGACCTGGTAAGTTCTCCGGGCCTGTTTTGATTGGGATTTTTATTCTAGCATCAAACACTGAGACATTTTACTAGCATAGAACTGTTTTGTTTAATTTTTAATATATGTTTATAATTAGGCGAGTATTGGATATTGCTAATCATCAGATTTCAGATAATAGGAATTTGTTTTCTCATCAAAGTATATGCTAACATCTAATGTGGAGTAACGTCACTTTGTTAGATTACTGAACTGACTATGTAGCATGATACTCTAGCTTCAGACCTTCATCTCTTCCCCTCTGCCCATTTTTTACTTTTTTTTATTGGATATTTTCTTGATTTACATCTCAAATGTTTTCACCTTTCTAGGTCTCCCCTTTGGAAACCCATATCCCATCCATCATCCCTGCCTCTCTGAGGGTGCTCCCCTCCCTCCCACCCATTCTCCTCTTATCACCCTAGCATTCCCCTATACTGGGGAATTGAACACACAGGCCCAAGGGCCTCTCTTCCCACTGCTGTCCAACAAGGCCATCCTCTGCCACATATGCAGACAGGGCCACGGGTGCCTACATGTTTACTCTTGGTTGGTGGTCCAGTCTCTGGGAGTTCCGGGGTTTTGGACAGTTGACACTCTTGCTCCCTCAATGGGGCTTCAAACCCCTTCAGCTCATTCAATCCCTTCTCCAACTCCTCCATCAGGGATAACATGTTCAGTCCAATGATTGGCTGCAAGCATCCATCTCTGCATTTATCAGACTCCTGCAGAACCTCTCAGGAGACAGCCATATCAGGCTTCCATCAGCAAGCACTTCCCAGAATCCACAATAGTGTCAATGTTTAGTGACTATATGTGGGATGGATCCCCACGTGGGGCAGTCTCTGGATGGCCATTTCTTCAGTCTCTGTTCCACACTTTGTCTCCATATTTTCTCCTGTGAGTATTTTCTTCCACCTTCTAAACAATGCAGTATCCATACTTTTGTCTTTCTTCTTCTTGGCCTTGATATGGTTTATGAATTGAATCAGAAGTATTCCAAATTTTGAGCTAAGATCCACTTATCAGTGACTGCATACCGTGTGTGTACTTTTGTGACTGAGTTACCTCACTCAGGATATTTTCAACTTCTATCCATTTGCATATGAATTTCATGAATTCATCATTTTTAATAGCTGAAGAGTACTCCATTGAGTAAATGTACCATATATGTATCCATTCCTCTATTGAAGGAAATCTTGATTCTTTATAGTTTCTGGCTATTATAAATATAGGTACTATGAACATAGTTGAACACATGTACTTATTACATGTTGAAGCATCTTCTGGGTATATGCCCAGGAGTGGCATAGCTAGGTCCTCAGGTAGTACTATCTCCGATTTCTAGAGTGGTTGTAGCAGCTTGCAATCCTACCAGTAATGGAGGAATGTTCCCCTTTTTCCACATCCTAGCCAGCAACTGCTCTCCCCTGAGTTTTGATCTTAGCCATTCTGACTAGTGTGAGCTACAATGTCAGGCTTGTTTTGATTTGCATTTCCCTGTTGACTACGAATTCTGAACATTTCTTTAGGTGCTTCTTAGCCATTCAGTATTCCTAATATAAGAATTCTCTATTTAGCACTGTACCCCATTTTTAATATGGTTATTTGGTACTCTGGAGTCTAACTTCTTGAGTTTTTTGTATATATATATGTGTATATATATATATATATATATATATATATATATATATATATATATAATGATGTTAGTTCTCTATTGGATGTGGCAGTGGTAAAGATCTTTTCTCAATCTGTTGGTTGTGGTTTTTTCCTGTTGACAGTGTGCTTTGCCTTACAGAATCATTGCAATTGTATGAGATCTCATTTGTCAATACTTGATCTTAGACCATAAGCTATTTGTGTTCTATTCGGGACATTTCCCCTGTGCTCCTGTGCTCAAACTCTTCCACACTTTCTTTTTCTACTAGTTTCAATGTATTTTGTTTTATGTGGCAGTTCTTGATCCACTTGGACTTGAGATTTTTACAAGGAGATAAGAATGGATCAATTTGCATTCTTCTACATGCTAACTGCCAGATGAACCAGCATCATTTGCTGAAAATGCTGTTTTCCACTGGATGGATTTAGGTCCTTTGTCAAATATCAAGTGACCATAGGTGAGTGAGTTCACCTCTGGGTCTTCAATTCTACTCCATTGATCTACCTGCCTGTCACTGTACCTCTTTCAATGCAGTTTTTCTCACTATTGCTCTGTCGCACAGCTTGAGGTCAGGGATGGCGATTCCCCCAGAAGTTCTTTTATTGTTGAGAATAGTTTTTGATATACTGGGTTTTTTGTTATTTCAGATGAATTTGCAAATTGCTCTTTCAAACTCAATGAAGATTTGAGTTGGACTTTTGCTGGGGGATTGCATTGAATCTATAGATTGCTTTCAGCAAGATGGCCATTTTACTATATTAATCCTGCCAATCCATGAGCATGTGAGATCTTTCCATTTTCTGATGTCTTCTTCAATTTTTTCAGAAACTTGAAGTTCTTATCATACAGATCTTTCACATGTTTAGTTAGTCACATAAAGATATTTTATATTGTTTGTGACTATTGTGAAAGGTGTAGTTTCCCTAATTTCTTTCTTAGCCTGTTTATCCTTTGAGTAGAGGAAGGATATTGATTTGTTAATTTTATATCAAGTCGCTTTGCTGATGTTGTTTGTCAACAATAGGAGATCTCTGTTGAAATTTTTGGGGTCACTTAAGTCTACAAAATAGTGATATTTTGATGTCTTCCTTTCCAATTTCTATCGCTTTCACCTCCTTTTGTTGTCTAAGTGCTCTAGTTAGAACTTCAAGTACTATATTGAATAGATAGGGAGAGAGTGGGCAACCTTATCTAGTCCCTGATTTTAGTGGAATTGCTTCAAGATTCTTTCCATTTGTTTGATGTTGGCTACTGGTTTGCTGTATATTGCTTTCACTATGTTTAGGTATGGGCCTTGAATTCCTGATTGTTCCAAGACTTTTGTTTTGTTTTGTTTTGTTTATGTCTGGTTTATTCCACTTAACATAATACCCTCCAGTTCCATCCATCTCACTGCAAATGACAGGATTTTATTCTTCTTTGGGGGGGATGTATTGTATATTTACATTTCATTTCCATTTTTCTGGTTCCCTGTCTCCCAAACGTCTCACATGCCCTTTTCCCTCCCCGTGTTCCTCTATCCACCCTTTCCCACTTCCCTGTTCTGGTATTCTCCTTCACTGATCCTTTGATCCTTTCCAGCACCAGGGTCCACTCCTTCCTTCTTGTTGGACATCATTTGGTATGTGGATTGTGTCTTTGGTGTCCCAAGATTCTAGGCTATTATCCACTAATAAGTGAGTGCATACCATGGGTATTCTTTTGAGACTGGGTTACCTCACTTAGTATGTTCTTCAGCTCCATCCATTTCTCTAAGAAGTTCATGAATTCATTGTTTCTAATGGCTGAGTAGTACTCCATTGTTTATATATACCATATTTTTTGTATCCATTCCTCCATTGAGGGACATCTGGGTTCTTTCCAGCTTCTGGCTATTATAAATAAGATGGCTATGGTTCCAAGACTTTTTACATGAAGGTATGATGAATTTTTTTCAAATGCTTTTCAGCATGTAATGAAATGATCACATTGGTTTTTTTTTCTTTGAGTTTGTTTATATAGTGGATTACTTTGATGGTTTTCTGTATATTGAACCAGCCCTGAATCCCTAATATGAAGTCTACTTGATCATGTTGAATGATTATTTTGATGTGTTCTAGAATTTGGTTTGTGAGAATTTTATTGAGTATTTTTGCATCGATGTTCATAAGGGAAATTAGTCTGAAGTTCTCTTTCTATGTTTGGTCTTTGTGTGGTTTAGGGATCAGTATAACTTTGTATTTTGTGTAATAGTTTGAAGAGTATTGGTATCAGGTCTTCTTTGAAGATCTGATGGAATACTGCACTAAACCCATTTGGTCTTGACATTTTTGGTTGGGAGACTTTTAACGACTGCTTCTATTTCTTTAGGGGTTATGGGACTGTTTAATTGGTTTATCTAATCCTAATTTAACATTGATATTTGGTATCTGTCTTCAAAATTGACCATTTCATCCAGATTCTCCAGTTTCCTTGGCTTTTGTAGTAGGATCAGATGTTTGTCTGTTGTTTTTTTTTTTTTTTAATTTCCTCAGTTTCTGTTGCTATAGCTCCCATTTCATTTTTGACTTTGTTATTATGGATACTTTCTCTGTGCCTCTGGTTAGTCTGGCTAAGGGTTTATCTATCTTGTTGATCTTCTCAAAGAACCAAATCCTGGTTTTGTTGATTCTTTGTATACTACTTTTTGTTTCTATGTGCTTGATTTCAGCCCTGAGTATGATTATTTCCTGCCTTCTACTCCTCTTGGGTGTATTTACTTCTTTTTGTTCTAGAGCTTTCAGATGTGCTATTAAGCTGCTTGTTTATACTCTTTCCAGTTTCACTTTGGAGGCAGTCAGAGTTGAGTTTTCCACTTAGCACTGCTTTCATTGTTTCCGATACATTTAGGTATGTTGTACTTTTATTTGGACTAAGTATTAAAAACTCTTTAATTGTTGTCTTAATTTCTTTGAGCAAGTATTCATTGAGCATGGCATTTCTCAGCTTCCATGTATATATAGGTTTTCTGTTATTTTTGTTGCTATTGAAGACCACCCTTAATCCCTAGTGAACCAATAGGAGGCATGGGATTATTTTTTTTCTTTTTTTTTTAATTTTTTTTATTTTCTATATTCTATGTTTACATTCCAAAGGCTTTCTCCTTTCCCAGTTTCCACCCACCATAGTTCCCATAGTTCCTCTCCCCCCCCCAACTGTTCCCCAATCATTCCCCCTCCCCCCAAGGTTTCTTTACTAAACTGGATGCAATCTTTACAGGCCCAGGGTCTTCTCCTTTCTTCTTCTTGGGAATCATTTGACTTGCTATTTGTGTCTTGAGTATTTAGGGCTTCTGGGCTCGTTAATATCCACTTATCAGTGATTGCATTTCATGTGCATTCTTTTGTGATTGGGTTAATTCACTCAGGATGATATTTTCCAGGTCTAACCATTTACCTACAAATTGCATGAATTCATTATTTTTAATTGCTGAGTAGTATTCCATTGTATAAATATACCACATTTTCTGTATCCATTCCTCCTTTGAGGGATATTTGGGCAAAATACTGGGTCCTGTTTCAATATTCAGTCTGTTATTCTGTGTTTTTTCATTGGGGAATTGAGTTCAGTGATAGTAAGAGATATCCTGGAATAGTGACTATTGTCTCCTTTTATTTGAGGTTATTTTTATGTTTGTGTAGCTAACTTCTTTTGGGTTTGTTGGAAGATCATTTTCTTGCTTTTTCTTGGGTATAGCTTCCCTCCTTGTGTTTGTGTTTTCCATCTATTTTCCTTTGTAAGGCCAGATTTGTGGAAAGATATTGTGTAAATTTGGTTTTGTTATGGAATATTTTGGTTTTTCCATCTATGGTAATTGAGAGTTTTGCTAGGTATAGAAGTCTTGGCTGGCATTTGTGTTTTCTCAGGCTCTATGTGAGATGTATCCAGTATCTTTTAGCTTTCATAGTCCCTGGTGATAAGTTTGGTGTAATTCTGATAGGTTTGCCTTTAAATGTTACTTGACTTTTATGGTGTTTTATTATGTGATGGGAAAAATTTCTTTTCTGGTCCAATCTCTTTGGAGTTCTGTAGGCTTATTGTATGTTCATGGGAATCTCTTTCTTTAAATTAGAGAAGTTTTCTTGTATAATCTTGTTGAAGATATTTACTGGCCTTTTAAGTTGGAAATATTTGCTCTCTTCTAGACATATTATCCTTAGGTTTGGTCCTCTCATTGCATCCTGGATTCCCTCGATTTTTTGGGTTAGGATGTTTTTGCATTTTGCATTTCCTTGACTATTGGGTCAATGTTTTCTATGGTATCTTCTACACCTGAGATTCTCTATCTCATGTATTCTGTTGGTGATTTTTGCATCTTTACTCCAGATCCCTCTCCTAGGTTTTCTGTCTCAAGAGCTGTCTCTCTTTCTGATTTCTTTATTGCTTCTAGTTCCATTTTTAGATCCTGAATGGTTCTGTTCTATTCCTTCACCTGGTAGATTGTGTTTTCCTGCAATTCTTTAAGGTATTTTTGCATTTGCTTTTTAAGGGCTTCAAGCTGTTTACCTATGTTCCCCTGTATTTTTGTAATGGAGTTATTTATGTTCTTCTAAAAGGCCTCTATCATCATATTATTTAAATCAGAGCCTTTCTTTTCTGGTGTGTTGTGGTATCCAGGGCTCACTGTGGTGGGAGAACTCTGTTCTGATGATGCCAAGTAGCATTAGTTTCTGTTAATTATGTTATTGCCCTTGTTTCTCATCATCTGGTTATTTCTGGTGGTAGCTGATCTTGTTGTCTCTGTCTGTGGCTTGTTCCTCCTGCACACCTGTGTGTCAGTACTCCTGGGAGATAAGTTCTCTCTGGGAGGAATTTGTGTATGGAGAGATGTGACACAGGAGCAGAGCCAAGGTACAGACGGAAACTGGAAGGACCATGTTTCTGGCTGTTCCTTGGTTCCTATATCCTGATGACTCTAGTCTGGTCCCTCTTGGGCCCTGAATTTAAGAAGAAGTGGTTGTCTTAAATGTGCTCACAGGCATGCCCACACTCCTGGGAGACCAGCTCTCTCCTCATGGTATTTGGGTATGGAGCACTGTGGCACAGCATCAACTACTGAGGCAGATGAAAACTGGAAGGATCTCCCCTCTCCTCTTAAAACAATTCTCTAGTATAATCCCTAACTCTGTAACACACTATCTGTTACACCCTTTCTTCCCCTCTTGTGACTATCTCCAATGAATCACACAGCATATATCATCTACACTCCTGCCACTCCAAACTAATTTCTTTAACCCAGCCTGTAAATCAAGCAGACATTCCCTGGGAACTTGAAGGGCACCCCAGCCAGGGAGCAGGTAACCTAACTATAGATTTTCACTTGCTTTTCTCTCCTCTATAATAAATCTTCTAATCTCATCCTCATCTCTGTCAAGCAGACCACCTGCTGATGTTTCCTCATCTCCTCTTGCCATATTTCCATCCAAACATGCAGATCTTCTCCTTCAACTTCCCGTCCCATTGATACTGGTTTCCTATGCCCTATATCAAGCACATATTCTCCAAGAAACCTCTGGACACATCTACCAGAATAACAAGAGGGGCAGGCAAGCAGGTAGGTAAGTTTCAGATCTGTGCCCTCCCTCCTCTCCTCAACATTAAATCCCCCACATGCATTTCCAACTCTATAGCGTACTACCTGTTAAGCCTCCACTCATGTTCTGCTCACATTTCCAGTAGTCTAAGCAGATCCAGAACACCTTGTTTTCCTTCCTTCTGTGGATTCCACTAGGTACCCACTTCTAATCCTTCCTCATTTCTAAGTGTCAGCTCCAATACCCAGAAACACATTTTTTCCCGAATCCCAATTAACAATACCCATCAGGATCCCAAAGAAATTCTTTACCAGGTAACACATAGCCACCATAACCTCCTAAGAACCAGAAAGCACAACAGAAACTAAGGGAAAAAGCACCCATCCAAAAAAAGACAGCATCAAGAAATAAAATCTACCCAAACCCAGATGCGTAGATGCCAGCATATAAAAGCCAGGGCAATATGCATCCACTAGACCACAGTAAGTCCTGAGAATTACAACATAGCTGATGCATAAGATAAAAACCTTAAAATAGCCTTTGTGGATTCTTATAGAGGTCCTTAAAGAAGAAATGAATAAATCTCATAAAGAAACTGATGGACACACAAACAGCAGAAGAAACTGAATTAAGCTATTCAAGACCTGAAAGTGAAAATAGAATCAATAAAGAAAATGCAAATTGAGGAACATCTAGAAACTTAGGAACTCAAACAGTAACCTAAGAGACCAGCTTCACCAATAGAATAGAAAATATGGAAGAAATAATCTCAGGCACCATGTTTTCATAACTCACTTATCCTATGGCATCTTTTCTCGCTCTACACTTCCTGTGGTCTACTTAAACCCCAACCCTGGGTTCCAAACCCTGCCTATCTCTCTTCTGCCCAGCAATTAGGCATCTTTATGCACTAGTCAGGGATAACTTGGGGGTGGGAGTTATATAGTGTCACTTGTGTATGTGCAGAATCTCTCATCCCTGGGAGAAACCAGGCCTTGGGGACCAGTATTTAGCATTACAATAGATAACAAAAGACAAAACCTCAAAAATGGAAAAGATAATAGAAGAAATTAATACCTTAATCAATAAAATTGTTAAATCTAAAGGAATCCTGGTGGGCTGGCCAGACCAAACAGAGACTAGACCACTAACCAAGGAGTGTACTGGGAAGCATTCATGGCTCCAGATATATATGTAGCAGAGGATAGCCTTGCAGGACAGCAATGGGAGGGGAGGCATTTGGTCCCCAGGAGGTTTGATGCCCCATCATAAGGGATGCTGTACAGGTGGGCAGGAGACTGTGGGTGAATGGGGAGCACCCTCATACAGAAAAAGGGGAAAGGGAAGAGAGCAGATGTAGGATGGAGGATTGGGGAAGGGTAACCAGGAAGTGGAATATCACTAGAGATGTAAACAAATGGAGTGACTAATAAATACTAAATAAATAAATAAATAAATAAATACAAAAAGACTAAAAAAAGAGAAAAAACATCCTGTTATAAAACATGCAGAAAGTTTTGGACAGTATGAAATGATTTACTACTACTACTAAAAATAAAAGTAGGAGATTCAATACAGGTTAAAGGCACAGAAAATATTTTCAACAAAATCATAGAAAAGTTTCCTATCCTGAAGATGGAGGTGCCTATAAGGGAAAAGAAACATGCATAACACCAAGCAGGTTGAACTAAAAAAGAAAGCCTCCTTGGCACATAATAATCAAAACACTGAAGTGACAGAGCAGAGAAAGACCATGGAAAACTGAAAGGGAAAAACTAAGTATAATAAAAAGGCAGATCTATTGGAATAACACCTTATTTCTCAATGGAGACTCAAAAAGCGAGAATACCTTGATAGATGTTCTATAAACTAAGAGACTGGAGATGCCAAGCCAGACTAACTATAAACAGGAAAATGATCCATCACAATAAATTGAGAAAACAAAATATTCCACAATAAACTCAAATGTAAGCAGCATATATATCTACAAATCCTGCCATATAGAAGCCTCTAGAAGGAAACCTATAAAGTTTATTCATACCCAAGAAAACACAATCAATCAATAATCCCAGTGAGTGGGAAAATTAACTCTCTCTCTCTCTCTCTCTCTCTCTCTCTCTCTCTCTCTCTCACACACACACACACACACACACACACACCACACACATACACATACCACAAAAACAAAATAACAGCTATCATCAAACCTGATCATTGATATCTCTCAATACAAATGGTCTCAATTACTCAATACTGATTGCCCAATTTAATTTATGAAGCCAGACTCATTCTGATAACCCAACAACATGAAGACCCAACAAGGAAAGAGATTGCAGACCATGAATATAAATGCAAATATTCTCAATAAAATATTTGCAAAAAGAATTGAAGAACACATAAAAATGCTTACCCACCATGATCAAGTAGGCTTCATCTTAGAGATGCAGAATTTTTTAAAATGTTTTATTTATTTATTTTTCTTTTCTTTTTTTTTTTAGTTATTTTTATTTTCTATATTCTATGTTTACATTTCAAAGGCTTTCCCCTTTCCCAGTTCCCACCCACCATAGTTCCCATAGTTCTTCTCCCCCCCAACTATTCCCCAATCATTCCCCCTCCCCCCTCGGTTTCTTTACTAAACTGGATGCAATCTTTACATGCCCAGGGTCCTCTCCTTTCTTCTTCTTGGGAATCATTTGACTTGCTATTTGTGTCTTGAGTATTTAGTGCTTCTGGGCTCATTAATATCCACTTATCAGTGATTGCATTTCATGTGCATTCTTTTGTGATTGGGTTAGCTCACTCAGGATGATATTTTCCAGGTCTAACCGTTTACCTACAAATTGCATGAATTCATTATTTTTAATTGCTGAGTAGTATTCCATTGTATAAATATACCACATTTTCTGTATCCATTCCTCCTTTGAGGGATACATGGGCTCCTTCCAATTTCTGGCTATTATAAACAAGGCTGCTATAAACATAGTGGAACATGTGTCTTTATTGCATGCAGGGGAATCCTCTGGGTATATGCCCAGGAGTGGTATGCCAGGGTCCTCTGGAAGTGCCATGCCCAATTTTCTGAGGATCCGCCAAACTGATTTCCAGAGTGGTTTTACCATTTTGCAATCCCACCAACAGTGGAGGAGTGTTCCTCTTTCTCCACATCCTCGCCAGCACTTGTTGTCTCTTGAGTTTTTAATCTTAGCCATTCTGACTGGTGTGAGGTGGAATCTCAGGGTTGTTTTGATTTGCATTTCCCTGATGACTAATGATGTTGAACATCTCTTAAGGTGTTTCTCGGCCATCCGAATTTCTTCTGGTGAAAATTCTTTGTTTAGCTCTGTGCCCCATTTTTTGATAGGGTTATTTGGTTCTTTGCGGTCTAACTTCTTGAGTTCTTTGTATATATTGGATATTAGCCCTCTGTCGGATGTGGGGTTGGTGAAGATCTTTTCCCACTTTGTTGGTTGCCGTTTTGTCCTTCGGACAGTGTCCTTTGCTTTGCAGAAACTTTGTAATTTTATGAGGTCCCATTTGTCGATTCTTGATCTTAGTGCTTACGCTATTGGCGTTCTGTTCAGGAACTTTTCCCCTGTGCCCAAGTCCTCCAGGGTCTTCCCAAGTTTCTTTTCTAATAGTTTCAGTGTGTCTGGTTTTATGTGGAGGTCCTTGATACACTTGGAGTTGATCTTAGAGCAAAGAGATAAGAGTGGGTCAATTCACATTCTTCTGCATGTTGACCTCCAGTTGAACCAGCACCATTTGTTGAAAAGGCTATCTTTATTCCATCGGATGGTTGTGGCTCCTTTATCAAAGATCAAGTGACCATAAGTCTGTGGGTTAATTTCTGGGTTTTCAATCCTGTTCCATTGATCTGTTTGCCTGTTGCTATACCAATACCATGCAGTTTTTAACACAATTGCTCTGTAGTACTGCTTGAGGTCAGGGATATTGATTCCCCCAGAAGTCCTTTTATTGTTGAGAATAGTTTTAGCTATCCTGGGTTTTTTGTTGCTCCAGATGAATTTGAGAATTGCTCTTTCTAGATCTATGAAGAATTGAGTTGGGATTTTGATGGGGATTGCATTGAATCTGTATATTGCTTTTGGCAAGATGGCCATTTTTACTATATTGATCCTGCCAATCCAGGAGCAAGAAATATTTTTCCATCTTCTGAGGTCTTCTTCGATTTCTTTCTTCAAGGACTTGAAGTTCCTGTTGTACAGATCTTTCACTTGTTTGGTTAGAGTTACGCCAAGATACTTTATGTTGTTTGTGGCTATTGTGAAGGGTATTATTTCCCTAATTTCTTTCTCAGCCTGCTTGTCCTTTGAGTACAAGAAGGCCACTGACTTGCTTGAGTTAATTTTATAACCTGCCACTTTGCTGAAGTTGTTTATCAGCTGTAGAAGTTCTCTGGTGGAGTTTTTTGGGTCGCTTAGGTAAACTATCATATCGTCTGCAAATAATGATAGTTTCACTTCTTCCTTTCCAATTTGTATCCCTTTGACTTCCTTATGTTGTCGAATTGCTCTTGCTAGAACTTCAAGTACTATATTGAAAAGATATGGAGAGAGAGGGCAGCCTTGTCTAGTCCCTGATTTTAGTGGGAATGCTTCAAGTTTCTCTCCATTTATTTTGATGTTGGCTACTGGTTTGCTGTAGATTGCTTTTACTATGTTTAGGTATGGGCCTTGAATTCCTGCTCTTTCCAAGACTTTTAGCATGAAAGGATGCTGAATTTTGTCGAATGCTTTTTCAGCATCTAATGAGATGACCATGTGGTTTTTTTCTTTCAGTTTGTTTATGTAGTGGATTACATTGACGGATTTCCGTATATTGAACCATCCCTGCATCCCTGGGATGAAGCCTACTTGATCATGGTGGATGATCGTTTTGATGTGCTCTTGGATTCGGTTAGCAAGAATTTTATTTAGTATTTTTGCATCTATATTCATCAGAGAAATTGGCCGGAAGTTCTCTTTCTTTGTTGGATCTTTTTGTGGTTTAGGTATTAGCGTAATTGTGGCTTCGAAGAATGAGTTGGGCAGTGTCCCTTCTGTCTCTATTTTGTGGAAGAGTTTGAAGAGTATTGGTGTTAAGTCTTCTTTGAAGGTCTGGTAGAATTCTGCACTAAAACCATCTGGTCCTGTACTTTTTTTGGTTGGGAGGCTTTCTATAACCCCTTCTATTTCTTTAGGGGTTATGGGACTATTTAGCTGATCTACTTGATGCTGATTTAATTTTGGTATTTGATATCTGTCTAGGAAATCGTCCATTTCCTCCAGATTCTCCAATTGTTTTGAGTATAGACCTTTGTAGTAGGATCTGATGATCTTTTGAATTTCCTGTTTCTGTTGTTATGTCTCCCTTTTCATTTCTAATTTTGTTAATTTGTATACTGTCTCTGTGTCCTTTGATTAGTCTGGCTAAGGGTTTATCTATCTTGTTGATTTTCTCAAAGAACCAGCTCCTGGTCTTGTTGATTCTTTGTATGGTTCTCTTTGTTTCTATTTGATTGATTTCAGCCCTGAGTTTGATGATTTCTTGTCTTCTACTCCTCCTGGGTGAATTAACTTGTTTTTCTTCCAGGGCTTTAAGGTGTGCCATTAAGCTGCTAGTGTATGCTCTCTCCAGTTTCTTTTTGGATGCACTTAGAGCTATGAGTTTTCCTCTTAGCACTGCTTTCATTGTGTCCCATAGACTTGGGTAGGTTGTACCTTCATTTTCATTGAATTCTAAAAAGTCTTTGATTTCTTTTTTATTTCTTCCTTGACCAAGGTGTCATTGAGTAGAGTATTGTTCAGTTTCCATGTGTATGTGGGCTTTCTGTTGTTTTTGTTGCTATTGAAGACCACTCTTACTCCATGGTGATCTGATAGGAGGCATGGGATTAGCTCGATCTTCTTGTATTTGTTGACATCTGTCTTGTGACCGATTATATGGTCTATTTTGGAGAAGGTACTATGCGGTGCTGAGAAAAAGGTATATTCTTTAGCTTTAGGATGAAATGTTCTATATATATCTGTTAAATCCAATTGGTCCAGAGTTTCAATTAGTTTCACTGTGTCCCTGTTTAGTTTCTGCTTTCCTGATCGGTCCATTGAGGAGAGTGGGGTGTTCAAGTCACCCACAATTATTGTGTTAGGTGTAATGTGTGCTTTAAGCTTTAGTAAGGTTTCTTTTACAAATGAGGGTGCCCTTGCATTTGGAGCATAGATATTCAGTATTGAGAGCTCTTCCTGGTGGATTTTCCCTTTGGCCAGCAAGAAGTGACTTTCTGAGTCTCTTTGGATGATTTTAGGTTGAAAGTCAATTTTATCTGATATTAGAATGGCTACTCCAGCTTGTTTCCTGAGACCATTTGCTTGTAAAATTGTCCTCCAGCCTTTTACTCTAAGGCAGTGTTTGTCTTTAACACTGAGATGTGTTTCCTGTATGCAGCAAAATGTAGGGTCCTGTTTCCGTATCCAGTCTGTTAATCTATGTCTTTTTATTGGGGAATTGAGTCCATTGATGTTAAGAGATATTAAGGAATAGTAATTATTACCTCCAGACATTTTTGAAATTATATTTATTTATCTTATTTATTTTTTATATTCGAGAGGTTATCTTCTTTTGGGTTTGATGAGAGGAGGTTTCTATCTTGCTTCTTCCCGGGTGTAGTTTCCGTCCTTGTCTTGGTGTTTTCCCCCTATTATCCTTTGTAGGGCTGGATTTGTGGAGAGATATCTTGCAAATTTGGTTTTGTCATGGAATACCTTGATGTCTCCATCAATGGCAATTGAGAGTTTTGCTGGGTAAAGTAGTTTTGGCTGAAGTTTGTGTTCTCTTAGAGTTTGCATGATATCTGCCCAGGATCTTCTAGCTTTCATGGTCTCAGGTGAGAAGTCTGGTGTTATTCTGATAGGTTTTCCTTTATATGTTACTTGGCCTTTTTCTCTTGCTGCCTTTAGTATTCTTTCTTTGTTTATTACATTTGGAGTTTTGATTATTATGTGACGGGATGTATTTCTGTTCTGGTCCAGTCTGTTTGGGGTTCTATAGGCTTCTTGTATATTCATGGGCATCTCTCTCCTTAAGTTGGGGAAGTTTTCTTCCATAATTTTATAGAAGATATTAGCTGGCCCTTTAACTTGTAAATCTTCACTCTCGTCTATACCTATAATCCTTAGGTTTGGTCTTCTCATAGTGTCTTGGATTTCCTGGATGTTTTGGGTTACCACCTTTTTGCATTTAGTATTTTCTTTGACTGTTGAATCAATGGTTCCTATGGTATCTTCGGCTTCTGAGATTCTGTCTTCTATCTCTTGTATTCTATTGTTGATACTTGCGTCTATGTCCCCTGATTTCTTCCCCAGGTTTTCTATCTCCAATGTTGTCTCCCTCTGTGATTTCTTAGTTGTTTCTACTTCTGTTTTTAGTATCTGGATGGATGTGCTCAGATCTTTCGCTTGCTTGATTGTGTTTTCATGTATTTCTTTAATAGATTTTTGTGCTTCCTCTTTCATAGCTTCTACTTGTTGGCCCACGTACTTCTGTAGTTCTTTAAGTGACTTTTGTCTTTCTTCCTTATTGTCTTCTTCTCTTTGATCCATCTTCTCCTGCATTTCTTGAAGTGATTTTTGTATTTGCCTCGTAAAGGCTTCTAACTTTTGATCCATTTTCTCCTCTATTTCTTTACGAGATTTTTCTATGTGTTCAGCTACCAGCATCCTGACCAGTGATTTTATATCCAAGTCTTGTTTTTCTGGTGTTTTAGGGTATCCAGGAATTCCTGTTGTTGGAGAACTGGGTTCAGATGCTGTCATGTTGCCTTGATTTTTGTTAGTAACGTTCCTTTGTTTTCCTTTTGCCATCTGGTTATTTCTGGTTTTAGTTGGCCTTGTTGTCAGTGGCTGGTGTTTGAATCTCCTGTGAGGCTGGGCTCACCTGTTGTTTCTCTACTGGTGAATATGTGTGACTGCTGCTTTAAGGGATCATAAGCTGGCTGCCACCCATGCGATTGTAGCCCCTGTTGGAGTCTGTCTACCTGGGCTTCTCCAGCTGTGTCCTGGTTGCAAGGAACTCCGAGAGCCTAGCAGATCCCCCGTGAGGGTAGCCCTGGAAGGGGTGATTACCTGGGCCTTTCCAGCTGTGTCCTCGTTGCAATATGGAGGCCCGCCGCTACACCCTTATTTTTCTTTTCTATATTCTTTGTTTATATTCCGAAGGCTTTCCCCTTTCCCAGTTCCCCCCTCACCATATGTCCCATATGTCCTCTTCCTCCCCCCCGCACCCCCCCAACTATTCCCCAATCAACATCCCACCATTTCTCTGTTCTGTTCTGGTACTCTCCTACAAAACTGGATCCAGTCCTTTCAGGACAAGTGTCCTCTCCTTCCTTCTTCTTCAGAATCTTTTGACTTGCTAATTGTGTCTTGAGTATTCAGAGCTTCTGGGCTCATTAATATCCACTTATCAGTGATTGCATTTCATGTGTATTCTTCTGTGATTGGGTTAACTCACTTAGGATGATATTTTCCAGATCCAACCATTTGCCTACAAATTGCATGAATTCATTATATTTAATTGCTGAGTAGTACTCCATTGTATAAATGTACATTTTCTGTATCCATTCTTCCTTTGAGGGACATCTGGGCTCCTTCCAACTTCTGGCTATTATAAATAAGGCTGCTATGAACATAATAGAGCGTGTCTTTATTGTATGCAGGGGAATCCTCTGGGTATATGCCCAGGAGTGGTATGACAGTGTCCTCTGGAAGTGTCATGCCCAATTTTCTGAGGAACCACCAGACTGATTTCCAGAGCGGTTGTACCATCTTGCAGTCCCACCAACAGTGTAGGAGTGTTCTTCTTTCTCCACATCCTCGCCAGCACATGTTGTCTCTTGAGTTTTTAATCTTAGCCATTCTGACTGGTGTGAGGTGGAATCTCAGGGTTGTTTTGATTTGCATTTCCCTGATGACTAATAATGTTGAACATCTATCTCTTAAGGTGTTCTCGGCCATCCAAATTTCTTCTGGTGAAAATTCTTTGTTTAGCTCTGTACCCCATTTTTGGTAGGGTTATTTGGTTCTTTGCAGTCTAGCTTCTTGAGTTCTTTGTATATATTGGATATTAGCCTCTTGGATTGGGAGGATCAATATAGTAAAAATGGCCATCTTGCCAAAAGCAATCTACAGATTCAATGCAATCCCCATCAAAATCCCAAATCAATTCTTTATAGATCTAGAAAGAGCAATTCTCAAATTCATCTTGAATAACAAAAAACCTAGGATAGCTAAAACTATTCTCAACAATAAAAGGACTTTGGGGGGGATCAATATCCCTGACCTCAAGCAGTACTACAGAGCAATTGTGTTAAAAACTGCCTGGTATTGGTACAGCAACAGGCAAGTAGATCAGTGGAATAGAATTGAAGACCCAGAAATGAACCCACAGACTTATGGTCACTTGATCTTTGATAAAGGAGCCACAACCATCCAGTGGAAAAAAGATAGCCTTTTCAACAAATGGTGCTGGTTCAACTGGAGGTCAACATGCAGAAGAATGCAAATTGACCTACTCTTATCTCCTTGTACTAAGATCAACTCCAAGTGTATCAAGGACCTCCACATCAAACCAGACACACTGAAACTAATAGAAAAGAAACTGGGGAAGACCCTGGAGGACATGGGCACAGGGGGAAAGTTTCTGAACAGAACACCAATAGCTTATGTTCTAAAATCAAGAATTGACAAATGGGACCTCATAAAAGTACAAAATTCTGTAAGGCAAAGGACACTGTCAGAAGGACAAAACAGCCATCAACAAATTGGGAAAAGATCTTCAGAATTTAATACATAGACATTCATTTAAAAAATCGACCACATAAAAACACTGAAAAACAAAAATTAATTGATGTCATTAATTGAGTAGAAAAAGCCTTTGGCAAAATCTATTACCCCTTTGTGATAAAAAGTCCGGAAGATCTTATGAGGACAAGAATTACAGCTCAGCATACTAAAGGCAGTTTACAGAAATCCCAAAGCCAATATCAACTTAATAGAAGGAAGTTCAAAGAAATTTCATTAAAATCAGGAAGAGAAGCTGGGCGTGGTGGCGCATGCCTGTAATCCCAGCACTTGGGAGGCAGAGGCAGGCGGATTTCTGAGTTCAAGGTCAGCCTGGTCTACAGAGTGACCAGGACAGCCAGGGCTACACAGAGAAACCCTGTCTCAAAAAAAAACCAAAAAAACAAAAAAACAAAAAAACTGCATTGTATTGTCACAAAAATAAAAAATCATTAATCAACGGAATAATATGTAAGTCTCAGACATAAATTCACACAGCTACAGCCTCCTAATTTTTGATAAAGAAGCTCAGAATGTACACTAAAAAAAGGCAACATATTAAACAAATGGTCAAACTGGATGTCTGCATGTAGAAGAATAGATAAATACTCACCACCCTTCACAAAACTTATCTTCAAATGAATAAAGACCAAAACCTGAAAACAGATCCACTGAACCTAATAGAAGAGAGAGTAGGGAATAGCCTTGAATTCATTCATCTTCATATGGGATGTTAGTATATATAAATGGCCCTAAAAATTCCATAAGGAAATTCCTACAGCTGATAAATATTTTCAGCAAAGTAGCTGTTATACACTTACTAGTATAATATAAGCATCACTTTTATATGTGCTGAGAAGCAGAAAAATGTTATTGTGGTAGTTTGGAACTAAAGACTTGGTTTCTCTGAAGTGAGCCTGGTCTGAAGTCCCATCATTGATCCTTTAGAGTCTCTTCCTCCTATATCTTGAAATTTGCAGTGACTGTTGTATGCATTTGCACTACTGATCTTTTGAGTATGTATTATGGCTTCCATTTTTACCCTACTAACCTGTTACAGTTTTAGCGTTTTTATGGGATTCTTGTGTGGGTGAACTGAGTGGGTCTCTGCATCTATGTCCTTTTCTTGTGTCTTTCCTTGGACTTGTTTTTTTTTTCTGTTTGCTTTGTGCTATTCTGGTGGAATAGTTTTTGTTTTGTCATATATTATATTGTTTATATATTATTAATTGTGTTATATTAAGTTTATCATATCACTATCTCTTAGAAGCCTTTGTTTTTTCTAGTGAGAGACAAAAATGGAGTATATCCGGAAGGAAGGGGAGATGGAGAAGAACTTGGAGAGGTAGAAGGAGGGAAGACGATAAGCAGGATATGTTATGTGAGAACAAGACCTCTTTTCAATAAAAAGACAGAGGACTATGCTGAATGTTTAAATCATTAGTTATTTATCTGTCAGTGTGAACTACAAAAGCTCTTGAGGGGCAAACATGAAACATAAAGTAGAGACAACATCATTCATCTGTCTCTGTGGGTGAGGAGACGTTCTGAAAACATGAAAGTTTTCAAACATTCCAAACAAATCCAAAAGATGTCTATTTTCTCAGCTTCACTCCATATTACTAATTTTAAAGTTCAAAAACATATTTTAAATATGTAAATTGAAGTTAAATTTCTCAACTTAAAAAATGGAACAATGTCTATTCATAGTTATATTTCTCTTATTTTTAAAAATTTGAGTCAAATTGATATAGAATATATAAGCAAAACATAAATGAAGCATTGTGCCAATATTTTAATATTTTGGTTAGATTCTTCAAGTGCATGTATAAAGAAACCAGCATGTATAAAAGCAAAGAAACTAGTACACATTTGGATCAAGTGAAAGTAAGATAATGAGAATAATATAAAGTATATTGAAATGAAGTATACCTTGAAAGTACATAAAATTCTTCATTCATTGCTTTGCCGTTGCTACCCAGCAACTCAAATATGTATACACTTTGACAGAACTTGTTAGTGATTCTTTGGGAGGGAAATGTGAGCAGTTTAGGCTTTAATCTTACATCTGAAAATGAGTTGGAACTGGTTTGAGCAGGATTTGTTTATCCTATATATCTAAAGTCAGCGCCAATAAGTCTCTTAGCTTTGAATAGCTCTAAATGTCTGCTTCCATTTGTACAGGACTGATAAGCCTATTTGCAGATAACTCATTCTCACATGTGAGCTGTTATATGTGTATTGGTTAAACTAAGACATGTCTTGAAAAATAGCCCCTTCTGCAATTGTATCTGTATTTGTATTTCAGGCATATGGGGTTTCCTTCTTCCATGAACATTCAAGGTAAATGTATACATTGGAAAATATAACTGAGTAACGGTTGGCCTATCATCTGGGAGATTGATGAGGGGTTAACTTCACAATAGATCAAAGGCCAGTTATACTGGTGTGTGTTTCTGGGCAAGGGCAGATCAGCTTCCAGTGAGAGAAAACAGCTTTTAGTTCTTTGGCCCAGGCGAGCAAGAAGAGAAGGAGAACAGCAGTGGAACTTACTAGTAGAGGCTTAGAGGTACAGGGAAAATAAATTAACAGTTGGCTGAGAAAATGTTGAAGAGTAAAGTGAGAAAAATAAAACATGGAAAAACTGATTACAGTCTCCAAACTGTAGCTATCAGGAGTCACACTGATCTTAATGGACACATTATTGGGTTTCCCAAACAACAGTACAGTAGTTGTTTTTATTGTTAATAGTTGTTTGTGGCTTTTTTTCTTGTTTGTATTTTTTTTTCTTCTTTGGTTGAATTTGCTCTGTTTTGCTTAGCTCTTCTTACAACTAGTAATAGCCAAGAGCTATTCAAACATTCTAAATGTGCTAGTGTTTAGAGACTAGCAATTGGCAACTATCATAACCCAATGACACCAATAGAAGAAAAATTTTTCAGATATTTATAGTAAAGCCAGTAAAGGTCTCATTGAAATATATATTCTATGGAGTGTATATAACTAAGCCTCAGAAGAAGGGCTCTTTTTTTTTTTTTTTTGAGGGAACCTGCCTTGTAAGCAGCTTTATTTTATTTTATTTTTTTTAGTTATTTTTTTTATTTTCTATATTCTATGTTTACATTCCAAAGGTTTTCCCCTTTCCCAATTACCCCCCCCACCATATGTCCCATAATTCCTCTCCCCCCCCCCCGCTATTCCCCACTCATTCCCCCCACACACACGATTTCTCTGTTCTGGGTCTACAATACTGGATCCAATCTTTACAGGCCCAGGGTCCTGCAAGTCAAATGACTTCCAAGAAGAAGAATGGAGAAGGGCTCTTTTTGAGGGTTTAATGTTTTATGGAGGTCTTTTGGAAATTCTTGTTTTTGTTATTTAGACGTTCGGCTTTGAACATGCTATACATTTTATTTTGTTTTTGTTTCTTTGTTTGTGCTGATGCTGGTGCTTGAATTCAAGACCATGAGAAAGTAGGAAAGAGATTTTTAATGCATTTACTTTTAAAGTAATATTTACTAGTGAGGCACATTGCAATATTGAAGCATGAGCCAGAGAGCTCAGATGCTTGTTCTCAGCCACCTGCAGTCCTGACTTTACCCAAACTTAATCCTTTGAACTCTTCACTTTCACAAAGTGTTGAACATAGGTGTAGGTTGGGAAGGAATCAAATGTGGAAGGCTTGAGTGCTGAGTCATCAAATGGAACAAGTGCTCCTGTGAGGATCTCTATTTAACCTTTATTAGTACCAGATAATTGCTATTATGATATAAATATGAATGAATAAAGATGATACAAGTGGAATTATAAAGCCTTTTTTTTACTTTTTGAAGAAAGGATACCACATTTCATATTTCAGCTGGACTTTTAAAAATTAAATAGATATTCTTTTTTAAATTTTATTATTGGATATTGTAGTGGCTATTCCTGGTTGTCAACTAGACTATATGTGGAATGAACTACAATCTAGAATTGGAAGGCTCACCTATGATCCTAATCTGGAGGCTCAGAGATATAAGTTTCTGACCTGGACTTAGCATGGAGATCTTGAAACATGGATTCCAGTTCAAGGTCATCTGGGATTAAAGGTGTGAAGACATACACCTTTAATCCCAGATTTCAAGTTCATCTGGGATTAAAGGTGTACACCTTTAATCTGGACTACACCTTCTACTGGAGACATATATAAGGACATTGAAAGATGGAAGACTCATTCTCCCTTGCCGGCTTGCTTCGTGGGACTGAGCAACTGCAAGATCCTTGGACTTCCATCCACAGCTGCTGCTGACTACTGTTGGGGAGTTGGACTACAAACTGTAAGTCATCGACAAATTCCCTAACTACATAGAGACTGCCCATACGATCTTGTTGTCACTTCCTGGTGTTTGAATCTCCTGTGAGGCTGGGCTCACCTGTTGTTTCTCTACTGGTGGTTATGCGTGATTGCTGCTCAACGGGATCATGAGCTGGCTGCCACCCTGCCTCGGTGGTGCACAGGCTGAGGTTGCGGGGAAGTGTGGGGAAGTGCAGCAGAGCCTCAGCGGGGCACCGCTGGGCCTGCCTGGTGGCGAGAGCCTAGCAGATTCCCCCCCCCCCCCGCGCAGTAGCCCCAGATGGAATCTGTCTACCTGCACCTTTCCAGCTGTGTCCTGGTTGCAATATGGAGGCCTGCCGCTATTGCTGGTCCGGGGTCCTGGGAGCTGGGTGCCTCTGGCTGCCTCGGTGCACGGCCTAAGGTCTCCGGGAAGTGCAGCAGAGCCTAGGCGGACACCACTGGGCCTGCCTGGGGGCGAGAGCCTAGCAAATCTCCCCGGGCGGTAGCCCCAGATGGAATCTGTGTACCTGCACCTTTCCAGCTGTGTCCTGGTTGCAATATGGAGCGGTTATTTTTCAATACTGTAACTAATGAGGCAATTTTCCTTAGTCCATCAGCCAGCTATTGTAGCAATTCCCTGGGACAGAGTGTGTGATTTTGACACTTGATTGATTTCAACACAGTTCTTTTTCCTCTATATTAAACTTAGGCAATATAGATATTAACAACTTTAAAATAAAGTCCAAAACAAAGCAAATTTAAATCTTATATTTTTCTGCATTTCCTTTTTATTAATGAATATCCATTATATTGATCCTGGGCAAATGGCAGCTGTGTTGACAGTTTGAATTTGTTTGCTTTCACTATCATATTTTCTGTCTTTCTGGGCTACCTCTGCAAACACCATCTTTAAACTAAAAATATAATAACAGCCTATGGCCCCCATTGTTATTTTATATTTTCGCCTAAACAACAAAAGAGAGAGGAATCATATCTTGGTTTATTAATCATCTTTGATTCACTTTGCTTATCCTTTTTTCCTTATCATTTTTCTTTAATTCTCCAATTTATATGTCTTTTGCCACGATTTTTAATCATGTGTGCCATACTGATTCCCTTGATAAACTAACGACAGTTAACATGTTTGTGATTGTAAGTCCTTGACTGTTCCTATGTTTGAAGATTAACATGTGATGTTTGATTTAATGTAATCATAAGTCCATTTTGAGATATATACTTCTTTTTATTAGACATTAACACATGTACATTTATAATACATCAACTTTCTCTTGTCTATATAACATATTCAAACTATTATTCATTGATGTGTGTGTGTGTGTTTGTGTTGCTTTTTGTGTGTGTGTACGTGCATGTGCTCACATGTGTGCATGTGTGCGTGTGCTTGTGCGTGTGCGTGTGTGTGTGTGTGTGTGTGTGTGTGTGTGTATGATTTGTTGCAACTTCCTGGAGGGAAGACATGTTTAGACTGAGTTAACAATGATGTTATTAAAGCATCAAGGAGGGGAAAAAGGATATAATTTTAGAGGCTTCCAAGTAATGAGTCAAGAAAACAGTCAAAGATACTGCATTTTGGAAATTGTAACTATTTAAGTACTAGCAATTTCATGCTGTTACTTAAATTATGGCCATGAATGGCTGGACAATTTTGTTTTCCTTTTCTGTTTAATAATAAACTAACAAGGTTTTTAATGTAAGTTCCATGTCCTTTTTAAAATATTATTAGAGGTATGATTTGAGGTATCTATGTACATATTAGATAAAATTGAAAACTTAAATAGCATATGAGGGAGAGATACATTTAGTTTGTGTTAATTAACTAAATTGGGAGTCTATTAATAACATATACAAGTCCATTACTTTTAATTATTAAAATGAATTTGCGATAATATGAAAATTATCAGAATTGTAGGAAACTGCAGAGACATGGATGCTGAGAATGGAACTATTTTTTTAATGTATATATTCTTTGTTTACATTTCATTTCCGTTTTCCTGGTTCCCCGCCCCCTAAAGGTCCCATATGCCCTTTTCCCTCCCCCTGTTCTCCCATCCACCCCTTCCCACTTCCCTGTCCTGGTATTACCCTACACTGATGCATTGAGCCTTTCCAGAACCAGGGTTCACTCCTTCCTTCTTCTCAGACATCATTTGGTATGTGGATTGTGTCTTTGGTGATCCAAGATTCTAGGCTAATATCCACTTATCAGTGAGTACATACCATGGGTATTCTTTTGAGACTGGGTTACTTCACTTAGTATGATGTTCTCCAGCTCCATCTATTTCTCTAAGAACTTCATGAATTCATTGTTTCTAATGGCTGAATAGTACTCCATTGTGTATATATACCACATTTTTTTGTATCCATTCCTCTGTTGAGGGACATCTAGGTTCTTTCCAGCTTCTGGCTATTATAAATAAGGCTGCTATGAACATAGTGGAGCATGTATCCTTATTACATGCTGGAGAATCTTCTGGGTATATGCCCAGGAGTGGTATGGCAGGGTCCTCCAGAAGTATCGGATCCAGTTTTCTGAGGAACCACCAGACTGATTTCCAGAGTGGTTGTACCAGCTTGCAATCCCACCAGCAGTGGAAGAGTGTTCCTCTTTCTCCACATCCTCGCCAACACCTGCTGTTTCCTGAGTTTTTAATCTTAGCCATTCTGACTGGAGTGAGGTGAATCAAAACAACCCTGAGAATGGAACTATTAATGACTGATTTATCCCTTCAAATCTCATGTAGCATTTTGACATTAACTTGCTTATGATAATAATCTATGCCAACCCTCTCATTCTGAAAATGAAATGGGAATCTGAATTCTTTATTAAGGTAGCATTGGTAATTTCTAAGAATTCCTATTTTCTTCAATGTTTCTGCTTTAAATATAACTCAAAACTTGAAAAGTCAATATCATGTATCCTTGGTAATCATGGAGCTCACTGCCTTTCCATTTTGGGAAAAGAGCCATTTCACATGTTGCTACAATCTTCCGCAGACTTCCACAGATGTAATCCCTTACTCATATCTGGGAAACATAGCTCCCTGCAGTGATAAGGTTTTGGTTCATAAAGTAACAGCGAATGATGAGAACCTGCACCTACATACTGTGTTATTCTAGTATAATATTCTTTGAAGTTTTATTAATCTAACAGGATTATGTTTCAGTAAAATGTTTGAATTTTTGGAAACTTTAAAGTAATTTTTAAATAATTTTATGTATGGTTCGGTGTGATTAGATGACTTTCTGTGAAACATACTGTACAGAGCATAAAAAAGATTTAGAGAGAACTTGAGAAACTTTTATACAGTGATGGATGCTCAAATTGTCAGTGTGTCTAGGCTGATGCATACCCCTTCACATATTCACATGTACACATGCACATATAGTATATAATACACTACATATGTATTATATAACACATAGCATATATATACAAGTAAGACAAAATATAAGCAACAAACTAGTATACATTTTAAAAGTAGGTAAAAGTGAATAATTTTTATTTGTAGATTATTTAGTACTGTAAAAGAGCCTATAGGTTTTACCAGAAAACCCTCAAAATTGAAAAATACTTTCAGAAAAGTATTAGGAAACATTAAGGTAAAAAAGTCATAATATTATGTATTAACAACAAATTATTTGTCAAATAAATTAGGAAAACAATCCCATTCGTAGCCACAAAGGATGATCTAGGAATAAACCTAACCAGAGAAGTAAAAATACAATAAAAATCTCAAAGCACTATCACAAGCAAGGCCTCAATGAGCATAGTAGAACATGTGCCCCTGTGGCATGGTGGTTCATCTTTTGGGTATATTCCCAAGAGTGGTATAGGTGGGTCTTCAGGTAGATCTATGTCCAATTTTCTGAGGAACCTTGAGATTGATTTACAGAGTGGTTGTACCCGTTTTCAATCCCAGAAGAATGGAGGAGTGTTCCTTTATCCACATCTTCCCCAACATGTGATATCACCTGAGATTTTTATCTTAGCCATCTAATTAGTGTAAAGTAGAATCTGGGGGGCATTTTGATTTGCGTTTCTCTGATCACTAAGGACTTTGAACATTTGTTTAGCTGTTTCTCAGCCATTTGAGATTCCTCTATTGTGAATTAGCAGTTTAATTCTATATGTTTTTTTTATTGGGTTGTTTGGATTTTTGGTGGTTAGCTTCTTGGGTTCTTTATGTGTTTTGGATATTAGCCCTCTATCAGATGTGGGGTTAGTGAAGATTTTTTCCCAATCTGTAGGTTGCCAATTTGACTTATTGGCTATCTCCTTTGCCTTACAGAAGCTTTCCAATTTCATGAGTTCACATTTATTAGTGATTTATTGATCCTAGAGTGTGAGTCGGTGCCAATGAGTTCAAAGTTCTTTTATACTTTCTCTTCTATTACATTCAGTGTATCTGGTTTTATATTGAGGTCCTTGATCCACTTGGACTTGAGCTTTGTTAAAGGTGACAAAAATGGGTCTATTTTCATTTTTCTACATATTGACAGATTGTTAGACCAGTATCATTTGTTGAAAATGCGGTCTATTTCCATTGTACATGTTTGGCTTCCTTGTCAAAGATCAAGCGTCCACACATACGTGGTTTTATTTCTGTATCTTCAATACTATTCCATTGGTCAATGTGCCTGTCTCTGTATCAATACCATGCAGTTTTTATCACTATTGCTCTGTAGTAAAATTTGATGTCAGGTATGGTTATTCCCCCAACCATTCTTTCACTGTTAAGAATTGTATTCGTTATCTTGAGTTTTTTATTTTTCCATATGAATTTGAGAATTGCTCTTTCCATGCCTTTGATAAATCATGTTGGGATTTTGATGGGGATTGCACTAAATCTGTAGATTGCCTTTGGTAGGATGGCTATTTTTACTATGTTAATTCTGCCAACCCATGAGCATGGGAGATCTTGCCATTTTCTGAGACCTTCGATTTCTTTCTTGAGAGACTTGAAGTTATTGTTGTACAGATCTTTCACTTGTTTGGTTAGAGTTGCCCCAAGATATTTTATGTTACTTGTGGCTAATGTGAACCGAGTTGTTTCCCTAATTTTTTTTCTCAGCCTGTTTATTATTTGTTTAAAGGAAAGCATGATTCATTTGAGTTAATTTTATATCTGGCCACTTTCCTGAAGTTGTTTATCAGCTGGAGAAATTCTCTCATAGCCAGATTCTGAAAGCATCCCAAATGTCCCAAACAGAAGAATGGATACAGAAAATGTGGTCAATTTACACAATGGAATACTACTCGGCTATTAGGAATGAAGAAATCCTGAGATTTGCAAGCAAATGAACGGAAATAGAAAATACCATCCTGAGTGAGGTAACTCAGACCCCAAAAGACATGCATTGTATGTACTCACTAATAAGTGGATATTAGCCAAAAAAGAAAAAGTGCATAATACCCAAGATACAGTTCGCAGAGCACAAAGAGTTCAACAAGCTGAAGGGCCCAAGTGAGGATGCCTCAGTCCCATTTAGAAGGGAGAAGAAAGCAAAGACAATCGGAGAGAGAGGGAGCTGGGGAAAAAACAGGATTGGGAGGAGAGGGAATTATTGGGTTAGGGAAAAGGACTGAAGCCCTGAGGGCCAGCAGAAAGAGTGTAAACAGGCAAACTTGGGAGGTTGGAGGTTGGAGAGAACTTCCAGAATGTACCAGATACCTGAGAAGTGAGAGACTCTCAGGGTTCAAATGGAGGGACATTAGATGAAATTCGTTACACTGGGGAGAGGGAACTTGTAGAGCCCACCATCAGCAGAAAGACAGGGCATCAAATGCAGGATGGGATGGTCATCCCACAGTCAAAACTCTGACCCATAATTGTTCCCGTTTTAAAGAACTGCAGAGATGTAAATGGAGAGGAGCCTGAGGAAAAAAAGGTCCAGTGACAGGCCCAAAGTGGGATCCAGCTCAAGGGGAGGCTGCAACTCCTGGAACTATTCCTGAGGCTATGGAGTGCTCACAAAAAGTGACATAGTATGACTGCACCATGAAAGACTCAACAAGAAGCTGAAAGAGTCAGATGCAGATATTTGCACCCAACCAATGGGCAGAAGCAGCTGGCCCCTGTAGTTGAATTAGGGGAAAGCTGGAAGAAGCTGAGAAGGAGGGCAACCCTGTAGGAGGACCAGCAGTGTCAATTAACCTGGACCCCTGAGATCTCTCAGACACTGGACTACCAACCAGGCAGCATACACCAGCTGATATGATTTCCAAACACATATACAGCAGAGAACTGCCGGGTCTGGGTTTAGTAAGAGAAGATGCACCTAACCCTCAAGAGACTGGATGCTCCAGGGAGTTTAGAGGTCTGGTAGGTTGGGGGTTGGTAGATGGAGGCATCCTCGTGGAGACAGGGGGCTTAGAGGAGGTATTGGATGTGGACCAGGAGGGGAATAAAATCTGGAGCTTTAAATAAATAAATAAAAAATAAATAAATAAATAAATAAATAAATATTTTAAAAAATATCAAAGCACTAAAGAAATAAGAATATAAAATGACCATAATAAACCTCATATTCATGTATCATAAGAAGTAGTATCATTTGTTGTACATACACCCCAAGGCAATAGACAGAAACTTTTCAGCATGGTCCTTCTCACAATCCTAATAGCATTTTACATAGAAACAGGAAAAAAAATATAAAACTCAGATGAAACTATAAGAGACCCAGAATAGCTAAAGCTTTAAAAGGATAAATCAAATGGGAGCATCCTGCTTCCCAATCTCAATCCATACTACAAAGCTATAGTCATCAAAACAATATAGGTCATCTATCTCACAAAAATGATAGCTATGTGGTAATGGCTATGTTCATTTGCATGGCTATACTAGTAATTCCCTCATTTATAGGTATATCAAGAATCATGTGATATACCCCATATACACATAATAAAAAGAAGTAAAAGCATTTAAAATTATCCAGAACAATAAAATTTTCACTCAGAATATAAACTAATTGGATTAAAGCAGGTTGAATGAAGGCTGGCTATTTTACTCAATTTTGTAATTAATTGCCCTGATTTCTGGAGAATTTATAACTTGCATTAAAATCTTTTGTCTCAATTCTGTTACTTATTACTTGAAACCTAGTAGTAGCTACAAGCATGGACAGATGCATCAATCCAATTCTGTTGTATCATGGCTTGACAGAAACAACCAAGACACTGGAGTTTAACAACTTGAAATGGCTTCAGCTAAGTGTGACTTCTGGTGTCACTAAGGTTCATTTGGGACTCTGCCTAAGCCTCTAGGTCCATAATGAGTGAGTCTAAATGATATTACATTTTTATTTTTGATATCTCTCATGTTACAAGAAGCTGGCCTTAACCACTTTGGCATGGCAGGATTTGAGAAGAGCAAGCAAAAGTGAGTAAAGCCGCTGAAGCCCGCAAATAGTGCTGGCACACCTTCATGTTTTCTGTAGTGGGGCTGGATCCAAGGACAGGGCTCCTAAGTCCTAAAGCTTATATAGGAGATGGATATAGGAAAATGCAATTAAGACTGCCTTAGTAATCAGTCTTTTGCAAAGAAAGGAAGAAGTGAAACAGTCGAGACTGATTTAGGATCTTTCTTTCATCTAATGATCGATGTATGCTCTAGTATGAGTTTTCTTTACTGGAGGAAGTTTATGAACATGAGAATATTCTCCAACCTTTATATTTGATAGTCATCACAAATAAAATGAGCAAGGATCCTTTAAGCAAAGAGATGTGGCCACGGGCAGACACCATCAGGTGAGGCATTCAGAGACCAGAGCCATGACTAAGAAGAAAGAGGCCATGACTTTAAGTGAGTCAGGAGGAGCAGGGAGGGAAATCCAGTGATCTAAGTGGATGAATAGTCCAAGCCCTTAGCTGTGACTAATGATTTGATAGATGAAGAAATGTGCTTCATTTGGCAGGTCACCACCTCACCCTTGTGTGCCAGGCTTCACTCCATGAGGCCAGAAAGGAGGTTCCCTGGGATTTTTGCAAATGGAAAGGAGTGATTTATATTCTCACATGAGCACTTGCAAACAAGGACTGGGTCACTACTTTCCAAGTCGTATACTGCCTGTTTGAGGAATCAGCGGGTGTTTCCAGTGCAGTGTGTGCCTGTATCCATTCTCTTCCTTGGATATTGCTGCTGCAGTCATTCAGGTTGTTTATGTTACCAGAAATAGGAGTGAGACAGTTTATTCTGGCTACCTCCTTAAGGTTCTGTTAGACACTGCCGTGAGATGAAGGAAAAAAAAACATTAAAACATCAATGAAGTAATTTTTGAATAGGTTAAAACATAAAAGGCACAAAGGTTTTAGAGTGCTGGTCTAAATGCAGAGAACAACTGATTGTGATGTAACCATCTACAGTAAAACTCCTTCTACTGAAGTTCCGAAACCAACCCAAAGGATGACGATAAACAATTGTAAGACACGGAGGACCAGGACATCCACTGTGAGACAATGTCTTCTATACATGAGATGGACATGTACCCACTAAATCTTAATAACATGAGCAATCACACAAGACCTATGAAATGACAACATCAATTAATAAACAAAGTCGATGGAGGAAATATCAAAAGACCCACCAGTATATGAAGAGCTACAGGCAATTAGAGGCTACTCAGAAGAATCACTCTTAGTTTATCCTAAGTGATCAGCTTATAACACATACATAGGAGCAATATTAAATAGTCTCAGCAGTCTGAATTTATAGATGCATATGTGTACATATGCACAATTATAATTAAAGAAGGGATAAAAAATTGAAAGAGAAGGACACGAGAATTTGGAGTTGAGAAGATTGGAAGTGATGTACAGAATTCATGTATGAAATTCTGAAAAAAGAAAAAATTATGACATAAAATGAATTGATATCAGTATTCAAAATTTCTACAGTTGCATGTGTTTTTTTCATAAAATAAACATAGCACAGAATTAAACATGATGGGGACAACATATAATCCCCATCTGCAAGAATCTGAGATAGGAGAATCTCAGGAATGATACTGTCATTGGTATATAGAAAATTTCAAGCTAGCTTAAAATAGATGCCTAAACTATAATAATAACCAAGGCTAGGGGTACAACTCAGCAGTATAGTGTCACCAGTTATAGTATGTACTACTATAACTGTCCCCAGCACTGATTGAACACACTTGCACACACATACCAACAACACATGTACATACACACATATATAGATTTATACCTACATACAAAAACATACACACAAATACACAGAAGGAGAGAGACACAGAGAAACAGAGACACATAGAAAGTGAGATTCAGAGACAGATACTTACAGAAGTTTTGTTTTTTTTTCCTATCCAACTGCCAAAAAATATAGACCAATTTCTTTTTGCTTCAACAGTATAACTATGACTCAGTTACATGCAAGTCTTGATAAAAGTAAGAATTTTGTTGCCAGTATCTAGTCATTTGTGTTAACAATAACTACTAAATAGCACTTGATGTCTATTAAATGACTGAAAGTTAGGTTTCACATGTGAGCCTGTGACCTAGACTGCAAGTGCAAATCTCTTTGCACGATGCTAGGATAATAAATTCATGACTAATTTAATTCAAGTTACACATTTTATGAACAAAGTTCAAACATAGATTTAAACCTATTAAATGTGGGTTGAGAAATCCCTTTGATTTATTGGCTTCGGTTTGCAAAACTAATACAAAAGTAATATTTTGGTTAGAGACAAAAACTGAAAATATTTCCACATCTTGAACAGCTATGATGTCTTCAGATTTGTTCTATAACTAAGAATGACCTTGAATTTTTACTCCTCTTGTTTCTATATGCCATGTTTTTAGACTATTTAATAAATAGCCTTATGTTTTCTTTTTTGTGACAGAGTTTCTCTGTGTAGCCCTGGCTGTCCTGGAACTCACTGTAGACCAGGCTGGCCTTGAACTCAGAAAGCTGCCTGATTCTGCCTCCCAAGTGCTGGGATTAAAGGCATGTGCCACCACTGCCCTTATCTTTTCTTAAGAGATATAATTAAGACTGGAAATTTGTTTAAAAAAACACAGACTGCAGTGCACCAAACATATGGAGAAAATCCAGTAATTGCAAAGAATTGACACAGTTCACTGCTCTCAAATACTTATTTTAGAGTACTAATAAGCTAAATCTCCATGGATGGCTATTTGGCAACACATATGAGAACCTATAAAAATATGCATTCTTCATATGCATGATCCTAATTCAATTAATATAAGACTAATAATGAATTGGACAAGTATGCAAATATGTGTATGAAACATCAACATGCTATGTACATTCAATATGGATGCTTCAGTGTAAATTAGGATACAGTATTGCTCACTACACATTCTAACTCCAATTTATAATATAGTCTATGTGTTCATATACTAGATATTAATCACATGTTATAGTATATTCAGGAAAGAAAAACAGAAATTAATATAATGTTACAATTTATTTGAAATTGTATATAGGATATTGAAGTAAAAAGCAGATTTAAGCTCTTGATATTTTCATCTTTATCTAAATTTAATAAGGATTTGAATGAACATACACATAATTGAAGTAACAACCACTTCCCAAGTATCATTCACTACTCGGATTAGCTTGGCTGCTAAGGAACTCTTGGAGCTATTTGAACAATAACTTTAAGAAAGTTAGGTAGATTATATAGGATCAAAGTTCTTTCTGAAATAGTTCTCACTCACAATCAGTCAAGAATACATTTTTCCTTGTGTCTTCCCAGTTCTCTGAAGTCTGTTGGTAAAGTACAGATATGGAACTGGAACAGACCTTTTATTGAAGATTTTTTCACAAATGTGGGCATCGAATGTAAAAATGAACTTAGAATTCTGACATCAATACATTAAAACATTGATAGGTAGTAAATGGATATAATTGAAGGTGAAGGGTCTTTGGGAGCATGCCATGATGTTACAAGCAATGTCTTGGGCTCTGTTTTTGATTTGCCTGTTTCACAACTGTAATGAGATAAACCTCTTTGATCTACCATGTGACATTTCTATCATATATATTCTGTCTCAGTGTGCCCCCCAAAAAAGCAGAACCCAGTGAACATGGCTGAAACCTTTGAACCTGGGAGCTAAAATAAACCTTCTCTCCCTTAAAAATGTTTCTCCAAACTTCATGCCCCAGGATGGGGAAAATACCCAAGAATGTAACCCTATTAGAGGTGAAGGGGAAGAGAGATGGGGGACAGCTTTTGGGGTGTAAATAAATAAAATAATTTACAAAATTAAAAATAAGATGCTTCTCTAAGCTTCTCTTCACAAATGCTAACACATATATATCACTATAACTACAAAACCCCTTTCATTGTGATTAATTTGTGTTTTAAAAACAGACATGGATGCCTCAGTATAAGTGAGGATAGAGTATTTATTTCATACAAAATTTAATTCATCATTATCCAAATTTTCTAGATGTATTTTTCTTATCAAACCAACCCATCTTTACTGCCACTATAAAGATGGTCAGGTTTCCAAAACCCAGCAAGAATTTAGAGATTCAGACAACTTATTCATATTTTTCTTTCTTTCTTGTTTTTGGCTGAGAAGTGTGATTTTGGAACATTATATATCCACATCAGTTTTTTTTAAAGAGGGAAATACCTCTACTAAAAGGCAGGCTCCTGAATTGGATGACTTTGGAAATCTAACAAGTTATAAATAGTCCTTACAATAGGCAACATGGTGACTTAAAGAATGTGTAGAGGGATATGTGGCATTGTACATTACTTAAATGATCATTTGGAAAATTTAGTCAGTGATTAAATGCTTGGACACATGAGGTACATGACTGTATATAGCCAGAAATTGATATTCCAGAAGCCATAAATTACACTCATTTATATACACACTTTCAGAGAATCTCTCCAATAATGTCAGGAAAGAATTCTTAACACCTTGAGATGTGCATGGTGGAATTAAGGTCCAAAATGAAATATGTAGTTTGTGGATTCAGTATTTGAATGGGACACAATTTCATCTATATTTTCACAGCTTCTAATCTACAGAGGAAAGGACATATATAACTGGAGACAAGAGCAGTCATGTTGAGAGGGTAAGGGGTCTCTCTCTCTCTCTCTCTCTCTCTCTCTCTCGCTCTCTCTCTCTCTCTCTCTCTCTCTCTCTCTCTGTGTGTGTGTGTGTGTGTGTGTGTGTGTGTGTGTGTGTGTGATTAACTTTGTTAAAATTATACCCCACAATAATTCCTTCTCTGGCCAAATTCTGAATGAATTAATACATAAAAATAAGGCAGATAATATCAGCCATGGCTGTATACAGTATTAATTTCACTGAGAAATTCATTTGTGGGGATTGTAAGTCCAAAGCTAGCCTAAGCTATATATCAAGTTCTAACCTACAGTGGAAAGCATAATCCTGTTTTGAAAAAAAGTAAGTGGAGAGACAGAAAACAAAAAAGAAAACAGAAATATGCAGTAATATAAAAAGTCAAAGAAAAGATGCAGAACAAAAGAACAAAAATGGTGGTAAATGAAAGTACCACCTTTAACATTGGCAAAGTTGATATAGAAGAAAGTAGCTAATACCATTTATTGACCAAAATATTTTAAACCAACACGGCACCCTCAAGAAACGATGACATTAACCAGAAACAGTCTGGTTAAAATTATATATAAAAATTATAACATCTTCTCTATGAGTAAGTGGGGAACAAATGAAAGCCCATGCATGCCAGCTGCCTCCTAGGTTTGGAAGAGATCATTAGATGGTATCTTTCTCTTCTTAAATTTACCTGTAAAAGAGTCTTTCCTTGTTGAGATGTGTGCTAACTTGAGCCTACACATGTCTTGTGTATGTTGTCACAACTGGTGTGAGTGCATATGCACAGCTGCCCTCTTGTATCCATAAATACATCACCTCTGGCTTATATGTTCATTCATTCATTCTATTCTCTCCTGTCCAGTGATTCTTCAGCTTTAGGAAGAAGGCATGTGATATCGATATCCTATAAAGGTCTGTTTAGCTGGTTCTTGCTACTTTGTGGGTTTTTCTTTTTCCCATCCTATATCCCCATAGTTTTACACCTATCAAAGAAAAAAGAATAGTTTTGAGAGACAGGGAGAGGGAGAAAGAGAGACAGGGAGGGAGAAAGGGAGAGGGGGTAAATCTAATTTCTTTCTTTTTGGTTTGTCTTTGATCATGACCAGTAACAAACCACAACCAACCTCTCTATACAACCACCAACAACCAGACCCATCTATTGAAGATCAGGGATTTATAAACCCTCTGAAAAGTTCCCAGAATTCCAAATGTCAGACCATCATAGAAACTATTTGCATCTGGCAAAACGATGCCTTTGTTAGAGCATGAGGCAAATCCTAGTTAGCTGTTGTGAACAGTCTGATGCAGCCCCAATTCCTTATACCTGGGATTAAAATTAAAGCACATTGTTATTGATATTTTTGTGGTTTTTAAATGAATCAAAGTGCCAGAAATCTCAAAACTTGTCACTAGAGAACTGAGCACTGGGCAGCATCTTATTCTTTGAACATTGTATGCCTCTCTGTTGCTCATCATCTACTGCAAGTGGAAGCTTCTCTGATGAGAGAAGAGATGCAATGTCAGCCCAAATGCCAGAACAGACAGGAAAGACATGGGTACTAAGTCCCAAGCCTAGCTGTGGAACTCTTAGTAACTGATAGCCACTGGGAAGAGTTGGTTGTCTTAAGTGTTGCTCCTGGTAATTGACTCTAAAGGAAGGCTCCATATCCAAATATATGGACAGCACAAATTGGACTTCATAGGTGAAAAATAAAAACAACATTTGGGTATGTAGGGAATGGGGGTACCTGGGAAGGGGTCATGTGAATATGATTTAAATACAAAAATTCTCAAAGAACCAATTAAAAAAAAGAAAGAAAGCCTTTTCCCCTGATGGCAATAGACAGCAAGGGAAAGAAGATAAGGACTATCATATCAGAAGGCTTCCATCATCAGAAAAGTGGTGTTAGAAGTATAGAAGAGTCATTCTTAATTAATTTTGGCTGGCAATCACAACTTCAAATATCAGAGAACATCCTTCTTATCCAGATATCCTAAATTTTATGGATTGTTAGGAACTAGTAGAAAATATGAAAAGTCAGATAAGACTATTCATCATTTTGTAATCTCCCTTATAATTCAAAGTTTCCTAGCACTGTGTCCCAGATCAGGAGAGCATCACTCTGAGTTAGCAGGAGGAAATTTCTTCATAAAAAGAAAGAGGTTCTGGAAGATAAGGCAATGAAGAGGAACAGATATTAAAAATCTGAACTGATGTCGCCTCAATGGAGGTCTATAGAGTGACGAAGGCTACAGTTGACGGATCTCCACAGTTGATGTATTATGAGAAAGTATATGACATAGGGGGAAATTCAGGAGGCCTTGGAAAGGCATGTTTTTACTGAATATTAAGAAGTACATTATATGTATATATGAATTTTTTAAGGAATAAATAATATATATATTAAAACACTACTTATTATTCTGTTAAGGGGAAATTGGCAACCCATAATGAGATTCTCTTCCACATAAAGAAATTTCGGTGAATTTTTTAAACCATGAAACAGCATTAACAATCTATAAATTCATTTTGCTATTTCTGCTTGCTCCTGGAAGGCATGTGTTAAAATTATAATACATCAAATGTGCTATATATAATATGGGGATGGTTCTTACATATTTAAATCTAAATGTATTGAGGAAGTCACTTGCAAATGCTCCACCACACACTAATCTTTCTCAGCAGTTCTTTGGATTCCAACCAAGACCCTCCAATGTGATAAATCCAGACATACAGCCTCTGTCAGTAGTAGCTAAGTAGAGAATGTTTTGATGGATATTATCTCTATGACAACCTTGTACTTACAGAGCCTTAAATAAAACATTACATCAGTGGCACGAATTCACTTGGCAGTTGTTGTAATGGCTTTTCATGGTAATTTTCTAATTTTTTTTATTTATTTATAGTCCTTGTGTGTGAACTTATGTTGTACAGACTGAACCAAAGGCAATATCATTTGGGCTAGTCTCCTGTTGCGTTGCTATGCTCCAGTTGTGTTCTTCATGAAGTAATTAAAAGATGTTTGTGAAAAGTCATCAGGCTACACATACATATGTGGTAAATGATACATGACTCAAGAATTCTAGGATCCAAGGAAGAGTAGGAGACATCTATATCATCCTGAAGTCTATACCATTCCCCAACTCTGCAGCTAAAGAACTAAAGGCTCAGGAAGGTATTGTTATTTTGCTAAGATGGCAAACCTCACAAGTATTGGAATGACAAGGAGTATGCAAGCCTTAAAAGCCATTTTTAGACTTGCAAGAAATAGCAATATGTTCCTATTTGTATCCAGTTGCACTGGAAACATAATCATCTGTGGAGATGCATTTTTAATCCAGAAACTGGCAGTGATCCACAGCGCTTCCCAAGCCTGGCTTCTGAAGCCAGAGTACTTGGTTTCAATGTTGAATGCTGCACTTAATAGCCATTGGGAAAAAATAGCTTAATTTCTATGATCCAATTCTTCCTTTGTCTGATGAAACAATAGTAGTGTCTTCCTCATAGAGCTTTTCTGAAGGTTCACCGATTTACTCCAAAAATACTCTTTTAAAGAATGGTATACATAGTATATTTCTGTGTGTTGTTTTATCATACAAATAGACTTGTGAATGTCAACACAATATGACTTGTGAATGTCAACCAATGACGCTAGTATTTATGTTTCTAGTCTGTGTGTATGTAGATGTGACAGCTCTTAAGCATGGATTAAGTGACAGCATTATGGAGACAATAGACTGAGTCTTGAGTAATTCAGTCCATTAACTTAAGGTCTCACTCCTTTGTTCCCACAACTATTGTCTACCTTTACTATACTTTTAAAACAAATATTAAGGAAAACTTTAAAGAAAAGAAGAAAATAAATTAAAAGTAGCTCAGAGAGGTTTTCTAGCACCTTTATTGAACACACCAAACTGTTGAAAAAGTGACCCACATTCAAATTCACAGTGTCTTCTGGATGTTTTCGAATTCCAGATGTGCATCGCCTATAACTACCTTGCAGATTTTAGCAAGGGAGTTCTTATTTGCTGACCCCAATGTATCTTCATTTGAATGAATCCTGGGAACCCAGACAGAGCACACAGCATCTGGGAATCGTGGAAAAGCCTCCAGTTAGCTTCCCCAGGGCTATCATGGGATGAGAAACATCTGTTACATCCCTTCACTGATGGCACATATGATGGGTTTATTTTTTTGCTTTCTGTATTCTTAACTCAGCAAAATCTTTTCATGAGTACATCATCACAAGCAAGGTATGGTGAGCACGTGACCTCAGGGTGTCAGCAATCATAAATGTGCTTCATAGCATCCCAGGCATTCTCTTTCCCATTATTGAAAAACACAGTGAAGATCCTGAAAGAATAAAATGATGATTTTAGCTCTCTGCAAAACAATGCTGAATAAACAATCACTCTGTGTTAGTTGTTTGAGCAAAACTGTAGGAAATAAAAGCATGTATTGCAACAGGTGCAAGGGTGTGAGAGCCATTGACGCATTGATGTCACTGCCTCAAGTCCAATAAAATAGTAGCATTTGGCAGGAGTCTGTATAAACCAAGCAAGACTTGCCAGAAAAGTAAAGTAACATGACTGGTAAGTTAGAAAACCATATCCTATCAGAATTTCCCTACATTCCATCCAAAAACTTCTATGAAACCTTGGTAACAGGCTGAGTCATCACTTATAAATTCCCTTCCAAAACAGAATGAGAAACTCCAATGTTCCCACCATTGCTCTACACAAAAGCAGATAGTGAAGACACTGGTGCCAAATCTGAAACACAGATAAATATACCACTTTTCTTTTGTGCTGGTCCTTTTCCTAAAAGTGTATCCCACTAGGATAGTAGTATGATAATAAAGGAATAGCTATTGGGGGGCTATTGAAATTGATTTACAGGTTAAAAAAATTAGTCTATCTTGTGAATGAAGAGGCTCTGGTTAGATTGTGTTCATGTATGCAGGGTAAGTTTCCATGACTGCAAATTGGCAGTCATGTTAGTTTCAAACTAAAATAGTATCTCACCATAGAGCTAGTTAAGTGAGTGAAAATCAGCTCATAACTATAACTTAGATGAATGGCTTTAATCAGGGGTTAAATGACATGAGAGCCATAGTCATCAAATCTTTTTTTTTCTTGACTCTTTGTTCCTTTATGGGTGTGGAGAAAAGACAGGCTGGGAAACCAGTCCTTGGAAGAAGCACTGGGAAGATATTTTTCTTTTAAATATTAGGGTCTGTTTATACTCTGAATCTGCAGTGACCCTTTTGCATAGCAATTTAGCTCAATAAAATGAAAACTGTTCTCTGTTTGTAAGTGAGAGATTCCTGTGGCTAAAGAGCTTCCTACTTCTAGAGATCTTTCCATCCCTGACTCAAGTTTTCCCTATTCATAGGACTTGGTAGTGACTTCACTGAGAGTTCAGCAGAATCAGCAGTGAGCCCTCCAGAATCTAACAAGGTTATTGTGTGCCATGACTTGTCTCTGTAAAACTGAACACAGGAAGTTAAGTGCTTGTTTGAGGACAGAAAATGATGCATTAATTAAACTTGATAAATGCAAATCAATCTACACTAGTGCCAATTTGGTAGTAATCTATAATAATGTACATGACCTTTTTTGCTTTGGATTTCAAAAGTTGCATTCTTGACATGGCATATTTCTAATGCTTTTAGTTTATATTACAGAACAAGATTATTTTAGCATTTTTCTTTTTTTTAATTGCATATATTCTTTATTTACATTTCATTTCCCTTTTCCTGGTTCCCCGCCCTGCAAAGGACCCATGTGCCCTTTTCCCTACCTCTGTTCCCCCATCCTCCCCTTCCCACTTCCCTGTTCTGGTATTCTCTTACACTGATGCATTGGTCATTCCAGATCCAGGGTCCATTCCTTTCTTCTTCTCTGACATCGTTTGGTATGTGGATTGTGTCTTTGGTGTCCTAAGATTCTAGGCTAATATCCACTTATCAGTAAGTGCATACCATGGATATTCTTTTGAGACTGGTTTACTTCACTTAGTATGATGTTCATCAGCTCCATCCATTTGTCTAAGAATTTCATAAATTCATTGCCTCTAAAGGCTGAATAGTACTCCATTGTGTATATATACCATATTTTTTGTATCTATTCCTCCCTTGTGGGACATCTGGGTTCTTTCCAGCTTCTGGCTATTATAAATAAGGCTGCTATGAACATAGTGGAGCATGTATCCTTATTATATGCTGGGGAATGCCCAGGAGTGGTATAGCAGAGTCCTCCGGAAGTGTCATGCCCAGTTTTCTGAGGAACCGCCAGACTGATTTCCAGAATGGTTGTACCAACTTGCAAACCCACCAGCAGTGGAGGAGTGTTCCTCTTTCTCCACATTCTCACCAACACCTCCTGTTTCCTGAGTTTTAAATCTTAGCCATTCTGACCGGTGTGAGGTGAAAGCTCAGGGTTGTTTTGATTTTCATTTCCCTAATGATTAATGATGTTGAACATTTCTTAAGGTGCTTCTCAGCCATCTGAAGTTCTTCAGGTGAAGTGTTTGTTTAGCTCTGTACCCCAGTTTTTCATAGGGTTATTTGGTTTTCTGGGGGTCTAACTTTTTGAGTTTTTTGTATACATTGGATATTAGCCCTCTGTCTGATGTAGGGTTGGTGAAGATTTTTTCCCAATTTGCTGGTTGCTGATTTGTCCTTTTGACAGTGTCTCTTGCCTTACAGAAACTTTGTAATTTTATGAGGTCCGATTTGTCTATTCTTGATCTTAGAACATAAGCTATTGGTGTTCTGTTCAGGAACTTTCCTCCTGAGCCAATGTCCTCAAGGGTCTTCCCCAGTTTCTTTTCTATTAGTTTCAGTGTATCTGGTTTTATGTGGAGGTCCTTGATCCACTTGGAGTTGAGCTCAGTCCATGGAGATAAGAGTGGATTAATTCTCATTCTTCTGCATGCTGAACTCCAGTTGAGCCAGCACCATTCAGAACAAGAATTTTTTCTAATTTTTTATTTGATATATTCTATATTTACATTTCATTTCCCTTTTTCTGGTTCCCCACCACCAAAGGTCCCACATGCCCTTTTACCTCCCCCTGTTCCCCCATCCACCCCTTCCCACTTCCCTGTTCTGGTATTCCCCTACACTCTTGCTTAGATCCTTTCCAGTGTCCACTCCATTCTTCTTGTCAGACATTATTTGGTATGTGGATTGTGTCTTTGGTGTCCCAAGATACTAGGCTAATATTCACTTATCAGTGAGTGCATACCATGGGTATTCTTTTGAGACTGGGTTACCTCATGTAGTATGATGCTTTCCAGCTCCATCCATTTCTCTAAGAATTTCATGAATTCATTGTTTCTAATGGCTGAATAGAATTGTGTGTGTGTGTGTGTGTGTGTGTGTGTGTGTGTGTACATACCACATTTTTTTGTATCTATTCCTCTGTTGTGGGACATCTGGGTTCTTTCCAGCTTCTGGCTATTATAAATAAGGCTGCTATGAACATAGTGGAGCATGTATCCTTATTACATGCTGGGGAATCTTCTGGGTATATGCCCAGAAGTATCATGTCCAGTTTTCTGAGGAACCACCAGACTGATTTCCAGAGTGGTTGTACCAGCTTGCAGTCCCACCAGCAGTGGAGGAGTGTTCCTCTTTCTCCACATCTTCTCCAATACCTGATGTCTCCTGAGTTTTTAATCTTAGCCATTCTGACTGGTGTGAGGTGAAATCTCAAGTTTGTTTTGATATGCATTTCTCTAATGACTAATGATGTTGAACATTTTTAGGGTGTTTCTCAGCCATCTGAAGTTCTTCAGGTGAAAAGTGTTTGTTTAGCTCTGTACCCCATTTTTGGATGGAGTTATTTGGTTTTCTGGGGTCTAACTTCTTGAGTTCTTTGTATACATTGGATATTAGCCCTCTGTCAGATGTAAGGTTGGTGAAGATTTTTTTCCCAATTTGCTGGTTGCTGATTTGTCCTTTTAACAGTGTCTCTTTCCTTATAGAAACTTTGTAATTTTATGAGGTCCCATTTGTCTATTCTTGATCTTAGAGCATAAGCTATTGGTGTTCTGTTCAGGAACTTTCCTCCTGAGCCAATGTCCTCAAGGGTCTTCCCCAGTTTCTTTTCTATTAGTTTCAGTGTGTCTGGTTTTATGTGGAGGTCCTTGATCCACTTGGAGTAAGCTTAGTCCATGGAGATAAGAGTGGATCAATTCTCATTCTTCTGCATGCTGACCTCCAGTTGAGCCAGCACCATTCAGAACAAGATTTTTAAAATTTAATGTCTGTCTTATCTTTTGTACTATGTTTTAATGAACATAATTTTTCAATCAATATATTTTTCCTGTCTCTTTGCAGATCTGTTCCACCTTCCCACTTGCACAAACCCATCCTGGTTCTTAGTATCACTCATTAGAAAAAAAAATGTTTGTCTTTAAAAAAAAAAAACAAAAAAACAAGTTTAACTTTAACAAGCCACATTTTCTAGACGTTTTATTGAATTGTAAATTTCACTTCACGCATATCAATCCTTTTCCTCTCCCTGTCCCTTTATATTCACCTTCTTCCTTTAGTATTATTAGTGTAGCAGAAGCCAGGGTCTTGAAACAGATTTGCCAATAAAGATCTGTGGACAAATGGGAATACTGTATGACACACTACAGGTTCCATGACATTTTATGTCTTTATGAATTTCTCAGTGCTTAAAAGCATGTGCCTTGGCATCTATATGTTTCTTGTGCTTTCTCTTTGACTGATTTGTTGTTACTGTTGATTGTTTTGTTTGTTTGTTTGCTTGTTTGTTTCTATTTTGTTTCTGACTCTTCTTAAACCAACTTATTCTCTATAATTTTTTATTAATTCCTTGAGAATTTTGTACAATGTGCTTTGATTATATTCATACTGCATCCTTCATATGTTTCCAGATCTACATGCCTTTGCTAATCTACCCAACATTGTGACTGGTTTATTTCCTCAATAAAAATCAGTTTGAGTTGTTCAAATCGTCTTTGATCTGTGATGGGTAGCCTTCCATGGGAGCATGCCTGACTTGCCAGGGGATACTCTCTCTCATAGAGGAAACTGACTCTCCTTTTCACAGCACCTAACAATTGCCAACATCTCCTTGACTAAGGGTGGGATTTCACGACTGATGTCCATCTCCATGGTATGATTAAACAAGGCTTATGCTTGCACAGGCTTGGTGCATGATGTTTCAACTGCTGTGGGTTAGTACATGTGGGTCCACTGCTCTGAGCAGAAGATACTGTTCTCTGATAACCATCTACCATTGTTGACTCTTACACACCACACACACACACACATACACACACACACAGAGAGAGAGAGAGAGAGAGAGAGAGAGAGAGAGAGAGAGAGAGCTTAAATCCATTTTATAGGGAAAAACTCAGAGTACTGAAGATGAGAGGGGTCGTGCCTGGCAGGGTTCTATCTATTATCAGTCCATATGAATTGATGCACACTGTTGGTAGATAACCATCTCTTCAAGTACTCCAAGGACCATTGTCACAGACACCTTGACTCATGCTCTTTCACTGTGATGTCACCCATCATTTTGTGGTACAGCCACATTGTGATGTGACATGCTGTGCATTTTGTGCTTTCAACTTCTGAAACTATGAGTGAAATGCATTTCTTTTCTTTGTAAGTTTCCTACATGTGAGTATTTAGTTAAAACCGAAAATGACTTAATATATACCTCAACCTATTTACCTGCCTGCCACAAAACTTTAATTGTGATGTCACTAATAATGTAAACAGAAGCTCTCTGAAAAGTTGGTTGCTTGTTCATCCTCTGACATTTAACTTCTTGCACTTTTATTCCCTAGATAAATGTGGGGAAAGAATGAAACATACTTCATGTGTTAACCATCTCTATTGGCTGAGTCAAACTTACAGCCTACAAAAAAAGATTTTGAATCTTATACTGTGAGCAATCCTTTCAGGCTTTGATACCCCAACTCAAAACTATTTTATTGTTGTTAACTGCACATTATATAAATAGAGACTTTTAAGGGGGATTGAGAAAAAATAAGTATCTTCCCATATAATACTCAGCTTATTCTGTACAGAAATTATTACTGAAAGTATTATTGATTAGGTGTTATAGCTCTAAATACTATTTTGAGAGAAAGAATGGAGAGAAAGGAAGAAATATGAATTTAGGAATGCAATCAATTATAACTGCCATAATATGTTCACAAACAATATGATTCCCAGTGAGAATAACACCTCATGTCAGTATACTTATTTTTAAACAATGGCTACTAGCACATCATATGCTTTAGCAAATAAAAGTGAAGGAATATCCCTAGTGTCAATTCTTATATATCATTGTTATACAGCGTTATTTAAATTACTTAAAAAATATGACTAGCCTCATTTTCACCAGCACAAAACTGAGCAAGTCTGGATTAAATTCAATTAGGCATGAAGAGATTTGCCCTAAATTGATTACTTGTTTCTTTGTTTCCCTCCTTGGTTTTCACTCTCTCACCAGATTCCATCTGTTGCTTAACATATACATCAGAGAGGAATGACCCACTGTCCACCAGAATAGGCAGTGCAGTTCCACAAAGGGACCAGAGTAGGAGTCTCAAAGTAACTCCATCTTCTGTTATTCAACTCCCTCCCCCTTTTCATTTGGTCAAGCAAACAACATATTTTCAGAAAGCATCCACTGTGGATGAGGCATCAAGGAAGCAGATAAGCACAGTTTCATTTGCTGTTTGAGCTCAATGTCTGAAAGTTAAAAACCCATTTAAACAAGTAGCAATGATCAGTCATATATCTCAGGAAAGAAGACTTGGGGAGTTCGTTGTAAAGCTGTGGAGGCAGCAGGAAAATGGAAAGTTCAGAAAATTATTCCATTTTAGGAACGCAGAGGAATGTCTTAAAATCAGAAGAGACTAGAGTGAATGAATGAGGGAATGAGACTGTGCATTTTCATTGAGCTACATCATATCAAGAAGATTATAAGGTCGAATAATAATTCTCAAAAGCAAAAAACCACTTCCTGGAAGACAGTTAAGACAATGGGCCCAGGTAATTGATTTGTAGTGTAGACTCATCACCATTGCACAGACAGAAGTGTACATAGGTAGAACATATAACAAATGTTTTCATAAAATTCTCACCTTTGTTGCTGTTTGTGGTGACACACACTTTTAATCACAACTCTTACAGAGGCAAAGGCAAGCTGATTTCTCTGAGTTTGAGGTCATCTTGGTCTTTATAGTGAGTTCTAGGCCAGCCAGGGATACATAACATAGGATACATGTTTCTTAAGAATCGTTTTGTTTGTTGATATATACAATTCATTGGCATCTCAACTGAGATCACTTTGGGCTGAGTCACAAGCTGGATATTCTTTTGTGTAATAATTTTCCACTGAATTTACTTTGAGTATTACCTTTTATGCCATCACATGTAGTAATATGAATTTTTAGAGCAGAGAGGGTATAGCCTTTGGGGAAATTTTATCGTCTTCTCATAATATATCCTCTTGAAATATTAAAGACTGGCAGAAGTCAGTTTGATATGTCCAGTCTTCGGCAAATAGTTAATTAGCTTTGTTAGTTTGTATTTCATTACTGTAAAGAGACACCACGATCAAGACAACTCTCATAAAGACAAACATTTAATTGGGACTGTCTTACAGTTTCAAAGGTTCAGTCCATTATCATTATGGCAGAAAGCATGTCAGCATCCCAGCAGGCATGGCACTCTAAAAGGAGATGAGTATTTTACAGATTGATTGAAAGGCAAGCATAAAGAGACTGACTTCAGGGCATCTAGAAGGAAGGTCACAAAGCCCACCCCCTCAATGACACACTTCCTCCAGCAAGACTCCTAACAGCACCAGTTCCTGTGGGCCAAATATATTCAAACTACCACATTCCACTTCCTGGATCCAATAGGCTTGTTCAAGCACATGAGTCTATATGGTCCACACCTAGCCATAGAATAATGAAAAATAGTGTAGTGTAGTCCAACTATAAAATTTCCCATAGTCTATAGCAGCCTGAGCAATGTAAATATTTAAAAGGTTAAAGTCTCTTCTGAGATTCATACAATTAATTAGCTATAATCTCCTATAAAATCAAAATAAAAACCAGATCACATACAAACATCACAAGATATATGCTACCATTAATATCATAGTTAGAAAATACTGGAACAAAGCAAGACTAAATATCAGTGGGACAGACTCCAAACTCTGTATCTCCGTATCTGATGTCAAAGAGCTCTTCAGCTCTCCAACTCCATTCAGTGCTGTTGACTGCAACAAGCTTCTTTCTCTTTGGCTGGCTCCACTTCCTGTTAGCAGCTTTCCTCAGCAGGTATCTCATGGCTCTGGCATCTCTAGCATCTTGGCATATGCAGGTCATCTTCAACTTCAAAGCTCCTTGTTCTAATGTCGGTAATCCACACATGATTCTTCTGGGCTTCTCCAAAGGACTTGGACCACTTCCCCAGCTCTGCCCTCTGTAGTACTCTAGGCTCTGGTTGACTCCAATCCACTGCTGCTTGCTGAAGCTAGAACATTTTCTCCTTGTTCTATTACATTATCACTATGTTTTCCAACTCCTTCATTGCTTAAGCTTGGCTGTCCTGTAACTGTTCTGCAGATTGACCTTCAACCCAGAGATATGAATGGCTCTGTTACTGGAATTAAAGGCATGTACCAACATACCTGGACTTAAGCATTTTTTTTAACCTGGAATTTGCTCTGTAACAGGATGGCCTTGAACTCAGAGACCTTCTTGTCTCTGTCTCTTGGGATTAAAAGCTTGTTCCCCCATGCCTGGATCTAAGTTTTTCATTATTTTCAGAATTTCCCTCCATTGCACTTCCTGGTACCCTTTTATTACTTGAACCATACATTTTGTATTTTACCTCTATAAGCTTACTATGCTTGTTCAAAATGTTCTTCACGAGAGTAAACTAGAGGACAGTCTATGCTGGACTTCTTCAGGACTCCTTTTGTCAATGTAACTAATATAATTTTCTTTACCTTAGCCTCAGGCAGACTCTCCAGACAAGGGCAAAAAGCAGCAGCCTTCTTTACCAAAACATCATAAAAAAAATCTCCACAGTTCAAATCATCCTCAGTATCAATGTCTTCCATATTCCTACTATTCCATTAATTCCCACTTAAAGCATTCCATGGATTTCCAAATCCAAAGTTTCAAAACCCACATTTTTTCCAATAAAAAACATGGTCAGTCCTATCTCAGCAATAATCCTGTCCCTGTTACCAACTTCTATCTGAGTTTGTGTTTCATTGCTGTGAAGAGAAAGCACAATCAAGTCAACTCTTATAAAGGCAAACAGTTAATTGGGTCTGGCTTTGAGTTTCAAAAGTTCAGTCCATTATCATCACGGCAGAAAGCATGGCAGCATCCAGGCAGACATGGCTTAGGAGGAGGTTCTCAAAGCCCAGCTCCATAGTGACATGCTTTCTCCAATAAGGCCACACCTCCTCAGAGTATCACCCCTATGGGCCAAGCATTTCAAACCCCCACATTAGCCTTTAAATTACTAAGCCAGAAAGATTTAGAATAGTTATTAAGAGTCAAATAGAATTTAGTGGAAGCTACTCAAGTCTGACAGATTTTTGTAACATCCTAAAAGGAAATTATCAGTTTTAAGAGGACAACTTTCTGTTGGACTCCAAGTGTGCTTCACTGGTAGGAAGAAGTTTCTCTCAGCAAGGAGAGACAATGTTTCAGTGTGCTTTGGTGTACTTCAGTGGGATCAATGTGGTAGACTTAAGATTCATTGCTGGTAGGACGAACAAGCACACTTTACCTCTGGAATTGTTCAGCATCTCATTAAATGGTAGCTATCAATCTTTTTAAGCAAAGATCAGAAAATGGAGTGTGTAATTACTACTGAGAAGCATATATAATGAGTTAAGATCTTCCTTCATTTAGTTGACTTTAAATTTAAATAAAAACTGATATAATAAACATACTCATAAAATAAGGAACACTAGATGGGAAAATTTAAGTGCACATGAAACTGGTCTTCGGGCTACTGGATCATGGCTTTTCTAGAGTATTTTTAAACAGTTGGGTTAAATTTGGCATTCTCATCATGCGTGCAAATGATGTCTCCGTTACTCATTCCTAGGATGTTTATAAGACTGCTCTTGTCTGTCTGAGACTCCCAGGGATGGAATTATAATATTGGGTTTCCTGATGGGTGTATCACATACTTTTATAGCTTGTTAAATTTTACATTGACATTTGTGGATATGTCTTGCCAAATGAACAGACTATATTTAAAAATCACAGACGCACACAAGGCAAAAGAACTTTATTTTTCTTCAAATAAAAGATACTACCTCCTATTTGATAATCACAAGAATTATAAAATCATCTTGATTACAAACAACTATTAAGAAGTCTTACTTTATCTCGATATAAGTCGGCATATAGTATGAGCCAGATTTTCTCAATTACATGGCTTCCTGCTTCCATTTATCTGCTTTCAAATAAAGAGTGAGACTATTAAGCAAAATTTACTGTTAATCTAGTGAAAATGGAGGTCTTCAGGAATTGGAGCAGCTGATAGCCCCCTACCCCATCACACCACTATGGAGAAGAAAGGAAATGTATGTGATAGATCAGACCCTGACCTTGTCTTGTCTCATGTTGTTTCTTATAAGTCTGAGACTGAGATACACACTGAAGTCAGATAAAAATCAGAATCCCAAGAACAAAAGATTGCATTCCCAGAAGACTATCATACATAGGCAAAACCACCCTGCAAAGGACTTCATTCTCAGTATCCAGATAAGTCCTAGTGATCATATCCAGCCAAAAAAATGTCCTGCATCCTAGAGTGGTTCCGCTCCCCTCAGCACTGCATACACAGATGATAAAATTCATCTATAAAAGGAATTAAGGAGGGAAATACATACTGAATTCTCAAATGTTCCAACCACATTTTACCAGCCTCCAGAAGGCCAAGTGACCACAATGACTGAAGAACACTGCGAACTACTTCCTATTTTGTTTTAATTTCAAATAAAACCTAACTTAGAACACATTATGTGCATTCTTTTTATAAGTATTAAAATTGCTGTGTGGTTCAAAAAAATGTCAGTTATCTCTTTCTCGAACCTATCCACATCTTGGTAAGCCATTTAAAAACTAAATCATCAAGATCTGCCTTTACAACTAAAGGCTTCTAGTTATATTAACTTTTTGCTAGTAAGTTGTTGGCTAAGATAGACCATTCAGTGACCTTTGGACTATGGACTCAGCTTGCTCTATTCTCAACCTGTGGGTTGTGACCCCTTTAGCAAGCCTCTATTTCCAAAAATATTTATATTGCAAGTCATAACAGTAGCAAAATTACAGTTATGAAGTAGCAATAAAAATAATGTTACAGTTGAGAGTCAGCACAACACTAGTAACTCTATGGATTAACGGGTTGAAGAGTTAGGAAGATTCAGAATTACTGCTCTATTTGCTGATGTCAAGTTACTGAGATAAGAGAGTAGAAGAGAAAACACATGTTCACGCCTATGCCTCAAGTTAAGCTATCCGAAGCTACCCTAATTATTGCAAACCCTAATTATGCTGGTAAACTACTCTGAACTTGACACAAATGAGGTAAATTGGAAGAAGAACTTACTCTAGAGGTTTGGCTTGTGATGTCATTGCCAAATTTGTAATACTTCCTCCTCTCTCCCAAATTCAGAACCCCTGTCTCTTTCTAAGATTTGTAGGAGTACACTAGCTAAAACCTCCCTCTCCTCTCTGAACCTAACTCCAGATCACTCAAATCTTGTCCTCCAACCTTCCTTCCCACTCATTCTGTTATGCCAGCTCCCAAATCCAGCAGGCTTTCCTGGGTCACCTACCAGCAAAATCTACCAGTGAAACAAGTAGATTAGCTAAGCAGATAGGTGATTTTTGGCTTTGTACTCTTCTGCCTCTCCTCCATATTCAATCCTACACTTTCATCCCCAACTCTCTACCTGTATTGAACTCTACTCACTCTCTCTGCCCATTTTTCCAGCAGACTAAGCAGATCCTGGTGGAACATCCTGTTTTCCTTCCTCTTGTCGATTCCCTCCATCTCTCTCCTACTAGCCCATAAACATTCCTAGGCATCATCAGCTCTTAATACTTAGGAATAAATTTATTTTGGGACCCCATTGGTCATGCTTATTATGATCTCAACAGAATTTCCTATCAGGCAATACACAGGTACAGCACTCTCTTAAGCACCAAAGAGGACAACAGAAACCAAAAAACAAAACATCCACCTAACATAAAGAAGACCACATATCAGCACATAGAATTACAATCTTCTGAAACCACATTACTAGACCCCAGCTGAAAACAAACAAACAAAACATCAGAAATCACTAAAAGCCAGGATAATATGTCTCCACCACCATTAACCCTACCAGATTAGGCCTAGAGATTTGCAGCATAGCTCATAGAGGAAGCATACAACAAAAACCTTTATGTAGGATTATTGATAACATAATGATCATTAAAGTGGAAATAAATCTTTCAAAAATCTACAAAAGCACAAATAAACAAGGAAATAAATAAAAATATTCAAGAGTTAAAATGGAAATAGAATCAATATAGTAAATCCAAAATGAAAAATTCTAGAAATTAAAAATTTTGGAATGGGAATCTCAGAAGCAAACTTCAACAACAGAATACAAGAGATGGAAGAAAGAGCTAGCTTCCTCTTCTTCTAGATTCTCTGAGCATTGAGGGGTAAAATTTGATGGAGACATCCCTTTAGAGCTGTATGTTCCCAGGTCTCTCTGTGACTGATGTCTGACCGTGATTATCTTTGTTCACATCTGTTGCATGATGAAGTTTCTCTGATGATGGCTGAATAAGGCACTGATTGATCTATGAATATTGCAGAATATCATCAGGAATCATTTAATATTAAGCAGTAATACTTGGTTTTTATCCTAGGTGTCTAGGCTAACTAATCTCTGGTTCTTGTTCCCCCAAGCAGTTTCAGGCATGGGTTCCATCTTGTGGATTTGGCCGTAAGTCAAATCAGATGTTGATTGCCTACTTCTACAAGTTCAGTGCTAACAAAAGCCTGGCATATTTTGTAAGCAGGACAGACAGTAGGTCAAAGATTTTGTGTCTGGGTTGTGGTGTATGTTCCTCTTTGAGTAGCATACAAAATACCTTTCCAAACCAAAGCGGCTGGAATATAGGGGTGAAGGTCAGATGTGGGCACCAGCTCAACACTCCCATGTTCAATGAGTTAGATATGTGTGGTCTTTGGTGATGGAGCCTTGCTGTGCATTTTCAGAGAACAGCCTACTGTCTTCAAAACTGCTTGGTTTGTTTGGGGATTTCCATGGGACCACTTGACCAGAAACTCAATAATTGCAACCCTGGTACTGGAAGCTTCACTTGGTGAAAAGATATGGGAAGCTAATAGCTCTGGTTATTTGGAGATTTCATTAGAATCACTGCCATATTTTTCATTAATTAATTTATTTATTCACTTTACATCCCAAACACAGCCATCACGCCAGTCCCCCTCCCCAATCCCCTCCCATATTGCCCTTCCCTTCTATTCTGAGTAGGGGGAAGCCCCTGTTGGGTACCAACCCACCCTGGCATATCATGTCAGTGAAGGACTAGCCACATCCTCTTCCAATGAGGGAAGACAAGACAGCTCAGTTAGGGGAACAGGATCCATAGGCAGGCTCTAGAGTCAGGACAGCCCAGCTCCAGTTGTTGGGGAGGCTGCATGAAGATTAACCTGCACATCTGCCTCATATATGTGGGTGGGGCACATCCAACTCACATTTGCTCTTTGGTGGTTCAGTCTCTGGTAGCCACCAAAGATCTAGTTGACTCTGATAGTCTTCTTCTGGAGTCCCTATCCCATCTAGGTTCCTCAATCCTTCCCTTGGTTTCTCCACAAGAACTGAGCTCCATCTAATATTTGGCTGTGGGTCCCTGCATCTGTTTTGGTCACCTGCTGTGTGGAGCCTCTCAGAGGAACTAGGTTTCCACTGCACTAGACTTTCATATCACTTCAAATGTCCCTCAGTTCTGCCTGTCTCACCTTCCTCAACACCATCTCCCTTTCCCCTTCTTACCTGACCCTCCAATTTCTATACCACCAATCTCTAGTTCACACAGAAAATCTCTTCTATTTCTCTCTCCCAGTGATATATTTCCCTAATCCCTTCTATACCTAACCTCTCTGGGACTATGGATTGTAATGTTGTTATTTATTTAATGACTGATGATATCCACATATAACTAAATATATACCATATTTATTTTTCTGGGCTTATGCTACCTCACTCAGATTGATTTTTTTCTAGTTCCATTAATTTGCCTGCAAACTTCATAATGTCATTTTTCAACAGCTGAGTAATGCTCAGTTGTCTAAATACATATTTCCTTTAACCATTCTAGTGTTGAGAAACATCTAGGTTGTTTCCAGTTTTTGGCTATTATGAATAAAGCAGCAATAAACATGGTTTAGTAAGTGTCTGTGAAACAAGGAAACATTCTTTAGGTATATGACCAAGAGTGGATCTCTGGACCCTGAGATAGATCAATTGATTTCCACAGTGGCTGTACAAGTTTACAGTTCAACCAGCAATGGACGAGTATTCCCCTTATACCATATCCTTACTAAGATAAGCTGTTCCTGTGTAATATTAGCCATTCTGACAGATGTAAGATCTCAAAGGATCTCAAAGTAATTTTGATTTACATTTTTCTGATGGTTAGTGATCCTGAATATTTCTTTAAGTGTTTCTCAGTCATTTTCTTCTATTGAAAAAAAATCTCTCTTTAGATGTGTACCCTAGTTTTTAATTGAGTTATTTAGTTCATTGATATCTAGTTTCTTGCATTCTTTATATGTTTTGAATATTGGCCTTCTATTAGATGTAGAGCTGGTAAAAATGCTTTCTTATTCTATAGGCTGCTGCTTTGTCTGATTGATGATGTTCTAAGCCTTACAAAAGCATTTTGGTTTCATGAGGCTACATTTATTAAGTATTGTTCTTAGGGCTTGGGCTTGTGCTAACAGCAGTGAGGTGGAAATGGGTGGGTTGGTATGTGGAGAACCCTCATAGAGGCAAAGGAGAGGTGGATGGAATGGGGGTTTGTGGAAGGGAAATCAGGAAGGGGGTCAACATTTGAAATGTAAATAAATAAAATAACCAATAAAAAAGAAAAGAAAAGTTCCACCATCCCCTCAGAGTCTTTGGCTCTTTACCCTGCTCTATTCCACCTTCAGAGCCTTGGAACTCCCAGCATTGTAGGTAAGCCCAAGGTTCTTCAAGAATTCAGTGACTGAGAGTACAGCTGCTGTTGTTTAATGTCACTGGGGGGCAGGGCCTGATTGCTCTGTCGAGTTGCTTAAATTCATTTAAGAGGATACACTCTTAAATTACTAAACTACGCCAATGGTCTCAAAATATGGTGGACATGAATAGCTCACTCCTGTTACACTGTCAGTTGGAGCACACTAGTCATGCACAGGTGTCATCTCACCTCCAGTTGTTGGAGCGACTATCATGGAGAGATATTCAAGGTTGATTTCTAAGACAATGAGATAAATTTGTTATTTTCCTACATTATGTGGATGCTCCAAAATCCCAAGGGCTTTTCTATTACATTCTATTAATCAGTCACAAAGGTTGAGAAGAAGATTTGATCTCTTGCACTGATTGTGGCAATACTGTAATGTATTGTCTAGTTTGTCTATCATGTGTCTATCTACCTATCTACCAATCTGCCTGCTTATCTACCTTTCCTATTAAAATGTAACCCTTATGAAGATGATCTTAATTGTTCCTTATTACGTTACTGGTGAATAGAATGGTACTTAGCACATAGTAGTTACACAATAAAAACTGAATGGAGGAATAGCTTTACTTGATCTATGCAACCTTAATGTAAAAATAATTAGGAAGTTTAAACTTGCAGAGACTGAGAGAAGGTTCTTTCATGAATGAAGAAAAGCTGCTGCTCATAACACTGCTCCCTGCTACAGGAGTGATGACAGAAAGAATCTGTTGCTTAGTTATAACAATTATGATTTTACAGATTAGAAAACTCAATGTAGAGATGTTAACTGGCTCATTCAAGTGTTATTAAAAATGGAGTTTCCAGTTTTAAATGTGGTGTTTCTTATTACCTTACTTCATACTTCATTTCCCAGGTTATATCAATGCAATGGATCAGTCATGTTGCTATGAGTTAAATATACAATCAATAACAAAAGGAAATTTGTTCTGTCGAGTTCTGTCCATGAACACATGGCATTTAATATGTACTGCAAAAATCTGACTAACTATTTACATAGATCATTTAAAGGTAGTCCTGTAATGTGATCTATAAGAGAGAACACTTATGGGAGGTGACTTGAGCAGATATTTTTATTTTCTCCATGGAGTCTGTGGGAAATAACAATTAAATGGCAATTAAAGTCAGAATGCTTTGGTAGTAAAATGGTGCCCTGAGAAAGAAGAGCTGAAAATATTATATATTTCTACAATATAGGGAGTATTTACCTTTGAGATCCATAAGAATGTTAGCACATATATTCATTGGGCAAGATATGCATGTGCAGTATGGTTATGCCTGTTCTTTTCCATATATTTCTATTATTTTCTGATACTCAGTTTCAGATTTCCCTGGACTATGCTTGAAGTAGGCTAGAGATCTTGAATGCTCTGGCATCCCTGTTCCTAGAATGGAGTATTCAGTTTTGCAAATGAGAGGCTCTTGTTCTAGTTTTCACTCTGATCTTCTTAATTGTTGCTTTTATCTAACTCAGTGCCCACTTAGGACCATTTTTTTTACTTTAGTCAATGAAAATTTCCAACAGATTGATTCCATTGGCTAATTATGAACACCAAGCATACTCCTACCAGCAGAGTCTTTTGCACATGAACTCCCCTCCCAAGCAATTTATTTTTTAATATATTATTTAATACCCAAACATGCATAGAATGTGTTTGGATTGAAGCCATCCCCCATTCTTTATACAATCCCTCCCTAATCATCACCCTCATGTTTTCCTTCCCAATCCAGTTCACATATGATTCTCTCTCTCTCTCTCTCTCTCTCTCTCTCTCTCTCTCTCTCTCACACACACACACACACACACACACACACACACACATTTCATTGAGTCCATTGTTGTCCATATGTGCATGGCCATAAATCTTGTACTATGGACCATCTACTGGAGCATGGGTTGTCTCTCAGATCCTATGTCCCTGAAGAAAACTGACTCTCCATCCCACTGCATCATTCAGTTGCCAATAGCACCTCAAAAAAAGGTTGGACTTCATGACTGCTAAGTAGTTTTAATCCACGTTTAGACAGTTCCTCTCCTGTTGTTCTAATAGCATCTGATAAAAAGGTCTATCATAGGCTGGGGAGCACTGAATGAGAAATGAATGGGAAGAAGTAGCCCCAGGCACAGAGAGTGATGTCATATATAACTCACACTGAGATAGTGCCTGTTTTCTTCTTTCCCATACCCCTTGCAGCTCCTGACAAAGGCTTTGGGGGGAAGGGAAATGGGACTCTCTAAACTCATTTGGCATTGCACTGATGACCTTTCCATCATTAATTCTTTGGATCACTTTATTTATTTTCTTGTCTCTGAGCTGCAATCATAACTAAAGCACATTATGAAGTTCCATAATCTCAGTTTTAGGAAAATTCGTTCCAGGAAGGGAAGTGCTATTAACTATAAGAGAATGTGAGAGAGAACTGGATGCCTTGCAAATAGCTCCTAATAAACAGGCAGGACCAGGTGTGAAGCATGATTTATTTGCTCCTTGCATAAAGCCATGTGTATTATAATGCTTTGGCTGTTGATGGTCCTGTTGGAAATGTGCCATTCTCCCTTAGGACATGGTTATGGTCTAACCTCCAGGTGGGGAGCAGCAATTCATTGCTTCCCCTCCACCTTGAGGAGGAAAACAAGCCAAACTTAATAAAGGTATAAGACATGGAGATGAAGGAGGTATGTGAGCAGAAGGAAAAGAAAACTCTTCATGATTGAAATGCTTCTGGCCTGAAGCCACCATCAACCTTGAGTGAATGTCATAGTCCTTTGCAGCAATGGAAAGCAGAGGTCCCCAAGGGTTACCTGTCCTCTTAGGTTATTTCTTCTTGTTGAGTCTGCTCAAATATGGGCAAGAGCATTGTGATGGTTTGTATATGCTCGCCCCATGGAGTGGCACTATTAGAAGGTATGGCCTTGTTGGAGGAAGTACGTCACTGTGGGGATGGGCTTGGAGATCTACCTACTAGACGTCTGAGCATGTCCAGTCTATTCCTGCCTTCCTTTGGATAAAGATGTGGAACCGGATTTCGGTGGTGGGTGCTTAGACCGAGCGGGCAGAAACAGATATCGAGATACCCCAAGCTTAAAATCTCAGGAGACCCGGGCTGCCAGCCAGTCATCTAAGAACAGGAGCTTGGCATAGCAGCAGTTCCTGTGTGCCACCAGGGTGTGGGTTCCTGGCCCTCTGGGAGTCCCTGCACTCCTCACTCTGCACTCCCCACTCCCCTAGGCCTCAGACAGCATCCTTGCTGCTGACTGAGCTAAGCAAACAGATCCAGAGAAGATAAGCAACGCCAGGTCCACAATGATAACCGAATACAACATTGCTTAGAGCAAGATACACCAGGGGTCCAACAGCACCCAAGAGGAGAACAACACATCAGCAATCTGTGCCAGGGGAAACCCAGTCATCCAGTGGTAGGGAAATAGCCTTTTGAGCCCACAGGAGGTTCAAGCACCAGCTAGTGACTACAAGACCATCTAAGGCCAGGGATAACCAGATGGCAAAAGGCAAACATAGGAACATTACTAACAGAAATCAAGGCAATATGGGAGCATCTGAACCCAGCACCCCAACAGCAGTAAGTCCTGGATACCCCACCACACCAGAAAAGCAAGATTTGGAGCTAAAATCACTGGTCAGGATGCTGATAGCAGAAAACATAGATAAATCTCTTAAAGAAATACAGGAAAAAGTGGATCAAAAATATGAAGCCCTTTCAAGGCAAACACAAAAATCACTGAAAGAAATTCAGGAGAATATGGATCAAAAATTAGGAGTCAATAAGGAGGAAGTACAAAAATCATTAAAAGAAAGAAAGCAGAACATGGGCCAACAAGTAAAAGTCATGAAAGAAGAAACACAAAAAACTCTTAAAGAAATACATGAAAATACAAACAAGCAAGTGGAAGCTCTGAGCAAAACCATCCAGGATCTAAAAACAGAAGTAGAAACAACAAAGAAATCACAAAGGGAGACAACTTTGGAGATAGAAAACCTTGGGAAGAAATCAGGGGACATAGATGCAAATATAAACAATAGAATACAAGAGATAGAAGAATCTCAGATGCCGAAGATACCATAGGAACCATTGATTCAACAGTCCAAGAAAATACAAAATGCAAAAGTTTGTAACCCAAAACATCCAGGAAATCCAGGACACAATAAGAAGACCAAACCTAAGGATTATAGGCATAGATGAGAGGGAACATATACAACTTAAAATGCCAGTAAATATCTTCTACAAATTTTTGGAAGAAAACTTCCTCAACCTAAAGAGAGAGATGCCCATGAATACACAAGAAGCCTACAGAACTCCAAACAGACTGGACCAGAACAGAAATGCCTCCCGTCACATAATAATCAAAACCACAAACATGCTAAACAAAGAAAGAATATTAAGGGCAGCAAGAGAAAAAGGCCAAGTAACATATAAAGGAAGACCTATCAGGATTACACCAGACTTCTCACCTGAGACCATGAAAGCTAGAAGATCCTGGGCAGATATCATGCAGACTCTAAGACAACACAAATTTCAGCCAAAACTACTATACCCAGCAAAACTCTCAATCACCATAGATGGAGAAACCAAGGTATACCATGACAAAACCAAATTTGTACACTATCTTTCCACAAACCCAACCCTACAAAGGATAATACGGGAAAAACACCAACACGAGGAGGGAAACCACACCCCAGAAGAATCAAGATAGAAACCTCCTCTTATCAAACCCAAAAGAAGATAACCTCTCAAATATAAAAAATAATTTCAAAAATGTCGGGAGGTAATAATTACTATTCCTTAATATCTCTTAACATCAATGGACTCAATTCCCCAATAAAAAGACATAGACTAACAGACTGGATACAGAAACAGAACCCTACATTTTGCTGCATACAGGAAACACATCTCAGTGTTAAAGACAAACACTGCCTTAGAGTAAAAGGCTGGAAGACAATTTTACAAGCAAATGGTCTCAGGAAACAAGGTGGAGTAGCCATTCTAATATCAGATAAAATTGCCTTTCAACCTAAAGTCATCAAAAGAGACTCAGAAGGTCACTTTTTGCTGGTCAAAGGGAAAATCCACCAAGAAGAGCTCTCAATACTGAACATCGATGCTCCAAATGCAAGGGCACCCATATTTGTAAAAGAAACCTTACTAAAGCTTAAAGCATACATTGCACCTAACACAATTAATTGTGGGTGACTTCAACACTCCACTCTCCCCAATGGACTGATCAGGAAAGCAGTAACTAAACAGGAACACAGTGAAACTAATTGAAACTTAGGACCAATAAGATTTAATAGATATATATAGAATATCTCATCCTAAAGAAAAAGAATATATCTTTTTCTCAGCACTGCATGGTACCTTCTCCAAAATTGAGCATATAATTGGTCACAAGACAGATGTCAACAAATATAAGACAATCAGGCTAATCCCATGCCTCCTATCAGATCACCATGGAGTAAGAGTGTTCTTCAATAGCAACAAAAAACAACAGAAAGGCCACATACAATGGAAACTGAACAATACTTTACTCAATGACACCTTGGTCAAGGAAGAAATAAAAAAAGAAATCAAAGACTTTTTAGAATTCAATGAAAATGAAGGTACAACCTACCCAAATCTATTGGGACACTATAAAAGCTGTGCTAAGAGGAAAACTCATAGCTCTAAGTGCATCCAAAAAGAAACTGGAGAGAGCATACACTAGCAGCTTAATGGCACACCTTAAAGCCCTGGAAGAAAAAGAAGTTAATTCACCCAGGAGGAGTAGAAGACAGGAAATCATAAAACTCAGGGCTGAAATCAATCAAGTAAAAACAAAGAAAACCATACAAAGAATCAACAAAACCAGGAGCTTGTTCTTTGAGAAAATCAACAAGATAGATAAACCCTTAGACACAGTAACCAAAGGACACAGAGACAGTATACAAATTAACAAAATTAGAAATGAAAAGGGAGACATAACAACAGAAACTGAGGAAATTCAAAAGATCATCAGATCCTACAACAAAGGTCTATACTCAACACAACTGGAGAATCTGAAGGAAATGGACAATTTCCTAGACAGATACCAAATACCAAAATTAAATCAAGATCAATTACATCACCTACATAGTGCCATAACCCCTAAAGAAATAGAAGGGGTTATAGAAAGTCTCCCAACCAAAAAAAGTATGGGACCAGATGGTTTTAGTGCAGAATTCAACCAAACATTCAAAGAAGACTTAACACCAATACTTTTCAAACTATTCCACAAAAGAGAAACAGAAGGGACACTGCCCAACTTGTTCTTCAAAGCCACAATTATGCTGAAACCAAAACCACACAAAGATCCAACAAAGAAAGAGAACTACAGGCCAATTTCCCTTATGAATATCGATGCGAAAATACTCAATAAAATTCTTGCCACCCGAATCCAAGAGCACATCAAAACGATCATTCACCAAGATCAAGTAGGCTTCATCCCAGGGATGCAGGGATGGTTCAATATACGACAATCCATCAATGTAATCCACTACATAAACAAACTGAAAGAAAAAAACCACATGGTCATCTTATTAGATGCTGAAAAAGCATTTGACAAAATTCAGCATCCTTTCATGCTAAAAGTCTTGGAAAGAGCAGGAATTCAAGGCCCATATCTAAACATAATAAAAGCAATCTACAGCAAACTAGTTGCCAACATCAAAATAAATGGAGAGAAACTTGAAGCAATCCCACTAAAATCAGAGACTAGACAAGGCTGCCCTCTCTCTCCATATCTTTTCAATATAGTACTTGAAGTTCTAGCAAGAGAAATTAGAAAACATAAGGAAGTCAAAGGGATACAAATTGGAAAGGAAGAAGTCAAAGTATCATTATTTGCAGACGATATGATAGTTTACTTAAGCGACCCAAAAAACTCTACCAGAGAACTTCTACAGCTGATAAACAACTTCAGCAAAGTGGCTGGTTATAAAATCAACTCAAGCAAATCAGTAGCCTTCTTGTACTCAAAGGACAAGCAGGCTGAGAAAGAAGTTAGGGAAATAACACCCTTCACAATACCCACAAACAACATAAAGTACCTTGGTGTAACTCTAACCAAACAAGAGAAAGATCTGTATGACAGGAACTTCAAGTCCTTGAAGAAAGAAATCGAAGAAGACCTCAGAAGATGGAAAAATATTTCTTGCTCCTGGATTGACAGGATCCATATAGTAAAAATGGCCATCTTGCCAAAAGCAATCTACAGATTCAATGCAATCCCCATCAAAATCCCAAATCAATTCTTCATAGATCTAGAAAGAGCAATTCTCAAATTCATCTGGAGCAACAAAAAACCCAGGATGGCTAAAACTATTCTCAACATTAAAAGGACTTTGGGGGAAATCAATATCCCTGACCTAGCAGTACTACAGAGCAATTGTGTTAAAAACTGCATGGTATTGGTACAGCAACAGGCAAGTAGATCAATAGAATAGGATTGAAGACCCAGAAATGAACCCACCGACTTATGGTCACTTGATCTTTGATAAAGGAGCCACAACCATCCAGTGGAAAAAAGATAGCCTTTTCAATAAATAGTGCTGGTTCAACTGGAGGTCAACATGCCGAAGAATGCGAATCGACCCATTCTTATCTCCTTATATGATGATCAACTCCAAGTGGATCAAGGACCTCCACATAAAACCAGACACACACACACACACACACACACACACACACACACACAATATAAAAAAAAAAACCAGACACACTGAAACTATTAGAAAAGAAACTTGGGAAGACCCTGGAGGACATGGGCACAGGGGGAAAGTTCCTGAACAGAACACCAATAGCTTATGCTCTAAGATCAAGAATTGACAAATGGGACCTCTTAAAATTGCAAAGTTTCTGCAAGGCAAGAGACACTGTCAGAAGGACAAAATGGCAACCAACAAAGTGGGAAAAAATCTTCACCAACCCCACATCCGACAGAGGGCTTATATCCAATATATACAAAGAACTCAAGAAGTTAGACCCCAAAGAACCAAATAACCCTATCAAAAAATGGGGTACAGAACTAAACAAAGAATTTTCACCAGAAGAAATTCGAATGGCCGAGAAACACCTTAAGAGATGTTCAACATCATTAGTCATCAGGGAAATGCAAATCAAAACAACCCTGAGATTCCACCTCACACCAGTCAGAATGGCTAAGATTAAAAACTCAAGAGACAACAAGTGCTGGCGAGGATGTGGAGAAAGAGGAACACTCCTCCACTGTTGGTGGGATTGCAAAATGGAAAAACCGCTCTGGAAATCAGTTTGGTGGTTCCTCAGAAAATTGGGCATGTCACTTCCAGAGGACCCTGGCATACCACTCCTGGGCATATACCCAGAGGATTTCCCTGCATACAATAAAGACACATGCTCCACAATGTTCATCGCAGCCTTGTTTATAATAGCCAGAAGTTGGAAGGAGCCCAGATATCCCTCAAAGGAGGAATGGATACAGAAAATGTGGTATATTTATACAATGGAATACTACTCAGCAATTAAAAATAATGAATTCATGCAATTTGTAGGCAAATGGTTAGATCTGGAAAATATCATCCTAAGCAAGTTAACCCAATCACAAAAGAATACACAAGAAATGCAATCACTGATAAGTGGATATTAATGAGCCCAGAAGCCCTAAATTCTCAAGGCACAATTAGCAAGTCAAATGATTCCCAAGAAGAAAGGAGAGGACCCTGGGCCTGAAAAGATTGGATCCAGTTTTGTAGATCCAGAACAGAGAAATGGTGGGGGGAATGATTGGGGAATAGTCGGGGGGGGGAGAGGACTTATGGGACATATGGTGGGGGGGGACTGGGAACGGGGAAAGCCTTTGGAATGTAAACAAAGTATATAGAAAATTTAAAAAAAAAAGAAAAGAAAAGATGTGGAACTGTCAGCTCCTCCTGCACCAAGTCTGTCTGGATGCTGTCATGTTTCTGCCTTGATGACAATAGAATGAACCTCTGAACCTGTAAGCCAGCCCCAATTAGATGTTGTCTTTTATAAAACTTGCATTGGCCATGGTGTCTGTTCATAGCAGTAAAACTCTAAGACAACCATCTTTATGTCAGATCAAAGATGGTGTATCCTCTGCTGCTCATCATAGTTCTCGCTAATGAGATAAAGAAGAATCCCTAAAGGAAAGAAGGTGAGCATAAGATAAAACATGAGAGGCAAGTGTCAACAGAAGCCAAATAAAGGGAAGTAAGATCCAACCATGATGGATGGAAAGATCAGTGGTCCAGGCATCAGCTACGGGTGTCATGGCTAGTTCTCCTTAAACATGACTTTCAATCTTCATTTCTTAATTCAAATATTTCAGCTCTCATCTATAAAATAATTTTCAAATATTCTTTATTTTCACATTTAAAGGGTTATTCTGAGTGTTGGGGAAATTATTAGAAAAAATAGTCTAAACGATATTGAGTGACCATCTTGGAATGATCAAGGAGGAGAAAAAACAGACATTTCTTGGTGAAACTAGTGACTTTACACTCCTTAAGGAGGTACTGTCTCTTTCTTCTGTGCCTGTGACTATCACATATCCAGAATACTCAATGTTGTAAGTTGTATCAAATCTAAGACCCTGTGATGTTCACAGATAAAAACCAAGCAAACAAACAAACAAACAAAAACCTGGCTATTTTGAAATGCAAAATTGACAATTCGCAGTTTTCAGTCACTCATGTCTATTATTAATTTGTTTTAATTTCATTAGCATCTTTCTAACACCTGAATGGAACAAGATCAGTATCACGTTACTAAGAGAAAAATGAGAAGAAAAACAGCTAGAAGCAGAAGACCATGGCCACATGGAGCATGAGGACATAAGACTCCAGGAGAAAGAACAGAGATAAAGTGAGGATGTTGCAAGGCAGCACACCTAAGTATGGGTTACAGGTTAGATACCCTGATGCTTTTGAAAATTATAGATCCATGGAGTTTCCTTGCTTGGCTTTCTCAGGAAGGATGGAATAAGTCAAACAGTTTAAATGTGTGTTGATCTCAAGATAAAAAATGCGGTGAGGGACAATACAACTCTTATGATCAATCTATGTTTGATTCTAGGAGAACACATGATTTGAGCCTCAAAGTTCCCCAGGGCACAGGCTAAATTTTGAACATCAATATTTCTATCTTCCAACATGATGTATCTATTTATGTGAAAGTTGTTCTCCAGGATACCCAACCTAAATTACTGCTGTCCCTGAAATGTATGATGCAGGACATGAGTTTATCAAAGAAGAGAAAAATATGAAATAAGGACCAATAGCTTCTGACCCAGGGGAAGGACAATCTGCATACTTCAAGCCTCAGCTCTTTTACCTACAAGCTTAGAAACAGTCAGATACATTCTACTTCTGGAGTACAATGGTTGTTGAAGTTTTGTTATATGAAAGCATTTAAATTCTAGTTTGGGTCATAAGACCTACCAAGTAATCATTCTCTCCAGCCTCTGTTCTCCCCAGATCATACTCTCTCACTGTGGCACAGATTACCAGTTCTAACTTCAGCATCACAGGTTATGCTGGGGCATGTAAACTAAGTGATTGTTAGACTATACATTTCCATAGTCACCTAAAGAATATTAAATATCTTCCATTGCTTGTGGTAAGAGAAAGAGGAGGATCGAGGGTGAATATAAAACAGAATCATGGGGATTCAGTCACTGTGGATAGTGAAGGCCTGTGTGAGAAATCAGGAAAGCCTATTTCTACAAATGTCTTTCTAATAGGGTTTCCCAGGGGTCAGTCCTACATAACTCCTCCGCTTAGACCCTCAACATTTATATTACATATTCCACCCTGTGCAATTGAGGTAGAGAGATTTTTTTTAATGAAGTGCATTCATGGTGCATTGCCAAGAGCTACTCAGAGAGAAAAAAAGTAATATATTTTCCATTTCTCCTATCCTTGGGGAAAGATGATGCTGTATGCCATTATACACAGATTCTTCTTAAGACTTTCCCAGCTTCACAGCTCTTCCAGACTCCTTTCCTCAAAGGCTGAGTTCAGGTGTTTTAAATCTCAGTGTTTTCTAAGGTCCCCTTTGTGTCTAAAATCAGAGAAGACTAAATGTGAATTACAAAAACACGATCATCCTGCTACAAATATTGAATAATGAACAGCAAGCAATAAAAAGCAACAGTGAGCAGGTCTTTTGTAATCAAAGAAAAAATATTAACATACCCATGTAGTATGAGAATAGTTTTTAGCAGCATCTCTCAGTGAGTACTTTGGAATTACTTATAGTTTAATTCTTCAAACACCATATTTTTTCCTTTATGTTTTCTTTGGTTTTGCATGATCTAAAGAAAACATGCAAATTAACAAGATCCACTTATGCTGAACAAATGACATCATTGGTCAAAACGCTTGGCTTAACTCTTACTCTCCACTCAACAGACTCATGTGAATGGCTCTTCCTGGCTAAACCTTAGGACTGACAGAGCTTATCCTTCATGAAAGTGGGAAAGTTATGAAGAAACAAAGTGAGAAGTAAGTATGGACAAACAAGAAAATGTGGGCGACTTCTTCTTTAGATATTCGTGTATTAGCACATTCTTTATTTTGTTTATTTCCACATTCCTAACCCTGCAAAAATCAAGCCAGTTCAATAGACAATTAAGTGGATATCACTACGTATTGATAAATCTACTAGCTTAGTTATTTTTATTCACCCTGCACTTTACTTACTCTGAAAGCTAGCAGTTCCTTTTTGGAGAGGCAGGGTGTGGTGGACTTTCACAGCTAAGGAGCTGATCCCAGACCCAGCAGCCACTGATTCCCCATACAAATCTTCAGGTTGGCAGGGCAGTTTATTTTCATCCACAACACTCACTTGTTATGTTTATTTTTAACTTATATTTTAGTTACTCATTTTGTAGGAATGAGTGTGTGTGTGTGTGTGTGTGTGTGTGTGTGTGTGTGTGTAGACATTAATGCTTTGGCATATGTGGAAGTCAGAGGAGAACTTTTAGGGGTTGCTTGGTTCTCTCCTTCTCCTTTAGGGGTCTCAGATTGGCAAGCGTGGTGCCAGGTAACTTTGCCTGCTAAACTTCCATGCTGCTGCAATAATTTTCTATTCTTATACCTAAATATAGTAAAAGCAATATACAGCAAACCAATAGCCAACATCAAAATAAATGGAGAGAAACTTGAAGCAATCCCACTAAAATCAGGGACTAGACAAGGCTGCCCTCTCTCTCCATATCTTTTCAATATAGTACTTGAAGTTCTAGCGAGAGCAATTAGACAACATAAGGAAGTCAAAGGGATACAAATTGGAAAGGAAGAAGTCAAACTATCACTATTCGCAGATGATGTGATAGTATACGTAAGTGACCCAAAAAACTCCACCAGAGAACTTCTACAGCTGATAAACAACTTCAGCAAAGTGGCTGGTTATAAAATCAACTCAAGCAAATCAGTAGCCTTCCTGTACGCAAAGGGTAAGCAGGTTGAGAAAGAATTTAGGGAAATAACACCCTTCACAATAGCCACAAACAATATAAAGTATCTCGGCATGACATTAACAAAACAAGAGAAAGATCTGTATGACAGGAACATCAAGTCCTTGAAGAAAGAAATCAAAGAAGACCTCAGGAGATGGAAAAATATTCCATGCTCTTGGATTGGCAGGATCAATATAGTAAAAATGGCCATCTTGCCAAAAGCAATCTACAGATTCAATGCAATCCCCATCAAAATCCCAAATCAATTCTTCATAGATCTAGAAAGAGCAATTCTCAAATTCAGCTGGAGTAACAAAAAACCCAGGATAGCTAAAACTATTCTCAACAATAAAAGGACTTCTGGGAGAATCAATATCCCTGACCTCAAGCAGTACTACAGAGCAATTGTGTTAAAAACGGCATGATATTGGTACAGCGACAGGCAAGTAGATCAATGGAATAGAATTGAAGACCCAGATATGAACCCAGAGACTTATGGTCACTTGATCTTTGATAAAGGAGCTACAACCATCCAGTGGAAAAAAGATAGCCTTTTCAACAAATGGTGCTAGTCAACTGGAGGTCAACATGCAGAAGAATGCGAATTGACCCACTCTTATCTCCTTGTACCAAGATCAACTCCAAGTGGATCAAGGATCTCCACATGAAACCAGACACACTGAAACTAATAGAAAAGAAACTTGGGAAGACCCTGGAGGACATGGGCACAGGGGAAAAGTTCCTGAACAGAACATCAATAGCTTATGCTCTAAGATCAAGAATTGACAAATGGGACCTCATAAAATTACAAAGTTTCTGTAAGGCAAAGGACACTGTCAGAAGGACAAAACAGCAACCAACAAATTGGGAAAAGATCTTCACCAACAACACATCTGACAGAGGGCTAATGTCCAATATATACAAAGAATTCAAGAAGTTAGACCCCAAAGAACCAAATAACCCTATCAAAAAATGGGGTACAGAGCTAAACAAAGAATTTTCACCAGAAGAAATTCAGATGGCTGAGAAGCACATTAAGAGATGTTCAACATCATTAGTCATCAGGGAAATGCAAATCAAAACAACCCTGAGATTCCACCTCACACCAGTCAGAATGGCTAAGATTAAAAACTCAAGGGACAACAGGTGCTGGCGAGGATGTGGAGAAAAAGGAACACTCCTACACTCTTGGTGGAATTACAAGATAGCATAACCACTCTGGAAATCAATCTGGCGGTTCCTCAGAAAATTGGGCATGACACTTCCAAAAGACCCTGTCATACCACTCCTGGGCATATACCCAGAGGATTCCCCTGCATACAATTAAGATACATGCTCCACAATGTTCATAGCAGCCTTATTTATAATAGCCAGAAGTTGGAAGGAGCCCACATGTCCCTCAAGGAAGAATGGATACAGAAAATGTGGTATATTTATACAATGGAATACTACACAGCAATTATAAATAATGAATTCATGCAATTTGTAGGCAAATGGTTGGATCTGGAAAACATCATCCTAAGTGAGTTAACCTAATCACAAAAGAATACCTATGAATAAGTGGATATTAATGAGCCCAAAAGCTCTGAATACTCAAGGCACAATTAGCAAATCAAAAGATTCCCAAGAAGGAAGGAGAGGACCCTGGTCCTGAAAAGACTGGATCCAGTTTTGTAGGAGACAATCAGAACAGAGAAATGGTGGTGGGGAGGTGATTGAGGAATGGGCGGAGGGAAGAGGACTTATGGGACATATGGTGAGGGGGGAACTGGGAAAGAGGAAAACCTTTGGAATGTAAACAAAGAATATAGAAAATAAAAAAGTAATTTCCTGTTCTTTTCACATAGATTATATTTTCATTTCTAGAACCTTAAAATAAAGAATGGTATAGCTTCATCTATTTAGTTCTTGGGTGCTCGGTTCCTTACTCTGGTAATATAGCAAGGCAAGTACCAGGTACACAGAAAGTCCAAGGCTTGTCATATCAGGGCAGCTAAGAAATGAAAGTGAAAGAGTAAGTGTCTTCAATATTTTTTTTGCAAGGTCATTCCTTTTGTCCAATAATTACCTTCTATGAGACTATAGCTCCTATAAGGATCCACCAGCTCCTGATGATGTCATAATCCTGGGAACCAAGCTATTCATACAGAAGCCCTTGTAGAAATTTAAACCATAACAATATAGTTGACATTCATTCCTTGTGTCTATTGAAACAACATCCATTCAAGAAAAAATAAGGCTGAGAAATTACCCCAAACATAAAACTCAAAGAAGCATGAAATAAAAGTATGTTGAGAAAGATCAATCACTGAATGAAATTATGCATCATTATTGGGAGAGATGGTAAAGGGAAGAGGACTACTGCATTTGGAAATGTAATTAGAATTCATTGATCAAACTTTAAAAATCCAGGATTCCTATAGAGGATTAGAATTTTAACTCTTTCTCTCTCTGACATTAATAAATGTCTAAGAGAAGATAATGAACATCACAATGATTATCCTCTAAACCTCATGTCTAAACACATGGGCTTTCAAGTTCTGGGAGAGAGATTTCCCCCAGAATAAAGATCTGTGAGAAGACTCTCATGTTTATTTTGGCCAAACGCGAGAGCTATCAAAACTGCCCTTAGGTATGGTGAACTACTTCAGGATCTCATGCATTTCAGTCACAGGAAGCACTTGAGATATGCTCCATTTGGGAAGATAACATAGAAGAGAAATAATGGCTTGAATAGGTTTCCAAGGGAGGTTAGAACAATCCATCTTTATGTGCAAATGTCCTTTTCAGCCACAACTAATACAATGATGTAGTAATGTTGCATGGGTGGGATTTCAGTAACGCATTTCTGCACTCTTACAAAATGCTTACATTTTCTCCATAATAAGACAAGTGAATCCAAGGGATGCTGTTACCTCGTGGACTAGAATTAATATCTAGAGTATTTTCTTCTAGTTTTTATAGCAGGGACTATATAGTTTAAGCATAGAAAATATTGTTCCTTCTAGGTAGTGAGTGTATACATTTGGCATCTTCTTCTGGTTGGGAAAATTAATTGCAGAGGGAACTAAGTGAGCCAATGAGAGCTTTGTCTCTTCTGTGTTTTCTAGAATCTCTCTTTAGCTTTACTTATGCTAGAGAAAAGGGAAAGGATTCTGTGTGAATCATGCTAAATCCTAGCATTTTCTATGTGTATATTTTCTCTTAGAAAGAGAATTTTTCAACTCTGATAACACGACCCACTCACCCCAACCTTCAATTTCCCGCCTACTCTCTATCTCAGAGGAGACTCGTTCTATCTGAATGGTAAATCCCAGGCAGGAAAATTAGTTATGCCCAAGTTTGTTTCTGCTTCTTAATTTCCCATCATCTCTATATCCCATAATAGCCTCATAAGCTGGTTCCTTGAAAACTGTGCAGCCCTGGAAGTGTGAATGCTACAATTTCAAAGGGAGCAGACAGCAAGTAAGAAATAATGGGACTATTGAAAATGAAGGGAATTGTCAACCACATATACCTACCTCTACTCTCACTTGCAAATAATGGAGAAGAAGTGAGTTCACAGAAAGATCGAAGGCTTGGATGGAGTCAACACCAATCCATCACTCAGATGCTCAAAATCCTTTAGAACGTCTCTTACTGATAGGCAAAGTCCAAACCCTCCCAACATTCTACCCAGCCTCCCACAACACAGTCCCTGTTATTTGGGCTAACTTGTCTACCACAACTCTTTGGCGCTCATTCTTGCCCTGGCTTCCTTATGATTTAAAGCAGCTAGGAATGCCTTTATCCAAAAAAAAAAAAAAAAAAATGACTTTTCTTTTATTCAGAACCCTCATTTCTGCCTCTGTTCCCTCACTGGCTTTTGGACAGGTTTAAATGTTATGCTATGATTGCCATCCTTAAAAGTGGTACCAGTGACATCATGTGCTAGCTTTGCAATGGACAAAGATTTGAAGACATCTGGATCCTGGCCTGGTATGTGGAAGATGATGAGTAGAGTTTTATAAAGTACCATTTGAGCTCATTCATTTCCCCTTTGGGCCTTCTGAAACTCTTCAAGTTGGGTCTGTTATTCAGCCATAAATCCTGGTTATCCTGTATCACCTGAGCTTTCTCTTCAAATGTTAAAAAAAATGTGCTGGTCATTTTACTGCCCCTTTTAAGCTCTAGCGCATAGCTTTGTTGCTAGTAGTTTGGATTCTAACCTGTGAATATTACGTTTCCTCTTCCTTTAATTTGCATATCTGTATATTTTACCATGCTTGATACAAACAAACCCTGAGAATAATTTAAAACATATTTTCTTTTTTTCTTTTTTTTATTTTCTATATTCTTTGTTTACATTCTGAAGGCTTTCCCCTTTCCCCATTGCCCCCTCACCATATGTCCCATATGTCCTCTTCCACCCCCCACCCTCCCACCCCAACCCCCAACCCCTCACCCCCCACCTACTCCCCACCCCCCACCCCCGCCTATTCCCCAATCACCACCCCACCATTTCTCTGCTCTATTCGGGTACTCTCCTACAAAACTGGATCCAGTCCTTTCAGGACCAGGGTCCTCTCCTTCCTTCTCCTTGGGAATCTTTTGACTTGCTAATTGTGCCTTCAATATTCAGAGCTTCTGGGCTCATTAATATCCACTTATCAGTGATTACATTTCATGTGTATTCTTTTGTGATTGAGTTAACTCACTTAGGATGATATTTTCCAGATCCAACCATTTGCCTACAAATTGCATGAATTCATTATTTTTAATTGCTGAGTAGTATCAAAACAATAAAACAAAACAATTTGACACCAGATGGAAATATGTCTCAAGGCATTTTTTTTTCCTTTTTGGCTTCCTGAGGGTGTGCAAAGACCTTGGCCACTCCCTGGATGGAAATGCTTGGCTGTTTTTGGCATACTTGATGCTTGATGGCTCCCGCTTGTGATGGTATCAGGTTCTAGCATGAGTTTCTATAGTAGCAAAGGACCTTGGACATCTGAGTCCTCACTAAGAGTGTGGCCTAGAATATAGAAATACTGACGCTAAGAGCCCAGGGGCTTTTGGATACAATCTCTATGTACAACTTCCAGGATCTAAACAAGGTACCTGGGACATACAAAAATTCCCTCCAAAGATGAGGAGGAACCACACCCCTAGTTCCATAGGACCAGTCTGATTAATTAAGCTACTGGTTCTCCACATTCCTAATTCCTTTAATACAGTTCCTCATATTGTAATGACCCCCAACAATAAAATTATTTTCACTACTACTTCATAACTGGAACTTTGCTACTATTATGAAGTTATTTAAAGGTCTGTGGTTTTTTAGCGGCCTTAGGCAACCCTTAGGAAAGGGCCATTTGACACCCCTCCCAAAGAGGTCACAACCCACAGGTTTGAGATATGCCTAACCCATGAAAATAGGGCAGAGTCATCAGAATGGACCAGGTGTTTAGTTTCTTGTATCTACTGAGGGGAGCCCATAGCCTGCCTCCCCTGTTCTTCTGAGTGACTGCTCAATGTGCTGCTGTCCCACAGAGCAGGAGGATAACCCTCCTGACCACTGACTGCGGAGTCTAGGGTCCTTTGTATGGTTGGTTGTAGAGCCTCCTCAAACCATTTCCTAATGTATTTTCAACAGTTGTGTACCTGCTACTGCTGCAGTTTCCTTTCCAATCTGGTGAAATATAAGATGCCTTATCCCTGCATATGACAGTCACTCGGTGCCTTATTTTTAAAGAAGGAGAGGAAGTAAGGGAACAACTGTTTTCATTTTGGTTCACATATTCCTAAATTTGATTTTAATACCATAATACCATAATTTTAATTAATTTCAATTAATTTTAATACCATTGAAAGGGCCAACCCAACGTGTGGGCTCACAGGAGAGCTGCTGCCCATCGGCAGCAATGTTCTCACACTGGAACAGCTTGCAGGAAGAAGTTGCCAGTTTGGAGGAAGACTTCTTGTCACTCGGACTGTCTGGAATGCTCCAGAAAGGGAGCCTGCCACCAAAACATACACCCCTTGAGACTATCAGGATTTAAAAATAATAGGGAAGATAAATTTTTGGACACAGATAAGAGGATTACAAACTATGGAGCAATGCCTCTGCTCATATTGGTCATACCATTATTCTCCTGAGGAGGAATTTTAAATTTTTCCTTTTATGGAGAATTTACATCCAACTCTTGTTCTTGAAGTGAATCTGCCATCATTTTTTTTAGTAACATTTAAGAAATAGGAAAGAAGAAAATGTGGCTTTCTAAGTGCTATTAATCAGGAGAGCTATATTCTTATTGGAACTATATCCCATGAGTTTATAGATAGTGAACTATATTTTCACATCTGTAAAATAAACAAATTTCAAAAAGCTCTTTGGGTTCTCATTTCTTAAGAGCATATTACTGTACCTAGAAGCATTTTCTAGCATAGCACTTAAACTCTTAAGTGTTTTAGATTTGTTCTCAAAGAAAGGATGACATTATTTGCCCCTTTTAACTCATTCCTGGAGAAAAGCATCACCCATTTAATCTAATGTAGACTTTTATACTTATATAGGCTGTGAGTATAGAATTATTTTCATCAAGCTATTGAGTAAAGGCAAGAACTAGAAAGGATATTTCCCTTTGGAGGCTCTAGAGCAGTTCTTCTCCAGACTTCTTCTGTCTTTGACTAGTATGTTTCTCCAACATGTTTTATTCCCAACATCATATATCCTTCTTATGCAGGAATTGTTTCTCTGTTTCCCTCTCCCAGGTCCATAAGTAATTACATTCATGACTCAGCAGAATGGCTCCAATAGTCTCTTATAAGGTTATTCTATTACTATATTATATTTTTACCTGTGTAAAAATCTATTGATAATGAAGGAATATAGAAATTATAGAATATGTACAAACTAAGATAGTTTACAATCACTAAGCCAAGGCAGATAGTTACAATCACTAAGCAGAACGCATATAGAAGAATCATACACACATGAAAAAAAGTAATAAATCACAATAGTTTATGTAAGAAAAGATTCCACAGGAAAAATACATAAACAAATCAGAATAGGAAAAAATAAAATATAATCAGATTGATAAAGAAGCAAAATCTCAGCTTCTGATGAATAAGGGAGAAAGCAGGGAGTGAACAGTGCTCAAACCAACCAGTTCCAAGCCAACACCATCACAGGAGTACACATTACTCTCAGTAACAACCATAAGCACATAATGTAAACTCACAAACTGAAAGAATCAGACAGATTGAATCAAAACAAGACAAGACAAGACAAAATAAAACAAACAGAACACCAAAAAAAAAAAAAAAAAAAAACCCAAGACCCAGCTACTACTTCTGCAACACATTACAGTGTCAAAGACACACAATGGCTCCAGCATGAGGGCAGGAAATAAATGCCTAATAAGCAGATAAGATCTGAAAGACAAAGTACACTTTAAAACACAATTAGTCAAAAGAGATAAAGAAAGTCACTACCAGACCCCCTCCTACCCTAATGACTTTTTTCTTCTTTTACTTAATAAATCTGTGTTTTCTAACCTTAGGAAGAAAAAAAAAGATATTACCCAATGGTAAAATCCAAAAGCACATGATTGGAAAACAAATGAATGAAATTTAGCACTTCCGGTTTCCGTAAAAACTATGTGTAGTTAATTTAGTGTTTGATTTTTATTTTTCTCCTTTCTGGTTTAATGAACTAATTTAATAGCTACATGGTTAATAGAACTTGCTCTTCTTCCAACAGAACCCAAAATTAGTTCCTAGCACCAAAATCCAATTGGGGCATAACTGCCTGAAATTCCATTTCTAGGGGAGTCAACACCCTCTTCTGTCCTCTTTGGGTACCTCTGTGGCATATACACACACAGACACATGCATATAAATAAAAATAAAATGTCTAAAAGAGAAGTACTTGTAGATTGAAGATTTAATTCTAACATAAGGCTCGAAGTTCAACCTGCCCCATTTTCCATGTAAAAAAAGAAAAAACTAGAAGTTCTTGCTGGATTCTCAAAGATCTTATTTTTAATGTTTTTCAAAGGTTTAAATGTTTCTCCCAGGTTGTTTTTTAATGACCCACTTACTACTCCATGTTTACTGTTTACTCCCTGTGTGTTTGTGAATTTTATGTAGTTTCTTTGATGTTATGTTATTTTACTGTGATCTGGCAAGATGCAGTAAGTAATTTATCATTTTAAAAATTAAAATCAAGTTTATGGCCTAAAATCTGATCAGCTTTGGAGAAAGTTCCATGGGCTTCTGAATAAAATGTTTAGTTTTCAGCCATGAATACCTGTTAAGTCCATATCTGTGGGTCAGTTTAGGTCATTGTTTTACTCGGTTCATCTTTTTGTTAATTAGACTAAGGCACTGAGATCTGAAATTTTATTATTGTGTATCTGGACTTCAAAGGCAGTATAAATATGCTCAATAATGAAATGCCTGAGGAAAGTAAGATCTATACCTTAGCCAAATAAAGGCTGTATATGTACAACACACACACACACACACACACACACACACACACACAAATATAGCTACACACTAATAATAATGGTGGTGATAAAAGTAATCCACAGACACTGGCTGATTTAAAAAAAAACTAAAATATTTCCTGTAATGTTAAATGAGATGAGGCTTTCCTTGATTAAATTAGCATAGTCACTATAGAATTCAGTATATTGATTCTTCAAAAATTAAAAAAGGCAATAATACTTCATAATAACCAGGTATGACACTTGTAAATATATACCTAAAATAATCCAGGAGTTATCTGTAGAGATACCTCTAAATTCATGATTATTATGAAATAGAAAAGCTATGGAACCCACCAAGATAGCCATCAATGGATTAGTGGGTAAAGCAGCAGTAGTATATGTTCTCAATAGTTTTTCTTAGTCACACAAATAAATGCATTCATTACAGGAAAATGATGGAGCTGAAAGTCATTGTGTTAAGTGGGATAACCTGGATAACAAATGGGAGTTTTTGTGTTTTTTCTCACAAAGGTGCAATATAGGTGGGTTACAAAATACCAGAGTCACTATTAGAGCTATGGAAATAGAGTGGGTGAGGGGCTAAAAGAGTGGGAGAGTGGGGGAATAAAGCCAAGGTACATTATACATATGCACAGAAATGTCATAATAAGCCAATTTAGTTGGTATAATTAATATATGCTAATAAAAATTTACTGTCTTTCTTGACAACGTTCAAGGGAGGGAGAGCGGACTGAGTGAAGGGTTACTCTTTTCCTTGGAAGATGGAGTAACGTGGGTGTTTCCATTACCTAACTTGAGCCAGAGCCATCATCTTCCTGGAAAGTAACTGTCATGCACTAGATTATTTTTTTTCTTTATTGAAGGGCCTATTGCTATGGACTCATGGCTAAGTGCAAGCACGCTTTCTACAATTAAGCAGATGTTTGGGCAGCTCCATGATGGTGCTGGTTCTCTGATCCTTTTCACTGGAATTTGGCAGTTTGATCACTGCCTGAAATTACAGGAAAAGTATCGTAGCAAAACATGAAAGGACATTTAAAGATGACAGTGGAGATAATCTTCCTCTTTAAAGGGAAATTAGATGCACTCTTTCCCAACCCTGGACTAAAATTTCCCACATGTAGAATTTAAAAAAAAAAATCAGACTTTTTGACATCAAAACCTGAGAAAGAACAAAAGACCATAAATCTATGGTTTGACAAGGAAAGGACTAAATTCATTCACAGAATAGCTATGAATTGGCTATGACACATTTCACTAAAAGCACTCCACATGATTTTACGTGTGCATATGTGCGTGTGCACATACTCACACACATAGAGTAATGTGTATAATTACATAAAGTTTAACAAAACTCTCCTAACAATTTTAGATTGGCAGTCTCTACTTCAATAGTGTTTAATCTTCTAAGGCTGCTGCATTTCCTGTTTGGCCCTAATGTTCCCAATATCAGTGTTCCCCATCCCTCAGACAACCACACATAGACCCTCATGTTTTCACTTCTTTCAAATTAAAATTATTTTTAATTTAAATTATGACATTTTCTCCCTTTACTTTCCTCCTGCAATTCCTCATACGTTACCCCTTACTCTCGCAAATTCATGAACTCTTTTTCATTTTAGATGATAGATAGAAAGATAGATAGATAGATAGATAGATAGATAGATAGATAGATAGATAGATGGATATAGACGATGACAGCTAGATGTAGATACATAGATGCTAGATATATACATGTTATATATATGCATATTATGTGACATATGTGTGTGTGTCACTCAGTCCATTTACTGTTATTTGTGTACATATAATTTCAGATCTGACCAGTTGGTATTGGATAACAAATTAGGGATCGTCATTCCAGGGAAAGACTACATTTGACACTCTCAGAATTCCTCATCTGGCTATAGTTTTTGCTTAATTATGGGGACCTGTGAGATTTCCCCCTTTCATAATAACATGACTCCTGATGTTGTCTTTGTTTCGACAACCATTTTGTGGAGGTATGATGGGCATGGCTTCTCTATAACTTCTGAGAAACACAATCTCCCAATAGATTTCCTGGTGTGTCTTCTTGGAGTAGCAATGTGCATCCACCTAGGGTAATTCCACTTGAACTGTATTTTTAAAGCTTTATTTTGAAATTAGCTTACTAACTTCTGGGCTCCCATAAGGATTTTAAAGAAATCCTTAGTTTTGGTTAACCCACTCACTAACCCCTCTTATCCTCCATTCCCCTGCTCCTATTCCCACTTAATCTTTAACCCTTCACATTATCTCATTATCCTTAGTTGGTTCCTATTGCTGTGATAAAAATCTATGTTTCCTTCATTGAATTTTTTATATAAATTTATCATTGACATCTACTGAATAATCCTACTTGTCTATCTTCTCTTCCATTTATGATCGTCTGTTTTCCACATGATCCATTCAATTACCACAGCTTTCTATTGAGGATTTTATCTGGCCTTTCATTTGCAGTATCATTTCATTTTGTCTTTTCTTCAACAATTCTACTTGTTTATTGAGTGTTCAGCTTTAACTCTCGTATTGGCTTATATCATTCTTCTCTATTTGTTCTCCTGGAGAACATTCACATCTTCTCTGAGATGTTCAAACATACTTATAATCATTCTTATAAATTATTTGTCTGGAAGTTCTTGAGTTTTTTTTCTTCACTTGGGATCTACCATTATGGGCTTTATAATTTTAGGAGGAGACAGATTGTCTGAGATTTTAGTGCTGTTCTGGATTTTGCAGTGGGATTTTCTCACTGGGAGTTAGTAGGGTCAGTGGAGTATTGGCCTGGGGATGCTGGCCTAGGAACTAAGCAGTTTCTGTCAACATGGGAACTAAGGAAATTAGGGAGGACGGGGAGTAGCCAGTGTCTGGGGGCACCTTACCAGTTGATTGCAGCAGCTATGTAGAAAGCAGAACTTTTGTCTAAGTGGCCAATTGCCTGAGGACTTCTTACCAGCACCAACCTCTGAAACTTAACTGTTCTTTCCCTCTCTACCCACTCAGAGTAAGGTGGGAGAGGGAAATTTTCTGTAGAGTGGGTTGGTTCTGGGAAGTTCTCACCTGTAGGCACCAGGATCTGGAAAGGCCAAGTAGTCGAGACCACACTTGTACTTTTGCGGGAAAGCTTTTCTATTCCTGGCAAGGAAAATGTAAATCATTAAATTATATTGATTGTGACTTGTCATCAAATACCTGTCTGTGGTGTCTCTGAACAAGAAAAATATTCATATTAGAAGTTATGAGACATAGGTCTTCCACTGCACACAACCTCAGTTTGTCAATAAGTAAAATACAACCATCTCCTAAATTTGCTCTAGCCTATCTGGATCTTCCCCCTACACTTGATTAAGACTAAATTACAAATGCCCAGAAGACAGCATCAAGTCCAATGAAAAGAACATGCATGTAAAGCAGGACTGAAATCTTCAAGTGAGAGTGGATCAAAAGATACTGGGTATCTTGCATTTTCTCAGTTTTCCTCCATTTAAGAGGTAAAAACTTGAATGACAATTCTTCTTTCATAAGCCTCTTAGATGGATCATTCAGAAAACTCAAATAAAACTGCAAAGTACTACCAGTGTTTTTAAAATTATTTTACATTTTGTTTCATGTGTATAATTTTATGGATATAGTTATTTTATTGAACTTATATCTATATACTGTGTGTATGTAATGCCCATGGAGGCCAGAAAAGGAGTTACAGATTGTTGTAAGCCTTCTTGTAGGTATTAAGAATTCATCACAGGGAACAGGAGAAATGGCTCACTGGGCAAGTGCTCTTTTGAAGGTCATTAATTCAAATATCAGCACCCACATGGTGGCTTACAACTATCCATAAAGTGATCTGATGCCCTCTTCTAGTGTCTGACGATAACTACCGTGTACTTACATAAAATTAATAAATAAATATTTAAAAAGAAAAAAAAAACATGAGGATGTCGAGAAAGAGGAACACTCCTCCACTGTTGGTGGGAATCCAAGATGGTACAACCACTCTGGAAATCAGTCTGGTGGTTCCTCAGAAAATTGGGCATGACACTTTCCAGAGGACCCTTTCATACCACTCCTGGCCATATACCCAGAGGATTCCCCTGCATGCAATAAAGACACATGTTCCATTTGTTGAAAAGGCTATCTTTTTTCCACTGGATGTTTTCAGCTCCTTTGTCGAAGATCAATTGGCCATAGGTGTGTGGGTTTAATTCTGGGTCTTCAATCCTATTGCATTGATCCGCCTCCCTGTCACTGTACCAATACCGTGCAGTTTTTAACACTACTGCTCTGTAGTATTGCTTGAGGTCCAGAATATTGATTCCCCCAGAAGTTCTTTTACTGTTGATGATAGTTTTAGCTATCCTGGGTTTTTTGTTATTCCAGATGAATTTGAGAATTGCTCTTTCTAACTCTGAAGAACTGAGTTGGGATTTTGATGGGGATTGTGTTGAATCTGTATATTGCTTTTGGCAAGATGGCCATTTTAACTATATTAATCCTGCCAACCCACAAGCATGGAAAATTTTTCCATTTTCTGAGGTCTCCGTCCATTTCCTTCTTCAGAGACCTTAAGTTTTGTCATATAAATCTTTCACTTGTTTGGTTAGAGTCACACCAAGATACTTTATATTGTTTGTGGCTATTGTGAAGGGTGTCATTTCCCTAATTTCTTTCTAGGCCTGCTTATCCTTTGCATATAGGAAGGCTACTGATTTGCTTGAGTTGGTTTTATAACCAGCCACTTTACTGAAATTGTTTATCAGTTGTAAGAGTTCTCTGGTGGAGTTTTTGGGTCACTTAAGTATACTATCATATCATCTACGAATAGTGATAGTTTGACTACTTCCTTTCCAATTTGTATCCCTTTGACTTTCTTATGTTGTCGAATTGCTCTAGCTAGTACCTCAAGTACTATATTGAAGAGATATGATGAGAGGGGCAGCCTTGTCTAGTCCCTGATTTTAATGGGATTGCTTCAAGTTTCTCTCCATTTACTTTGATATTGGCTATCGGTCTGCTGTAATTTGCTTTTACTATGTTTAGGTATGGACCTTGAATTCCTGTTCTTTCTAAGACTTTTAGCATGAAAGGATGCTGAATTTTGTCAAATCCTTTTGCAGCATCCAATGAGATGACCATGTGGTTTTTTCTTTGAGTTTGTTTATGAAGTGGATTACGTTGATGGATTTCCATATATTGAACCATCCCTGCATCCCTGGGATGAAGCCAACTTGATCATGATGAATGATTGTTTTGATGTGTTCTTTGGATTCGATTGGCAAGAATTTTATTGAGTATTTTTGCATCGATGTTCATAAGGGAGATTGGTCTGAAAACATCCAGTGGAAAAAAGATAGCCTTTTCAATAAATGGTGCTGGCTCAACTGGAGGTCAACATGCAGAAGAATGAAAATTGATCCACTCTTATCTCCTTGCACTAAGCTCAACTCCAAGTGGATCAAGGACCTCCACATAAAACCAGACAAACTAAAACTAATAGAAAAGGAACTGGGGAAGACCCTTGAGGACATTGGCTCAGGGGGAAAATTCCTGAACAGAACACCAATTGTGTATGCTCTAAGATCAAGAATAGAAAAATGGGAACTCATAAAATTTCAAAGTTTCTGTAAGGCAAAAGACACTGTCAAAAGGACAAATCGGCAACCAACAAATTGGGAAAAGATCTTCACCAACCCTACATCTGACAGAGGGTTAATATCCAATGTATACAAAGAACTCAAGAAGTTAGACCCCAGAAAACCAAATAACCCTATCCAAAAATGGTGTACAGAGCTAAACAAAGACTTTTCACCTGAAGAAATTTAGATGGCTGAGAAACACCTTAAAAAAATGTTCAACATCATTTGTCATTAGAGAAATGCAAATCAAAACAACCCTGAGATTTCACCTGACACCAGTCAGAATGGCTATGATTAAAAACTCAGGAGACATCGGGTGTTGGCAAGGATGTGGAGAAAGAGGAACATTCCTCCACTTCTGGTGGAACTGCAAGCTGGTACAACCACTCTGGAAATCAGTTTGGCAGTTCCTCAGAAAACTGGACATGATATTTCCCGAGGACCCAGCCATACCACTCCTGGGCATATACCTAGAAGATTTCCCAGCATGCAACAAGGATACATGCTCCACTATGTTCATAGTAGCCTCATTTATAATAGCCAGAAGCTGGAAATAACCCAGATGTCCCTCAACAGAAGAATGGATACAAAAAAAAATGTGGTATATATACACAATGGAGTACTATTCAGCCGTTAGAAACAATGAATTCATGAAATTCTTAGAGAAATGGATAGAGCTTGAGAACATCATACTAAGTGAGGTAACCCAGTCTCAAAATAATACGCATGGTATGCACTCACTGATAAGTGGATACTAGCCTAGACTCTTGGGACACTAAAGACACAATCCACATATCAAATGATATCTGACAAGAAGGAAGGAGTGGACACTGGTGCTGAAAAGGATCAAAACATCAGTGTAGGAGAATACCAGAACAGGGAATTGGGAAGGGATGGATGGGGTAACAAGGGAAGGGAAAAGGGCATGTGGGACCTTTGGGGGATGGGGAACCAGAAAAAGGGAAATAAAATGTAAATATAGAATATATCCAATTAAAAAAAGACACATGCTCCACTGTGTTCATAGCAGTCTTATTTATAATAGCCAGAAGTTGGAAGGAGCCCAGATGTCCCTCAAAGGAGGAATGGATATAAAAAATGTGGTACATTTATACAATGGAATACTACTCAGCAATGAAAAATAATGAGTTCATGCAATTTGTAGGCAAATAGTTGGATCTGGAAAATATCATCCTAAGTGAGTTAACCCAATCACAAAATAATACACATGAGATGCAATCACTGATAAGTGGATATTAATGAGCCCAAAAGCTCTGAATACTTAAGGCACAATGAGCAAATCAAAAGATTCCCAAGAAGAAGGAAGGAGAGGACCCTGGTCCCAAAAAGACTGGATACAGTTTTGTAGGAGAGTATCAGAACAGAGAAATGGTGGTGGTGGTGGGGGTGATTGGGGAATGGGCAGAGGGAAGAGGACTTATGGGACATATGGTGAGGGGGAGAACTGGGAAAGGGGAAAGCCTTTGAAATGCAAACAAAGACTATAGAAAATTTAAAAAAAGGATTGATCACAGATCCTCTGGGAGAATAGTCAATGCTCTTTCTTAACTACCTTTCCAGTCCTAGAATCTTTAATGTTTGTTTTTTTGTCCTTTCTCCTTTGAGACAATGGAGGCCTTTTCTGGGTATCCCTTCTACCCCAGCACATCAAATCTCTGCAATGCTAGGTGCTTTTCCTCCCACTGAGGTCAGATAAGGTGTCTCAGTTAGGGGAACTTTACATCCTGATCTCTGTCCTCCCTTCTAATCCTCCTTCTACCATCTCAGCCCTTTCTCCTTTGAGACAATGGAGGCCTTTTCTGGGTATCCCTTCTACCCCAGCACATCAAATCTCTGCAATGCTAGGTGCTTTTCCTCCCACTGAGGTCAGATAAGGTGTCTCAGTTAGGGGAACAGGACCCATAGACAGGCAACAGAGTCAGGAACCACTCCCCTGCTCCAGTTGCTGGGGAACCTGCATGAAGAACAGGTTGCACATATCCTACATATGTAGAACCATATCTAGCCTGTGTTTGTTCTTTGGTTGGTACTTCAGTCTCTGAGAGCCCCCCAAAGGGTCCAAGAGAATTGATTCTGTCAGGTTAGTTGATTCTGTTGTTGTTCTTATGGAGTTCCTAACCCTTTCAGCGCCCCCAATCCTTCTCCATAAGAGTCCCCAAGCTCCATCCAATATTTGACAGTGGGTCTCTGCATCTGTCTGATTCAGCTGCTTGGTGGAGTCCCTCAGTGGACAGCCATGCTAGGCTACTGTCAGCAAGCATAACAGAATATTCTAAGTAGTGTCAGGGATTGGTGCTTCCCCATGGGATGGGTCTCTATTTGAGTTAGTTATTGCTTGCCCATTCCTTCTGCCTTTGTTCCATTTCCCCATCTCTGCATTTCTCTTAATGTTTGCTTTTAATATGGAGTCTTAGAAAGTAGATATGGGTGGCCTGGTACTCACTTAGACTAGGCTGATAGAACTCACTTCTGCTTCCTAAATCCTGAGATTAAAAGTATGAGCCACCAATCTGCTATCACTGGGTTTTATTAATATTTATTAAATTAAGATCTTTTAGAAAAGTAAACTTTAGGTAGATATCTTCTCTACCCTTAATCAAAATGTAACAAACACATGTACCTCACTTTCAAAACATCTGGCTATTCAGATATTGCTAATTGGTCACAGATATCACAGTGACTCCAGAAGATCTTCCCAGCAAAACAGATGGCTACAAACCGAAGTTCACACATCAATCCTGGCACAGAAATCTATTGGCTATGCCATTATTGCAAAATGCTGCCACTTGGTTTTCTGACTCCTTCGGGAACTGACCATATTATGCCGTATGTTTTAAATGATTGCCATAATCCTGATTTTTTTCAACTTATTTGGATTAAGAGTCACAGAGAAGATTCATAAGGCACACCTCTGAGTGAATAGGCCAGAATATTTCTAGAGAGAATTAAACCTAATCAAGGGTTTAATTAATAGATGTGTGCAAAAGTTGAGCAATGAATTGGGTGGTAGACACTTCGAATGGTGGGAGTGTGGAACAAGAAGATGACTTTGAAATGCATCTGTTGTCTTGAACCTATCCTACCATCATTATTCTTACATGAATACCACCATGTCCTCCCTGCCTCAAGTGACAAAACCTTGGAAACTGTAAAAATAGACCTTTCTTAAATTATCTGTCTTGCATAGTCTGTCACAGGCGTGCAAGATGAACCAGAACAATAGTAATTGTTTTGTTGTGACACTGATACCAAGAAAATTGAGTACAATCAAACAGCCAGAATGTATCAATAACTTGTGTTGAGGACATCCCAAGTGTGTGTGAAAAGAATCAGTTCAAGATCACATTAGCTCTCAAATGTCAGTGGGTATCTAGCTTAAGTAGAGAAACAAAGTTTGCAGAACTCTCTCAGATTTTATGATTCATTCAATTTTTCACGGAGCCCAAACTTTTATAGTAAGCTTTTAAACTTTTATACTAACATGTTACCCAGTAATGCTGATACAGATATTCCAGAGGTCACACTGTGAGAATCATTAGACTAGTTAAAAGCCAATTGGCTTTAGAGTGAGTAGACTTCTTTTTGAGACATTCTACTGCTTTTTTATTTTTAAAATATTCATGTTCTTTACCAAACATTATTCATTATTTCTAGGATGGAACTCAATGCTTTCTAGAATGCTTAGCAATTGTGATTTCCATACTTGGCAGCCATTGGAAGATAGATTTGCAAAAGTACTATGCATGTTTCAAAATCAGAGAAATGTATATGAGTGCTTCAGATGTCGCCTGCAGAGGATGAAAGCTTGTCGGTCTGGATATTCTTCAGCTACTGATGGTCTCACCTCCTTTGCTCTCTGCGAAGCCATAATTCAACTGTAGCAGAAAGCTAATGAAATTTTCCAATGAACCTCTGAGATTAACCAGATTCTTCATGAATCTTAAATTTTCCAACTGTTTAGGGTATTTGATCCAAGGCATTTTCCCACTTTGCTGCTCTACAGGGACTGAGGGGAGTCTGTCAATCTGAGATGAACTAGGGTGGACCCCTCAGCCTTTGGCAGTTACTCATCAGAGTCGACCTTATGACTCATGACAATAACTTGCCCAGGGGAGGGAATGGAAATCATTTGGAAAACACCCTCAATAAAACTAAACAAATGTTCTGGGAACAAGACAAAGAAGTAAAACATGGTCACCATAATTCAAGTCCCATTCAGATCCCATGTCTTCTCTCAGTATTTTCATTGATAGTATAAAGACCCCAGAGTTTGCAGTTTGAAGTCCTGTCTCTGAGGCTTATTGGCTATATGCTATTGAAAAAAATTATTTCCAAATTTTGACGATGTAAAATCTCCCAAAGGCAGAGATTCCCTTTCTCTTTTTCAGAGCTGTGTTCTCAAGGAATGTGAGAGTAACTTATCAATCAATAAATCAATGGCCTTACAGACCTCCTCTTGGATTCCGGTCCCTCATTTCTCAAATAAGACTATATACACAATTCTCATTGCCTTTCCTTTCCTCCAGTAATTTAAAAGGTAAGATCCTTTTCCTTTTGCTGAAGACTACACATGCTTCACACATAGAGTTGTGAATAATCAAAGTGGAACTGACTTGGATACTTCATTTTGAAGGCCAGAATGTTATGCAAGCTGTCAATGAACAAAAAGAATTAGTGATCCTACTCAGCTATAAATTCTATGAACCACAACAACAACAAGCCCAGGAGGATATCAACAATGGGACAATAATATCACTTTTATCTTTGGAGTAACAAGAGCTATATAATTGGATTTAAGATCTGCTCAACAAGGGAATCAATGCCTGATATTATAAACTTTGATATCTACCCATGACTAAAATAGCCATAGACCTGAAAGGAGAACCTTAGTTGCCATTTTTCTAAACAAATATAATTCCTAACTCTATTCTAAATACTTATCCTCATACCTTTCAAAAAGTAAACCTTTCTTTCATGGAATAAGTAACTCTCTGATGCCCAATCCTAACTTATACAGCAGTAATTTAACCCCTACATATAACACCCAGGGAAGATCTTGGAAGAAGGTGTGTAACAATCGGAAGTGCAAAATAATTGGAATATCTGCTACTAGTTAATATCTTTTTTTAATTTAATTCTTTTTTTATTTTCTATATTTTTTGTTTACATTCCAAAGGCTTTCCCCTTTCCCAGTTCCCCCCTCACCATATGTCCCATAGTCCTCTTCCCTCAGCCCATTCCCCAATCATGCCCCCCATCCCATTTCTCTGTTCTGATACTCTTCTACAAAACTGGATCCCCTGTGCCCATGTCCTCCAGGGTCTTCCCCAGTTTCTTTTCTATTAGTTTCAGTGTGTCTGGTTTTATGTGGAGGTCCTTGATTCACTTGGAGTTGATCTTGGTACAAGGAGATAAGAGTGGGTCAATTCACATTCTTCTGCATGTTGACCTCCAGTTGAACCAGCACCATTTGTTGAAAAGACCATCTTTTTTCCACTGGATGTTTGTAGCTCTTTTATCAAAGATCAAGTGACCATAAGTCTGTGGGTTCATATCTGGGTCTTCAATTCTATTCCATTGAACTACTTGCCTGTCATTGTACCAATCCCATGCAGTTTTTAGCACAATTGCTCTGTAGTACTGTTTGAGGTCAGGGATATTGATTCCCCCCGAAGTCCTTTTATTGTTGAGAATAGTTTTAGCTATCCTGGGTTTTTTTTCTTACTCCAAATGAATTTGAGAATTGCTCTTTCTAGATCTATGAAGAATTGATTTGGGATTTTGATGGGGATTGCATTGAATCTGTAGACTGCTTTTGGCAAGATGGCTATTTTTACTATATTGGTCCTGCCAATCCAAGATAGTTAATGTCTTAAAAACACTGAAAGGAAGCCATATCTATGCATGAAATATCAACATCATCATGACCTAAACAAATCTGCACAGTGACATTGGTGGGCATGACAATGTATATGATAGAAGACACTTGCAAGGCTCTACCACTCAGTGAAGAAGTACAGGAAATCAGTAGTTGCTGAGAGTAGAAAAATCTGCTTTCTTAAAGTACAAGCACCCTGATAATTTATTCAGTACCATGAGGTCATCCTTAAACACAAATACAAAGATTAACAATGAATGGACTTGGTAGTGGTGTGTGTATCTGTGTGTGTGTCTGTGTGTGTGTGTATAAAACAATTATAATTAAGAAAAAGTCACAATTTTGTCAAGGAATACATGACATGGGAGGAATTGAGGAGAAAAGGAGAGTGTAGATATGATATAACTACAGCACACATACATTAAATTCCTTAAAATTCTTTATTGAAAGAAAGAGGTCACTAATAAATAAAATGGATAGACAAGTCCCCAGACCATAAAACAAAAGAATACATAGGTCTCAGAGTTCTTGAAAATGGCCCATGAGGTAACTAAAGACTGTTCACAACATAGTAACACCTCAATAAGGTAAGACTGCAAATAATGAAAGGATATGCTGGGAAGATTTGTTGTTGTTGTTGTTGTTGTTGTTGTTGTTGTAGTTGTTGTTGTTAGCATATTCATTCATTATTTTGGGTATTCAGGGGCCCGCCTTTTCATGATTTTCAATAGTTCTAGAGGAAACAATAATGGCCTTATCTCAGGACAATGCATTTCTTCTTTAGCTATAAAGTTATGCTGTAACTAGTTGTTTTTAATGTGAATGTGCTAGACAGATTCCTGTCATTTTAACAGTAAGAACTTTGTCCAGAAGACAAGGGTTCAACTGCAGATGCAGGTGGACCCTTTGTTTTTCTGATGTGCATGCTAAGTGACAACTATAAGGAGCATATAATGAAGCCAGACCAAGAAACAAGAAAGAAGGTGCCAGAAGCCCAGAAATCCTGTCAAAATACTCTAAAAGATATAACAGCTTCTCACACGGATCTTATTCTAAAGGTCCAAACAGACTCCCAGTGATATTCTGGGGAACAAATCCTTAACACACTGAGCTTTGAAAGAAATTCAAGCTATAGCTATAAATAATAGGAACTAATTTATTCACTGGTCAATGCCAATTCTAAATTAAACATTATTTTGATTGTTTTTTTTTTCAGTCTCCTGAATAGTGTCCAGAACCTCATTTTCCCTATAAGATCTAGGATGGGAGACAGAATGGAAACCAGCATAGATCTTTGAGAGATAAGAACAGCAAGCTCTCGGAAACTATCTCATAGCTAGTTCTGCTGCCTATGCACATAACACAAGCACTTAATTGCACCACACCTGTGAAGGGCCAGGAAGATTAAGAATAATTACAAAGGTTCAATGCTAGAAAGACCACTTTACTCACAAGACTTACTGGCAAACATGCCCTTCTTTCTATAATCCTGAAGACTAAGTGCAATTGCCCAATGCCCTTTCAAACCAGACCCATTTCTTCTTTGATGTTGTGTGCTTAGCATTTCTGTTCTATTATTTCACCAGCATATCATTAGTATAAAATAGTCCTGAGACTTCCCCATCCTTGAGTATCTCTTCCAAACATGATCAACCACCAGCAATGTATAGACCTAGTTGTTTTTAATTCTGGTGGAGAGGTTTTAGGCACACAGTAACAAGTCCTATTTAACATTGTACTGAATATCTTATTTAACAGGGTAATTTCATTTTCTTTTTCTGATATATCTTAAATGGATTTGTTACCTTTGTCTCTAAATACATGGATAAAGACCTTCTCTACTCTCTTGAGGTCCTCAAAGTACAAACGCCTGCTTGGTTTCAAGGACTGATTCCTCTTTAAACTTGGTCACCAAAGCAAGGGCCAGTGACCCTTTCAAGGTCAATAGTATTTTGCAAACGTTCTTTCAAGCAGTCTCTTTCAAAATGTTAGTGTTTATGGTAGTGAGGACAACCAAATAAATAGAAAGATACTCAGAACCTTTGCCTACTGTAACTGATTTTCCAGATTATCTTTCTAAGGGGCTTCTCTCCCAGAGGGTTCCAAATCTCATGTTTATATTGGGGTAGGTGATGTATTCAGGGTAGACCAGTTACCTGGTACTCCTGGAGCCATTGGTTCCATCCTCAATAGGCTGCCCTTCCTATAAATGAGACATATAGTACCATTTTCCATTAAAAATCATAGTATTTCAGATGTCAGTCGTGCTCTGTCCCCTCAACATTCGGTGTCTTTTTTTTTTTTTAAATCTGTCTAGCTCATCGTCACTTCTGCCACCCCCTGATGCAAGCTAATCTGCTTTTAATGTCTAACTTTCCAACCTCAATGATCACTTCTTGAAACATTAGTCCCAACCTCACTAAGTGAAGTGCATTTTGGTCTGCTTCCAAAGGTAAGCTTAAGAACCATTTTAACTGCAGCTAAGGTCCATTGAAGTCTATTTTCCAAACAGTGTGCTGATTGCATTATGGCAGACATGGAGCCTTTCCCCTGTCACAGCTGATTGCCCAGGCTGTGATATGAGGGGCTTTCTCTTACAGAAGTCTCCCACTGCCTTCCTCTTTGCACTTCCCATGATCTCAGCATCTCTTGCAGCAGCCTTCTGAGGTCAGCACCATCCGTATCCCCATTTTGAGATGGGAAGACTGAGGAGTGGTGATATGAAACCACCTGTCGTAAGTTAGCAATTGGGATTACTGGGATCTGAGTAAATACAGCCCTAGCTCCATAGTGACTCATCAGAGTGACTATAATTACAGCCCCTCTTTCTATCCTAACTAGGACAAACAACTGTTTCTAAAAGTAAAGTCTGGTGATTATTTAATATGGGGGTTGAAGTAAAATTTAAGTATGACTAATAGAAAGTCCCCATCCTTAAATCACTGTCCTAGTCTATGTCCATCCACATAAATGTTTAACTCTCTAGGCTTTTTCATGACCTTTTACACTTGAGTTCCTCAGACCTAACAGCAGGAAGATAAGATATATGAGAAAACTATTTTTGATCTTTAGCGCTTATTTTAATTAAATATATATTAAAGTACATTTATCACATTTATACTTACATCTGTACTTATATACCTAAAAACTGGGTACCTATTTCAAGGTATATTTTAAATATTACAACTTAACTTTTCACAAAATAAATAATAATAAAGTAAAAAATGTTTATTCACATGTATTAAGGTAACTATCAAGTATTAATTCAGAGAAAGTTTCCCTAGAATGGCATTTACACGGCAGGTATGACCTTACTTGCATGGGGAGAATGATTTTCAGCTTGGAAATCCTAACTACCAAAGTCAGGCTTTAATTCCACGCTGAGAAGCTTCAGTCCCAACATCATCTGCTGTCACAGCATAACAAAGCATTTCTTAGTATAGCCACCTCTGTTTTCACATGCAGCTTACTTAGCGAAAAGGCTTCTGTTTGGTGCAGACTTATCTCTCGTATCATGGATCTGCAGCTGGTCCCAGTAGAAAATAGAGACAAATTTCATCAATTAGTGAACTTGATTTGAAGGTTATGTAAAATTAGAGAGATCTGTCTGTGCCACAGTAAATAATCCAATGCCTGTGCTCACAAGTACAAAACATCATTTATGTTGTCTTAAGTGCCAAGTTAAATTTACTCTTAATGTTCTATCAAACATTTGTTCTGGGAAAAGGAGAAAGGAGTTTTAAAAATTAGAAGCTGCTCTCTGTTTAACTAAGTGGCCATTACTAAGAAATGATGCGTTAACATTTAAATGTTAATACAGAAGTTCAAATTTGATTCTAAACTGAATTGTGTGCTCTGACTTCTAAGGAAAGAGAAAAAGGTACCTGATGGTGGTCAGATGGAGGAAAGCTACGAGAAGATTTTTCTCTTGGTTCTGTTACACAAACATGCACACACACACACACACACACACACACAGAATGAGAGAGAGAGAGAGAGAGAGAGAGAGAGAGAGAGAGAGAGAGAGAGAGAGAGAGAGAGAAAGAGAGACTCATCGGGAGAGAAGGAACTAAGATTTCAGGAGATAAACTTCCTTAACTCTGAGATACTGGCTCTTTCAAGTAATGAAGACACAGAAAAATGCAATTCCAGGAGCAAGGGATTTGTAAGCAGTCTGGGAAGACTGAAGACATCAACTAGAAAAGTGAGTCTTTGCTTTGCCAAAACTGTAGGAAATTTGGAGAGATGGCATAATGCTAAACCTAGAAGCATTCAACTTTCGCAACTGAAAAATACAGCTTCATTGCCGTTCCTGTATATTTTAAAAACAGAGATTCTATTGATGATGATAAGTTACACCTTTCTAAAATAATCTCTGGGGCATAGATTATGTTATTTGTTGTACTTGTGATCAACCACAAGAAAAATATACAACTAAACTCTCATAACTATTACTGCAGAAATTTATTCGTGAAGAGATTGATATTGACCTAAGGTTATAGCATCTTTAAGTAACAGAGCTAGGCTCTGGGCCTCTTTCTGAGTGATCCCTAAACCTGAGCTTTTAATCCTTAAACCAATTTCACCTGCCATAAAGCACTCTGCAGGTAATAAAATCCTAGCCATATAGTACAGCCTACCATTTAGCTGTCAAATCTGCTTATATCATGTTATTGATGAGAAATTTGAGATTAAAAATGATGTTAAATAAGCTTCCCAGGCTTATATAACTAGAAGAACAACCAAGGTTCCAATTTCTAACCCAAATGTCATCCACTGTGGATATTATTTTTAAATATGAAAATAATTATGGGTGAGGTGGTGCATGCCTACAATAGCTATACTTCAGAGGTGAAGGCTGTAGGATTATGAACTCACAATCTCCCTGAGCTACATAACTGATTCCATGTAGCCTGAGCCACACGGTGACAGCTCCATTGGAACTCCCAGAGTATTCAAAACTGACCAGTAGTCTGAATTTGTTGAGAATTAGGAGAAAGTGTGATGTCCCCCTGAGGACTCTTGGCACAGAAACCAAAAAAGAACCAGGCAAAAAATTGTGAGTTGTTGGCTAGATCCCAATGAAGTGGTGCTTGAGAATAAGAATAGAACCATTACAGGCTGGCCTCGAACTCATGATCCTCCTGCCTCTGCCTCCTTCAGCAAATTCTACCGGCGTGATTGGAAGGAGCCCAAATATCCCTCAAAAGAGGAATGGATACAGAAAATGTGGTATATTTATACAATGGAATACTACTCAGCAATTAAAAATAATGAATTCATGAAATTTGTAGGTAAATGGTTAGATCTGGAAAATATCATCCTAAGTGAGTTAACCCAATCACAAAAGAATACACATGAAAGGCAATCACTGATAAGTGGATATTAATGAGCCCAGAAGCCCTAAATACTCAAGTCACAATTAGCAAGTCAAATGATTCCCAAGAAGAAGAAAGGAGAGGACCCTGGGCCTGAAAAGATTGGATCCAGTTTTGTAGACCCAGAACAGAGAAACCGTGGGGGGGGGTGATTGGGGAATAGTTGGGGGGGAGAGGAATTATGGGACATATGGTGGGGGGAACTGGGAAAGGGGAAAGCCTTTGGAATGTAAACATAGAATATAGAAAATAAAAATTTAAATAAAAAAAGAATAGAACCATTACGAGCATCATTGATCCATCATTCATTCTTTCATTCCCACAAGCACCTAATTGATGCACTACCTCAGACAAACTTATAAATACAAATGATGAGTAGAAACAGAGATTCTATCTCCAGCAGCAGCCACGCTTAGTACAAGGGGACTAACCGAGTGACAACTGAAACCTTAGGCAACAGGGCAAGAGCGTTACTGAACATCCAAAGTAATGTTTGTGTGTGTGCATTCACACTGGCGTGAAATAATTTTCAAACAAAGTGGCCTTATGGTAATGAAGGTCTAAGAATTTGAACTGTCCACATAAAATATGGCAAGTGCAACTGGATGACAACCATCAACCCGCCCATGTCAGGTGTGATTTTCACCATCTCTGGGAGAGTCTACTAACTCAGCTTAACTGAAGCTTAAATTCCAAGGTTTAAAATGAAAGCCATCCTGACAGAAATCAGTCCTATGAAGTGGCTCTGGAATTGTGGTCATCTTCATGGTAGATAAATGTCCTTAAGGATTTCACTCAAACACTGGCTTTATTTAATATGATCTGTTTGTTGCTGTTTTGTATTTCTCAAGTGAATCTGAAGCTATGGAAGAAAACAAACTTACAGGAGATGGGCTACTCTGAGTACACCTACTGTCATTTTCCAAGCTGCCACGTAATTGCTAGTAAAGATGTGGTAGAGAAACTTGTCAAGTGGAAGTTTGACAGATCTCTCTGTATAAATGGGCTATGCCCATTTAGCAAGGAGTCTAAGAGCTCGCCATGGAGGGCAGGAGAAAACAGATGGCAGGTAGTACAGACAGAACAATTGTAACACACCGTATAATGCACTCCAGAATACTTCCACATGACACTTAGTAAAACTTGAAAATACTTTATCTGATATCGCAGTTAGAACCCTTGAGACATATTAATGGGTTTGAAACCAGAGCATTACCCTGGACTGTCTTCATGGGCTCAGTGTTGTCAATGGAATTCTGACAAGAGGAACAATAGAGCAGCAAAGAATAAAAGTAGATGTGTGAAAAATCAATCAGCAGGTTGGAGAGTTGTGAAGAAAAGATAACAAACCAAGGAATGTAGACAGTCTTTAGACCAGTGGTTCTCAACCTTCCTAATGGTGTAACCCTTTAATACAGTCCCCTCAGATTCTTGTGATGCCCAATCCTAAACATTTTGTTGTTTCTTCATAAGTGTAATTTTGCTACTGTTATAAAGCATAATGGAAATATGTGATATGGAGGATACCTGATATGCAAACCCTGTGAAAGGGTCATTTAATCCCCCACTTAAAGGAATCATGATCCACAGGTTGGGAGCCACTGTTCTAAATATTTAAAGGACAGAGAAAGTAGATTTGACCTTGAAGGTAGAAAGAAGAAGGCATCCCTGCTCACACCTTGATTTCAGAGCTGTGATCTCAAAAACAAACAAACAAACAACAACAACAACTAAAAACCAAAAACAAAAAGCCGGGTGGTGGTGGCACACTCCTTTAATCCCAGCACTTGGGAGGCAGAGTCAGGTGGATTTCTGAGTTCGAGGCCAGCCTGTAGTTCCAGGACAGCCAGGGCTACACAGAAAAACCCTGTCTCAAAAAAAAAAAAAAAAAAAAAAAAGAGTTGTGATCTCAGAACTACAAACAAACATTCATCACCATAAGCTTCTAAGTCTGTGTTGATCCATTACAACAGTAGAAAATTGACACACTGTCCTATATATTGCAAGGATTGCATCCTGAGGTCTCTGGAGCACTGTTAGGGAATTTAAATAGTACCTTATTAGCAACATGAGGTCACTGAATGATTCATGAAAAGAACAACAAAACACACAAAAGCCTACTTTCTCAAAAATTGAACCTGGGACTGTTGAAATAACCCTGCACTAAATAGCACTTCCTGCTCTTCTATAAACACAGATTTAGCTCCCAACACCCAAGGACATCATCTCACAGATAAATACCTGCACCTCCAGCCCCAGAGAATGTGATGTCCGCTTCTGACTTCCCCAGTCATCCACAAACATGGCATACATTCACACATACGCATACCCATGAATCAAGATTAAAATTCATCTTTAAAAGAGCTGAGGACTTGAGGCAGATCCTCTGCCTCTGTCTCCACCAAGTTCTTTGAGGGCTTGAGAAAAAAAAAAAGAAACAAAAGAACAATGAGTAGTTATAGGTCTATATCCATGGGTCTCCAGCCTATACATTTCCTTATAAGATACTAACTAGATTTGTGTGTGAGAGAAATGCTGTGTGAAGAAATGGTGCTAATACTTCTCAGTCAAATTTGCAGAGCATGATAAATATCCTTCTCATTTCTTTGTGTGATTTGACTTCTCATTCAGGTGGTTTCTGAATTTTTCTGGGGGAGAAGGTTTTTCCCATTTTCGTGCTTTAATTTACATTTTAGGAAAATGTTAGGTTTATAGAGAAAACTGAGCACACCAAATGAGAGTCCCATGTATTCTAAAATGAAATTCATCCTCACATCTCAAATCAAGCTTCTATAATAGATTGAGTATGTTTGGAAAGAGGAATGGACTAACATTGACACACTACTACTAGTTAAAGAACACAGCTTATCCTCTTTATTGCTAATTCTAGTTATTACTAAGGTTGCGGATGAAGAAAGTAACTGAGCGTGGACTCATGTGGACCGTCCAAAGCCAGAAATGTGTTTGGCAGCTTAGTTGCATCTGAAGCCAGTCTTTCCACTCTGAGCCGCCACAAAACATTTCTCACAGTGTCTCCAAGGCTAAGTATGACGAAAAATTCATTTTATTCCCCAAATGTTGCCATCATTTTCCTCTTAATCTGGGGGTAGAATTTTTTTTTCCTGACTTCAAGGGAAATCATTTAAAACATCCATGTCACACTACATTCAGAAAGAGGCCAGGCAGTTGATACGAGGCCAGAGTATGGGTCACTACATCCTGGATGTAAGAATAGCTCTCTGCAAATGCTCGACTGTACATCGTCAACCCCCAGACTTCCCATGTGAAACCCTTCCAATAAGAACTACCTTCCATCCCTAGCATTCAAAAAAAAAAAAAAGTGGCTGCAGATTCCATCCCTAAAAGGGAGTCAGAGGAAGTGAGCTTAAGAATCCGTTACTTTCAAAAGCGCAGTGCCAAGGCATAAAGCAAACAAGAAAATGTGTAAAAGCAAAGCCCATCCAGCTACAGTTTGGAAACCCCGCCCTGAAGAACGGAAACTTTGCTGGTAAATGGTAAATGGCTCAGGACAGTTGGACCAAAAACTTTTTTTTTTTTTTTTTTTGAGTCTGGGAAGTCCCTGCTTACTGTCGGGTTATACTCATCACAGATGAGACCCCTCGAGGCGAGGACAAGATTCTGCATTCCAGCAAGTGGCCTGGGAGACCCAGTAAGCAAGAGAACATGGAATAATCTAACCTACAAAGAAAGGGGCTTTCCATGGATTTCCCAAGACTATGCATTTATCTGAAAAGGAAAGTAGGGGAGAAAGCCTTGCTAGTCAAACAGAAAGCAGGTCTGTCCTCCGCACAGTGCTACCACTGTTCCGTCTTCGTTCTCATGGGAGAGACACCCATGACGCATACTGACACTCACTATTGGATTCTCATTTGAGATGCATAGTCTACCCGATGAAATGGGCACTTAATAACCCTCTGTCTGAAAGAAAACAATTAAGTTAGTTGCTAGCCAAACATTTCTGTCACTTACCCTGAACAAACATCCACGACGAAAGGAACTTCTCATTTGTTTTTTTTTTTTTTTCAGAGTAGCTCTTTCCTGTCCTTTTGCATTTGCTGAGCTGCTCATTATGTCCAAAGCCTGTTTATCTCTGTTGAATGTTTAATCATCAAGCCAGATGACACACACAGTGTTGGAGCTGGTAGTGGTGAGTGGCATGTAATATGTGCGGTGCGGTGCTAGTCTGTGTGGCCTCGCCCCAGGAGCATCATATGGATTATTTTGTCTGCTCCTAAAACCAAAATATGATATAAGTTCCCCAATTTGCCTCGTTTTACAAATAATAAGAGTAAGGGGCAGGGGGATGTTTTCTATGTCAAGTAAGTGCAAAATAGTGCTGTACAGGGAAACTTTAGAGGACAACTTGAGGGTGTATGCAATGGTTCAGTGACAACCACAAACCTAATTTGAGCTCCGTTCTTAGATCCTACTGTGCAAGGACATATCTGACCCTCAAACATTTTTTCACACATCCATATGTACACTATGTCATGTATACACCTGCAGTTACACACAAACACACACGCATGCATACATGCTTGCACTAGAGAAGTCTTTTTTTCAGCTTATGATTAACAGAGAACCATATTTGGTCAAGACGTAGAGAATAAGATAGTGTAGAATGCTCGGCCATAATTTGGATCTCTGTATCCCACTCCTTTCCCCTAGGCTCCTCGATCATCATGGTAGGTGACGCAGAAAGATCGCAAGAGCCAGTGTTAGTGGAGGACCGCAGCAACATGTCATTTTCCAGACACAGACAACAGAACAACTGCAGGTATGAGCTCACAATGACTGTGATAACGTGCTCAAGATGTGAACAAGATCAACCTAGACAACAATTCAAGCATGGACTGGAAGAAGCTCATTGAGTCCTATCTTTGATTGAGGAGACACTGGAAATTATTGACTGGTCTGACAGAGAGAATCATTCATTTAAGGATCTGGACTGAGAGGTTACTCATGCTTCATTAGATAAGCCTAAATTCTGGCTGTTCATCATAGCACTAGATAGATAGGGTAGATGATAGATAGAGGTAGGTAGATGGACAGACAGATGAATAGATAGATAGATAGATAGATAGATAGATAGATAGATAGATAGATAGACAGACAGGCAGATACACAGGCAGACAGACAGACAGACAGACAGACAGACAGACAGACAGACAGACAGAGGTAAATAGATAAGTAGATAGATAGTTTTCAAACAATAAAGCAATTATTTGAAAATTACAAATAAAGGAGTTGGAAGATGCAGTAGTAACCAAAATACCACAAGGTTAATGGGTTCAACTTGATCCCTGATTCCCACCTAAAGGCAGAAGAGGAGAATCAACTGAAAGTTATCCTCTGGCCTCAGGATGCACATGATGGCATACAGGGGTATGTGTAAACACACTCACACATATGAAAACTAATAATAACAAATAAATGTATGAAATATAAAGGAGCCTGATATAGCTATTTCCTGAGAGGCTCTGCCAGTGCCTGACAAATACAGAGGGGGACACTCTCAGCCAACCATTGAACTGAGCACAAGGTCCCCAATGGAGGATCTAGAGAAAGGACCCAAGGAGCCGAAGGGGTTTGCAGCCCCATAGGAGGAACAACAATATGAACCAAGCAGTACCCTCCCCCCAGAGCTCCCAGGGGCTAAACCACAACCAAAGAGTACATATGGAGGGACCCAAGGCTCCAGCCACATATGTAGCAGAGGATGGCCTTGTTGGACATCAAACGGAGGAGAGGCCTTTGGTACTGAGAAGGCTAGATGCCCCAGCATAGGGGAATGCCAGGACAGGAAAGCAGGAGTAGGTGGTTTGGTGAACAGGGGGAGGGGGATGTGCTAGGGGGTTTTGGAGGAGAAATCAGGAAAGGGGATAACACTTGAAATGTAAATAAATGAAATATCTAATAAAAATTATAAATGATGCATGCATATGCATGAGGCTGAGGCAGGAGAACTACTGTGAGTTATAAGCTACATAGTTAGAACCTATCTCAAATTAAAACATCAGAAATCTGAAATGACTTTCTTAGTGATGCTTATCCAGGACTCTCTCATCTAGGCCGTGAGAACCTTGGCCCCAAAGGTATTTCTGGAACTGGGCTGATGACTTAGTATGTAAGAACACTTGAGATGTAAACATGAAAACCTCATTTCAGATGCCAGAATCCACATGGAAATCCATACTTGGCCAAGCATAGTCCTGTCACCCCAGTCCTGCAGAAGCTGAGGTAGAATTATCACTAGGACTTGCTGACTGCCAACCTGGCTTCAGATTCACTAAGTACCTGTTTCCAGGGAATAAATTGGAGAGTGATAGAAGAGGATACATGTAGCATTCTCCTCTGACCTTTGCAAAATGTGCACATGAACATCTGTAGGATGAGCACATAAGTGTGTATAACCATGTACACTAGTATACACCACAAGCACATCCACAAATAAGTGTGTGTGCATTTGTGTGTGTGTGTGTGTGTGTGTGTGTGTGTGTGTGTATACAAAGGAAGAAAGGAAGGGAGGAAGGGAAAATGAAAGAGAGAGAGAGAGAGAGAGAGAGAGAGAGAGAGAGAGAGAGATTGAGATTATGTGTGGCCTCTTAAAAGAAATAAATAACACAGAAATTCATATGCTTCTTACAAGCACAAGGCTGGAAGGTTCTTAAACTGGAAAGCTTTGACCTCTATTTCTGGTCTCCCTATTCTGAATACAGTGTGTGGAATATAATGGAATATAGCCACTTGTCTTCAACTATGTGAAAACTAGGAACTATATCTCTGCATTGTGAATCTGGTGTCTTTGGCAAGGCCCAAACAAGGCCAAGTGGTTAAGATGTGTTGAGCCTCAGCTTCGGGAAACAGTCAGGCACTACTATTCATTATCAGCATCATCCCCACCTAAACAATAAAATAATGTTGCCAATAGGGAAAAATTTGGCTTGATGGCTGTACTGTGTAGCATGTTCTAAATGGCAATTTCTTCCCTGGTTCAGTTTTGCAACTGAGTGAAGTGCAGATGTTTACCAACTCATACAAAGACCACAAGAACACTGCAGAGAGACAGTCGAAAATGAAAAGCTCAAGTTTAAGGAATGGGTAAATGGAACGAACATATATGAATCAAAGTAATTGCACTTCAACACTTTTATTGTGTATATTTTTTCCTTGGAAGTTAAAGATCGTAAAGATAATATACTAACATACTAACATCTGAGTTGGTGTTCTAGCTATACTCTATACAATGTACATCCCTGGATAAAGTCCTTGATTTCATCTATAAATTGGAGATGTCTTTATTATGTAGACATTCTGGGCAATAATGAAACGTGTCTAGAACACGGGCATACTTTATTGTTATTAGAAAACAGCTATTGCTATCTATTATGTGGAGGATCCGTGCTGCTCCCTCTTAACAAACACAATGGTTCGAGATTAGTGGTGTTAAGTGTTCATGAAATGCAGTTCCTATGCCCCTGGAAAGCTCAGGATATGATCTGCTTGTATAAGATGCACAAATGCTCTGTTCCCTACCAGCCTGCATATTTAAAAAAATGCAGTTTTATAGTGATTCTGTGTATGAAGGATTCACACTTGTCTTTCTCCAGTTCTAAATAAGTGAATTTTGGTCAACAGAAGGAACAGATTTTAGCTAAAGCATCCTATTTATAAATGAAAAAAAAAACATGGTTTAAAAATAACATCACCACTATCTGTAATTACCAATGGGGGAGATGTGTATGAATCAGGTAGACACTCAAATTACAGACTCAAGAGAAAGTGTTCATGGAAAACCCTCAATAGAAATTGCTTGTCACAAGACTGGAATGGCTGGTAAGAAATACACATTAAATTTTATCATTGTATTGTTCAGAGCTCAATTTTTCTAAAATTCAAAATAATTGAGACCTGGTCTTCAGAAGTTACCTTTTAAAAAGAGATAATTTCCTAAGAGATATATTTAATAACTTAGAAATCTCTTATGATAACAAGTTTGGTAATGAATGAAATGTAAAAAGTCACCATATTCAGAGAAGCCAATCTCGACTTCAAATATCCAACTTAGAGGGGAAAAATGCAAGAGAATCAAAACTCCTACACAAACTCTCATATTCCCTTTTAGTTTTACAAATGCATCCAAGCTATTTATTTTAATGTAACATCAGATGCCCTCTAAAGAATGTGAAAAGAAAGTGGGGTCCCTCACGCTTTTGACCCAGACCTCTCCAAAAGCAACACCTTATGCAGCTGTAATATAATAAGTTGACAAATGGGCTTATTAGTTCTTATTGTCAACTTGATATAACCAAGGACCAACTGGAAAGAAGGAACCTCAATCAAGAGTTACCTGATCACATTAGCCTGCAGGCGTGTCTCTGGGACACTATCGTGGCTGCTAATTGATGCGAGGGGGCTCAACCCAACATGGCAGGACCACCCTTAAGGTCTGAACAATATATAAAGCCACCTGCTGATAGTCCAGAGATTGAGCTAGTAACCAGCAATCCTCCAGATTTCTGCTTCAGTTCCTACTTGAGTTCCTGCCCTGATGTCCCCCCAGTGATCAACTGTGACCTGGAAACATAAGCTGAAATAAATCTTTTCCTCACATTACATCTAGTCATGGCATTTTATCACAGCAACAGAAGGCAAAGAAGAACAACTAGGAAACCAATTTTGCGATAATCCAACAAGTAGCTCAGATTCATTGACTTTCCATCTTTGCTGAACACATGTGCATTTTATCATGTGTGAAGACCCCTCTGACATGTAACACAGAAAAGATAGTGGTTACTTCCTCCAGAGCTATTTTCCTCCATGGCCAATTCCTCCATCATTTCCTTATCCCCTTAACCTCTTCTGAACATCCATAGTGTTTAATTATAAGACTATTTTAGAAAAGAGGTAGACAACATATAATGCTTACACAATACCTCTTCAAACCCAGCCTAGCATCCCAAAGTACCAACATCTCATTCTATAATAGGCTGCATTGTATTTCTTGTACTTACCATTGCTTATTTAACCGTTCACTCAATAGTAAACATTAAAGTCATGGTAACTTGGCAATGTTGATTTTTTTTCTGTAGTTTTTTTTCTGTAGGACTTAAAGTTTTCATTTCGTTGAGATAAATTCCCAGTAGTTTAAGCTTTTGTTCATGTGATTAAAAAAAGCAGCTTTTATTTTTAAAAAGAAACTTCGATGCACACTTTCAGGTGGACTGAGAGTATACCATGTCACAGTTCTAAAAGAAATTGTGGAACGTTCTCTGTTCTCTCAATCAGCACCATTATGTTTTTGTTATTGATGTATGTGTTTTAAAACTCTGATTATGCCGGGCGTGGTGGCGCACGCCTGTAATCCCAGCACTTGGGAGGCAGAGGCAGGCGGATTTCTGAGTTTGAGGCCAGCCTGGTCTACAGAGTGAGTTCCAGGACAGCCAGGGCTACACAGAAAAACCCTGTCTCAAAAAACCAAAAAAAAAAAAAAAAAAAAAAAAAAAAACTCTGATTATATCTTTAAGGATTTCATATAACTAATGGTGACCTGTAACTGCATTCGCTCTCTTCCCTAGCTCCTCCTAGATTCAGCCCCCCTTCCTTACTCATCCAACTTTAGGTTTTCTTTTTCTTCCACCCCTCAAGTTTAACTAGCGCTGCCTATATTTATGGATTGTGGACAACCATGAAGTATGGCAACATCATAAAGAAATTGACTCTGACTCTCTTTGCAGATACTAGTTGCCAACAGCTCTTGGACAGGGTTGGGAGTTTATATCTCCATTCCTTTTCCATGCTCAGTTAGGTCTGGACTGAGGATGCGCTGAGCTTGTGCGTCTTCAGTCTTTATAACCCCCGTGACTTCATATGTTATGTCAGGAGAACACTGTTGGCATGGTTTCATTCAACACCTCTGGATCTTAGTCTTTCCCTGCTCTCTTCAGCAGCATTCTCTGAAATATTGGAGGACTAGCTTGCATAATTTACCTATTTATCCCTTTCTGTTTCAAGCAACTGGAATATTATTGGTGAGTTATTCAGGAAAAAACTAGGGACTGAATGAAGTACAAATGAATCACGTGTCTAAACACAGTCATGGAAAAATATTTTATATCAGTGCTTTACTGCAGACACAGAAAGTATCAAGTTCTACATTTTCCAAAGGACAGCTTTGGTTTTCTCTATTTGCCCATTCTATTTACATATATGCATATGTAAATAACCATGAAGAATAAATTTTCAAGGAAACAGCAGTTACCAAATAAGAAAAAAGAGGGATTTTTCTGCTTCTTTTCCTCTTATCGAAACTACTGCCATGACCATAAACAAAATAAAATAATAATAAATAAATAGATAAACCTACCTATACAGACAATTGTCAAAAATCTTCAAAATTGTATTTATTTGCTGTAAATTTTAGCAGCTAAAGCTAAACATTTGTAAACAAAGAACATGAACAGTAAAAACTTTTGCTATAGGAGAAAACAGTAAGGTCATTGCAAAACATGAAGCTGGTCTCTAAGGAATTTCTCTTTGGAGAGCTTCTTACCCTCGTCCTTCAGCAGTGAACACCAAATCACAAAGCCAATTCACCAATTACAAGGACAAAAATCACCAATCACAAGGACACCAAATCACAAAGCCAAATCACCAATCAAAAGGACAATTATTTCATGAATTTTCCAAATATCATTTTGGAAGGATCATTATGAAAACATGAACCACATTAACTTATAGCTGATTTTTTTTCAATTTAGTTTTGTGAATTTTACTTGTTTGAATAATGTTCACCACCTCCTCTAAGTCCTTCCAGATCTACTTCCCCTCTGCACCAAACCACTGCATGTACTTTTATTTCTGATATTTCTCAAGACCAGTTTGTGCTGTCCGTACACACTTATGAATGTGTGGCCTTCCCAGGAGTACAGTCAGCTTAACAGGAGGTATGCTCTTAGAAAGATAGTCTCTCTCTCTCTCTCTCTCTCTCTCTCTCTCTCTCTCTCTCTCTCTCTCTCTCTCTGTCTTTCTCTCTCATCAGCTATCTCTTGCCAAGAGCTCTTAGACTAGCAGCACAACTTGATACCCAACTCCCCTCTCCATGTCTGGATTTAGCTGCAGATCTTATTGGAAATGTTAACATATCTTGTGCACTAACTGTCATAACCACTGTGAGTTTATGTGTGGAGAAATTCCTGTGTAGGCAGAAGACAGTTCCTCTGAGTTATCCACTGATCCTTATACTTTATCTCTTCTTCAGTGATCCCTTAATTTATACATTTAATAAATCATAGGAGAAACAAGATTGCTATTACTTAAATCCATGTACATCCAGGGTCGCCTCAGTGGATTTCCACCTTTTACTTGAAGGACACAAGAAGAGCTGTGAGGAGTAAGGAACAAATATATATGTTCTAGAGGAGATTGTTATTCTTATGGATGATTCTCTCTTGCTCAGTTTAACAAAAAAGAAACAATGGGTTTTTGGTATGGAATTACTTACCAATTTGAAGGTTAATCATTTTACATTGAGAACATAGAACATTTTTATCTCTTTTAAGGTGCCCATATATTAAAATAGTTTTCATTCACTGTAATATTTTGAGCAGAATCACCAGTCCAACTGAACTACAAAAATCTCCCTGTGCTTAGTTTTATAACTTATTTCTTTAACTCTATGCTAACTGCTATGCTATATTTCTATTTCCTTCTGTCTTTTTTATTCAGTAGATAATATGTTTCTGTTATTTTTATAAAATCCATGTAGAGTATATGTCAGATGTGCATGTATTAGTATGACAATAGTATGACAAGTCTCTACTTCCAGAGATGCTGCTCCAAAAGTAATGTCTGGGGGCTTCAGGGATGTCTTGGTGGATAAAGTAATTGCATAGCAGCACAAGGGCTGATTTCAGATATTCAGAGCTCAGCTGAAAGTCTGCCGAGTATAAAAGGTCGTTTATAACTCTGACCCTTACTCATTAAGTCAGAGACAGAGGAAAATGAGAACAAGTTGACCAGAACATTGCCTCTTACATGTAAAATCCTGCATCAGGAAATAAAGTACAGAAAATGATCAAGAAAAACACTGAACATCTACACACACACACACACACACACACACACACACACACACACATGCTCACATACATACACATACTCACATTCATAGACACACACTCAGACATACACACACATGCACTACACACACATCAAGTCAAGTATAAGCACATATACAATCCACATATGTAAATAAAAATAAAACCAGTTAATTGGAAGCTGGAAGGGTAGAAATATTTTGTAAAATGAAGATAAAATGTAACTTCAACATAATAATGTCATATAGATATAGATGATAGATATATAGATATAGATATAGATATAGATATAGATATAGATATAGATATAGATATGCACACACACAGGCTCAATTTGTCATCAGCACATTATCTCTGGAAAAGTAGCTGGAGCAAAGGACTATTAACATCCATGATAGTAGCATCTTTATTTCCAAGTTGACCTGATTTGAATCACCTAGGGCATTTTCAGGAAAGTTTAATTAAGGTAAGACAATCTACTCTGGGTATTAGCTATACCATCCCAGGGGCTGGGTTCCTGATTAAATTTAAAAATAGGGGGAGGGCAAAAGGAGAAAATCCCATGCATCTTGACATTCTTTATTGTCTAACTGCCATACACTGAGGTATAAGATATGAGCAAGCAGCCTCCCAATACTATAGAGAATGACTGGTCCTAGTGCCATGTCTTCATTCCATTCATTTTCCATTCCTTATCCACTACACTGTGAGCTAAAACAACCCCTCACTCCTTTAAGTTACTTCTTGACTGTTATTTTGTCTCAGCAACAAGAAAAATAATTGATATACATCCTTCCCCCATTCCTTAAATATACATCCTATTATTGTTATTGTACTTTTCAGCCTGCAGTTTATGGTGCTAGAGTTGCAGTATTGAATGCAGAAAAATGTTTCTGCTTGGCTAGGAATACTTACAGAGACAAACTACTTAACTAACATTAAGGTGGAGCTGAAGACATGATAAGTCTTAATATGTCTTATGTAAGATATTGATCAGCTTGTACAAAGAGGAGGAAACTATGGAGTAAAGATGGATACAGAACAAATACATAAAGATAACAGGCTGAACCAATCAGTCCTTAATAGGCATTTTGGGTGTTGTTCATTTTTCAGGAAAAGCTCAGGTTGTCTGATGCAGACTTCTGTGTCAGAGATTTGAGATACCAGGTACTCCTGTTGGACAGCCTCTGCATGAGGTTAAGAGGATAAAACAAGGCCTGATTACAGGCAGCTGGATTTACCTGGACATCAGTAATGGCACTATCATTTTTCCACGTGACAACTGTGCTCTAAGATTTCAATAGGCATTACCCAAGCCCGAGGACATTATTTGTTTTTGCATACACTTGTTCTATTCTTGGTAAATTTTCAAGGTCTTCCATTTGATATGGAGAACGAGTCACATCAGAAGCAACAGATTGCTGATGGTTCTAGCAGAGAGATTCTATAAGTTTAAGAAGATGGAAAAGCAATGCAAATGCTACTCACTCCTCAAGACTCTATTCAATTGCCAAATTCTTTTTTATGTTTGTTTTTCTCCATAATGTTCTTTATTAGATATATTCTTTACCTCCCCTGTCTTAACTTTTGTGCTGACTAGAAGTCATCTGGAAATATAGGTTTCCCAAGGTTGGGCAAGAACAAAGAAAGGGATTACTAGAGTAAATCCGGATAGGAAATACAGAAACAAGAGGTGCAGCTGGATCTGCAAAAAGCTCTCTTTTGGTGAGTATGTGATCTCTACTCAGGGTAGAATAGCCCTAATTCCAGTGGATAAAAATGTACAAGAGGAAGGGCAGAATTCACTCAAAAGAGAAAGGCTAATACAGGCTCCAGTTATGATTCCAATCATACAGAATCATGGGAGAAAAGACTAGGCTAGGACAGCACAAGCACCAAGGGGAATGGCATAAGCCAGGCACAAATAGGCAGAGTGGGGGGTGGGGGTGGAGGGTTGGATATCTGATGCAGAAAGCCAGTTGTGTGAATTCAGGTGGGAAATTCCTAGATGAACTCTCAGACATCAAAATACTATATAATCACACTCTTATGCCCACCTGCAGGTAGGTTGGACTTTATTTACATTTTATTTTCTATATTCTTTGTTTACATTCCAAACGGTTTCCCCTTTCCCAGTTCCCCCCTCACCATATGTCCAATAAGTCCTCTTCCCTCCACCCATTCCCCAATCAACCCCCTCCCATTTCTCTGTTCTGGTACTCCTCTATGATACTGGACCAAGTCTTTTCAGGACCAGGGCCCTTTCTTCCCTTCTTCTTGGGAATCATATGATTAGCTAATTGTGTCTTGAGTATTCAGAGCTTCTGGGCTAATTAATATCCACTTATCAGTGATTGCATTTCATGTGTATTCTTTTGTGATTGGGATAGCTCACTTAGATAAAGAAAATATATTTATACAATGGAATACTACTCAGCAATTAGAAACAATGAATTCATAAAATTTCTAGGTTGGACTTTTAATGTCTTTTTTGCTCAACATGACTAAATTGTTAAGTAAGCAGAGTTAGGGAAGACTGTTAGAGTTGAGGAAGGCAGTAACTGATACCCCATTTCAATTACTTTATTTCTGATTCTTTTGTGTTTGCTTATCTAGAACACAGTGAAATATCAGCATATATAATATGGAAATAATTAAATGTGTTGTATAATAACCCCACTGCATATTAAAGTATGAATATAATACATGCTATATATATTTAGAATGGCACTTTGTATTTAATATATGCTTAAAATTAGTGTTGAAGATTGGCTTATTCCAGCATACATTATTAATTATTTCTATTTTCCAGCTTTACCTGGGTTCACAAAGGTTCACAAAGTTCTCTATTTTTATGATGCCTTAGTAACAAATGACAGCCATTTGCTAAATGCTGCCACAGAGAGTAGAGAAATATACACAACAGAGGTGGTGACCAGGATTAGGGCCACTGGTGGGTGAGCCCTGGTTTTGGAGAAACCCATTAAACTGAGTGTAGAGATCTAAGACCATAACTTAGATGCTTAACTGCTTGCCTTGTGAGCATGAAGCCCTGGATTCAGATCTCCAGAGCCATATAAACCTGGTGTATTGAAAAGTGAGGAATAGAATTTTAAAAGTTATCCTTTTGCTACACAGGGAGTTTGAAGTCAGTATGGGTTATATGAAGCACATTCTAGAATGAAAACAACAAAAACAACTCAGATGTGATGGAGAAAACATTTATTCTAAACAACAGAATGATATAAAGTGATTTTTAACATTTCATGTCAAGTTATATCAGAGTCAAGTACAGAGCTCTGACATATCAACAGATTCCTTAAAAATCTATTCTAAAAATCTTAAATATACATATATTTATATTTATATATTAAATATACATATATTATTCTTCAGAGACATTCACGCTCTTCCCAATCCCATCACTGATCATACACACACACAGAATCACACATATGCATGCTAGTGCTTGTGCATGTTCACATACATAAACACACGCTGACACACATACACACACAACTCACACAGAGATGCATATTCAACCATGTGTACATATAAGCTTATGAGCATATGTACATGCATATAAACATAGATGGAAGGCCACATACATAACCTTTTTCTTATAGCCTTTCTGTAATTCATAGGCTAGAGTTTAGAGGAAATTAGATATCATTTTATTTCTTTTTTTATTTTTATTTTCTATATTCTATGTTTACATTCCAAAGGCTTTCCCCTTTCCCAGTTCCCCCCCCCATCATACATCCCAGAATTCCTCTCCCCCCAACCATTCCCCAATCATCACCCCCCAATGATTTCTCTGTTCTGGGTCTACAAAACTGGATCCAATCTTTTCAGGCCCAGGGTCCTCTCCTTTCTTCTTCTTGGGAATCATTTGACTTGCTAATTGTGCCTTAAATATTTAGGGCTTCTGGGCTCATTAATATCCACTTATCAGTGACTGCATTTCATGTGTATTCTTTTGTGATTGGGTTAACTCACTTAGGATGATATTTTATTTCTTGACTTGAAAACATTATTTCAGGGTCAGAGAGGTGGCTCTATGTTAAGATCACTGCTGTTCTAGAAAACTCAAGTTGGGTTCCCAGTACCATGCTGGGTGGTAAACAACCAACTGCAATTCCAGGCCCAAGTGATCTGATATCCTGTTTTGTGTTCTGCAAACTTCCATACAGTCAAGACATTCACTCACATTGACACACACACACACACACACACACACACACACACATAAATAAAAAGAATAAAAATAAATCTGTAAAGTATTTGAAAAAGAAATGTGACCAATTTTCTTATCATTTGTCATGGTTAAAATTTATGAGGTTTAATGGATCACTAGAGTTTATATATTTCTGTGAGTAAAACTTCAAACAAGCAAGCAAAAATCCCATTCCAAATAGATCCAAATCCCTACATAATTACTACAGCCTTATTAACAAAGAGCTGTGTCCCTGTGCTTACACCATTTGGGAGAGACTACCAAGAAAGGATGAAAAAAAAAAAGCAAAATAGAGCTTGCTGTACTCTAATTATTTGTTTTAGGGGAAAGAATCAATTCACATGACAGACCCTCCGCCAAACAGAGCGGCCAACACGAAGAGCCCTTTGTGCAAACCCACTTTAGTCTCCTCTTAGATAAAGAAAGGAAGGAAACCAGAGAGTTTATTTTAAAGACCCTATCCTGTCTTCCATCACAATGTAAACAAGCATCCCCTCTTCTGGCCAGACTGGGGGGTGGGGGGAGGGCGCGGTCCACAAGCCTCTCTGAGACTGGAGAGCAAGCCACACTGAATAACTGAGACTGGAGAGCAAGCCACACTGAATAACTGCTGCTGACAGAAGATAAGGAGCAAAAAGAGTGCCCACATAAGCTTATTTATTTTATCTGTGAGTACAACCATTGGGGGATGGGGGAGACTGTAAATGCCATATACTTTATTCTAGACAGGCTGTCAGCTTCAAAGAGAGGTGCATGAAGTGCCTGGGACCCTGTCTCTACCCTTATGTCAAGCCTAGTCAAGTTAAACAGTTCTCCAGTGTCTATGAAATAAAACACACACTCATAGGCTGCAATTTTGCTGGCAATGCAGGTGTTGCTGGGAAGGTTGTTGCTCTTTTAGAGGGTCAAGAACTGCCAAAGAAGAAACTAAGGGAAGAACTGGAGTTTGTGTTAACCCCTGGCCCATGGTAATCCTTGCCCTGAGCATTACTCACTGAAAGCTATTTTAAGAAAGAGGACTATGTTTTCCAACTGTAAATACAAGTACGGCAGGTTGAACAGGGATACACCAAATATTTTCCCAACTGAGGGAGAGCAGTGTAGAATTTAGATGCCAACAGGGTGACTAAACAGCCATTTGTCTCATATTTACTCACTTAGGGATGAAGGGAGTGGAAAGAAACAGCTGGTCAGGGCTATTTGCATTGGAAGGCAACAAGATATTGCATGCCATAGGGGAGTATTTTAAACCCTAGGAGGATTACAACGATGGGTCATATATAGATCCTTCAGTGTCTCCATCTCAAGCTTTTTTGCCATTCCATGCACACATAGAGAGAAGAATTTTAACTAGATCTCCTTGGTGAGTTTTTTGCTCATTGACTTTTCTTCTAGAGCATTTAATCTTTGAATGATACTAGCTAAAGTGTATGCAAACAGAAGAGAAGAATCTTATCACAAATTAAAGCTTCAGTTATCTTAAGAAGATTAATGGAAAAGAATACAAGTTATGGCATGTTATTCCCTTATGATGAAGAGTGCTTATTCTATCAGTAATAGAACACTGTGTCTTTATTTTCTCAGGGGACACTGGACATCCCTGATATTTTCCCTAAGGTGGAGGTAACCAATTCAGAAAATCCTCCTAAGGACTGAGTTCTTGAAAGCATTCATTTTTTCCATTACTAATACACCCAAGACACCCTCCAAAGCCAACTGTCCAGTGTCCATCCAACAGGAAAACAACCCAACACAGAGTTTCTAGAGCAGTGTTTGGGAGTATGTGGGTGACATTTAAATTGCCTTTAATGTCTTAGGGAACCACATTCAGAAGTGGCATTCTGAGGAAATCTCTGTGATACCACAAAATTTTAGAGCCTATAGAAAGTTCTGTCATTCTCCAAGATGGGTATCCCTTTTTGAAGGTTCCTCACAAAATATTGAGTTGCCTGGCACTCAATAAGTATACAGTTATTGATTTGTTCCCCTCTGGCTCTCCTCATCTTTATACCAATATTGTTTCTCATTTTTTCTTGTTGTTGAAAGGGAAAGACTTTGGAAAGTCTCCTGAGAAGAGTAGACAGTAAGTGACTAAGAGGATATGGCTTTGCTGCTGTTATCTGACTGACTGTCTCTAAATCCGTGGCAGTTAACTCTGTTGCAGAATGGTCATTGTATTCTGTTGGTCTCATTTCATTTTATTCCAGTTTGTGTGACCTCTTTTTGCTTCTTTTTTTTGTTGTTTAATTACTGTAGGGCAAAACTAGATAGCTAGTGTTTTGATGAGTGGTGGAATGGGGTAAGAATGGGGATGTGGGTTCTCCTCTGTAGCCCAAGCTGGTTTTAAATTCAGGATCCTCCTAACCCAACTTTCTTGCCCTTGTATCACTCTGAAGCATGTATCCCCACTAAGCCAAATGCATACACACACACACACACACACACACACACACACACACACATACACACACACACACACACAGAGAGAGAGAGAGAGAGAGAGAGAGAGAGAGAGAGAGAGAGAGACCTATGTACACAGGCTTCAAAATTCCTTGACAATTATCTCATATTATCATTTACTATATATTTGAATCTTAAAGCAATTATAAAAAGCTGATGATGCTTAGAGAGCCCCACCTCCACCGGAGCCCCTGCCATCAGTCCTAGAATTTCTTTAATGATGGCACTTGAGCTGTGTGTTGGAAACTGTTTGCAGAGATGCCTTCAAACACACTTTCATCTTATCACCTCACAAAGAATGTAGAAAGATTGGCCAATGCATCCTCTGAGCTCCCTAAGGATACTTCTTCACAGCTGTAAGGTTGGTACTTTTTACTAAACCCAACCCAAGGATTTTTATACAAAAGAACTAATATTCTTAGATTAAAAAAAATACATTATGTATCAACAAAAATACTCACTATGCTTCTCGATGAAGTTAAATTTGATTTGTGTCAAATCAGCAGTATAATCAGTACCAGAGGGGACCAGACAGTAATGGCATGAATGGAGTAACTTAGATCAGCCATGAAACAAAGATTGAGCCAAGTAAATACTAGAGTGTTGGAGAAGTTGGAATTTTTGCCTCTTAAGACCTTAATAAGAACTTACACATTTATAACTTCTAAAAATCATATATTCTAGTATTGGGTGATTTTCTGATTGCTTGTAGCATGGCTGTGCTCCAGATTATACCTTGCTCATGGTCTTTATGATATGAGCAGAGTCAATGTATGATGTGCTGCCTTCTCTTTCTGTCCTATTAGAATATTCAGGTTTCTGGATAAAAGTCGCTGGCCAGGTTTGGTGACAAGTACCAAACCCAAAGCCTGGAAGGGCGTGTGGCTTTCATAGGTCTGCATTTGGCCTTCCTACATCTTGTCCAATGAGATAACAAGAACGTGGTTAGAAAAAGCCTCCCAAAAAAAAGAAGAAGAAGAAGAAGAAGAAGAAGAAGAAGAAGAAGAAGAAGAAGAAGAAGAAGAAGAAGAAAAAGCCTCCCTAAACTGCTCTCATCCAAGGGTTATAGGACATCCTTAAAGACAATTTGGAGGTCGTGGGGAACTCTAAACTCTGTCAGCTTTTCAGAATAGCTTGAAGGTGGCAAACTTTGCAGTAACCAATGATGATTGCATTTCAGAGGATGGTTGGGGATTTAAATGAAGGCCCTAGATAAGTCTTAAGGTCGTATGTGTGTGTGTGTGTGTGTGTGTGTGTGTGTGTGTGTGTATGAATGAATATGTCTGTGTGTATAGATGAGTGTTTTTCTCATGTGTTTCCAATTGGAAAGCCAACCAAAGATATTACAAGTAAATCATACAAAACAGGTTTAATTAGGAAAAGTTAAAATTAAAAACCTTATATCCAAGTTTCCATAAAGCTACCTAAAATGGTTGTCAATCTGTGGGTCATGACCTCCCCAGCAAACCTTTTCTGCCAAAAACATTTGGTTGGGGTTCTCTGTCGCATGAGGAACTGCATTAAGGGTGGCAGCTTTAGGAAAGTTGAAAACTTCTAGGCTACCTTGTCTAGATTGACTGAGGTGAAGATTTCTAGAAAGGACTGATTCTCATTCTCTTAATTCCAGGTGATTTTTCTCAAGGTTTCCCCAACCCTAAATGAAATACACTTTTTAACTTTTATACTGGAGCAGTTTCAGCTCAGACAAGCATAACTTCCCTTTGAAAGACTGGCTTAAAGTTGAGTTGAGGTACCCACAGTGTCCCTGATCACCTGGGCTCTCCTCATATCCCTGGGCAAACAAAGCCTTCATATTTAAAATCCAAGAAATTTGGATAAATTCCATATTAGCAGTATGCATACAGAATTGGGGCAAAAAGACTTCAAGAATCAGTACTTGCAGGGCCTCTCAGTATGCTGCTTAGCTTAAAACTCATCCTTGCAAAACATTAGTACCCTAGGGATTAGTCTGATGATCCCTCTTTGAGCCATTTTCTCAGTATTTTCTTGCTACTGTTCACTTAGTGTAAACTGAGCGACTTAGATAGCTTTGTGAGCTTCAAGGCCTTGGTCTTAGTATTATCTCCAGACTTCTGTAGAATCAGTAAAAATTCCTTGCCACAGAAGCCCATGCACAGCTGGGGCCCACTTTATCTTGCTCACCTTATCTCTCCATTCTAACAGGCCCAAGAGAATCTACAAGCACACCCTGACAACCCTGCCTCCCCCAGAAGCCCTCTTTGGAGTCTTTTCCTCTCTAGGGAAGCAAATGTTATCCAAATCCAAAACCCTTAACTATACTCCTCCCACATCCCTCCAAGCCCACTTTGGCTGCACCATGGATGTCTGGATGCTGTTTTTCTTATGGTTATCTCCTTTTTTATGCAGTTGTATTTTTCCCTTTTCCTACACTGGACTGTAACAGACTTAAGGATAATACCCAGTTCTTCTGAAGCACCTAACAATGAAGGTCTGATTCAAGCACAAGTTTTGATTTTAATTTTTTAATGCCAGGTTAATCATCAATAGAATATATGAGAATTCATCCTCAAGGAAGGTTGATGATTTATGAGGAAGACACTTCAAAAATATAAAGCAAATATATAAAAAGGAAAGAAAATACATAAAATATAACTAACAAATGGTCTAAACTGGAGCGTGATAGAGCCATCAGATTTACACCAGAATGGCTTACTGTGGTAAATCTACTCAAATCAGCTGCTAAGTTCTCTTAGGTTCAAAAGTCATTATATTCATATTTCTCTCTAAAGTTCATTCCCTTCCTTGAAATAGCTTCCAAAATATCTACTCTGCCTAATGAGCAATGTTCATTTAAGCTTACACACCAGGTTCATCAAAACTATTTTTAAAAAACTACCTAAAAAGTAGATTTCTCCCACATTTGTTTTTATTCTTTACATTGATGTTTCTGATGCTCATTATAGGTTTAGCTATTCATACGTGTTGTTGTGCTTTGATTAGTTAGGACATACATTGCATCCATATCAACCATCACTACTGTCCCATATATCTGTCAATGAATACTTAGGTTATTGCTGTCTTTCCTATTAAAGAATGCTATAAAAATGATATTTTCCATGAGTGTGTATATTAACATTCTTAACATTTCCTTGGCACGGATTCCAATCTTAAACTTCCTGAAATCAGGTAATGATTACTTGTGTCAAAATTCTCAATCAGCACACCTTCACGTGATCTTTGCAGAAGACTGTGGGATCACTGGACATCCTCTTTCAGATAGATTTTTAATCTTTTCAAAATCAGTAGTTGAAAAAGAGATTGTTGTTGCTATTTTAATCAGTTCATCAAGGAAGTAGTGAGAACCTTCAAAAGTATAGCTGTGTACATTTTTTTTCTGTAGAAAATACTAAATTTTACACATGTTTGATGAAAATACTTTGAACATCACAGTGTTACTCGCTTTTTGGCATATTATTTTCAGTACATATTCTCTTACTATGACTGTTGTCTTTTAATTGTATTCAGAATATGACGGGAATTTGGTATACTCTCAACATAGTATCTCTGTGATACTGTAGAAATGATAAAACTATACATGCTTGTGAAAATATGCATATATATGTATATATACATAAATATATTATGTGTATACATATATGTATGTATATATATATATATATATATATATATATATATATATGGCAACATGGCAAGAGTAATTAAAGGAAAGGGTCCATGAACATGAGAGAAAATTAGAGGAGAAACATGAGAGGGTGAGGAGAGTCAGGACATAGTGGGGTGGAGGGACAAATGGAAGGGGGAACATTGTAATTGTATGCTGATTAAAATTTAAAAGTATTTATTACCAAAATTCATATCTGGCCTGTAATTTAGAAAATGAAAACTTATATAAGAAGAAATTGTTTTGAAGGTATATATTATTTCTTCATTAAAGGTATAAGCATTCTGTAACAAAATATCTTGAAAAGTTAATTTATAAAGAGGAAATGTTTATTTTTGCTAATGACTCCAAAGATTTCAATCCATATACTGCTGCCATATACTGTCTGGGGTTCTGCCAAGACGAAGACCATTTTGACAGAACTACATGGCCACAAAGTTGCTCAACACAGAAGCTAGGAAGAAGGAAGAGAAAAAAGGAGCAACAGAATGAGAAGAGAAGGGAGGGAAGAGAGACAGAGGCAAAGAGACAGACACAGAGAAAAAGGATAGAGACAGAGACATAAAGAGACAAAGATAGACACACATACACAGACATGCACACTGATACAGAGAGAGAGAGAGAGAGAGAGAAGGGAGAGAGATTTTTAGACTCTAAGTATCTCCTTCCAGGAAGCCTTTCCAATGACTTAACCTCCGTCTCCTTGACTCTGCCTTCTAGAAGTTCCATTATCTTCTCAGTTTCACAATCATGCTTTCAGTATGTGGGTTTGTCAATACATTCAATGTTTCAGTTGTAGTAAGAATACTGGTTTAATCCACCCAACATAATAGGTCTGTATTTTCTTGATGGAAATTTTTCATCTTTGTAATTTAATGTAAGCAAGTATCCAATGTCTAAACATAGCTATGGGCTGTGTGTGTGTGTGTGTGTGTGAGAGAGAGAGAGAGAGAGAGAGAGAGAGAGAGAGAGAGAGAGATTTGAACTGCCTTGTTTCTCACCTTTCAGATATCACAGCCCTTAGCTACCCATAATCCAATATCTATAATTATTTTAGGCATTTTGTTCAGTTTCAGTTTCTTGCCTATTTGGTGTAGGAAGCCAGTTATTCAACCATAATCAGGAAAAGAATTCAAATATTTTGAATCTTTGAATATGAGAGGTGCTTTTGGCTTCCAGACTGGTAACTTTGTTTAATCAATCATGCATTTATTGTTTCATACCTGTAATGAGATTCTGCCTGCCTGGTACATATTATATTTGATATGAGATGGAGTGAGAGGCATAGATATACAGAACTACATAAACATTTATAAAAAGGATACATGGAAATATTTTGGAATATTTAAGAAAGGCATGTGGTTTTATGGAACCTAGAAGTTGATTTCACTAATAAACATTCTTTAGGAAGGTTCCAGTAGACTCTGTATATGTTCTGCCAAGCCTTTCCTATGCTGCACAGTAACAATTTCACTTTTTCTCCTTGTTCTCTAAATTCCAACCTCCTCATTTTTGGTAGATGTTGTCTAAAAACGTGTTACTTTTTGCCAGCCTCCTGAATATGTATCATCAATGAACAGGGCATGAGGTGTTTTCTCTTTGGGTGTTGTGTCTAATTAGCGTTTACTTTAGCAGCTCTACTACACAGATAAGCAAACTTATATCACGAAGTTAGAAGTACACCTTCCCACTTGCAACTTTTATTCACAATTTTATCCATACGCAGGCATGCAACATGAGTCAGAATGCTGACTGAACTATATTTAAAACACAGAGTCTGAAACTGTTTCTTGGAAATATAAAAAGATAGCATTTATGCTAATTCTTGAAACACTTAATAACTTTTTTGAAAAGATGATCCCCATTAAAAACAAGCACTGCTTATACCCAGAGATGTGTGAGAGGCTCAGCATCACTACAATATAATCACCATTTGTTTTCTGAGGCATGTTTTTTAGCCTAGTATTCCATATATAGATCTCATCTTAAAATAAGTTTTATTATAGGAACTTGCAAATAAAAAAAATTACCATGGACTAAAACTAACCACACATGAAGCCTACATCTTAATAACCTTCTGTACTTAGATTAGCCATTCTAGAGACATGATGCTTCACAATATTTTTCTAGTAGGAAACAAAAAAATCTAGTTCCTAATATATCTAGAAAGATGAAGTGGACAAGCAGTGGGAGGGAAAGATGAAAGAGAAACAGGGGATGGATGTCATCAAAGAACATTGTGCACCTGTAAATATCTTAAGGAAAGTGATTGTTTTGTGTAATGAATATACACTAAATAAAAATGAAGTAAAATTAATGAGTGTTATTTTTTGTGCTGCCTACAAAAAAATACATTTTACAAATAGCTTCTGAAAACCATGTGTGGGCTCGTTCTAACAACCTGGGTTCAACCCCTGGAACACATATGGTAGAAGAAGAAAATCAGCTCCAATGAGTTGTCTCTAACCCCTACAGACTCATTTCTCTCTCTCTCTCTCTCTCTCTCTCTCTCTCTCTCTCTCTCTCTCACACACACACACACACACACACACACACACACACACACAAGGAGGGAAAGAGAGATTAAAAGCCTACTTCTTTAAATGTTCTTCCCAGGCATCCTCACGTAACCATTTCCCCTTCTACATATATGTGCATCCCACAGTTTCTGCTGTTTGGACAATTGTTCTACTTTACTTTGTTTTTGCTAATTTTGAGACAAAGTAAGATCTAGCCAAATGTGCTATGTGCCGACAAATCTCTGTGAAAACTGTCCTTGGCTTTTCGCGCTTCCCAGTTGGCTGCTGTCTCAGTCCTTTGTTCAAATTAATAGCTGCGACTAGACTGGGAAGAGGGAAGATAATTTCCTATGTGGTATATCCACCTCCTTATCCTGGCATGCTTCTGCTGATACAAAATGAGATTTTTCTTTAATCCTTAAGGCCTGATCCCTTATCACTGTACAAATTCCGCTGTGTTTTCTCCTAGCAGAGTTGGGGCTCTTCCCACCCATGCATTATTCTTTCCTCTAATGACCTGGCGTCTAAAGATATAACCTGTAGGATGTTGTGCTCACTGAGCTGTTAGGAAAATGTGAGAGGATGATGGTCTACATCTATACATTTATGGTTTTATATCTGATACATTAAAGTTGGACAGAGGCAAGAAGAGAACACTCTGACCCACAAATATGGGACTAAGCATGATGTTGTGATAGCCTAGTGATTCTTCTGTTTATAAGAATTTAAGCAGGAGTGGAATTTACATCTGTTGAGTGAGATTTCCACAATTTAGATAACAGACATGGATTTAGCCATCTAATCTATTGGTTTGAAAATGTTGAGCCAGAAAATGTCTGTTTATACTGGAAGTTACACAAAAGAAGATCTACTTAGTCTTCTCAAATATGTCAATACCCACACCTTCAGCAACTTAATTGTAGACTCTATGATAGAAGTAATATAAAGAGCACAGTTTCTAATGTAAGCATTATAGGATGATTCTCATAGCTGGAGCTACCTCAATATGTATACAGCGTCATAACAAGATGGAAGGTTGGGGAATAAGCAAAACAGAAGATGTGGTCCAGCTCACATGCAGACAAGGGAGTATCCCTCACTTTGGTATGGACACTGCAGTCCTGTTCATTCAGCCCCAGATCAAATAATCCTCTTGGCAGCCTCACACTGGTGAGTCATGCTGGGCTGGCTGTCAACTTCACTTGGTAATCCCACTCACATGAGCAGCTGTTTAGCTGCATTTCCCCCATTCTGGCTAGGTATAGTGCAGCTCACAGCCTGAACTGTGTTTACAGAGCCCTAAAATTATTTCATTTACCAGCATGGAAACTTAACACACAGCATAAGGACCATAGCACAGAGCTGAAGCCATCCTAAACTGCTATTCATTTGTCATTTAAAGCTAAAAGTATGTATAAATCAGACAGGAATTAGACATCATGTCTATTTCCTCAACCTGTCATGTCCAGAATCAACAATTTTCTTCTGTCTTCCTGATGAAAAAAAAAGAGAGAGAGAGAGAGAGAGAAAGACCACCCAGACTCTTTGTATCCATAGTCTTTCCATGGAGGCCTCACAAAGACACTGGAGGATTTAAGCACAGCACAGGAGTAATGGGCTGGACACACAGACTTCTTTAAACTTAGCTCCAAAGCTTGTATATTGCAGTTCAGAAAGAAGCCTCCTCAACATTGACCTGGCCATGCTGAGCAGAAGCTGACATTTTCTGAGCACAATCTCTACTTAGATGTAGAGACTTTGTGAGTACTATTTTATTTCATCATTATGACAACTTTCCATCTCTCTCTCACATGCACACCCCCCCACACACACACACACTTTTTGTTTTATAGATAGAACTGATGCAGTAGGACAGGGAGGGGGATAAGAATATTCTGTCAGATTGCACAGAAAACAAAAAAATGACTTAAGACTTGATTTGATTTTTTACTTTGGATTCAAGAACTAATGAATTAGTGCAAACTGATTATGTGGACTCCACTTAACAGTGCTTAAAAAGCAATCAACTGGGAGAGATAAGGTCTGGAGTAGATGTGCTCTGACTCCTATAGGGGAGGGGGATGAGGAGATAGCACACTTACTTTGAACATATTCTAGAACAATGCCAAATGAATACTCAAGTTCATGTTAAGGCCTTAAGAAAATGATTGGAAATTTTTCATTAAATCTATTACACTTGTAACTCTTGATTATTCTGCCAAAGTTCCTGAGGAAGAAGGAACAGAAAGAATATGAAACAGAGTATGGAAAGAAGTTTTAAGAAATGCTCTTTTGATATAATCTATAAAATTCTCCTTTTTTGAATATGGCTATTACACTCAGCTTTCTGAAGCTATGGTCACCTGAAGATTGCTTGTATGAGATCAAGCCAACATCATCAGAATTCTAACAGACAACACTAACTGAACTTAGTGACAGGGAAAGAAAGTGGAGGCATATTGAAGATATGTGTGTGGGGTGAGTAGTTTTTGCTACCCTGATTTAAGATCCTGGTGGGACATGCTATCAGTCCCACCCAGGTTCCCTCAGATCTGCAGATGAAAGACATACACGTATATTAGCTTATTTTTATATTGTTTTAGCTCAATTGTTGATGCTTCTAATTTTCTGTGGCTACTGAGTGGCCCAACACTCTTAGCTCAGCATTCTAAATCTACCCTCAACTTTAGATGCTCAGTTATCTTCTCATAGTTCAGTAACCAAAAACTGACCTCAACTTTAGTTGGGTGTCTCTCGCCTGGGAAAGTGGGCTATGGCTGCTCTGCCTAAAATCTTACCTGGCTGGTCACCTTTTATCCATATGAAGCATGGCAAAATGTTTTCTCACCTCCTTTGCATCTGCTAGCCTGCCTACAGGAAAACTGGAAGTCCTGCTCATTTTGCCTAACTCATGGGCTGCTACCATCTTTAACGATGGATCAAGAACCAACTGGTGAACAGGACCTTAGCATCAGAACCACCCTCTACTCTTGTGGGAATGAGATGGGCATTGAGGATATAGTCAAGATACACTGTAAGAAAAACAATTTGACAAAAAATTAAAATGCATAGAAAAGAAACTTACTCTGTCTTTTTTAAACTAATTGTGTTCTTTGACAATTTCATACGTGTATATGACAGATCTGCTCTATTGTTACCCCTCTCCCACCTTTGACAAAATAATAATATGTCTAAAAATCTCTTTTTCATATTTATGACTGTATGTCTTGTAACCCACTGTGTTTAATAATCGAAGAGAGAATTTTTTCTCATAGAATCTGTTAGTAGCCAATAGTTCAATGGTAAAGAATAAGATCTGACAGTCTCCTTTCCATCTGAGGCTGACTGTTGTTAGGGACAATGTCACACTGCCCAGGCACCAATAACTGCAGCTGCTGTGAGTTCATAATTGCAGAGATTGTGTCACTTTTTAAAGATGATATTCATGTCCCTTCTCTGTATCTTTTCACCCTTACATTCTTTCAGCACCTTCTTCCACAAGACGGTACTCTTAGTCCTATGGTATTATAAAAATCTTCTCTATGGCTGAGTCCTTAACTGTCACTTATTCTTAGCATCAGTGATATTTATGACCACCATTCACTACAGATATTTTTCTGATTAAGGCTGAGAGTAATTTTTGTCAATGAGCACAAGCATAAATATTCAGAACATAATTTGCTGTTATGCTCATTTAGTGAAGCAAGAGTAGTAAGTTCTATACTAGGGCTTATGTCTTCCCCATGGATAATTTTGGTTTTGAGTTTTTACAGTAGTAGTAGTAATAGTAGTAGTGGTAGTAGTAGTAGTAGTAGTAGTAGTAGTAGTAGTATTTTACTAAGTTTATAGTACTAGGTATGGATCCCCTCAAGTGACACCAGGCAATAATCCAATCAGAGATGAGTGCTTTATCCCCTCCCTATAACAGTCGCACCACTGGTGCCTGTGAGCACATATTGCCTGATAAATACATATTACAGTTCATAGGGGTCACAGCTGATTCAGATTGTTGATACCTTTTGTGCCCTAGTAATCTGTGTAGTACATTCTGGAACTATGAAAGTTATCTGGTTGTAAAGCTCAATGTTGGGCATCCCATTTGTTTTTATCCATTTCAAACTCAACTTTAGACTATGTTCTAAGGTATGGTAATGTGATTTGGATAGAACCGAATGCATGTGAAAATATTCCTTCTTTTTAATCAAATAGCAAAATAGGTAACACTGCTGGCTGACTGGGTATGAATTTATAGATAGTATACTCTAGAAAATCTTTAGAAAGGGTTACAGAGCACAAATTGTTCACATGAACTGATCCTTGAAATATGGGTCCTTGAAGGTAATTGGCTCTTGTAACATTACGGGGGGGGGGAAGAGGTGAAAGGATCTGATTGTTGTGGGAAAGAGAGAGAACCAGGGATAAATGAGTTGTAGAAAATGGCTGCTAAGAATAGCATGCAGAAGCCGGGCGTTGGTGGCGCACGCCTTTAATCCCAGCACTTGGGAGGCAGAGGCAGGCGGATTTCTGAGTTTGAGGCCAGCCTGGTCTTCAGAGTGAGCTCCAGGACAGCCAGGACTACACAGAGAAACCCTGTCTCAAAAAACCAAAAAAAAAAAAAAAAAGAATAGCATGCAGATGGCTGCTGCAAATGTACATTGCATAAATGGTCTTACCAGGAATTAGAGCCATATCTATACCAGCATCTCTGTTCAATTCCATTATTAGATTCTATGAAGGACAAGAGAAGGTGGGAAATGGTATCTTTGAATGTAGGAATGAAGGAACATGAGTCTGATGACTAGCTAGACAATATCTGAAACAGAAATGAACTAATTTGACAATAATAATAATAATAATAATAATAATAATAAATCAAAGCACCCATGAACTTCAGCTAAAGGGGTCTGGCTTCTTTGCCCTTCATTCTTACTAACTGTACAATAGAGTCACTAACCTTTGTTTTTTTGTTATATACAATGACAAAATGAAATATGTTTGAAATTGCTTTGAAACTCATAAAATTTATACTCACTTTCATAATTGACTTTGATTCTCAGATGCTGGGAAGTTGCTCTCCTATAATGTGCAAAAAAAGAGTAATGAAAAATACAGAAAATATTCAGAATTAATTTTAATGAAGGGCTCTAACTGGGGAAATATAAAATTATTCTTGTGATAGTTTGTTCCCATAATCAAAAACTTTATCAGCTATATGCTAGTTGCTACCTATCTGAAAGTTAAACAAATTGTGTTGCTTACTACCAGGGATATCTATGTCAAAGTCATGCATAAAAGGGGAATTTTCTGGCTAGCATCCACTGATAAGTGCGTACATACCATGCATGTCATTTGGGGACTGAGTTACCTCACTCAGGATGCTATGTTTAAGTTCCATCCATTTGCCTGCAAAATTGATGATATCTTGTTTTAATAGCTGAATAGTATTCCATTATATAGATGTACCATATTTTCTTTATCAATTCTTTAATTGAAAAACATCTAGGCGGTATCCAGTTACTGGTTACTAAGAATAAAGCTGCTATGAACATAGTAGAAGAGTGTCTTTGGGTGGGATAAGGGAGCATCTTTTGAGTATATGCCCACTATACTCCACAGATCTAAAGAAGCTAAACAAGAAGTAAGGAACGTTCAAGAGAGAAATCTTGAATCTCACTTAGAAAGGGGAATAAACTAGTCATAAGAAGCAGGTGGAAGGAGGTAACTGAGAGGGAAGGGTGGGGAGAGAAAAATGGGCACTTCAGGATCAGGTGTGGGGAAGGAGAGGAGAGATGATATAAGGCCATGAAAATTAGTAGAAACCTGCGATTCACAGGGGCAAGGAGATAGAGAACAACTCCAGAACAAGGCAGAGACCTGGAGTGAGGGAAGTACCCAAGAATCAATGTGGGTGACCTTAAATGTGACTCACAATATTGGTGATATAGAATCAGAAAAGGCCACCTCCTGTAGCCAGGCAGGAACTCCAGTTGAAATAGAGACAACAATCCACTCACAAATCTTTCAACTGCAAATTTATGCTGTCTACTAGAAATGTAGGCAAAGAGGATGGAATATAAACTGAGGGAATGGCCAACCAATAACACTGCCAACTTGAGACCTGTGCCGTGGGAAGCATCAATTCCTAATATTATTAATACTCTGTTATGCTTTCAGACAGGAGCAAGTTGTCCTCTGAGAAGCTCCACCCAGCAGCTGACTCAGACAGATACAGAAATGCACAGCCAAATAATGGATAGAGCTTGGGGTCTCTTATGGAAGAGTAAGAGGAAGGATTGAGGGTCCTGAAGTACATAGGAACTCTATAGGAAGACCAACGGAGGGCTGGAGAGATGGCTCAGCAGTTAAGAGCACTGACTATTCTTCCAAAGGTCCTGAGTTCAATTCCCACAACCACATGGTGGTTTGCCATATGTAATGGGTAATCCAATGCCCTCTACTGGTGTATCTGAAGAGAGCAATAGTGTACTCACATACATAAAATAAATAAATAAATATTTAAAAAAAAAAAAAGACCAACAGAATCAACTAACCTGGGCCCCCTTGGGGCTCTCTGAGACTGAACCACAAACCAAAGAATATACACAGGCTGGACCTAGGCCTCCCTGCACATACATAACAGATGTGGATCCTAAACAACCGGAACAGGGACTATCCCAAAAGCTGTTGCCTGTACATGGGATATGTTCTACTAGCTTGTTCTACTAGCTGTGCTGCCTTATCTGGCCTCAATAGAAAAGGAAGCACTTAGACTTGTAAAGTGCTTAAAGTGGGGATACCCAGGGAGGCTCCACCTACTCAGAGGAGAAGAAAAGGGGAGACAGAGGGAGGATTGTGGGAGGGGTGACCAGAAGGGGGCAGTGAGCAGGTGGAAAGTGAGTAAGTAAAGAAAAGAAAAGAAAAGAAAAGAAAGAATTAAATTAAATTTTAAGTTAATAAAAAAGGAACTCTCACGATGAATACAGCTAAAAAGAAGGAAAGGAGATAGAATAGATAGAATAGGAAATAAAGACTGGAGATTCTATTTAATTTTTAACAGATATTTTAGCATATCATAATCCATAATAGTAACAAAGCAATGAAGAATTCTGCAGTTTTGCTAAGGAAAAAAATCTGTGAGATGGACAAAATTACATTATCAGTAATTGACAGAACCAGTTTGAACCTGAAACCGAATCCAAACTCCTTGTGATGTGAAGTTCATCTGTTAAATGCTGTGAATGAAGATGCTACATAACCTAGACTTAGAGGGAACATTGATGAAAAGGGGAATACATGGTATGTTAGGAGATTTGTGTGTTTCTGAAAACATGGGGTGATAATACATGAGAATTAGAAATGGCCTGGACCCCAGCCTACTACTTGAGATATTAAGTTTTAATGTTTTAATTCTAGTGTAAATATAGAGTCACAGGAAGATGCAAAAGTAGCAAAGACCAGCTTTAACTTCGATGGCTTTACAGATACATAGTATACCATGATAGTATAATATGAATACCAGGAAACTAGAATTAGCAAAAGAGTGTGTCAATGGACTTATACGTGATATTTTTACATGTATAGATGCATGCTCTGAACCTACATTGAAGTTCACTATCCCAAGGGAAAAAAGTGAATGCCAAGAACAACATGATAAGAACAATATATGATCCAAGAAAATTTGTAGTGTGTTCTTTACTTTTATTACAGAAATATAAAGGTACATTTCATATTACTGTGTAGCACCATATATTCTATAAGAGTAGGTTGCGGCTTTGAAGGGCCAGATTTTGAACAGCATCTACAGTTGGATTTAATAACAAATTTATGTGTCTAGTTAGTGAGGACATGTCTTCCCACTCAAAAGTATCTTGGCAACTGATCTATTTTTACCTAGAGAGGAAAAGAGGAGCTAAGGGGTATTTAAAAGGACAGAGTCCCAACTGTTAGGAATTATGAGTCTGTGTCCATGTTTAATGGCTTCCTGGACAGCTGCCTCTCCCACCGGAGCAGCTCTGAAATGCCACAGCACACACACAGTCTCTCCAGATGCCTGCTCTGCATTGCCGTGGCTAGTGTGTGTGTTACATGTGTGGTGGGGGGTTGCCAGGCAGCCAAGCCTATCATCTATGGCCTTGTCAATAAATGTTTGTCAAAGAAGAGAATGCCATAGGGGAATCAAGTTTGATACCTACATCAGGGACACTATACAATTTATTTCAGTTATTTTGCATAAGCAGTCTCTGAATACTACTGCAGTAGTGCAGCGTGTGAACTGGAGATTAATTTTGGCTCAGGAAAAAAAAAACTTCATTTCTGGTTCACTAGCTGTTCCCTTAGTCTCTGCACTGCTCAGATTTTTCTTTATTTTTTAAATTTATTCTTTTCTTATGCATTACAGTCTCTCCTCCCTGTTTCCCAATTCCCTCAACACAGACACTCCCTCTCCCTCTCCCTCTCCCTCTCCCTCTCCCTCTCCCTCTCCCTCTCCCTCTCCCTCTCCCTCTCCCTCTCCCTCTCCCTCTCTCTTATTCTGCCCACCATTCACTCCTCCTCCTTTCTCTTGAGAAGAGAGCAGTCTTCCCATGAATAGCAACCAAACATGGCATATCAAGTTGCAACAAGATTAGTCACAAACTAGACCAAGGCTAAACTAAGCATCCCAGAAGGAGGAGCAGGATCCCTGAAGCAGGCAAAAGAGTCAGGACAGCCCCCACTCCTAATGTTACGAGTCTCACAAGAAGACCAAGCTACACAACTGTAACATATAAACAGAAGTCAGATCCATGCAGGTTTCTTGATTGTTAGTTCAGTTTTTGTAATCTATGAATCCAAGTTGGTCGACTCTGAGTTTTCTTGTGGTGCCATTGGCTCTTCTAGCTCCTTCTGCCCCCTCCTCTGCAGGATTTCCCACCTCTGCTAATATTTGGCTGTGGGTCTCTCCTACTCTTTCTAACATTTGCTGGATGAAACCTCAATTATGCTAGGCACCTGTCTATGAGAATAGCAGAATATCATTAGGAATCAATTCATTGGCTTGTTTGATTTTCCTTTGTCAATCATGTTTGCTTCTATCCTAGGTCTCTGGACTATCCAGCCTCTGGTTAACTGGCCCCCGAGACAGTGTCAGGGAAGGGGTTCTTCCTGTGGCATGGGTCTCAAGTTGGACTAGTCATTGGTTGGCCAGTACCACTATTTTTACACCACCTTTATTCCAGCACATCTTGTGCGCAGGACAAATCGTAGGGTGAAAATTTTGTGGCTGTGTTGGTATTCCAGTGCCTCCACTGGAAGACTTGATTGGTTACATGAGATGACCCATCTAGGCTTCATATCACTTATTATTAATAGGAGTGTTCACTAGGATCACCCTTATAGATGCCTGGGAGTTTCCATTGTCCTAGGTTTTTAACTAGTTCTTCCTAGTGTCCCCCAGTTCTGGTTGTCTCTCTCCGTACTCTATCCCTCCATCCTCCCCTTACCTCATTCCTCCTGACCCTGTCTCACCAGCTGCCATTTCATCCCTAATATCTATTCTATTTCCCCTTCTCAGGAACAATCATGTATCCCCCTCTGAGCCCTCCTTGTTACTTTGCCTCTCTTCATCTGTAGATTGTAGCATGACTATACTTTACAGTTAATATCCACTTAAGAGTGAGTACTATGTTTGTCTTTCTGGGTCTGGGTTACCTCACTCAGGATGATTGTTTTCTAGTTCCATCCATTCATCTGCAAATTTCATGAAGTCAGTTTTTTGAGACCTGAGTAATGAATAGTCCATTGTGCAAATGTACCACATTTTCTTTATCCATTCTTCAGTTGAGGGACATCTAGGCTGTTTATAGTTTCTGGCTACTATAAATAAAGCTGCTATGAAAATAGTTGAGCAAGTGTTCTTATGGTAGGATGGAGCATCCTTTGGGTGTGTGCCCAGGTTTGGTATAGTTAAGTCTTGAAGTAGGTCAATTCCAAGTTATCTGAGAAATCGTAATATTGATTTCCAAATTATCTGTACAAGTTTCTACTCCCATTGGCATTGAAGGAGTGTTTCCCTTGCTTTATCCACATCCTGGCCAGCATGCAGCTCAGATACATAGCTGATAAAATTCTAAAAGAGTTAGAGAAGGATTGAAGGCCCTGAAGGAGATGAAAACTCCACAGGAAGACCAACAGAGCCAACTAACCTGGACCCCAGGGTGCTCTCAGAGACCGAACCACCAACCAGATAACATACCTAGGTTGGAAGGAGTCTCCCAGCATATCTATATCAGATATGCAGCTCAGTCTCCATGACTGCCTTGTCTGGCCTCAGTGAGAGAGGATGGGCCTAATTTGACAGAGATGTACTAAGGTGGTTGATATAAGGGTTCTACCTGAGTCCCCCTTTTCAGAGGAGAAGAGGAGAGCAGATAGGAGATGAAACTCTGTGAGTGGGGGACTAGGAGGGAAGATCTATTTGGTATGTAAACAAATAAATGAATTAATTAATTTTTAAAGTTGCTAAAATACCAGCATGTAAATTACATGGTTCCTGTTTTGAAGTTTAGGTCAAATTTGAGGAATGAAGATAAAGAAACTTTTGTTGTTGTTGTTGTTGTTGTTGTTGTCATCGTTGCCATTGTTGTTGGACAAAACTTCACATATATCTCATTGGCCATAAACTCACTATACAATGAAGATAACCTTGAATTTCCCCCTGTTCTCACCTTCCAAGTACTTCAAATACAGGTATGTGTCACCTATCTGGATTATGTGGTACTGTGGATGGATAGCAAAGCATTTTGGCATGTTAGGTAAGCGTCAGGGATCTCACATTTATCCTCTCTTCAGAGTTCTCCAAATGCCAAACGTAAATTACCTGCAGTTGGCAAAAATCATGGCCCTGCTAGAGCATGAGACAATCGAAGTTAGTGGCTGTGGACAATCTGAAGCAGGCCTATATACCACACCTGAGATTAAGACAAAAGCATATGCACATAACATAACTTAAAATGTCCAAAATTCTCAGTACAATTTCAGTATACATGTGTGTGTGTGTGTGTGTGTGTGTGTGTGTGTGAGAGAGAGAGAGAGAGAGAGAGAGAGAGAGAGAGAGTGGAGGCTTCATCTTTTGACATTATAATTATATCATTTCTCCTCTTCCCTTTTTTTTAACCCTAATGCTCTCCCAGCACCATAACTTTGTTGCTTCTTCACTCTATCAACAGCTTCACATCCTGAGCTTCCCTCAACAGAGGGCTTCTCTTCAGGGGGATAAACTGTTTAGAGATTCCTTTCTGGAGATGATGAAGTTGAGTTAAGAGCAATGGGCAACATTTTCCCGACACCTTTGTTCATACCATCGTCTGATCCTCATGCCTGTCATATTGGTATCACTCTCAGCCACAATGACAGGCAAGAGTCTATCAGGTCCTGGGATCTGGTCACTGCTCCTACTGGCTTCCTTTCACATTCACATAAGCATTGCCATAACACTCAGAGGTGGTAGGGAATCTTCTTTTCCAGCCAGTGCAAGTCCAGTAACTAGAAGGCCAGTGTGACAGACTCAGACCTTACACATGGAGCTCAACTCTCTAGGTGGAAATCCCTGCTCAATATACTCCTTATTTAATAGCTGAAGCCCAAAAGTTCAGAACACCCAAGATACAATTCATAGACCACATGAAGCTCAAGAAGAAGGAAGACCAAAGTGTGAATAATTTGATCCTTCTTAGAAGGGGGATCAAAATACCCATGGCTCACAGCCAACCAATAGACTGAGCATAGAGTCCCCAGTGGAAGAACCAGAGAAAGGATGCAAGGTGTTGAAGAGGTTTGCAGCACCATGGGAGAAACAATAATATGTATCAACCAGTACCCCTATAGCTCCACGTGACTAAACCACCAGCCAAAGAGTACACATGGAGGAACTCATAGCTCCAACTACATATGTAGAAGAGGATGAACTTTATAGACATCAATGAGAGAGGCCATTGGTACTGTGGAGACTCGATGCTCCAGTGTAGGAGAATGCCAGGTCAGGAAAGTGAGGGGAGGGGTTGGTAAGTTGGGATAGGGTGTTTTTGGAGGGGTAACGAGGAAATGGGATAACATTCAAAATGTAAATAAATCAAATATCTAATGAAAAATTTAAAACAAGGAAAAAAATATACTCCTTATTTCACTCAAGGATTGTCATATAATAGCCCTGTGTCCTACTGTTATAATTAAACTAGGGGTGATGGTTATGCTAAGATTACCTGTCTCATAGGAATATTGTGAAGATTAGATTTGAAAAGCATACAGGGCTTTGAGTACATTTCAGAGAATAGAAATTCAACAAGTGTTTGTTCTTTTATCTCCACTGATTAGACGAGGAGATAGATTCTGGGGAGTTGAATGACTACACCGAGGTTGCACAACTTTTAAATAGACAAGCTGAAATTTAACCCAGGCAAACGGATTCTTCCAGCTTGTGCTCAAAACCTCTATGCTGACCATCTAAATAGGACTCAATTGTGAAACCCATAAGCCACAGAGGAGCTGGCAACAAGCCATCTAAATCCACAGGCTGGGGAGTGACAGAGATGACAGAGCCTCACAGAACATCCCAGTGGGCTGGTGTGAAAGGGAGAGGCAATTGTGTTGGGAGATTGCCCTCACACTCTCCAAACAGGGTGGAGGCATTCTGATTTAAACCCTTTCCAGTCATGGCTATTGAGTTGCAGCTAAGGTCAAGAGCTGGGATATGGGAATCCCTCATTCACTGTTTGAAGCCTGGGCTAACTGGAGTTTTTAAAGAATGCAATAATTGCATGTTGCCTTCTTTTTTTTTTCCTCTTGAGTTTGGAAGACTGAACTGGAGGACAGGTTGTGCTGAGACCCGGTAGAGAACGGAAGTTGGACACTCAGAGTGGTACAAGTTGCAGAACTGAGAGTGGAACACAATAACGACGTCCTAGGAATGAGAGTGGTAAGGCTGCCCTGCAATAGTATCTTGCTTAGGTGTTTAAACGAAAAACCCAAGGCAAGCACAAGCCCCACAATGCACCCCAGGTACTCACCTAATGGTTATTTCATATATTCATTTAGCCACAGCTGTGCCTGAGTTTTGACAATAGAGTGTTGATGATAAATAAAAGCTATGACTCTATTTTATAAGAGCACACACTTCCAACCACCCCCTTCCTTGTTATTTTTTATTATGCACATAGACCTGAGCCAAGCTTTTCTGGGCTCCAGGACTTTCTTGTTTTGCTCTTTTTTTTTTTAAGACTCCCTTAAAACTGGCACGGTAAATATTGCATGACAGAAGTGATTCAGAAGCCATCTGTAAAGCTTCTACATGGGGGGCCTCACCAGGCTTAAATAAAAACCAGAATTGCAAACCCTGGGGAGCCTAATGTTTGAGAACAAGCTTTGCAATGGGGAAGGTTGCCAGGAGCACCTCTTATTGTTAGAAGAAGTTCAGGGGGGCTTAATTAGGCATTCCAGGTTGCTGTGTTTTCTGCTAGGCTTCTAGGAAGCAGTGTATATGGCAAGCGGCTCCTTGATTTGATGTTTCTTTATTTTCCTTTTATTTTTAGTCCAAAACTAGACTCTGATAGGAGCCTTTATGAAAGCCCCTTTACGTAAAGTAATGCTCATTGTTCTTCTCTTCCATTGTGTGTGTGTCCTTCACCACCATCACTGTCACCATCACCATCACCCTCTTAATAACTCCTAGGCTTGATCAAGTTCATTTGGATACTCATGGTTGAAAAAAAATTTTTTTTTAGTTTCTGGAATTCGAGCCCCAACATAGAGCTCATGTCTGAGATACACACTTCTTGCCTCGGGCCCACGAAACAGCCTTGAACCCGAGAGAGATTTGCTCCTGTTTGAGTAGGAGCAAAGGGTTTTATAGATTACTGCATTCACTTGACTAAAATAATCTCATCATTCCTCCTGATTACCAAATAGCAGTCAATATCTTGGGGATGCTTAGCTTCTAAAATATCTGGACAGTTACTTAGGGAAGAGCATGGGTCAGTCCTTTCTCTCTGCTGCTCCTGGTGCCCTCTCTACTTTCTCACCTCACTTTTCCTTTTCCCTGACTTCCTTTGCTATCTCTCCTGCTCTGCAATTTATACTGACAATTGTAAATATCACTAACATTCATCATGGACATGCACAGCATTGCCCGAACACGATCAGAACCAGGTAGAGATTTATTTCTGATCAACTCCCAAACCATCCATTTTCCCACCCCTCCCGTAGGCATTTTTTACTCTGCTTGCTGGATGAGTAAGTGTGCTGGTAGACGGTTTCTTCAGCTTGGCAGGAAGAAGAGTTGCTTCCTGGTTGTGCTTTTTTTTCCCCAGTAAGAATCGTACACCATATGTTTCAAAGCTAAATATCTTCAGTGAGCATTTTATGCAGAGCCCAACCCTAATAACCCCAATCAACACTGCTCTGCTACAAAGCATGTGGTTCTCCGGACCAGGTCTCAGCATCCTGGACTTGACCTCCAGCAAAACTCATGGTTGAATTGAGCAACTGCCCCTGCAGTGCTCTTCAGATGGCTTTGTATGCAAGAGAGCTTCCTTGAGAGTATGCTTCCCTATAAGTGGCTTTTGGGAGCACTTTGGACAAAGAGGACTGACTATACAGGGATGAATTAGAATGGTGGTTGTTATTCATCACTGTGGCAAATCGTAGAGGATAATAAAGATTGGTTTACATTTTCTAAGGCTTCCATCCATTGCTGCTTCATCATTGCTTTGGATCTATACCATTATTATTATTGTATCATTGTTGTTATTGTATCATTATTATTGTAGTATGTGATTAAGTAAACTGCTCCCCTCATGGAAACCAGGAAGCAAAACCAAAGAAAGAAAAGACCAGAGATCCAATGACCTAAATTCCCATGCTTGTCACAAGATCTAAAGTTTCCACCACTGTCAATTAGCAGCAGGATCTTCAACACCTCTAACTTCTTTCTCTCAACAGTTTCATCCAATATCCCACAGCAAATTGCTTATTATGCCTTTGTAGTCTGAATGGAAATAAGACTTTGAGATTTAAGTGTGTAGTTATAAATCGACGACATAAAGGATTCATACAGTGGGATTATAAATTGACTGAGAAGGTAAACACAGATATCATACATGGAATAAAATAGAGAACTAAACAGACACGTGTGTACACATGTGCATGCACACACACACACACACACACACACACACACACACACACCAAGTGTACCAGGGTTACCTAAGCGGGATTGAAGGATTGTGTCAAATTTGCCTTGTTCCTAATACTGTTAAGACAGTTTTACAAAATGTAACTAGTAATAGAATGGAGGTAAAGAGGTCGACAACCTGGGCTCTGTTAGAATAAGCACTGTGTAAATCTTCAATTATCTTGCATGAAAAAAATGAATATAAAAAGTTTTGGTTCCTGAAAAGAAATGTTTTGTGGATAGCAGGTGGGGCTTATTCTAATCATGCTGCCATTAACTCTAGATATATTATCATTCTCTAATATTAACATATTATGAATCAACTTGTCCATTGTAGAATGGTTTATCTTGCTTGGGGAAAATGATCTTTTTTGTTTTTTGTCTGAAAGACACACACACACACACACACACACACACAGAGAGAGAGAGAGAGAAAGAGGGGGGGGGACTAATTGATTGCTCTTGTTTTACAAAGGATTATTTTTGACTTAGTATGAATATGTGTGTTCAGATTTAATGTGTTGCAACTCCAAGCTATCCTTACTTGTACCTACCTAATGTAATAAGATTACTAACTTTTCCTTAAGAAACATAAATTCAAGTCCAAGTCAAGGTCCTATTTGCTCTATTCATCATCATCAGTATTAATTATTATTACTGTTACCTTGCTGTTGTGGTGGTGGTGGTGGTAGTGGTGGTGGTGGTGGTGGTTTAGATTTAGTATTTTAATGATCTTCAGTACAGTCTCCTGAAATTCAACAGGATTCAGGGACAAAGAGAGACAATAAATAGCCGGCAGTATCTCAATCCCCTCTGGCATCTAACTACTGATTCTAGCATTTATTGAAAACACAAATGTTCTATGGAGAGGACACAAAGTGCTCTACTCTGATTTTGGAGGAAAATGGAGGGCATCCTGCGAATTTCTACCAAGCTTTATTGCACACATCCTCTGCCCCAGATTTCCCATGAAAGCATTTACTAAGGATCATAGTGAAGCACCCCTGAGGACTTTATCAAAGGCTTGCATGTAAAAGGTGAGATATTATAGAAAGTTAGGAAATACCAGGCCTGTTGTCTTTGGGAGGCACCAAAGATTGGTATCATAAGAGAATCTCCTGAGAAAAGAAAAGTAGAGGAAATAAGGGCTGTGAGGCAATTCAGGAAGCAATGAAATGGGCCTTGGAGTTATGAATTTTCCAGTGTTTGGGGAAATCCACTCTTGCCAGGGACAGCATGAGAAATCTTGTAAAAGGACAATTTGCTAATGAAGGAGAGGAAATTCTGCCTGAGAATGGAAGGAAAAAATCTGAAGACGAAGAGTATTTCCCACGTGGGGTTGGATTCAAGATCTCTTGCAACAGTTCTTACCAATATGGCCACTAGGTTGTGGGAAAGACAGGTTCCTGAGCCCTAAGCAAGGTATTTTGACTAACTTTCCCAGTAGAAAACCTAAAATTTAAATGAGCACGGTGCAGAAGATGCCTTGCCTGCTTCTCTGCCTTAGGATACAGTTACTCATCACTCCTGCTGCCAAGTGTTGACTACTGTTTTGAATGACAGTTGACTTTCTCCCCTGGAATTTCCCTGGTCTGTAGGGAAATACCTACTGCTGAATCTTTTCCTCTACCCCTATAATAGCTCTATCAGAACTTTCAAGTAATTACTAGTTGATACAGTCTATGGGATGACAGAGACACAGTCTCTTTGTCTGAACTGAAGCCCTGGACAATAGACTAAGGCCTCCATTCCAGATTAGTCTTCCTGTAGCTTTTTTTTTCCTCTACCTATATTTGCCCCCTTTCACTAATTTATGGATGTTTTCATGGATCCACTTTGCTTTGTACTATCTGGAAAAAACAAAAGTAAATTATATCTCAAGGTATTTGTGCAGGGACATATGTAAGATATATGATATATGGTAAATATTCAGAATTGACTTAGGGTTTGTTTATGGACTTTAGGAAGAACCAACAATAGTAACGCCCTTAGTCCAGGATTGTGTAGTGTAAGCTTCCTGAGTTCTCACTCATATCCGTATTGTCAGGATATTAAAGGAGAGGAAATAAAGCCCAAGTGGAAGGGACATTACAAGGAGACAAGCTTACTGTAGATATGACAGTGGAGTGACAGTTACAAAACAAAAACAAGCAAGCAAAGCAAGCAAACAGCCTAAGAGAAGTGAGAGCATAGTATCAAGGGACTTAAGGGTATGCTTAGCCCTTAAGCAGGGATTCTAAGGGTGTGTCCTGCAAATAAAGGTGACATGCAGTCATGCTGGACAAATGGAACTGTATACAGCACTCCTTCACCTATCCATGTTGGAGGCGTTGAGGCAGAAGCTTCCAGAACTTGGAGTGCTCTAAAGTATCTCATGGGATATGTGGTTGGTTTCAGTAGGCACAATGACACTACTTCTCCAGATTTGTTCATGTTGATTTGTTTGATGTGAGGGAATGACTCATTGATTAGGGACCATGATTGACACTCTGTCCATCTCCTCTTCTACATTCTGGGCTCCTTGGCACCATATGAAAGAGGGGAGCCCTACTTCATAGCTATGCTTTCTTATAAGGGATATATAACTCACATGTACTAAATCAAACTGCCTTCTTCAGTGTACAGTACACTGATACTCTTCATATCAGGTAATTCTTCTTTGTTTCCTCTAACATGAACTCCAATGAAATTTGATAATGTATTAAGTTCTAGAAACAGAATGAAAGAGACATTTATGGACCACTGTACTGTGCCAGACATTCAAAAGAAGCAAATCTAATTGCAGACTAAAATGATCACAAGACATCTGCTACACAAAATAATCCTTTTTTTTTTCATAAAAATAATATTTGGAAATCATGGTAAATAGCTAATAAAAAATACCCCCTCATTCCAGACCAAGTCAGTGTTGGAACGAACTTTGAGCCTTCTTGTTCTCATTCATTAAGAACTGTTTTCAAACCTTAATGGGGTTTCTAACTGAAGCTTCCCATTAGCCAAGTGAAGAGTTTTAAACACCTCCAAATAGCTTTGTTGTTCTTTGCAAATCAAAATACTGTGGCACTAATTGTGCTTCAAGTATTTGAAAAGTCCTAAAGGCACTTAAGCTAGGAGATAATCGGATAAGATATTTGAAGCCTTATAAGGATAATTAATGAAAAATCTCATGACTGAATTGGTGTCTATTTACTAATGTGCACTCTAAAGTTAAATCTCCCTTCAGTCTACCAACTCATTTTAAGTAGAAAAACATGAACTAATTTACTTTATCAGTGGGTTTAGAGTGAAAGACTTGGTCTGTTATCTGTTCCCATTCACAAGGGTAGAAGGGAAGAAAGAGTTATTGCTGAGAGGGCCCATGTTTATCTGACTCCGGAAACTTAGCAGTTACATCAACTCTAGAGAAATAATTCAACTTTTATACGTGGATTCTTACCCAGTGGTAATTCTTCGGGTTACTCCTTATCTTGTCTATGAAGGAAATGACTCAAGCATGAGGAGGGAAGATGGGAAGTAGCTACAGCATCATTGGATTTGTCCCTTGCCAGATAAAGTCATCCCCATGGAGACACTTTCTTAAACAAGCCTCATCCAGACTGGGCTTCTGTCCATACGGTGAGATATCATCTCTATATGCCCAGAAGTAATTCTGAACAATTTGGAAAGTGGCCACCTGCTGGGATCACAGCAACTTCAGGAGACTCAGTCAGTCATCATCCAGGAAGGTCACCAGAAGTTCTCAGCTTCCTTTGTGCTTCTTGATCCCTGCGTGTCCTCTGCCAAAACTCTGCTTAGGGAAAGTTACAGATATATCCCAACCCAATACCTACATCCTTCGGTATATGGAGCGAGACTTCTGTCAACTGGACCCAGATGTTTGAAAAGTAGTAACTTCAGTATATACAGAAGTAGTTTTTCCCTCCGTAAGATTACTTGGCACAACAAAGGATGTTGTCTAGATAGCAAAGATTGATTGGGAGCTTAAATCCATATTCCCCCTGGGATTAATAAAACCATTCTAAAGGGACAAAGTTTCAGAGTCTGTTCAGAATCAAACCATATATTTTTAAAGAATTTGTTTGGGTCTGCTATGGAATGGTTCTTAATTCATGACAACAAATAGCATGGAGAAGAAACAACCTTCTCTTCTGTCATTAGACCCAGAACAGAGAAATCGTGGGGGGGGGGATGATTGGGGAATAGTTGGGGGGAGAGAAATTATGGGATGTATGGTGGGGGGGGAACTGGGAAAGGGGAAAGTCTTTGGAATGTAAACAAAGAATATAGAAAATAAAAATTTTTAAAAAATGAGTTTAAACGTAGTTTCCCATGTGGTCTGTTTTTGGCTTCACTGTTGGTCACTCAGGTCTAAAGTTAACTATTCTCAAAATTACTTCTGACTATATATAGACAGTATCACATTGTGTGGACAAAAGGGCAGACTAGACATCATCTGATCAAGAAAGGGCCTCCACCATTACAAGAAGTAAAAAACTGGTCAATGTGAAGAAAACAACTCACTGTGGGGCTCCCAGTCCCCATGGATAGATCTACAATGAGTGACATGACAGAAGTAGGCCTGGGAAGATTTATAAGCGCCAGACTCCTGTGACATCTGCCATGGAGTTGTGTATCCTACAAAGGACAAGGAAGCTTCTGCAATGATGTCTCCACAATATGAATGTCTAAACAAGACCTGACCAAGGACAACACCAACATACATTCTAATGTGGAAAAGGAGAAAACTCATGGGGCCTCAGTCCTAGACAAAGAATTACAGGTAACTGAGGAAGGCTTGGAATGGGAGAAGAAGTCTTCCCCTGTAGAGAGTCCCTCTAATTAGATATAGAATACCAAATGATCCCCTGTGAAATCAAGCACATGCAATTCTGAAGAGACTCTGTATGTTGTAGTGTGTGTGTGTGTGTGTGTGTGTGTGTGTGTGAGAGAGAGAGAGAGAGAGAGAGAGAGAGAGAGAGAGAGAGAGAACATAAAAGAGGAGACCAAGAACTTGAAAGAAAATGAGGCAACAGAAAGAATTGGGGTAGAAAACAGAGAGGTAAGGATCAAAAGGGTAAGAGGAAGGAAAGAAAATGATGTAACCATATTATTAAAAACTTTTTTGAAACTTTTCAAAGGGTTTATGGGAATGACATTATCTGGTAAAGGGGAAATCCAATGATGCTATAATAGGTATTTTCCTATTAGATTTATGCAAAGGTAATGGTATTTGCCCTTATACCATGCTATGTGAATTCAGCCACATTTGTTAGCACGTTCTGTGTGCCTAGCACATTCCTTGGCTCTGAGATATAGAGTATGCCTCTGCTTTCTGAGTTTTATGCCCTGTGTGCTAAAGGAGCCACAAATCAAGTAAATAAATACATATTCTACTCTCTGACCATGTTAAATGCTTTTAAATAGTGTAACAGAATGTGATGGTAGACAATGGCGGGGATTAGAGGATCCGACTCCATAGCATGGCCAGGAAAGGACTCTTAGGAGGTGATCTGTATGACAAGAAGAAATCAGCCATGCTAACTTCTTGGAGAAGAGTGCTTTGGGCAAAGTAAATAGTAACTGTTTATAGTCCTGAGAAAGAGCAAGTTTGTCTTGGCCAAGGAACAGAAAAATATAGCCCAAGTATGTAATAAATACTGAAAAGGTATGTTTAACAAGCAGTCATGAAAAGAGAGAGTGGCAAATGTATTGGGCCTCATGGACCATGGGATCCTGAGTGGAATGGCACATGAAGGCCTCTAAGCAGGGGCTACAAGCTCTCCAATTGACTGTTTCATAAAGAATTAAAGGACAAGAGCTGATAAGAGGCAGAAGACTCTGACAATGAGCACATTGTGCTAAGAGCCTGGCCCAGGACAGTTGTGATAAGGGTAATGAGAGGAGTAGAGGAAGATGGAGGGACCTGCATTTCTCTATCATGGGGGGAAATCTGAGGGTCATCCAATGTTCATAAATAATAACAACAACATAAACCTGCAGAGCTTCTCTGAATTTGAAATGGTTTTCTTTTCAGTTTTCCCTTTTAAATATCTATAACACCCCTACACAGGTGGCTGCGGGGGCATTGTTATACTCCTGTCACTGAAACAACTGGAGTGTTGATTAAGAAGTGGACTCAGTGGAGTGGAATGAGAACTCCAATCCACTGGGTGTCAGCATCATATCCTTCCTCCCAACGACCCCGGGTTTTGGGCTATCTTCATACCCTTATTTTGTCAGATACAAACTTGTCAGTACTGAGTTTTATTCTGGACATCAGCACACACTGGATTCTTACACATTTAATAAGAGCTTATTAGACTTTTATTGAAGACCAAGAAAAAGAGTTCAAAAATCTCCAAGGAAGAAATAACCAGGACATGGTGTGAAATGGATTTTGATGTCAACTTGATGACACCTGTACTTTCCATGATAATATATTTCGGAAATTCTTTAGAAGTGTATTTCTGGAAAAGTTTAAGTGAAAATGAAGACTGGCCTGGAATGTGGGAAGTGCCATCCTTAGGACCAGGTTCTGAATGGAATAGAAAGGGTAAATTAAACTGATCACAAGAATTTTTGCCTTTCTGCTTCATAACTGTCAATACCATGTGACCAGTTGCCTCATACACCTGAAATATGATGAACTGTACCTTCCAACTGTGATGCAAACAAACCATTCCTTTCTACTTTGACAAGTTTATTCATGCATATATATGTATATATATATATATATATATATATATATATATACATACATATATATATGTATGCCATAAACCACACACACACACACACACACACACACACACACACACATGTATTTTTTTTCACATAGGGTAATTTATATATCACCCGTTCGTGTTTCCTTTTGTGCTAAGATGGCAGAGGTGAGAATTTCCATGCCATACCATCAGTCCATTAACACCAGAAATGTGGACCATCTTTCTACATCACAAGATTGTGAATCCTTACTTTAGCAGGAGATTTTTGCAGTGAACCCCTGGGAGTAGAATCAATAATATTTTTGCTCCCTACTGAGGCCATAATACCTGCTGAATCTGGTTTTATGATAGTTGTCAAAGAAAGGAAGATTCTTAGAAACTATAAAAAGTAGAAAAATAAAAAACTTTTAAAAATGGATGAATTTAAATGAAACCTGGAAAAATAGAACAATTAACCATCAAAAGCCCTTAAGTCAGGAAATGCTATTAGATGCCTCAACCTACATTTTAAAAAATGATATTTATTATCCTTTTTCTTTATGTAAAGACAATACATGTTTATCATCCTAGAATACAAAAAAAATGTATACAGAATATAAATTAGCCATATTGCTATAACTAAATATAACCACATTTAAACACTGGTCATTACAAAATCAGATACTACTGTACAAAATGGTCATGTATATTTCAAGTGTGACTTTCCCCAAGAGTCTCACAGTCTCTGGTTACATTGTGTGTAGTGGCTGACAGCGTTCCATTTAACTTATATAATGGTAACAAACCATTTAAGTGTTGCCCATGTTAGTCAATTTTAATTAATTTAGAATTTTATTTTTATGCATAATGCAATAGTAAACAAACTTGCTTATTGCTTTGCTTCACTCTGTGATTTTATTGATATAATTAAAAACTTCTCAACTTAGGCAACTTTGGATGATGCATAAAGAAAAAACTCATAGTCAAAGATTAATTTAGTTGATATGGTTTCCCTATCTCTGTGTCTGAGATGGTTCCCAGATTTCCAAATAACACCAATTTGGGAGATTTCTATGCTGCATAAGAATCATTAGCTGACATATTATCTTACACCAGTCATATTTTTACACACCCATCTTAAACTACATACCATTACAGTGAGGAAAACAAAACCCTTCCCTTAGAAAAGAGAGACAGTAATCTTATCAAAAATATTTTATTTACAAAAAAAATCAATTATACTATACATACTATAATGGAAATACATTGAATAATTGCTAAAATAAATACACGGCAATTAATTCAACTTTTTATAAGTGAGAAAATTTGACATTTGAACGTTATCAAAGCTTAACTTAGAACATAAATAGTTAAAAAGGCAAACTCAAGTTTTAGTTTCATGTATTGTCAGGGTGTGATTGTTTCCCACTAACTCTCCATACAGCGAGAGTCAGAGTTTTTCAGAACTTGAACGGACCTCTTTGTACTCACAAGGTAGAATGTGCAGCTTTTCCTCCGATAGTATCTTGCTACCTTTGTGTGTGGTGTGGAAGTCTGCATAGTAAGGAAGCAGAATTTTGACACTGTGCCTGCTTCACCATAAGGCTTGTGTGCAGCTATTCTTTTGTTCTGAGTGTGTGTCTAACAGGCCTACACCGTACCAGCCACAAGGCAAGATAAATCATGCGAAAAGTCAAACTGAACAACTAAGGCCCCAGGATAACTGAATTAGCCACAGTTTGGAGGAACTGGTGCATCACTTTTTTTATTTACCAGTTCTTAGTAATACTGATTACATGCTGACATCATTTCTACTTGTGCAGATTTTTTAGGAAGGCCAAGTATGGTAGAGATGGAGAGATTTACCTGTATAATTGAGAAAAAAAATACCCTTCCTGAGAAGTAAAGATGACACTGGGAACATAAATGTGCCAGTTCTGAATTGTGCTGTATATCAGTTACAGTTCACCCATGTAAACATCACTAACAGGCAGGGTGAATTGGCAAACTCAGACACGAAACAGGGGAAACACACTTATTGTGTCTATGTTAAGGTCGGCCACATTCAGGCCCCAGAATAAAACTGCTGATGAATTACATTGTATTTGTCCCAATCACACAGATAAAGTCTCCCCCCCAGTTTTCCTTTTTTTTTTCTAGGCACACACAAACACTGCCACCATCTCTGCTGCTGCTGATCTGTCTTGGATGTTTACATTTATTCAGTACAAGGAGCCCAGTGTTTTGTTTTCCTTTTTCCAAAGACTAGGATTCCCTTTGAAAAAAAAATATTTTTCAGACATTGCACTTTTCTACCCTTTCGGCCTCAACTTTAATTATTGGCTCTTGTACACGTGTGAGTATGTATTTTTACCTAAAAGTTGACAGTATCTTGGCCCTTTCTAAAAGAAATAAAATGTTAAGAGTATTCAAAGTTTACATTTCTTCACAGAAATAACTATTCAATTGTAAAATGTAGAGAAAAAGAGAAACATTTTATTCTTTTATGAACATCAGTCAACCACGTTTCACATTTTGGGCAGGTTAATTTTTTTATAGTATGGATTTTTTAGAACCTATTTTATTATATATATATATTTATTTATAAAACAAAAAGAACAAAAGTGTATTTTGCCAGAGAAGTAAAATATAGACTATGGTGTGAAATTTTGTTTTTAAAAATTGGATACAAAATTTAAAAACACAGTACAATTATATCAAAATACAGCACAGCCAGTGGCTTTCAATTTTCCTTTGGCATTTCATTTGGTAAAGACAAACAATTTTCCTTAAAAAAAAAAAAAAAAACAAAAATAGAAAAGATAATCAGCTATCAAAACGGTCCATAAGTTAGGATGTGTAAGTTGAAAGAATGTTCCCTTGAGTATTCAGAATCCTTTTCTTCCATGATCGCCCACAGAAAACATGGCACGTGAGGTATTTAGAACAAACACTGTCAGGCGGATGCACAGTAAGGGAAAAGTGCACAAACCAAGACGTCATCCCACCGTCCTCAAACTGTCGGATTTAATCGGACTTTCTTCTCACTGATGTATCAGTTTGCTTTGGCAGAATAAAAAAAAAAAAAGCCACCCATCGAATGTCTTTGTTCAAGTCCCAGCAGCAGTGATATGTCTCCTGTGGTGGCAGGGTGCGATGCCACAGTACTGCACAGCCCCTTGAGGAGCTAAGGTGTGTGTGTGTGTGTCCGTCCGTCTCCAGGTGTTGCTGCAGACATCATACATCAAGCACCATGTCGTATTGCTGCCCCTTCTTTCGCCTGCCACACTTATTGATGAGAACCACATACAGAGTCAAAAGCATGACCCAGTAGCATGCATAGATCAAGGTTCCCACGATGAGAACAGTCTGTTTGGATTCGGAAAATGGCTTTTTAGACTCCTTATAAATGGTGAAAATCACACCGCCTAGAAGGATTGTAAACCACACGGACACTGGAATAAGTCCTATGAAATTAACAACAATGGTCTTCCTTCCAGACGTGCCCCAACCAGCTTTGTTGATGGTTGCGATCGCGAACATCTTGGCAGGAAGTAGACTTGACATGTATAAGACTGAATAGAGTGACATGAAGACCATGACAATATTTCCTCTAAGGCAGCTGGCGAAAGATGACTTGATGAGACCCACTAGCTGGACAGTTAAGAGGAAGAGGAGGATGTTCCAGATTTTACCCCTGTAGAATAGCTGGATGACTGTGGCGATGAGAAAGAAAGGAAAGAATCCAGTGATAACAGCTTCGTAGGTCATCCACAAGTGATGCTTGTGGAACCACATGGCATTGTACAGCCACTCTCGGAAGTAGGACTTGCTCCAACGGGTCTGCTGGTTCAGCCATCTCAGATACTCTATGGGTGTTTCAGTAAGGCACTTGGACCGAGCCGTGTATTTAGTTGCATAGCCCAGACTCAGCACCCTGTTGGTAAGGTGCCTGTCATCACCGAAACTGCATTGGTTACCCATGAATTCCTGATTGTACCAGTCTTCCACAAACTCATGCAGCAAGGAGTTTCTGTACATTCCCAGAGGACCGCTTATGCACTGGACACAGCCAAAATAAGACTGGCAGGCCCTTTCTATATTGAAAGCCATCCAGTATCTCACACTGCTGAGAAAGGAGATCCAGGAATCATACTTGTTTAAAATCTGCAAGTAGAAAAAAAAAGTAGATAAATAAAAGTTTAGTCTTAGCCTAATAATACCAAGAGGTCCCAAAGTATCCTGAGTCTACTGCCTGAAGTGAAATCTGTTCTTTTCTGACTCCATTTTGTCTTCCCTCCTTTCTGTCATTCCTTTATCTTGTCTTCTAGGGTTTTGTTTTGGGAAATAAGCTTGGTTGGTTGGGTCTGTATATTAGTAGATTTTTTTTTTTTTTTTTGGTTTTTTCGAGACAGGGTTTCTCTGTGTAGTCCTGGCTGTCCTGGAGCTCACTCTGAAGACCAGGCTGGCCTCGAACTCAGAAATCCGCCTGCCTCTGCCTCCCAAGTGCTGGGATTAAAGGCGTGCGCCACCAACGCCCGGCTATATTAGTAGATTTTTACTTCTTTAATTTCATCTTCTTCTGATATTATCTAGGCTCGTCCATGCTGTTGGGCTATAATGTCTAGTTATGATTTTAAGCATCAATCATCAATCCTAAATTTTTCCAGATGTGCTTTTGGAAATTATCGTCTAAGATATGAAAGATGTAAGAACCTAGAGAATTCTCCAAATTCTCTTAGTTTTCTTCATTCTCTAAATTGTTTAAATTACTATTTAGTCAATCTACTTCTTTGTTTATCTCATTATTGTCTTTATCAGCACATGTACACATGGGTCACTCGTTTCTTTGCATTTCTCATCTGTTATTAAAATCAAGTGAAATCAGATCCCATACTTTGAAAGTCTTAACCTTTGCATATTTCCACATGCTCACCTTTCTGTCTTAGAAGCATCAGCATACTGTGATTAGTAATCATTTCTCTGCTACTAAAAAATCATGGGTCACTTATTAATTTTGTCTTTGTCTTTTCTCACTGTTGTAAATACAAATTGCTGTCTCTTCTCCTCTTTTACGGTTCAGTTTATATAAATTTTTAAATTTTATGCATTTGAGTGCTTTTGTTGCCTGTACCGATGTGCATTATATCCATGCAGTGTCCACAGAGAGCAGAAAATGGCAATGGAATTGGAGTTATGTAGGGTTGCGTGCCATTGTATGAATGCTGGACTCCAAAGTCTCTGTAAAAATAGCAAATGCCTCTCCTACAACTCAACCATCTCTGCAGACCTTCATACTGTATTTCTTTCTTTTTTTCTTTTATTTTTTTATTTTCTATATTCTTTGTATACATTCCAAAGGCTTTCCCCTTTCCCAGTTCCCCCCTCACCATATGTCCCATAAGTCCTCTTCCCTCCACACACTGTATTTCTAACCAACCCCTTGGTGGCTAACCTGTGCTCTTAGAGTGCCTGGTGAAAATCAATACTCATCAATACATTTGTGCTATATGTAACTTTTCAGTCACTACAAATGCATGTTATATGCCAGGGCTAAGCATATATGTTTCAGATTATTTCAAGTTAGGTAAGAAAAACAGGACTACAAATGTATCTGGTTCAAATTCTCAAATGTGACCAGCACCAAGACCACAGAAGACTGAACCAATAAACACAAAATGAATCAAGAGTATTCTGAAAACCATATCACATAAAAATAATGAAGCCATGTGTACCTGGACATCTCCCCCCACACCTCCAACCATAGGGTCTTCTTCTAAGACCTTCACCATCTCCACGGACGAGGCAGGATCAAGCATGGTGTCCGAGTCACACACCTGCAAGGAAGGAAGCAGGAGATGACTTAAAGAGAATCATACTGTACCTCAGCCACAACTGAGATCAGGCCCTGCACCCTTCACCTTATCCTCAGGAGACTATCAGAAAACATCACAAATGTGACAGAAGATTCTGTATAGCATTGCCAACATAGAGTGTTTTGTCCATTAAGCTCAATGCACTACTAAGCAGGCTAGTTCAAATGATGGTTGAGTGTGGATCCCCAGCCTGTTCCAATTTGCCAGGGATGTTTCACATTTTGGCGACAGAAGCTGCCTGTCCTGGGTTCTAGCTCAGTTGTCCTTTCATGTACTCTACGGTTGGCTTTCTGCTTCTTCCTCCTGCTGGGTGTGAAAGACTCTATCAGGGTGCCTTGAGCTTCTCAGTCTCCACCACTCCAGAGTCAAATAAACGTCATTGTGAATTATCCAGTCTTGGGTATTTTGTTATGGCAACAGAAACCACCCCTGGCAAGAGCATAGCAACATGTATTAACGGGACATAGTACTCTTTTTTTCTGTTAAATTTCACTAAAGCCCTAACAAATGTAACTTGATAGGTGATGAGCCATTGAACATCCTGCTAGAGTTTGAAAGTGAAATGACCTCCATGACTTACTGTAGGAACTTGATCTCTGGCTAGTAGACCAGTTTAGAACGTTGAGGTAGTTCCTCACTAAAATCCTGAGAGATGGATTCTGTCAATTTTACCTTGGTCTCTGTCCTCTCTGCTTACCGTCCTTCAAGAGGTGAGCCAGTAGCTGCAGAAAGCTTCCCTGATCACAGAGTTGCCCTCAGCCATGACTTCCCAGTCATGATGGGCTTATATTCCTTCATCTCTTCAGGGGAAATAAATCCTCCCTCCCCTAAGGTGCTTCTTATCAGATATTTGATTGCAGCAACGAGAAAATTAGCTAATCCACATGCACACTAGACACTAACTAAGAAGATTGGTATATACTAAGTGTTGCTCACTGCTCCAGCATGGTTTCCTGCCATGGAGATTCTGGCTATCTGCATACCCTCATCCTCCTCACCACTTATCCTATCTACAGCTATATTCAACACCATGATATTTTGAGCCAAGATGGGCAATATGTTTGCTAGTGACTCCAAAAGATTGTACCATCAAGTGGCTTTGTAGTTTTTTAATGTGTGTATATATATACACATATATATGATTTATAATGTTTGCCCAAGTACAAGAATCACCTAAAGCACATTTTCAGAGAATATTACCATTATCAACCAACATAACCACATTAATAATTAAAAAGCAATTTCTGACAAGTCTCCAAACTTCTTTAAAAAATAATAACTTGAAAAGGTAAATATACTATACAAGCATGGACTCTCAGGAGTTCAAGTCATTTATTAATGTGGTATTAATCATTCACTGTATCAACTAAGGAATCAGAACATTTTAAAAACATATCTCTTTCAACTTCATTAACGGCTATTTGTCTGAAAAGGTTTCTTGCTCATGAAGATTACTGGAAACAGTTATTTAAATGTGCTATTGGCATTTGTGGGTTTAAATAATGTATGGCCATCCAAATTTAAAACGTAATTTTATCATTTTAGATTTAAATAAATAATTATTGTGAATTTGTGCTTAAACTATGGATTTTACTTTTTTGATTTGCTAAGTAGAACTACTCCTTTATAAATAAAAAAAACTATATTGTTCTTATTGTGGTTGTTTGTTTTATTGACTTTTAAACTTTATGTGAAAGATCAATAGAGTCACTTATGTATTTTGAGTAGGACTAAATGGGCAGAAGGTAGTCTTAAGTTTCCCATTATAGAACACAAGCATTTATCAACACTTAGTTTGCGGTTCAAGCATTCTAAACCCGAGTAAGCTATATAAAGTCACCAAAACCTAACCTAGCCTCTCCTGTGACTTGTTTACCACAGGTTACATAAACCAGCATGCTGGGCAGGAGGCCTAGGCTAAGGGGAAAGAGAGGTGCAGGCACATAGTTCAGACACACCTCTAGCCAGCATACAAAGTTAAGGCCACATGTACCTCTATTGACTTAAGTCAGGAATGAATGGTAAAACCAGAAAGCTAAAATAAGCTTAAAGCAACAGGAAAGGGGCAATCCAGAATTAATGTTCAAATAGCCCCACCTGCTTCTGAGTGTAAGCAAGCAAGAGGAACTGCCACTTCGAAATGCCTAAACTTGAACCTAACCTCTAAGGTTTGAAATATTTATATCGGCCCCTCCCACTTCGCAAAATAAACCCAGAAGTTCTCTGAGAGAGGCTATTCGGTGAGCTTAGCTATATGAGGTGGGGGGGGGGGAGGGAGGAATAAGTTCTCAGAAGTCTCCTGGGAAGGGGATTGTTATCATAGGATTTAAGAGCTTTAAAGAATTTCAGTTTCTGGATGCTGTTTAGAAACTGCATGCCAACTACAAAGTCTGTCTTTGCCAGTTGGAAAAAGCATGTGTGCTCAGAGCACAGGAACATTTACTTAATAAGATGATGTGAAATATACAACTTTACTCTTTACAATTCACCTAATAGGATATTGTTTCTCGTTTTCTCCTCACCCGTTAAGGCGGAGAAGTAAATGTTGGCTGCCTAAGCTTAGCGTTAGAACCCAGGGCAGACACAGACCAGTTCGTGAGTAGCTGAACGTCACATCCAGAAAAGTTACAGGATGTGATTTGCACACAGGAAATGGGGCACAAATCAAAAGTCCTGTGGATAAACACAGGGTATGATTGTGAACTGCTGAAGTACATAATGGTTAGTTTATTTCTCAGTAGCAGATAATGGAAATGAGTAGTAATAATAATAACCTCTAAGTAAACAATTAATATAGTCAGTCCAGTCTACTATTGGGAAGAATAAGCCGCGTTGTTTTAACCTCAGAAAGACTAGCACTCTCTGGTTATTACTTCCAGTGGTTTAGCCTACAGTTAACAGTACCTTCTCTATAGGACTGGGTATTAATTAGGGATTGGCAAACTAAGAGGTTTAGGTAAATACCAGCCTGCCATCTATTTGCTTCTAATTAAGTTAAGAGTTAAGAATGGCTTTATGTGTTTGAATCTGAAAGGAAATAAAAGAACGATATTTGGGGATACACATAGATTATATGAAATTCAAATTTCACACTACACATGGCATCCGGTCATGTGTGTTCTTGTCCCTGTTATCTTCATCCATGTTCACAGTTCCACAAACCCAAATGGTGGCAAAACCATAATATTTACTCTCTCTACTGCTTAACAAGCAAAGTTTGCCAACTTTGGGATCAAAGGAATTGGTTTCAGAAAAAGGCCCACTTTCACAAAAAAAAAAAAAAAAAATAGTAGCAGTAGCAACAGTGCTGAGACTAAATGTTTTAAATCCCAGTTTTAATCATGCAGGCTTTTCAAAGGTTCCCTTCCTCTCTAAGGTACAAAGAGCGGGACTTCACAGCAGAGAATATCAGCTAGTGTATAGATTTTCTACAATAAAGTCTGCTTGCTTTAAGAATAAGTGTTTATAGAATCAAGAAACCTAAATTCATTTTAATTAATTAATATCCCAACTGCTACTCCCTCTTGGTCTTCTCCTCACTGAGACCCTTCAGCATACTCCCTTCCCTTCTCTTCTGAGTGGGCGGGCCCCCCTGAGTATCCTCCAACCCTGATTCATCAAGTCCCTGGCAGATTAAGTGCATCCTCTCCCAGTGAGGGGGGACAAGGCAGCCCTATTCGGGAACACGTAACACACTCAGGCTATAGCTTTTGGAAAAGCCATTACTCCAGTGTTGGGGTGGGGACTCACATTGAATACACTAAACTTCATAGAAGAGAAAGAGGGAAGTAGCTTTGAATGCCTTCCTTCAGGAGACAATTTCCTGAACTGAACATCAATGGTTCAGGATCTAAGATCAACAGTTAATAAAAGGGACCTCATGAAACCGAAAAGCTTCTGTGAGGCAAAGGACACTCTCAACAGGACAAAACAGCAGCCTAGAGATTAGGAAGAGATCTTGCCTAACCCTACATCTGAAAGAGGCCTCATATCCAAAATATCTAAAGAACTCAAGAAGTTAGACTCCAATGACCAAATAACCCAATTTTAAAGGGGTACAGAGCTAAACAGAGAATTCTCAACAGAGGAATCTCAAATGACTAAGAAACAGTTAAAGAACCCTGAATTCTTGGGTCTTGTATCTTTTTTTTTTTTTTTTTTTTTGGGTTTTTTGAGACAGGGTTTCTCCGTGTAGTCCTGGCTGTCCTGGAACTCACTCTGTAGGCCAGGCTGGCCTCGAACTCAGAAATCCGCCTGCCTCTGCCTCCCAAGTGCTAGGATTACAGGCGTGCGCCACCACACTCTGCTGGGTCTTGTATCTTACTCGTGCGTGCCTTTGAACTTACCGTCATCAAGGCAACCTAGCAAAATCCTCAATGTGTATCTACTGCCTGTGTTACAAAGCACTGCATGCCATTAGAATAAAGTAGGAACCCTTATTTACTTGTTAAGGGAACCTAAACCTGAGGGACCTTTGCTATGTCAAGAGTGCTCAACAGAGATATTCACTAAAAGGGTCAAAGACTAGATTATGTGATTACGTGAAGAGCATCTCTTAAGACGTGAACTGATTACAGCTTACCCAGAACCATCTACAACAGTCCAGAAACTCACAACAATCCAGTTAGAACTCCTCTCAAGAGTACTTTCCCACCAAATGCCTCTCATAGATCCAAGTTCAAAGGCACTCTGCGTGTCTCACAGGCTCCTTTGAAAAGAGTCTTCCTGTTCAGCTTCTCTAGTGGATCCCTCCATATTTCATATCTGTCTCAAAGAGCAGTGTAAAGTCAACATGGCAAGAGGAAATCTGTACTGCTGTGGTTGACTTCCAAGAGGAAACAAATTCAAAAGAAATCAAGACCCCTTCTGGTAGTACTGGAATAATCCTTTTCCTGTTCAACTCTTTCTTGATCCTGACCTTCCATCTTAATTTTGACCCTTCCTCTTAACCTGGAAACGGTGAGACTATTTATAGAGTTGCGGGCTTTGATTTTGGTTATAGCTACAACTTAATTATAAAAGTAAATGGATGTTCTGCTCCCCATCCCACTCAATGTCTCTAAATGAAAGGGGAAAGCGTGAGAAGCAAAAGAAGGAACAAATAAACAGAAATGACAACAAAACTTCTCGGTAGTTGCCAATGAGGAAACAGAAGATGGTAACAATCTCCCTAAATTCCTCTAATGATACTCCAGGACTAACTTACTGTGGAATGGAAAGAAAGAAATGGGATGAATTTAGGGGTAGAGCACAGGCCTAGAAAGTATAAAGCCCTGGGTTTAAACTCTGGACAGAAAGCATAAAGGACTGTAGTGGGGAGGAAGGAAGAAGGAGGGAGAAAGGAAGGGAGAGAAAATAGAAGAGAAGAGGAGAGGAGAGGAGAGGAGAGGAGAGAAGAGAAGAGAAGAGAAGAGAAGAGAAGAGAAGAGAAGAGAAGAGAAGAGAAGAGAAGAAGAGAAGAAGAGAAGAAGAGAAATAAGGAGAAATAGAGACAGAAAAAGAGAGACATAAAGGAAAAAAATGAAAGCAGCATGCAGCATGCAAGAGTTAAGAATAAAAATAAATAAAACAGTTCCCAATCCAGAATCTGCCAGTCACATAAACTTGGACTAGATTCTTAACTGAGCCCCTAGGCTCAAGTCTCTAGGCTCCCGTCCCTCAAGACAAACATATAGATTATTACTATCCTTACCAAAAGTTTATCATAATGGTTTCTTGATAATATTTATAAATCATTTAGTAATGGGTAATTCATAGCAAGTACTTAATAAATAGAAATGTATAACAAACAAAAAAACCAAAGACATAAATTCATGTCTAATTCAAAGAAAGAGTTCTTGTTAAAGTTAGCATAGCTAAACTATGACCCACCCCTGAACGGGAGGGAACCCAGAGCCTCACGATTCATGACATATTTAGATCACATGTCAGGGAAAAAAATTAGATTGAGTTGTTATTTGGTGGAAAGAAGTGCAAAAAATAAGCATGTCCTGCTTTTTGTTTGATTTTTTATCATAATTAATTATCAACACAAAGCACAGAAAAATGTAGGTATTGTAGCACAAATGGCTGTAAAGATGATTATTAAAACATCAAAGCAAACAATTACCTTGTTTGACCCCAGTCAAAACATGTATATTGGCTCACTCATAAATTTTGTCATTGTATATATGTATATGACTCCCAAAAAAAACTATGAATATGAGATGTTGAAAGGGTGAGAGGAAGAAATAAAAATGATGTCAATACAGTCCTCATGTATGAAATTCTCGTAAAAATAAAATATTTAAATAAAAAAAAACTATGAATATTGATTTGGAGGTGAGAAGTAAGGTTGTTTTTTGAGACAGGGTTTTTCTGTGTAGCCCTGGCTGTCCTGGAACTCACTCTGTAGACCAGGCTGGCCTCGAACTCAGAAATCCGCCTGCCTCTGCCTCCCAAGTGCTGGGATTAAAGGCGTGCGCCACCACTGCCCGGCAAGAAGTAAGTTTTAATGAGTAGGAGAATTCGAAAATATAGAACATAGAACCCATGAGGCTTTCAAAATACCTCAGTGGGTAACGAATGCTCCAACAAGTGAAAGACCTCAATTAGAGTCTCTAGAACCCATCCAAGACTGGGTTTGGCTGCATAGACACCTCTAAATCCAGTGTCTCTATGACAAGATTTGAGGTGGAGTCTAGAGTATCCCCAGAAGCTTATTGGCCAGCTAGCCTGATATCTGCAGCATCAAACCACAAGCAGTGACACTGGAGTACCCCTACATGTATGCATCTACACTCGCAAAAATACATGTCTAAGTGTGTGTGTGTGTGTGTGTCTATGTGTGCGTGCGTGTGTGTGTGTGTGTGTGTGTGTGTGTGTGTTCCATGAGGATGATGACTAACGGTGCCCTTACGAATTATGTAGCTTTATTTTTTTTCCTACTCAAAGAAATCTGGATGCCTATGATACTGCTATGTTAAAATAATGAGAAAATTGCCACTTGTAATCCTCCTTTTAGAAAACATTCATATTTGTAGGATTCTTTCTACTTGGAAAATCCCTAACACACACATCAGTGGATGTTGACTCTTCTCTTTGTCTTGCAGACTATTGACTACTTTGCTATATTATGCATACTCAAAGATAAGAGACATGAATCAACAGTTGTATAATGTGGATATCAATATATGTCTTACTTTCTAATAATGTTATGTTAAAAATTAATCTTAAGCTTCCAAAATTTCAGAAAAAAATCATGGATATATATCAGAAAGCACTGATCCATCCATGAGATCACTTATTTCGTACCGATAATTCAGTTTAGTTCATTCTGATTTTTCAATCCATAAAATAGACTATCATAATGTATAAATAAAATAAATAAATGACCAAAATGAGTATTCTTTTGAGGATGTAAAAAAAATATTCTTCCACTTTGGAGAGGCATGGGCTAGAATGTCTCCTTTCCTGTCATTACAAAAATGCATCCATTCAAATATCTGAAATCTTCCCTTTCTTCTTTGTTTCTTCCTTCTCTGCCAGTGAAGTTTATGTTCTTTGCACTGCGTTTTCTCACTTTATTTTTTGTTTTATTTTTCTATCCTCTCTATCCCTGAGAGCAACTATCATCAGGGAGGCTGCTACTACACAGACTTCCCTGTCTGTGAACTTCCTCGTTCTGGAACAATGCTAGATGTTTGAAAGGGGACAAGTTGGGGACAGTAGTCAGATGAGAAGACAGACAAAGGTAGAGTTCACAGTTACTAAAGATGTATTCCTGAGCAGACAGGAAAAAGCCGAGGAGTCCATGGAGATTAGCTACAAAGGACAGCATTGATGCACAAAGTCAATAAGTCAGGTTAAGTGCTATTGAAGCAGGATACACAACAGAGGGTGAGGATGGCTTTAAGAACATTCAGAAACAGTATTGTTGGGTTTCTCCTTCGTAGGAGGTGAGATCATCTGTTAGGAGTTAGGCAGGGAGGAGTTTGGGACAGGGAACTGGGAGCGTGGTGAAGATATGAAATAATAGGTCATAAGAACAATAAGCCAGAAATCCAAACTCAAGTGCACCAAGTACTGAAGAGCACCAAAGACCAGCTGTGACTAGCAACCAAACGTCTTGGCCACACCTCTCCATGATGAGTCAGTATTCTCGCAAGTACACAGATGGTCACAGTCTTCCTTAGCTATCAGTCCCCAGTGTCTTTTCCCATGGGGCATTGCTTCTTCCTCTTCTTAAGGCATTTACCCCCAAATTCATTCACCAACAGTACCTTGTCAACCACCGCCTTCACACCTCTCTGCTTCTTGTGGCAATTCGCCCTCTTTACCATTTCTAAACTTTGGATCAGCCTGAAGAGAAAATTAGAGTATTCTATGTTTAGCTTGAACCTTAAGTAGCTACCGTTTTATAGCCAAGCATGATTCTCTTACAAGAGATTTGATGAGGGACAATAGAAAAGAAAGGAATGCCCAGCTTCAGGATCCTCAGTGATTTTTTAATCTTCTTTGAGTGCTTGCATCTGGATGAGAGTCTCAGAAGGCCTCAGAGCTTAGATATCAGCAGCTACTGGGGTCAGTCTTCTAGAAGGTTTAGCCTAGAGGAAGACTGCACAGAGAGCCAACTGTATCCTTTCATACTTTGTATTACTTTTTCCTGGACAGGCACAGTGCAAAGTAGTCAAGGAAACAAACAAACTTCAAAACAAGAATAATGGGAAAAGGGCAGTTGTGAGGAGTAGGTTAAGAAAGAGGAAGAACAGAGTGAGCACACACAGTGATGTATTGAAATTGACAAATGTAACTAGAATTAAACAGATGTTTTCTCACTTAAGACACAAAAGTTTATTCTTTGTGTTCTAAGTTATCTGCCATATCTCCTTGGACAATGCCCTATCATCTTCCCATCTCGCTTCCAAAGCTAGAACATGCAAATAAACATCAAACGGCTAGAAATAATTGAAACTTACTTAACACCAAAAGGTCTACTACTGAGAAATTAGGAGACAAAAAGAGAAGACTTATGCAGGCTCCATGGATGTGAGATTAATATGCAAACAGAAACCAGTGAAATACCTCCCACTCTTAAAACACCAACTGAAATTAGCCCCACGGTAACAGATGGTAAGCACTATATATTTTAGCATAAATTGGAAGGTACTTTAATAAACAACATATCTATTGTAAAATCTTTAGTTATGCATGAAATAACATTGTAACTTTTGCTAAGCCCTAGGGATGTGCTGTTTAATGTAATTATTGTAAAGCATTTTTTAAGGTTGGTTTATTCTATCTGGTAAACTTTCTCAGTCAACAGCTAATTATCACCATCATTAGGTAGATCCTCAGACAAGGACTCTGAAATCATTACCCAATCCCTGCTCGTTCTCATTATTGATCCTGGGAGCATGATATGTGTCAATAAAGACCCCTGAACAATAGAATCCCACTTCTGAGAACAGGGTTTCACTTCTATGAAGATGGACACAGGGCCCCAGTGGCTTGCTTATGCAGGAGGTATTTCTCTTTTCTGGATCTCCTCATGGTCAAAATCTAACCGAAGAAGCTGCAAGCAACTTAAGAAGAGAAAATTGCCCCATACTTGGTGGGAACTGAGGGAAGAGAGAAGGCTTACAGAGAGCTAGAAGGCAATTAAGGAGAGACAGAGCCTGCCTAATTTTCCAGCAAGCACACATCATCCCAAACTCTTTCAAAGGTCAAGTTGCAGTGAGGTAATGCTGTTTGGGGAGTGAAATAAACATTACTTTGGGTTTGCTCCCTCTACGATGGTTTCACCCCCTCCTTTTCATTTTCCTCTCTCCCTCTCAGTTTTAAAATTCTCTCTCTTTTTTGCAATCAAAGTAGTTTTCACTGATTTGCTTTTACCTTATCTACCCACCAATCACGGTCTAGGCTTCCCTTCAGTCTGCAGCCTCTCGGAAGAACTTTCCACTCTGGCAAGACCCTGTTTTCTTACAGAGCTGCTGCTACCGCTGCTGCTGCTGTTCGTGTGTGTGTGTGTGTGTGTGTGTGTGTGTGTGTGTGTGTTTAAATAGTGTGGACAAGGATGTTGGATTTTACTTGGCAGTACCTAGAGGGTCAGAGAAGAACTAAGGAAAAGAGAGAGAATGAAAGAAGGAGGGGTGTCCTGTCCAAATAATCCAGATTTCTAACCAATTGCATACACAAGGAAGCACTTTCATAGATGTTCTTAACAGTTTTACAAGGTTGGTTTTTTTTTTTTACCCCTGTCTTTCAAAATGTGCTTTTAACAGTAGTGCTGTTTTCCAATGGGCTGAAAGGAGCACTGTGTTCAGAAAGGACAAGGATGGGCTATAGCATAGGACTGGAGAGATACAAAAGCTGCTTTCTTTCAATGTATGTTTGCCCTGGCAGGCATTTTCAGACCTACCTGTACATAATCCACACTTCGCCCCAGTGCTCTGAAGGCTGTGTACATGACTTCTCTCTTTCCACCCCATTTTTGCATGATGCAAATACTTTTGTTAGACAAGACCAGTTGGGTTACGTGCTGTGAACTTTCTTTGTGGGACTCTTCTGTCTCACCAGGTCCCTTTTCATGGAAGTTGTTCTTCCAGATGTAAGTAGCCGATTTGTCCCTGCCCATGACTTCGCTGAAGATGTCCATCATGTAAAGGTCATCATCTGAATTTCCATCTATGACCATTACGACTTTAATCCCAGGGTAGGTCAGCCTTTTCACAGATTGCAAACATTTCCGTAAGTAGTCAGGGTCTTCTTGATATGCAGCAATGCAGAGTGCTACGGTTTTGTTCAATTTAATGGGCGTTTCAAGGGACTTTTTCATTTTCCGGTGTTCCAAAAAGGCAAAGAGGCTTTGGATGATGAGGTGAGAGGCTAAAAAGGCACCGTACAGTCCAAAGGAGAAATAGTAATTATCTGTTTGGATAAACTGGTAGCCAACAATATAAGCAGCTGTGATTCCGAGGAGGAGAGACACTCCAAACAGTGTAGTTCCAATTATTCTCAGGACACATAGAAACCTCTCACAATGCATCTGAAATGTAATCAGAGATACTTGTGGTTAGCCACTCTGGCCTCTTGCCTATCACATACAGATATCATGGGTAGGCAGGAAGAGCTGTCAAAAGAGTATTCAGGGGTCACCCCCTTTAGATTTATTCATTCTATATCCACTGTCTGATAATTTCATACACATAGTCAATGTGCTTGGTCAATTCTAGCATCTACTTCCTCCTTTCCAACTTGTCCCATGCTGCCACCATGTCCCCCTCCCAACTGCATGTACTTTTATTTTTCTAATCCACGTCATCCACTTACTGCTGTCAATGACTGTGTGGCACCTACCGGGGTGGCGTCACTGCAGCTGGGATTAGGACTTGCTTGCCCCTCCCCCACACAGCAATCAGGAATTGTAACGCTTAGTTTCTCACTAAACTCATTATGTTGATGCAGGTCTCTAAAGTCAGGATGCCCTGATAACACCACTCCCAGAACTATTTCAAGCCTCAAATGAGTGGCTAGTGCTAGCATGTGTCTCAAGGCATTGAACACGTACCCCGATACATTGATTTCAGAGTCCTTGGTCTGTGGCAGTTCTTTCTGTACATAGCCACAGTGAGGCATCACACCTCCATTGCCTAGATGCAAAGTAATCTTTTTTGCCTGCTCAATACTTTCTTCAGTCCCTAATTACCGATGAGTAACAAATCCACAGGAGATTCTGCTGAATTTCCCAACTATGACTTCATTTCATCTCTAACGCATGTCCCTGGCCTTACATCTCCTCTAGGCATCTGGATGAGGTTAGGGATCAGAAAGACTGACTTCTGGGACTGGCTTATCAGTTAGTCCTGTGACCTCGCGAGGATCATCTCACATCTACGGAGCTCAGGGCTCTTGTCTGCGTGTTTGATTTTTAAGACTTGCTCAACGACAATATTCAAATTTTACAAATTCCCCTTTGACCTTAAGATTCTTTCCTCCTAGGTGTCCTGTGTAAAGAGAGTTCAAAGCTCCTGTGTTCAGAGGTCTGTTACTTCCACCCACCACTATTACTTAATACAGTCATGAGGAGCAGGAAAATAACAGCGCCATAGAACAAGATGCATGTTATTAGAATAATGCAGTCATTGGGTAAGAAATAACATCCCCCTGAATTCCAACAGCTGAAGTCCAGCATAAATGGAAAGATCTAGCAGGTAAAACCTTAAGCCTGTTTTAGCTCCCAATTAACCCCTGAATTCTGCATATATCCTAAATAAAGTTTGTGTGTGTTGTGTGTTTGTGTGTGTATGTGTCTATATGTACAAGTACATATGCACCTGATTGTGCATGCATGTGAAAACCAGGTGACAAACCCCAGGGTCACATGTTCCCCAGTGCTGCCCATCTTCCATCTATTTATTTCATTTATTTATGCATTTATTTATTTATTTACTCATTTATTTATTTATGCATTTATGCATTTATTTATTTATTTTGAGAAAGGTTTAACACTAGTTTGGAATTTGCCAAGTCATCTGGACAGTTAACCTCAAGAACCTGTGTATATCTGTCTAAAAATGGTTTTAAGTAATTTAAGGACTAGAGAGGCTTTTTTTTTTTGGTAGTAGCTCCCAACACATATCTGATTCTGAGCATTCGAATTTTGCTTCACGAACCTTTTTTATTTTATTTTAAACCCCCTCTTGTAGAAATGAACTACCATACAACACATAATTGTTATAAATAGTGTTTCTTTCTTCAGGTTTTCACATCCACATGGGGAATTGGTTTGCTTTGCATATCATTAATACATAATAATTTCTGAAACAGAATGATTGTCTTTTAAATGAAAAACTCGACAAAAATTATCTCTATAAAAATCTCTTCTTTCACTGGGCATGGTGGCGCACGCCTGTTATCCCAGCACTTGGGAGGCAGAGGCAGGTGGACTTCTGAGTTCAAGGCCAGCCTGGTCTACAGAGTGAGTTCCAGGACAGCCAGGGCTACACAGAGAAACCCTGTCTCAAAAAAAAATCTCTTCTTTTATGTTACTTACAGTTTCCTAATAATTCTTATCAAATTGTAAATATGAATATTCCATAGGAATATGATATCATCTTGGCCATTAACAACTGTGTGGGCATTTCCTGCATTCTATTGCATCTAATAATACTTAAGTAGGTATGTGCTACATGCTCAGAGTTTTCTTTGGCTCATTCCACTGGTAATGTTACCTCTACAGACAATATGGTGGAGCTCCGACATTGGGGACTGTGGAAATTTAAGACGTGCCTCTTCTAGTCGAAGAGAGAAAGATTCAAAAGAGAAGATAGTTTCCCTCCAGTCTTCACCGTCCTGTGGTTTGAATATATTTCAGAAAAATTCTGGGTGAATGTATCACCCTCAAGATGAAAAGAGAAGTTGGTTATTGAATTAAATATGGAATGTAGTCACTCATCAATCAAGTTAGCTGCATGGTCTTGTGTCACCAATAACTAGCATGCTTAACTTATTTTTTTAGTTTTTATATTTTATTTTTTTATTATTTATTTTATATTCTTTGTTTACATTCCAAAGGCTTTCCGCTTTCCCAGTTCCCCCCCACACCATATGTCCCATATAAGTCCTCTCCTCTCCAACTATTCCCCAATCACCCACCACCACCATTTCTCTGTTCTGGTACTCTCCTACAAAACTGGATCCAATCTTTTCAGGCCCAGGGTCCTCTCCTTTCTTCTTCTTGGGAATCATTTGACTTGCTAATTGTGCCTTGAGTATTTAGGGCTTCTGGGCTCATTAATATCCACTTATCAGTGATTGCATTTCATGTGTATTCTTTTGTGATTGGGTTAACTCGCTTAGGATGATATTTTCCAGATCTAACCATTTGCCTACAAATTGCATAAATTCATTATTTTGAGCACAGGGGGAAAGTTCCTGAACAGAACACCAACAGCTTATGCTCTAAGATCAAGAATTGACAAATAGGACCTCATAAAATTACAAAGTTTCTGTAAGGCAAAGGACACTGTCAGAAGGACAAAACGGCAACCAACAAAGTGGGAAAAGATCTTCACCAACCCCACATCGACAGAGGGCTAATATCCAATATATACAAATAACTCAAGAAGTTAGACCCCAAAGAACCAAATAACCCTATCAAAAAATGGGGTACAGAGCTAAACAAAGAATTTTCACCAGAAGAAATTCGAGTGGCCGAGAAACACCTTAAGAGATGTTCAACATCATTAGTCGTCAGGGAAATGCAAATCAAAACAACCCTGAGATTCCACCTCACACCAGTCAGAATGGCTAAGATTAAAAACTCAAGAGACAACAGGTGCTGGCGAGGATGTGGAGAAAGAGGAACACTCCTCCACTGTTGGTGGGATTGCAAGATAATATAACCGCTCTGGAAATCAGTCTGGTGGTTCCTCAGAAAATTGGGCATGTCACTTCCAGAGGACCCTGTCATACCACTCCTGGGCATATACCCAGAGGATTCCCCTGCATACAATAAAGACGCGTGCTCCACTATGTTCATAGCAACCTTGTTTATAATAGCTAGAAGTTGGAAGGAGCCCAGATATCCCTCAAAGGAGGAATGGATACAGAAATTGTGGTATATTTATACAATGGAATACTACTCAGCAATTAAAAACAATGAACTCATGCAATTTGTATGCTTAACTTTTAATATATATAATTAATATATATTATATATTACATATATATGTATATTATATATATTACACATATATATGTGTGTGTGTGTGTGTGTATGTAACCAAGATAATGCAGAGTAACAGTAACTCAGAGACCACTGCTGGCTATTTTTCTACCTTGTATACATCATTTTCTTCTGTTACATGAATATGATCACGCTCATCAGACACTTCAAAACAACACTGCACTGAGGAGCAAAGGAGTATGGAGAGTATTTCAAAAACCCAGAATCACAACCCACTTTAAAGGGGTAGGAAGATAAAAGACATCCTGAACAAGCTACTGATGTGAGTTACACTCTGAACAGATATACAGCACACCAACGTTTGAGGTGTGTGGGGGGTGGGGTTGCGGGGCATCTGATAACGGCAACCCTAGCACAAATGCAAAGCTAAGTGTGCTGGAAAAAGGCAAGCTGGGGAGTTTTCTGTGAGAGGTGAGCAGGGACGCCATCCCTCGTTAATTAGCACAGCTGACAGGATGCTGAACACTCCCAGAGAGCACATTAAACCAATGCCTAAAGGTGCTGTAAGCACCAGACTCGGAGCTCGTCATTTCCAAGACGTGAGTCATTCTCACAAGAGTGAAAAATTGCAAGGGGACCGAAGAGGCATTTGCCAGGGAGAAGCTTAAGTGTGTGCTTAGCTTGCGCTCGAAAATCACCATCGCTAGCAAAAGAACAGCCTGCCAGTCTTCCATTATTCATATTTTCCCTGCCTTTTATCAGCACACATGGATGCAGAGAGGGTTCGCATAGCATCTGCTGGCCTCAGCCGAGGTGGGAACACCCTCTTACATCATAGGCGTCTACAGAATGTCCTTTTGAAGCCTGGGAAAGTTGCTAACAAACTGCAGAAATGCGGTTAGAATTGAACCTTTATATTCCTGCTACAGCTCTCGGGACTGCCAGGCGAGGCACGCAGAGGGCCTCAGAACAGGCCAAGGGGCAAAAAGCACTTGGTGAAGCCCGCTTCGCCAAGCAGATGCATTGATCTCAGGGAGTGATACACACACAAGTGTGTGTGTGTGTGTGTGTGTGTGTGTGTGTGTGTCTGTGTCTGTGTCTGTGTGTCTGTGTGTGTCTGTGTGTGTGTGTCTGTGTGTGTCTGTGTGTGTGTGTGTCTGTGTGTGTGTGTCTGTGTCTTTGTGTGTGTGTGTGTGTCTCTCTCTGTGTGTGTCTGTGTCTGTGTCTGTGTGGTTTAATTGCTCTGGGCAATTTCATAGATGTGGGCACCATATGTGTAAAACATTCTGAGACAGTCCGTAATTCAAACACTCTGTTACACAAACCTTTCCTACTAAAAGAATATGTCTATGTGGCTTCTCTGTTCAGTTAGAGAAGCTGGGTTATTTCAGTCCTAGATCCTAAGATGGTTTAGAAATTTACATTCTGTGAATATTTAAAATGTAAAACTTGAATTTGGGGAGTGGCGGGATCAAATTTTTAGCTCATTGACTTATAAATAGCAACGGAACTTGGACTTGATAGCAATAACTTAGTAAATTCCATCATCCCCAGAAATCTGGGTTAAAACGAAATGTAGAGGCCGGGTGGTGGTGGCGCACGCCTGTAATTCCAGCGCTCGGGAGGCAGAGGCAGGCGGATTTCTGAGTTCGAGGCCAGCCTGGTCTATGAGTGAGTTCCAGGACAGCCAGGGCTACATAGAGAAACCCTGTCTCGAAACAAACAAAAAAAAACAAAAAACAAACAAAACAAAACAAAACAAAACAAAACAAAACAAAAGAATGAAAAAAAAAAAAACCCCGAAATGTAGAAGAGGTTACTGGAGTACAGTGTAATCTCATATCCATCCATCCATCCATCCATCTACCTGCTGTTTTTACTAATGTATGCCATGACATAAAATACTGCCTGATTTACAGTTAATGTGCCATAAGTATCTATGGAGTGAATGATAGTTCATCAAAATTGCCCTCCTCCTCCTCCTCCTCTTCCTCCTCCTCCTCCTCTTCCTCCTCCTCCTCCTCCTCCTCCTCCTCCTCCTCCTCCCCCTGCTCCCCCTCCTCCCCCTCCTTCTCATCTCGTCTGTAGTGGCTGCTACCATTTATTCATCATTTATTTGCCTCAACTCAATGTCTATAGGTGGCAACCATATTATTATTCGCATATTCCCATGCATGTATATGACAAATTGGGCACTGAAGTGACCTTGACCGACCCAAAGTCACAAGCCAGGAGTAGGACCCACACAGTATCCTAAAAGTCAGTTTGCATTTGCTGAGACATTTTGAATCCTTAGGAGAAATTAGACAGAAGTCTCCTGTTTCTAGCTAAAAACAAACAAACCAAAACCGTACAGCTTGAAGAAAGAAGGGAAGACCTTTCAGCTGTGTTCTTGTAATAATGGTGTGCAGAGAATGAAGGCGGAGCCAGATATACGACCGGCAATATTCAAAACCACTTGGGCTTCTGTACTGTCGCGTAGGCACACAGCCTGAAGAGATGGAAAATAGTGTTGCCTCCAAATAAGCTTCTGGTCCATCTATGCAAGGGTAATCTTATTGGTAGCATTAGAGATCCCGCTTTGCCATGAGAAAGATGCTACTGTTCCTAAGTGCTGCCACCTGTGGAGAGGACAAAGCTTTGCTAGTAACCCATCCCCCACACATGAGACCCCAGGTCAGTAAGCCTCAGACAGAGCCTTTTCCTCACCCTCGGCCTTTCGTGTCCCAAAGACAGGAAGCTATTGAATAAGAAGAGGCTATCCGCTCCTCTCCTTGTCTTAGGATCCTGTTGAGAACAGAGTGCTCATAGATTTCCTATAGCACTGCTCTACATTTGATCTGGGGAGCTGAAAGTTCACTCAGCTTTGTTGCATGAGCATCTGGAAAAAGCAACTGAGATTAGGTCAGAGGGTACCTTCCCAGTGTTTACAGTTTAATGACTATGAGGAGTCTCAGACCAGCTCTTGAAGACTTCTTCGGGGCCATAAAGATAATAAAGCCAGAAGATATGCATGATCCCTGAGAACAATTATGAAAGTTGCAATCTGAGCAATTTTATGAGTACAGGGGTCATGCTTGGGGTATGAGGGATAAGAAGATCATCTTTTACACACTGAAAAGGCTGTCCCCTGAGGTCCTATTCTGTTCAGTAATCCTCACAGAGCTTTGTAATTTGGCTCTAATGACTTCTGGTTGTATGCGTGCGTGACTCTTCAACTGGAGAGATTATGAGGCACTGGCCAGATTAGTAAGAGTTTTAACATCGGATGTATTTATGCTCAAACCCAGCTTTGTCATTCATTCCAGAGAATGTGGCCTAAGGAAAAAAAGACTGAGTCCCAGTTCCTCCTTTTAATCACTGGCAAACCTTGAACAAGGTGCATAAGATAAACTACCTTCAGTTTCTTAAGCTATGGAATAGTGCTATCATATGGAGTCACAAAAAAAGATGAGATTGACAAAAGGCAATCTCATAATATTATAATACTAATAAAACTATTAATATTATAACTATTAATGAGATCTTTGTAATTCTATTTTCTTGAAATGCATATTTACTTGAAATATGGTATATATTTAAAAATGTTTCTGGTAGTCATTTTTGTTCAGACAAGGCAATATTTTCATGCAAATAAGGAATAATAATTTGCAAATTTCTGCTTCCTCTCCTCCTCATTACACTTTCAGATCCCTTAAAGACTCTAAGTTGCGACCAATATGGAATCACATCAAGGCAGAGAGATGACAAGAGTCACTTAAAGGATATTTCTTTATCAAAAGCATTGCCCCAAACTCTATCGATACATAAAACCAGTACTGGGATATTAACTTCCTTTACAATAAATTTACTTCAATATTTTATTTTATATATTTTTTTCGAGACAGTGTTTCTCTGTATAGCCCTGGCTGTCCTGGAACTCACTCTGTAGACCAGGCTGGCATCGAACTCAGAAATCCACCTGCCTCTGCCTCCCAAGTGCTGGGATTACAGGTGTGCGCCACCACTGCCCAGCTACTTTAATATTTTATAAGATCTTCAATTTTAATCCTATAGGCCTTATATGCTATGCACAACCTTCAGAACTGGGAGGATTGATGCAGGTATGTGATGTCAGCAAAGATAATGCCCACTTTCATCTTCATAACAAAAGGTATTCACACTGGATAACTTTCTGCCAGCTAGTCATGAACAAAGGAATAGTGATTGAAAGGTAAAAAAATAAAAAATAAAAATAAATAAAAAAAAAAAGTAGTGGTTCCCAATTATTGTCGTAGATGCAATTGACCAAAAGACTTATGAAACCAACTGGCATATGGCTGTTCACACCAGAGTTCCCTGATACAAGCTACAACTAGCATAGCACAAGATTTTAACATGCAACAAAAAACTCCTCCCTCCCCATGGTGGGCATTAGATGGTTTCTTTCTGTTAGTTTTTGGGACTAGAAATCTGAGCTGGAAGTTGAAGACCACAGGAAGACAAGTCTTCATACCAGAGCACATCAATGCTATCGTCTTACTGTGACCTGAGCTCTTTCTTCATCTCTCTTTGAAGATGCCTTGCTGTTTCTAGCCTCACCTAGGTTTTCCTACACAACAACCCTGGAACCAGCGAGGCAGGATCAGAGTACAGAGACTTTTAGCAGCCCTCTCCCACTAATGGTACTTGGGGTTTCAAGTGTCCCTCAGTCGCACCATCAATTTTAATCGTGCTTCCATCACATCAGCCTTCCGACCGCTAGTGGCTCCATGTTCATAGTGGAAGAGGAAATCACAATGGGTTGACATGGACTCTTCCTTTGACTTGGGCTTAGAAACTTACTCTTCGGGTTAAAATGTTACCCAATAAACTGCAACACAAATGTCCAGGCTCTGGGAAATAATGTGAAGCTATATGCCGCAGGTCTGTGCTCATTCTACCCAAGTTTCTGTGACAGAGAAAATGATTAAGGGCAAGGTATGGTAACTCGTGGGAATGGGTCTTCTATCTCAGAAGCTGTAAACGCTATTCAGCCGATGTCGCAGCTCCCAAGAGCTCTGTCCCTATCCTCACAGCTTCTAAGAACACAGCCTAGGTATGCTTGACTGAAAAAAAAAAAAAAAACCTCAGAAAAGGGGCTGGAGAGATGATGGCTCAGGGGGTAACTTTGGATGACTGCTCTTCCAAAGGTCCTGAGTTCAAATCCCAGCAACCACATGGTGGCTCACAACCATCCGTAATGAGATCTGATGCCTTCTTCTGGAGTGTCTGAAGACAGCTACAGTGTACTTACATATAATAAAATAAATAATTAAAAAAAAAAAACAACCTCAGAAAAGACACAGAAAAGCTCATGGGTTAGTCCCTCATTACATTAATTTGTGGACTGCATGTCATGCAAGATGCAGGAAGTTAATAATACACAACTTCTTATTATTCATTCTCAGATTTAAAAATTATATTTATAATAAAAATCCCCAGCCGGGCAGTGGTGGTGCACACCTTTAATCCCAGCACTTGGGAGGCAAGAGGCAGGCGGATTTCTGAGTTCGAGGCCAGCCTGGTCTACAGAGTGAGTTCAGCCAAGGACAGCCAAGGCTATACAGAGAAACCCTGTCTCAAAAAACAAAAACAAAAAAAAATAAATAAATAAAATAAATAAATATCCCCAAAGAGGATCTCCACTTTGAGTCCAAAATACAGGCTTAACCCACGATGCCAAAAAATCTTGGTTGGTACAGATAACACAAATAGAAAGGTAATTATGAAGCTCAATGCTGTGAAGTTACATCCTATAGAGTCAATGGCAAAGAGTAAGGCAAGCTAACTTACTTTCTAGTAACTACTCTCTCTTAGTTACCCATTGGGCAAGTTCTGTTTTCCTGAACGACAACTAGCTGTGTGTCGTATTTACCCTCTGGAGAGTGATATTCAAACGTAATGCTAATCACTAATCTGTTACATATTTGGACTTTATATGCTGATGACTCTATTTGATAAAGTTTGGATTGAGCTTTATATATAACAGAAACAATGTAGGTACAATGTATCTAATCAATACATTTACAATGCATACCTCAAGTCGCCTAACTCCTGGTAATGTGTATGGGAACAAGAATGGGAAAGATGATATTCCAGATACAAGGCTTTTTTTTTTTTAATTCTGAACCTCCATACCGGTCTTGGGTTTGTCAAGAATTTCAAACACCCAACACATAACGTATATGCCACATGTGCTTTTCGTTTCTAAATTTTCACTGAAAGATGTAAAAGAACCTTTCTATGTACTAGGAACACCTTTGGGAAAAAAATTATTAGTACTCAAAAATAAAACACGATCTCGTTTGAATTACTAATCTTATTTAGAGAAATGTAAACATTAAATTTATGAATGAGTCATTTTGCATAGGCTGGACAACAAAGAACAAAGAACGCTAGGTTCTTTTCAAGCTATTTATTTATTTATTTATTTATTTATTTATTTATTTGCAAAATGTAAAATGTCATCCATAAATAGGTTCATGGCCATGGATAAGTGTTTTAGCTCGTTCTACAGAAATGCACCTTTCAATTAAAAAAAGAACATACATGCTCTGATCAAATATGTATTGACCATTCAAATATTTATTCTTAAAAGAACCCATTCAAAACACATCACACCTAGATTTAACACCTCCAAAGGTTCACTGCCTAATGCTTCTCTACAGTGGGAAGCCCCAGGGTAAGCTTTGAAATCTACAATGGGCTAGGAAGCTAGTCTTCCCACTTCAAGGAAGCCCAGCGACTGTTTGCTTTACACTAAGCAGACCATGAGTGAGTGTATAAACTCTGGACTCTTACTGCGGGAGGGGGGGAGGGGGAGGGCGCTTCCTGGCCAATCAGAGCCTCCAAACCTATTTCATCACACACTCCTCCCAGGGTGTGACATCAAATGCAATCCCAGCCCAGCCACGTGGGTTGAAGGAGTGTAGCGTTTCTATGCAGCTGCTACAGAGACTCATTTGGCAGTAAAGGGTCCCAGGAGGTAGTGAAGCGAGATGGGCGGGGCCGGGCCTCCTGGGCTTCTACAGGTCCCAAGCCAGGACCCCGGTTGCTGCAGCTAGCTTCCTAGTGGCAAGGGTACCCAAGTCAGAATAGTGTGCCCAGGAGTTTTGGGGCTATCCAGAGCGGTTCTGGTGGAAACCGGCGCCTACCACTCTGTAATGAGACCTGGGTCTTAGAAGCCTTCTTCTTCAGACACCGCCTATGCTTCCAGCCCTTCTTCCAAGTCTTAATGGTCCTTTCAGAGCTGTTTCCCCTGGGCTGCCATTCTTAGGCCAGAGGAAGCCGCCTCTGTCGCCGCGAAGTTCTCACCCTTACACAGACCCTCCTTTCAGACCCGCCCTCTGGGTTTCTAAGCCCTGGCTCACTCGGGGCGGGAACCACCGTGACGAATTCGGCCCAAGGTGTTGATTATCCAGTCTCTGGCTCCCCTCCCACCTCTTCCCAGGTTCCCATGGCCCCCTCGACCCCCACCCTGGGCAAGGGGCTTAGAGACAGAGTCCCCAAATCCAACCCCCCCCCCAAACACACACACACAACAGCGTCTCCAGCTGCAACGGAGGGAAGAAGCGCCAGCGTGCTCCGTGCCACGTCGGATTTGGCTCGGGACGAGGTGCAGCTGCGGGAGCGCAGCGCTGTCCCCGCGCACGCCCTGCCCGTGGGCAGCGAGCCGGCCAGCCAGCCCGCCCGCCGGCGCAAAGAAGGATGCTGAGCGCTCTCCTCTCTCCCCCAGTGGCAAACGCCTGCGTAAGGGACCCCTTGCCCCAGAAAGGCTTTCCGCAGGGTGGCTGTGCCCGGGTGCTCGCTGCCTGACACTTTAATGGAGTTTGGAAACTGCAAAGGAGTGGAGGCCCCCGGGAACAAGGGGGAGTGGCTGAACCAGGATGGTAGCGCGAGGAGGTGGCGCAGGACTTTCCTTCCTTGGGGTCTCTTCCAGCCTAACGTAGCTGGAAACCAGAATCCTTTAACCCTTTCGGTGCAAGTCAAAATCGAGCTTTGTTTGTTTGTTTGTGTCCCCCCCCACTCACCCCCCCCCCGCACAAAACTGTGCCAGGGTGTTCCTGCCCAAATACTGGTGGGAAGTGGGGAAGGGTAGGATCGTAAGGATGGCTGTGGGATGAATTTTCCTTACACAGTGGAAATCCTTGTTTTCTAACTCCGGAGCCCCTTTGATGCTCGGGAAGATGCCCAGTGGAAAACTACACCTCGGGACAATCAGCTTTCCTTGGCCACGCAAGTTACCTGCGCGCCCAGAGAGGCAACGGATTTCACCGGATGACCAAAACCCAGGGTATGCTGCGAGACTTGATAGTGATTGGCAATATTCCCTCATGGGTAGTCTGGTGGGGGTGGGGGCTGGGGACTTCAGACCTCAAAATGTTTCTATAGAAACTAGGTATTTTTTTTTAAAGCTCTGTCGATAATTTTTTCTCTATCCCCCATCTATCTAGGGCATTCAAAGCTCCACCAAACGCGTCTTACAACGTACCTTGTTCAGCTCCTGCTCATAGACTCGTCCTCCGCCTGTCTGTGTGGTCCCGGAGGGTCGTGGAAGGAAGTTTCCAAAATTGAGGTAATAAGAAATCAGATGAATTTGAGACGACCGGCCAAAAAAAATAAGAAATTTAAAAACAACATTTAAAAAAAAAAGATGGGGGAGCCTTAAGTGCTTAGTTCTCCCCTCTTTGAGAAGAAATTGCACTAATATTCTCTTTTATTATTTCCGCAGCACTTTAAGTCTTCTAATTCTTTTTTGCTAAATGTGCTTTGAAAATAAATTAACTTTTCCCCCTGTTTTGCTATTTGCTCCAATCCCCTTCCCTCCGACGACACAAAGTCTCTTTTTTTCACATCAACCTAAAAGCCCGGTGAAGTCTCAGCAGAGCCCAGCAAGAGCAGAACGGAGAAGTCTTTGGCTGGTTCAAGTCCCCGGTTCAATGGGCTGCTCGAAGCCAGGGCTGGGTAATTCTTTCCAGACGCCTTGACTTCTCCTTCTTCGCAGTTGTGGCCTTTCTGCCTCCTCCAACTTAAGGGGGTCTTAACAAGTGAGCCGGTGGGTGTTTTAATAGGACGGAGGAGGGAGTGGGGGTGAGGGGAGTGGAGGAGGGAGGTGTAGACTGGGGAACCCGGAGGGGAGGGACTGGGCGGGATGGGAGGCGGGGAGGAGTTGGGGGGAGAGAGAGAGAGAGAAATTGGCCATTCAAAGCCCTCTCAGAGCTAGAGGCCGCTTCTAAACTCCAATGAATTCAATTAACTTGATTGTTAACGTGTGCAGAGAAACGCAGAGCCCAGATGCTGACCACCGCCTGATACCTCTCCTCGGGCAGCGGCAGCGGGGCGGGGAGCCCTGCTCGGCACAGATTGCTGAAGACTGTCTGAAGGATCCCCTCGACTTGATAAACTCCCCGTTTTAAGGCCAAGCGGTTCTCTTAGGTTAAATCACTGCCCTGGGCAGGATACAGCTGGATACAGGCTGTGTGTGTGTGTGTGTGTGTGTGTGTGTGTGTGTGTGCGCGCGCGCGCTACCTGGAGCCTCTACAAACTGCCTAGGACGGGAGAGAGAGAGAGAGAGAGAGAGAGAGAGAGAGAGAGAGAGAGAGAGAGAGAGAGAGAGAGACTAGTCTGCTAGTCTGCCATTTGTTAACCCTTTCTTCCTGCCAACTCCAAACTTTCTAAGCAAAAGGAACATGTCAACGTCTCTCCCCTGCAGTTTTTCTCTGTGGGTGGGCTGAGCCCTGAAATGAGGGGGGAAAAAATCTAAGTTTCTTTTTTTCTCATGATTCCCAGACATGAAAACATGCAAAAGATTTTCGAAAGGAAGTTTATAATAATGATGAGAGCAGTAAACCTGAGAATGTGTACGGAAGCCGTCATCTCATAAGACATCTGAAATTACTTTTGCTTCTTGAAAGCCTTTTATTTAATGTTTCCAAAATACTGTTTTAATATTTCTATGTCGCCGAGACTGGGCACTTTGTTTTCTCGGTTATTTTTCTCAACCTAAGGGCATCCGCACCCTTTTTCCTAGATCCTTGCGGTCCCCGCCCCTGCCCCCACCCAAAGCAAAAGGTAAAAGGGAAAAAGTCAATGAGGTACAATGGACACTAGGTGGCGCTGTTTAGGAAAAAATGAAAACGGATTTAGGCAGTAAGGTTAAAATTGAAATCCGCTAAAACTTTACTTGCCTTCTTCCTTTTCTGTTCTTCCCCACTCCTCCTCTCCTTTCTTTCATTTCCCTTCTACGTGCTCTTGAGTTTGAGCACGAGATAGAGCTCGTTTGAGTTCTAGCGCATCTTGATGCCTGTCTGATCGGAATATCAGTTTGGGCAGTGGTTGAAGGTCAGACAAAAACAGAAAAGTAGAATAAACCGCGAGTGAAGCTCGCCACGCATTGGGCAGGTGTGGAGTTGAGGGGTGTGAACAGGAATGCAGAGCTTGACTGCGACTCCCAGGTGTCAGCCTACCCATCCCCCCACCCCTGCCCCCGCCCCCAGAGCTGGACCAGCATAGCCATACCCCTCTCCCAACACCTCCAGGCCCAATCCTCACCTCCCCCCCACACACCCAAACACACAGCCATTTCACCTCTGGGAGGCATCTCTTTGGTGGCTGACTTCATGCCATTCTGGGGAGACTCAGTTCCTCATTCCCCACCCCCACCCCCCCACAACGTTCTTCAGTCTTTGAACTCCACTAGAGGTGATTCAACTGTTGCAAATACCGCCTTAAATTTCAGAGCCTAATTTCATCTCACTTAATCTGACCTGAGCTTCCTGGGTTTTTTTTTTCCCCCCCTCGGGTCTGGGCAGTGGTTAAATGACCATTTTAAAGTTATTACTCAACTTCTACACCATGACGTATAATGTAAATTAAACTGAGTTGGGAGGAGAGAGATCGTGGGATGCCAAGTCTCTACCTGTAAACTCCCCAGAGGCCTCAGAGCTCCCATTTCTGTTTCTAATGCCTAAATGCCCACAAGTGAGGTTACTCTAACAGTTGCTTAGGAGTGTTAAACCGTCACTACGCTAACAGTTCAGGCAACAGAACACCTAGTAAAACTGGGTTTCTTTATTAAAGAAAAACACATTTGTTGTTTCTCCCTTGTAATTCATAACCCATAAAACAAGGTCGCATGTCCCCCAGCTGTAGGCAAGTATAAACTTTGGCTCTGCATTCCCCCCCCTCCCCGTCCTCACAAAGGCGAGAGAGACACTACTAGCATAATTTAAAACTAGAAGTTAAAGCTCTCTATCAGCAAGAAGGGGTCCGCAATTCAAGAGCTCTTCCAGCCCAATCACACCTTTGATATGTATTGTCTTTGGGATTGGAAAGGACCTTCCATATTCCGGAAATTCAATTTTGTAGTTGTTAGTGAGAAAAAAATCAAAAGAAGGAACATTTATCGTTTATATATTCATATTCTGTGTGTGTGTCTCTGTGTTTCTCTCTCTCTCTCTCTCTCTCTCTCTCTCTCTCTCTTTCTCTCTCCACCAGGAGTCTAAAGCAGGAAGATCATAAATTCAAGCCCCCTAGGTACTATCTTATAAATTAACTATTAACCACCTTTTAAAATATTTATAATATCACGTGTTGATACTGAAATGTATTTGGGTACTAGGCTATTCAGATGTCCAAATTATTAATACTACACTATTAAAAAAAACACTCAATTAATCATTAGCACTCTGTCTAAGCTCATCCGCTAACATACTTCAATACCGGAGCCTTTCATACACAGCTTGAGGAATGCCAGTTTCTCACATGAGAATTTTCTTCTGTGCTTGCAGCAGCAGCAGCAGAAGCAACAGTGGAAGCAGCGTTATCGTCATCATCATCATCATCATCAGCAGCAGCAGCAGCAGGATACAGGCTGCTGCAGGCAGGTTTCCTTCATAGAGAAAAAAAATCACGAAGCTGACACCACCATAATCCCAGCACTTGAAGAATGACGCAGCAGGATCTTGAGTTGTAGGCCAATCTGGCCCATGGTGACTCCCTACCTTAATACTTAAAAGAATCAATGAAAACAACTGCTAGGAGTTTCCTCATTGGAGTAAAAAAAAAAAAAAAATGATGGTCCAGGAGCTCCATATCTAATACAGAGCACAATCACACGGAAGCTTTTCTACTTAGCAACCGTGTAATTGCACAGCAGAGGGCTTTTCCCTGGGCATCCCACATCTTCACATAGACTCTTAAAAGCCCAGCAGTTCCCATCCAGGGCCTTCTCCGATGAAACTGCCCTTTGCTCGGGAGTGTTTAGGGTCACGTCAGTGCAATGATGGTTTTTCTTCCCGAAAGCCTGGCAGGTTACCCACTACTTTCTGTGTCAAGGAAACAAGGAGGAAGATAAAAAAAAAAGTGTTAGACTCATTATATTTGATAGCCTTGAAGAGTCTTGGGTTCCTGCAAGGATTGAAAAAAAAATACTATTTTATGTTATATATAGTAAATGCTACGGTAGGTGACTCTGTGCTTCTCTTGTTAATTTTATTTGCTGATAGACATGAGATGTTCGACTAGGGACACGGATGTCCTAGGGAATACAAATGTTCCTTATGACAAAAAGACCCAGAGACCACGACGAAAATTAGTGAACTTTTGGCTTATTGCATGAGGTGTAACATGTTTTCTATAACATTAATGAATCGAAGTGTAGAGTTTAGAATGGGACCCAGAAGGCTTTGCCCGGCCCTAAAATTAGCATTTGTAAAACATGTGTATGAAACAAATGACGGAAAAGAAATCCGTCGTCCGTCCATCCAACCTGCACCTCCTTCCGTCCATCCCTTTCACTCCCACCACTCTTCCCACCGCCCTCCATGTCAGACAGGGCAACACCAGCTTGCATCCTCCATCACATGTAAGATGCTAATGAGATAAAGGACACCCAGAGTTGAACATAGCACTAACAAAACTGATAGAACATGTGCACATGCACACACACACACACACACACACACACACACAAGTCAAACTGCTGGAGCTGTCTGTCATCAAAGCCCTGGTCCTTCACGCAGCCCCTGTGAGCTGTTCCGCTCTCACCCTACACCAGCCAGCTTCCTCCCTCAGAGCTCTTGCTTAATAGATCCAGCAGAAAAACCTGTTTCAAACTATCATAAGGCTCAGACAGAATCCCCCCAAACTTGGTAATTTGAGTCAGTCTTGTTGACACACACTTGCAGTCTGAGAAACTGTGCAGCTGAAGCTGGGAAAATCATGAGTTCAAGGCCAACCTGGGCTTCTGGGGAGATCATTTCAAAAGAGCAAACCAAATACATCAACCCTCACACACACACACACACACACACACACACACAGAATCAGGTAGGTATTCAGAAATAAGTAATCCAAACAGTTATAATTTGACTAACAATTACTCTCCATATTAAAGGGATCACCACATGGATCATTGTTTTATTTTATTTTATTTTTTATTATTTACATTTATTTTGTGTTTTCATGGTGTGTGTGTGTGTGTGTGTGTGTGTGTGTGTGTGTGTAAGCCAGAAGAAGATGTTATTGACAGTCGTAATCTGATATTTGGGCATTGGGCATTGAGCCCATGTTCTCTAGAAGAGCAAAAAGTGATCTGAACAACTGAGCCATCTCTCCAGCCTTGGGTCAGTTATTTTCAATGGAAAACAAATCCTTGTGTCTGGCATAGGATCTTGGCATGCTGCTTTAATTACAGAGTAATTATATGAGGACTTAATTTTTGGATTATTACTTAATTTTCAAGAATGATCTCCGGCTTTATTTATGTTTCTGATTAGAAGTTCCCTATTGTAGCAGGAATGACATGTTCTTCACTTGGGCCCTTCAGAGGCTCACTATGGAAAAGGGTAAGAGTATCCCTAAGTGCTACTGTGACAGTCAAGAAGGAGATGTGCTTAAACAATAGCTATTCAGAGAGTGCTATTCAGGGGGCCTGCAAGATAAGTAATTGTCTTTTGATATTTTAACTATCTTAATCATAATGACAGAGGGGATGATTTTGGAATGTATACATTTGTTCATAAACGGTTAATAATGTCTTGTCTGTAGAAATGGGTTAAATGTCTACATCACAGGAATAACCTTCAATATGACATTGAGTAGAGTTCATGTCACTGAGAGGGTAGATTTCAAACTTTGTCATCACAGAAGTCAAATGTGTAAGAGGAGGGAGGTTTGGTGGGCTCGATTTGACCTGAATACCTTATATATAAAATGAGTTAATTAACTCATTAACAGAGTTCATGACACTCGATTTGCCTTGTTTTAAAATATTAAACAGCAGCTTTTATGATACACATGTTTACAGCCACTAGTCAATATGCAATAAGAACTATAAATAAAAAGAGATCAGTAACGTTCCTTAGAAATTCTGAGGTTATGTCATCAATTCATGAAAATCTTAGAAATTTTACATTTTTAGAATGAGTAAATTGTTAAATATGAACTCATTCCTTAATTGAGATTATATTTGCTAAACTTGCTTGGTTAAAAGGACTTTTCTTTCCATTCATTTTTTTTTCTTTTTTTTTTGTGGTTTTTCGAGACAGGGTTTCTCTGTGTAGCCCGGGCTGTCCTGGAACTCACTCTGTAGGCCAGGCTGGCCTCGAACTCAGAAATCCACCTGCCTCTGCCTCCCAAGTGCTGGGATTACAGGCGTGCGCCACCACGCCTGGCTGTCATTTTTTAAAAATAAGTAAATAAATAAACTGCTTCTGTTCCCCCAAATAATACCCAGACACTCAGAAGTTAGCATGCAGTTTCAGAAGCCCCCTGCTGCCTTCCCAACCTGTTCACGCAAATCTTTAAAATCGCTTTCCAAGAGAAACATTGGCATCTCTTTGAAAAGAACATTAAATCCTAAATCTTCCTAATTTTTTAGAAACTATGGTGTGTGCTTAAAAAACTTTTTTTAAAGGGGGTAAATACTAATATACAGCTACTTTCTCTAATGACACACACATTCTTTTACTGTTTAGAAATCAATTTGGAAGAAAAGACATGTGAGGGGACTCTAAGTACACTGGGGGGGGGGAATTCTGGGGGTGTTAGGTTCTTTGAGAACTTTTCAGTCTCTTTACTAGGGTATTGGCCTGATTTCACATCTTTAGAATGTGCCCAAGTTCCATCATGAGGTTTTAGGTTAAAAAAAAAAAAAAAAACCTCAAAATTCAAGTGGCAAAAAAATTTTGGGAGACATGTCTGGACTTACCCTGTAAAGTGAGATTTCCTCCCTTTAAAGAAGAAAGTTGCCAGCTCCGCACCCAGTTATGGGAATTACCATTCTGACTGCACCTAAGGGCAGCATTTACTGCTGTCAATCCAACTACCCTTAAGAAATGCCGATCCAGACCTTACTCACTTCCTAACTCTCAGAGTAACTTGGACAAGAAAGCAAGAACTAGTGGTGCTTTCCCAAACACTTCTCTTTTCCCGAATTGTAGAAATGGGCTCTCCTGAAAAATATTCTTCCTAGTCCCTTGAAAGTACCTTAGGTGTATGAGATTGACATAGGTAGGAAAGCCAAGGATGGATGTAGATTTGGGCATTGGGTTTTGTTTTTGGCCCGTTTCTACCAAAACAAAGGAAGTCCTTTCGGAAGTGTTTTCCACGCGGTGGTTTTAGGATTCAAATGCGAAAAGAAATATAAATCTGTATTTTTTCAGAGTGGTCAGAGGTTTTAGGATTCAAATGCGAAAAGAAATATAAATCTGTATTTTTTCAGAGTGGTCAGAGGATGGCCTCCAGTACATAATCTAGACTCCTTTACAAAATGCGGATTGTGTTCTCGGGTCTGGAAAATTCATCAGAACCTTTAGTGGCTCCAGGAAACATGCTTAGAGAATTTGGGAAGCCTCCTGGAAATCTTTATGCACTCTGAAGCTTGGGTATATCGAAAGGGACAACAAGATGCCCTTCGCCTTTGACTCACAGCTAATTTGTAGCAACAGCTATTGTTTTCGATAGTGTTTGACCATCAAAAGAGTAACAGTGTATTCTTTTTTTATAGAGATGTTACTTTGAGTTTTGAAGCATTTCCGGTTGATGGCTTTATGTTGGATTTTATACCTCAAGGTCTGTGTAATCAGTAAACCACTCAATAACATTAATCTGTGAGACTTTCCAGAGAGTTGGGAGCCAGTGAAAAGAAGGGGTTCTAAACTCAACGTTCCTTTTTGTCATCTTTACACTTGCTCTCTGCAGTCTTGGGAAATTGCTTCATCTGCCTAAGCCTCAGTTTCTTTGTGTAAAATGGGTCTGGAAGTGAAAGTTCACCTTCAAAGTTCATTGTGGGACATTAGCAACGATGTTCCTTTAATGTTCTCATAGGTCTGAGATGAGCGTTAGCCATAATGCCTGGAGCTGACGACAGCACTGTAAGAAATGACATCCCCGAGAATTTGCTCTTTGATTACAATGAGAACGTTCAGTATTCTAAAGCTTAGAAATGCCAGCCAACGCTTCTAGAAGACTGAAAAGCTGCAAATCTGACTTCCCAATGCCCACACATATTCCCTTTAAAAGTACGGAAGAAGCCTCAGCACCAAGTCGGAAGTCCCTAAAGAGCTTGCTGGAGTAAGAACCCCATCAAGTCTCATTGACACTATGGGAAGCATGAAAGCTTCAGATGCCCATTTGAGAGGCTTCCTGTGGCGTGAAAGTCTCCTCCAAATACGCAAGAAAATTCATGAGCATTGAAATGCTCGCAGAAGAGGGGAGTGAGAGGAGAGGGTCAGGAAGCAGTGCCTGCCGGGCAGGATTAGGGAGTGCCCTGTTTCCCTGATCAGAATCAGGGAGTTTCTGATTCAGTCTGAGTTTTCTCTCTGCGGGTGCTTGGTTGTTCTTCCACCATGAGATAAAATAACAAGGAAACATTTGCCTGGACACAAGGAGGAGTTCAAAGTTCCTGGCTTCTTTTTAACATTCAATGTCCTACCATTGTTGCACTGTGTCTCCTGGAATCAGTGACCACAGCATGGCTTTAGGTTGGTTATATGAAAGATCTGAAGTGATCACTTATTCGCTCACTAGTTTTTTTAGCCAATATTTATTAAATATGTATACTTATAAAGCTTTGACTCAGGTGTCCTAAGACATACAGAAGTGAATAACATAATTCCGCTCAGTGTTAAAGAAATCCTGTGATAGGAATTTATGTTGCTAAAAGGCAGAAGAGGGTATTTAAGGAAATAACACTTATCAGGAATAACTGTGTGGAAGAGGAGTTGCTAGTTCTATTAACTTACGTCAAGTCTATCTAAATGATAGGAAACATTTTAGCTAAACAATTATTCTTCTATCACTGTATTATGTAATGTAGAGTTTTTCTGCAAGGGGCCAGGATGAAGGTTCAGTGGGTGACAGTAGTTGAAGACAAGGCTAACTGCCTGAGTTCAATCCACAGAATCCTTACAGTAGGAAAGAACGAAAAAGAGCAAGTTGTCCTGAGCTTCACAAAGATGCTGTATACACACACACACACACACACACACACACAGAGAGAGAGAGAGAGAGAGAGAGACAGAGACAGAGAGACAGAGAGACAGAGAGACAGAGAGAGACAGAGACAGAGAGAAACAGAGAATAGATCAATGTTAAAAATTAAAGTTAAAAATTCTGCTGGAAATTAAAAACAATGAATTCATAAAATTCTTAGGCAAATGGTTGGAACTGGAAAATATCATCCTAGGTGAGGTGACCCAATCACAAAAGAACACACATGGAATGCAGTCACTGATAAGTGGATATTAGCCCAGAAACTCTCAATACCCAAGACACAATTAACATATCAAATGATTCCCAAGAAGGAGGAAGGAGAGGGCCCTGGTCCTGGAAAGACTTGATGCAGCAACGTAGGGGATTGCCAGGACAGAGAAGTGGGAGGGGGTTGATTGGGGAATGGGAAGAAGGAAGAGGGCTTATGGGACTTATGGGAAGGGAGGAACCGGGAAAGGGAGAATCATTTGGTATGTAAACAAAGAATGTAGAAAAAAAAATCTGCTGGAAAAATGACATTTTAGAATAGCTATTAAGTAGGAGGCTCCTACTTTTTTTTTTTTTTTTTTTTTTGGTTTTTCGAGACACAGTTTCTCTGTATAGCCCTGACTGTCCTGGAACTCACTCTATAGACCAGGCTGGCCTCGACCTCAGAGATCCGCCTGCCTCTGCCTCCCAAGTGCTGGGATTAAAGGCATGTGCCACCACCGCCCGGCTGGAGGCTCCTACTTTTACCGGAAGAATTTGGATAGTAAGTCCTCCATGGTTTCCTTTGCATTTCAATACTCAGACCTTGCTCTACACTAGGCAAATGTTCCACTGCTGAGAGCTACCTCCATGCCTTGGGTATTTTTTAAAGACAGGGTCTCACTTTGTAGCCCAGGCTGGCTTCAAATCTATAACCCTCCACAAGAACCTTAAAGCTGTGAGAATTTCCAGCATGTGACCTCCCCTCCACCCCAATCTATTCCTTCACTGACTTCTAAAAACAGAACAGCAATGCCCAAGGCTAATACTCCCTTTTTACTTTTGACTGATTCGTGAGGCTGAAGTTTATTGAAAATCTTGTAAAATTTACTGAGGAAGGTAAGGAAGACATGTCCTATCTATTAAGTTCATAGAGTTTACCAGTGGCAGTTTTATTGGATTTATCTTTAACATATAATGTGCTATCTGTTGCATAGACTAGACTAGACTAGAATAAACAGTGTTGTGTTTTAAGTAGAAAATGTCTGCCATAGGCTCTTATGTTTAAATACTTGTTTCTGAGTCAGAATCTTGGCTTAGGAAGGTTATGGAGCCTTTAGGAGGTAGGGCTTTGCCGGAGGAAGTACATCTCTAGAATTGGGCCTTGAGCTTCTATAACCTGTCCCCCATTTCCTTTCTTTCTTTGCCACCTGACTGAAAGAACAGCCCCATACTGATGCAGCAGTGTGAGACGGATTACCACTCTAGAGGCAGTGCGACCTCAGAGAATGGAGCCAGATACATGAGGCAGACTGAAGCTTCATGTAATAGCCAACTTTATTCAGAGCACCAGACAATTTATACTCTGAGGGTTAAGAGGAGTTGCATGAATAAAATGTATAATCCCAATAGCAAGCCACATGTGATGGACAATGTTTTTCCATAGATGTTTATAAACAAATGATAATAGCCAGTTTTAATGACTCATTCACTCCTATCTGCCCCTAGGAGGGTCACAAAAGCATAATCCAATAACAATTTGTATTTTTGAAGAAACTGAGGTCACAAGATTCTTGTCTCAATTTCTTGGAGTTTTCTCACAAGCACTCAGAATTCTCACATGACTCCATTTCTGGACCATGTTCCAACAGGAGGCATCTGGAAATTAGAGACAAAAGAAAAAAATCTCCTTTAAGTTTTTTAAACTTTAGAACCAATCCCCAACGATAGATAGATAGATAGATAGATAGATAGATAGATAGATAGATAGAGCTAGAGAGGTAGATACAGAAATACAGAGATACAGATAATTGATAGGATAATAGGAGAAAGAGAGAGATGGATTATAGATAGACAAACAGATGTAGGATGAATAGAATACACAGATTTTTTAATAGTATGATACAAAACATACTTTGACACTCACTGCTTCATATTTTGATAAATGAAATTTGTGATTTCCACATTCTACAATGACTGACACTATTAAGTTTTGATTAGTCTTCGAGTTTTCAAAGGGAAAAGAAAGCTAAGAAGCTAAATAAGAAAATAAACATGTTAAGAATAGTATGGAATTTTAATAATGATAAGAAATGTGTACCAGATGAAAGTCAGGGCTGTAGGTTAAAATAGATTGTTCTATTGCGCCCCAATTCTGGAACTGAGTATGGTAGGTACTTCTTTCTGTAACTGATATATTTTTTGTGTGGTGTGTGTGTACTTTTTGTGTGTACTTTTTGTGGTACTTTTTGTGTGGTATGTGCGTATGTGTGTGTGTGTTGCAGTTTTCAAGTGAGCAGTAACCTTTTCCTTCTCATAGTCATACACATAGGCAAATCAGTAACAAATTATAGGTTACCGGATTCAGAGAACAGGGACTTGACCTTGTGGGAATGTTATCAGTCCAATCTCTGCCAATTAAAATCATGGAGTGATTGTGAAGCAAAGAAAGATACATCATTATTCGGTGTTACCACCAGAAAATAAACAAGGGACTAGCATCTTAAACCCTGTCCTCTGGATACCAGGGTGACCTTTAAGAATATGTATGAAAGAATTAAGGATGAAGGCAAGGAAGGGGCTTGCATAGCTGCACTCCCCAGCAGTCCTAATGGAGCTGTGGTTTCTATCCTCAGCTCAGATCTGCCTGTAGGAGGACAGAAAGTTGGATTGCTCGAGGGAGCAATTTGCTGCTCATCATAAGATGATTACTGCCTTGTAGGAACTTGTCATATCATAATGACTCCTGCCTGGGTGAGGACATCCTGAGTTCTCATCATGGCTTCATATGCCCCGAAGACTTACTGTTTTGGAAAGTTTGGGGAAAAGTCACTCTTATCTTCAATCTGGGGGGATAGAAAGCTTTCGGTTAATATGCCAGTATTACCAAATTTTAGACAGTTCTTAGACGAATGAACAGGATGTGTGCAATTGAGCAGATACTTGACTCGAGAGTTTACGATGGCAAAGGAGATAGCTGTAGATGCAGCTGAATCTTGGCATTGGGCAAGAATCTTTTAGCTTGTGATAGGATGGTAAGAATACTTTCGTTAATCTGAATCCATAGTTCTGTAGTTAGACTATAGTTCTGTGGATTGCTGCAAACTTTTTGGACTATGGTATTTTTCTGGATAGATCAGTATATTATCCCTACACAATTTATCTCTCAGAATTTAGTGATGTTTCTTTATCTACATAAGGTGATATTAATATAAGCACTCTTGTTTTCATAAGTAGAATGTTTCTTCTTAAATGCATATTTTGGTTGTTATGTGTTCAAGATAATTATAAATATATAAATATAAATATATATAAATATATATATATATATGGAGTTCAGAGGACTGATTTATCAAGTAGGTTCCCTCCTTCCACCTCTACATAGATCTGAGAAATGAAACTCAGCTCTCCATTCTATTGTGAGGGAAATTTTACTGTCTTATACACATCATATAAATGGAATTCTGTAGCATATATGTATAGTAATACAGATACAGTTCAATATTTTCTTGTACTAATTTATATTGATCTGATGATGGGTGGTATGAACATTTTGTTCAAAGAGTGTTGAAAATGTGTGTTTTCATTGAAGAGACATCTATTCAAATCTTTGGCTAATTTTTAAAATGAAGTTTTTATTCATAGCTTATGTGTTGTAGTCCTTTATATATTTCAGAAACTCATCGCTTATTTTTATGGTTTGCAAACATGATTCTCAGTCAGCTAGCTGTACTTCCTGTTGGTACCAAGACCTCCAAAACCTGTGACATCACATAGGCGACAGTGCGATCTGATCTGTACACCTGTTGCCAAGACAACAGCCACCATACTCCCAGAATTCATTGAGCTCACCTTTACCTGTGACCACGTCACCATCCATTTATATAAGAGGAACACCCCCTGTACTGGCTAGTTTTGTGTGTCAAATTGACACAGGCTGGAGTTATCATAGGAAAAGGAGCTTCAGTTGGGGAAGTGCCTCCATGAGATCCAGCTGTGGGGCATTTTCTCAATTAGTGTCAAGTGGGGGAGAGCCCCTTGTGGGTGGTACCATCTCTGGGCTGGTATTCTTGGGTTCTATAAGAGAGCAGGCTGAGCAAGCCAGGAGAAGCAAGCCAGTAAGGAACATCCCTCCATGGCCTCTGCATCAGCTCCTGCTTCTGACCTGCTTGAGTTCCAGTCCTGACTTCCTTTGGTGATTAACAGCTGTGTGGAAGTGTAAGCTCGATAAACCCTTTCCTCCCCAACTTGCTTCTTGGTCATGATGTTTGTGCAGGAATAGAAACCCTGACTAAGACACCCCCCTTTCCCTTCTTCTCTTTCCGCTGCCACCTTTACCCTTTACCCTCTCAACAAACCTCATATGGAACTGTTTGGCCTTGTGTGGTCTTTCTGGAGTCTCAGCTACCACCGATCCCAACATTTCCCACTTGTGAAGTGTTTTCTTTGTTGTGTAGAGCTTTTAAATTGGAGATAATTTCATATGTTCACTCTGAGTTGTAATTGTTTACATCTGTAGTAGGATCTGATGAAGATGCTTTATTATGGTTTCTTTTTATTGTACTATGTCATGTTCTACATTTAAAGCTTCAATCAAGTTTTCAACTGATATTTGTGTGTAATGTGAGTCAAATCCCGTTTTTTTTGTGTGTGTGAGCATCAAGGTTTCCCCCGAAAGTTCGTTGGAGGTATTATCTTCTCATTGTTAATTGTAAATGCTATTTAATAATTGTATTAGTTATTAATATGACAGGGTCAGTAGCCCCACTCCAATAATCAAGGCAGAGTCCTATGAAATTTTTAATCAGCCTTACCACAATTACTGGGTGAATTACCCCTAGTCTGTTTCTCTACACTCTAGACTGTTAATGCCCCAGCTGTGCTCCCCAGGTACTTGCTGTCTGGGTCTCTACTGGGTTATTTTTGCTCCATCAGCCTGTCCTCAGGATCCACCTCCCTTGGCCTTGTAATGCATGATTCATCAGGCCTCATGGGGGCCTCTTCCGCCCCCCCCTTCTGCTTTTTCCTCCTCCACCTTCTACCCTGCTGGTCCCTACCAGTGGAAACCTCTTCCTGGTAACTGAAACTTAGCCTAACTTTATTCTCTTCAGTCACTGTCTGTAGCTACTTTTATTTAACCAAAAACATTAAATTTAGGATTAAGGTTTACACAACAAAGACTGGTTTATGTAGGAATTTGCTGGTCTAGGAGACAGGAAGAGGAAGTAACCTGATCTTGTGGTAAAGAATTTAGCATTTGAATACCTAGCAGCACTAGATCAATCCCATTCAGTGAATTCTTGGTAGTCTTCTCAAAACAACCAAGTATATACATGCAGTTTTGCTTCTGGGCTTTACATGCTTGTTCTGTTGATCTGTCTTTATGGTAGGATCAGTAGAGCTTTCTAATATATTTTGAAATCAGATATTGATGCTTTCAGGTTTGTACTTTCATTCAAGACTGACTTGCTGGTTTTTGTACCTGTGAGTCTTAGGATTCCTTGAGAGTAGTTGGGCAAGTACATATGGAAACTTTGTAGTGGTAGAGTACACATGTAACATTCCCAGAGTTCTGTATTCAATCTGAGGCTTCCCCTAATTCCACCCCCACAAACAAACAAAGCAAAACAACAATAGCAAGAACAGCAAAACTTGAGAGAGAGATTTTTTCCCCCTGAAAATAATGTCATTTTAATATGACAGAGGACATTTGAAGTAATCTTCCATGTAGTAGCACCAGGATATAAGTTTTGTCACCCTTGAGAGGATAACTGATTGGTCTGTTCATCCTTATCACTAGGTTAAGATAATTTTCCATGCTCTTCATTGATAAAGAATTTTATTGTGGGGCTGGAGAGATTGCTCAGCAGTTAAGAGCACCCACACCACCTGGAATGTGATCTGATGCCATCTTCTGGTGTGTCTGAAGAGAGCAATAGTGTACTCATATACATAAAATAAATAAATCTAAAACAACAACAACAACAACAACAAATTTTTTTTGTGAATGAGTGTTGTTTGGTCACGCACCATCTGTCCCCATATATATGATCATGTGATTTTTGTCTATTCATTTGCTGAGATAGTGCACCATATTTATTGACTTTTATGTATTAAGCTACATTTAAATTCCAGGAATGAAACTTATTAGGGCATGCTATATGATCTCTTTAACTTGTTGTTGCTTTTTCTTTATTAATTTTGAAGAGGAGTTTGTGTTTATATTCACCAGGGGTCCTGCTCTGTGGTTTTCTTTCATGAAAGCTAGCTTTAGCATTAGAGAAATGCTTCATAAACTGCATTTGAAGGCATCCCCTTCATGTGAGTCTATTGGAAGCATTCAAGAAACAAAGACTAGCACTGAATAACTTTTTGCTAAAATTCATTTGTTTCAGATCTGACAAGTTTCTTTTCTTCTTACCTTTGTGTTTATTGATTCAAACTACATGCTAATTACAATTTTATTGATATTTTGTATTTCTTCATTGTTTACTTGCTGACATATATGTTTCTAATAAGGTCTCCATTTTCAGGTTGTCTATTGATTTATAACATCAGTCTTCTGTGATCTTGTTATTTCTGTTGGGGCAGTAATAAATTCTCATATCTCACTTCTGATTTTGATTATTCAATTGCCTTTGTTTTCTTAGTATAGCTAAAGGTCAGTTTTCGATATCTTTTTAAAAAGCCCTCTCTTAGATACAGTGTTTTTTTAACAATTTGCATTTTCTGTTCTCTGCTTAATGTTGTAAAATCTTTCTACTAATTTTGGTATTTCACAAATGCTATGTGATGTGTTTATAAAACGATAAAGAGGTATAAGATATGTTCTATGGGGGTATGGTGAGATATGGGGGAAGGGGTATCTCAGTGGGCCCATGCAGAGGCCTCCCTTCCCTCTGAGGAACCAGCCACACAATGGTATAGTATAGAATAGAAGAGAGTTTATTCAGGAGAGAGAGAAGTACAGGAGAAGAAGAGAGGCTGGCCATGAGCACAAGGAGAGAGGGGGGAAGGGAATGGGTAGAGAGGAGGAGCAAGAGGGCAAGAGGAAAGAGAGCAAAAGAGGAGGAGGGGCAAGCAGTCCCTTGTATAGTAGGCCAGGCCTACCTGGCTGTCACCAGGTAACTGTGGGGAGGAGCATACCCAGCTGTTGCCAGATAACTGGGGTGGAATCAGTTAGACAGAATGCTAACAGCATAGCTTTTCCTTGAGGTATAGTTAGGTTATGTATATTTTTAAAGTTAGAAGTTCTCATGTAAGCAGCCCGTTGTTTGAGCATGTGTTACATGGCATATATACATACATGTGAACATTTCAGGCTCAGTCCATTGCGATCACACACAGAATCTGGCATTATTCTAGTCTTAAATTTGGTGAGGTTCATTGTATGACTTACACAAGACATAATTTGTCCTAGGAAAAGATTTGTGTGAGCTTGAAGAATGTATTGTATGGTACGGCTGGGTAGAACGGTCTCCAAATATCAGTGTTAGGTTTTGGTCTACAGTTTTATTCAGATCTTCTAGTCTTCCATTCCCCTCTTCCTTCCTTTCCTTCTCTCCTTTCCCCTTTTCCACTACGCAGGCTACCCTGGAGTAGACCTTGTGATCCTCTTCCCTAAGCGTTCCTAGATCTGGAATTACAAGTGTACACCCGATACTTTCAGTGCTCTGATGTTTGGTCTTCAGTGACAATTAGTACTGAATGTAGAGTATTTGACTTTCTCAGTTGTGACACAAATGCTCCATTTCTTTTCTCCTTTGGGATTGTTCCTGATTACTCATTTGTACACCATTTTAAAATAATTGAAACTTTATAATACTATTTTAAAGTCATTTTGAGAGAATTCAGCACATTTGCTCCCTCCCTTGGTGATGATAGACACAATTTCATTTCCTTTTTTTTTTTTTTTTTTTTTTTTTTTTTAGATCTTCCTAGTTCATGGTCTGCTTGGAATAATAGGTCAAGACACTATGGATTTCATTTACATCACTACAGTCTTCCTCTGACATCACTGTAGAGAGAAAAAAAGTTTCATAGCTCATCTTAGGCAGACTTAGATTAGGGTAGAACCAGGTTTTCCACTTAACACCTTAGGAAGGATCTACTAGTTATTAATCGATAAAGCTGGGATTCAGTGTAGGGCTCCAGCCATGTGATCCTGTCTGGGAAGAGGGAGTGTGGCTTGGATCTTAGTATATCCTCACTGACAGGATAAGTGGACAGCCTCTGGCTCACGGAGACAACGGAAAAGCTCTGTACTGCACTAGCTCTCTCCTGGGTATCATCTCAACACAAAGTTGGGGTAGTGTTCTGTTACTGCCAGATACTGCTAAGGCTCCTGGGTTCCTAAATCACTTCCATTGTCACCTTAGGCAATGAGGTGCCATGACCATCAGGCAGGTAGTAATGCATGGGTGCCAGGCAAACTGACAGAAGACGTTAGAGCTGTAACACCTTCTAGACTAGCATCTAAAATCTAGATACCGATGAAGGGGTAAATCTAGCTCCCCACTGGGCTTTTGCTAGTACAAATGAAGGGATAGCACAGTTATTTCTATGTGTCTGCAAGCTTTACTGAATGCTTTCTGTCTTGCTGGCTGCTCTTTTCTTGATATTCTGGCCAAAGAGAGGAGGCTTTGGTAGAGATTTTTGTTGTCCGAATTAACAGATATTTCTAAGTGATCATCTTGTTTTCTACATTGTGATTTACAAAGCACACATACTTATATTCCTAAAAGAATCACAAAAACTCACTTATATCCCAGGATCTCTAAATAGCCAGCCTCCTTTCTTTACCTTCCCATCTTTCCTTACACTTGTCTTATATAATTTCCAAGAACTTTAGCCGAGCACAGGGAGAACTGTGGAAAAGCATGTTTATTTTCTCCAGAAGCAGATGTTTGCTCTAAGATTGAAACTTTATTGAGACTTATTTACTATCTGAAGTATATGGATATTGTGCCTGAATGTATGTCTGTGCACTCTGTACATGCCTGTTGCACACAAAGGTCAGAAGTGATCATCAAATGTCCTGGAACCAGATTGATATATGTTTGTGAGCCACCATGGGGATACCGGGAATTGAAGCTGGGTTCTCTGGTAGAGTTGTCAGGGCTCTTAACTACTGAGCCATCTCTCTAGCCTTGGTTTATTCTATTTCTCAGAACTATTCAAATGCACATCTTTAGGAAATTCTTCATAAACCAGCAAAATTAATGTGTAGGAGGAATAAATGAATCTATACAAACTAAGAATTTTTATGCTACCAAATTAGAATGAGAAACTTAATCTTTTAAAATCTTCCATACTGGAATGCAATTTTAAGTATTTTCTAGGTTCTCATACTTTAAAGAAACCCAAACAAAGCATGGTAGAAGTGGCTTTATAATGACATGGCTTCGAAAAGAAAAATGTCACTCGTCAGCACACTTCTGCCCATGTTCTCTCCTCCCTACCAGTGCCATAGCTGTTTAGCAAACTACTTAAAAGTTACTGTGTGTATATGTGTGTATGAATATATATGTGTCTGTTTATGTGTGTATGTGTATGTATATATGTACAAATATTTATATATATGATATTTCTCAGTATTTTATGATGCTTTCAAACATTGAGTTGGAAGAAGAGATGATCACTGCCTACGTGCTGCAAGAACGTTATTCCCCACTTAGAATTAGTTAATCCAGGGGGCTGGAGAGATGGCTCAGAGGTTAAGAGCACCAACTGCTCTTCGGAAGGTTCTGAGTTCAAATCCCAGCAACTACATGGTGGCTCACAACCATCCGTAATGAGATCTGATGCCCTATTCTGGTGTGTCTAAAGACAGCTACAGTGTACTTAGATATAATAATAAAGAAAGAAAGGAAGGAAGAAAGAAAGAAAGAAAGAAAGAAAGAAAGAAGGAAAGGAAGAAAGAAAGAAAAGAAAACTAAAAAAAAAAGAATTAGTTAATCCAGAAAGTTTCATCTGTCCTTCAAAAGTTTTATTTTCCCACAATAAGAAATAAATTAGACTAAATGAACCTGTAAACAGGTTTGATAGACATCCAAGAAAATTCTACCTGAATTGTGGTTTTCAGTTTAATATTAGTTCTTTAGCAAATGACCTTTGAAATATACGTTTTATGAGAGACGGTCTTTGATTTTGCATGCAGGCCCGCACACCTTCTCACACTTACATATGGATATGATTGATAACTAAGCTGAGCGCCTCCTTGTGTCTGCACTTCTGGGTGGGAGTAGCTTGACGTGGAAAGCCGTGTAATAGAGATGTCACTCTTATATTGAATTTGGACAGCAGAACAGATACTGTCTGAAAGAGCAATGAGGAGACAGCTGGCTGCTTTCTAAATTTCAAGAACGAATAACAACTTTTCATAGGCTAGGGTCAAAACAAATTAAAAAAAAAAACAAAGAAGAATCTATCTCTCTTTCTTCTGAAATGGTTTTAGGAATAAAAATGAAGGAAAACTCAAAATTTGACCTTTCCCAGGAAACTAGATTGGACTGTATTGATTGATTCTCAAATCTCTTATAGTCTCACATAATGGCAAAAGAAAATGTGCTTTTGGATATGTAATTTGTTAAAGGGCTGTATAAAAATCAGAAAACTAATTGTTGATAAACATGTCTGGGTTGGGTTTTTTTTTTCTTTCTATTCTTCACTAACTCAGCTAATTTGAAATATTAAATCCAGTTTCTATTATATGACTGAAAGATAAGGACCGAATAGTTTTGAGCATTTCAGCTGCATAAGGAAACAGATTTTAAACATTCTAACGCAGAGAGGGAATGTCTCCACATATGCTAGACAATCTTTATTTTCCTCATGTTGAGATGACTTACTTGATAATACTGGACCTACAGTCACTATGTCTTTATGTGAAGAATATAAAACTCTGGCATCTACGTCTGACAACCTGACTGGAATGCCTACTTCACTAGGAACTATTTCCCTGAGAACAGTAGCTCTTCAACCTTTGGTTTGCATTTCTGCTACATGATATAATAATAATGACCTCTAATCCCTTAATCAAAAGAATGGAGAGCAGATGGATTAATTTATAATATGGAAAAGTGAAATATTTTTATTTATAAATTTTTATTGAGGAAGTTGCTTGATATAATTTAGATACATATCAAACCAGTTAGGCACTTGCCAAGTACCCTGAAGAGTGGAAAAATGGGTATCAACTGTCCTTGCTATCAACACGTTTACAACTGAGTAATAACACAGATGACTACTGAGAATTAAGCTTCCCTGAAAGTTATAAAATTCTGTGGATGCTCAGGGGCAAAAATCGTCTGTGAGATTGTGTAACTCAGAAAGAGCTTGTGACTGAAATGGTATGGGGACTTGTTCTTCAGTGTGGCAATTTTCACAAATTCTTTTTATTAATTTTGTTTCTTCTCCATCTCTGTTGTTATATTCTCTCACTTTGGTGGGAAAACACTCAACAGTGTTATCTCTGTGTCATCCCAAAGTCAAACCTACGTGGCTGATCTTCAGACTTGTCGGCAAAGAGCACAATGATTGGGATGTTAGCCTGGAAAGCCAGCAAATGCAGCTTATAAAACTTAATGTTCCAAATAACTATGCTAATACTTTTTTTTCTTACCTTGGGATGTTTTTATTTTGCTGTTGTTTTAAATATGTGTATTAATGTCTATTTATCTTCTGCCTTTTCTTTGATTCTTTGTTTTTCTATTTGTTCTTTTTGCCCTTTTCTGGTTGTTTTTGCTTTTGTTTTAGTCTCTCTCTCTCTCTCTCTCTCTCTCTCTCTCTCCTCTCTCTCTCTCTCTCTCTCTCTCTCTCTCTCTCTCTCTCTCTCCTGCCTCCTTGTCTCCTTTCTTTCCTTCCTTCCTTCTTTCTTTCTTTCCTTCTTTCTTTCCTTCCTTCCTTCCTTCTTTCTTTCTTTCTTTCTTTCTTTCTTTCTTTCTTTCATGCATGCTTGTTTTTTAATGAGAGAGAACAAGGAAGGATATGGATTTATGTGGGTGACAAGATGGGGAGGATCTGTGAGGAGTGAAGGAGGGGGAGCCACAATCACAATACATTGTATGAAAAAATGTTTGCAAATAAAAAAGTTCAGAATAAAAGCAATGTAAGATCTTAACTCTATTAAATAAAATTTTTTATCTTGTTAAAGTGATAATAGCCACTTCAAAATTTAAATAGTGTCAACAGCACTGTAACTGGCATTTATAAATTAATTTATGTCATTCAGTAGCAGAGAGAAGGCAAGTTGAAATTCTGTTGACTTGTTAATTATTTCTTTTTTCTTTTCTTTTTCTTTTCTTTTTTTTTTTTTTGTTTTTTTTGTTTTTTTTCAAGACAGGGTTTCTCTGTGTAGCCCTGGCTGTCCTGGAACTCACTTTGTAGACCAGGCTGGCCTCGAACTCAGAAATCCACCTGCCTCTGCCTCCCAAGTGCTGGGATTAAAGGCGTGCGCCACCAACACCCTGCCTAGTTATTTCTTTTTTTAAAATACATATTTTCTTTATTTACATTTCAAGTAGTATCCCCTTTCTGTGTTACCCCAACAAAAATCCCCTATGCCAACCCCACTCCCCCTGCTCACCGCCCCCAATTTCCTGGCTTGCATTCCCCTATTCTGGGGAATCGAGCCTTCACAGGACCTCTCTTCTCATTGATGTCTGAAATGGTCATCTTTTGCTACATATATAGCTGGAGCCATGGGTCCCTCCGTGTGCACCCTTTGGTTAGTGACTTAGTCCCTGGGAAGAGGGGGTACTGGTTGATACATATTATTGTTCCTCCTACAGGGCTACAAACCTCTTCAGTTCCTTGGGTCCTTTCTCTAGCTGCTCTATGGGGTACCCTATGCTCAGTCTATTGCTTTGCTGTGAGCCATGGGTATTTTGATCAACTTTCCAATAAAGTTTGGTCCTCCTTCTTCTTGACTGTGGTCTCACTCAAGAAGACCAAAGACTCATATGGTCTGTGAGTTGTGTCTTGGGTATTCCAAGCTTTTGGACTAATAGCCACATATTGGCAAGTGCATACCATGTGTGTTCTTTTGTGATTCTAGCTCTATCCACTTGCCTAAGAATTTCATGAATTCCTTGGTTTTAAGAGCTGAGTAGTACTCCATTGTATAAAGGTACCACAATTTCTGTATCCATTCCTGTGTTGAGGGACATGTGGGTTCTTTCTAGCTTCTGGCTATTATAAATAGGGCTGCTATAAACATAGTGGAGCATGTGTCCTTATTACATGGCAGAGCATCTTCTGGGTATATGCCTAGGAGTGGTATAACTGGGTCCTCAGAGAGTACTATGTCCAATTTTCTGAAGAATTGCCAAACTGATTTCCAGAATGGATTTTACCAGCTTGCAATCCCACCAGCAATAATGGAGTGTTTCTATTTCTCCACATCCTCTCCAGCATTTGCTGTCCCCTGAATTTTTGAGAGTGGCCATTCTGACTGGTGTGAGGTAGAATTTCAGGGTTGTTTTATTTGCATTTCCCTGATGATTAAGGATATTGAATGTTTCTTTAGGTGTTTCTCAGCCATCGACTATTCCTCAGTTGAGAATTCTTTGTTTAGCTCTGTAACTCCATTTTTAATAGGGTTATTTGGTTCTCTGGAGTCTAACTTCTTGAGTTTTTTCCATATATTGGATATTAAACCTCTATTGGATGTAGGATTGATAAAGATCTTTTCCCAATCTGTTGGTTGCCGTTTTGTCCTATTGACAGTGTCCTTTGCCTTATAGAAGCTTTGCAATTTTATGAGGTTCCATTTGTCAATTCTTGATCTTAGCGCATAAGCTAGTGGTGTTCTATTCAGGAGATATTCCTCTGTGCCCATGTGCTCCAGGTTCTTCCCCACTTTCTCTTCTTTTTCTCTTTAGTGTATGGAGGTTTTGTTTTTGTTTTTTTGATTTGGTTTTTCGAGACAGGGTTTCTCTGTATAGCCCTGGCTGTCCTGGAACTCACTCAGTAGACCAGGCTGTTCTCGAACTCAGAAATCTGCCTGCCTCTGCCTCCCAGAGTGCTGGGATTATATGGTCACTTTTGGAGAAGGTACCATTAGGTGCTGAGAAGAAGGTATATTCTTTGGTTTTAGGGTAAAATGTTCTATAGATATCTGTTACATCCATTTAGTAAATAAGTTCTGTTAGTTTTACTGTTCCTCTGTTTAGTTTGTGTTTCCCTGCTCTACCCATTGATGAGAGTGGGATGTTGAAGTCTCCCATTATTATTGTGTTAGGCAAAATTTGTGTTTTGAGATTTAGTAAAGTTTCTTTTATGAATGTGGGTGCCCTTGTATTTGGAGCATAGATGTTCAGAATTGAGAGTTCATCTTGGTAAATTTATCCTTTGATGAGTATGAAGTGTCCTTCCTTATCTTTTTCTTTATTACTTTAGGTTGAAAGTCGATTTTATTCGGTATTATAATGGCTACACCAGCTTTTTTCCTTGGGACCATTTGCTTAGAAAATTGTTTTCCAGCCTTTTACTCTGAAGTAGTATTTGTCTTTGTGCCTGAGGTGAGTTTCCTGTATGCAGAAAAATGTTGGGCCCTGCTTATGTATCTAGTCTGTTAGTCTATGCTTTTTATTGGGAATTGAGTCCATTGATATTAAGAGATATTGAGAAGTGATTGTTACTTCCTGATATTTTTGTTATTAGAGGTAGAGTTATGTTTGTTGGGTTGTTTGTTTGTTTGTTTGTTTGTTTGAGACAGGGTTTCTCTGTGTAGCCCTGGCTGTCCTGGAACTCACTCTGTAGACCAGGCTGGCCTTGAACTCAGAAATCTGCCTGCCTCTGCTACCCAAGTGCTGGGATTAAAGGCGTGTGCCGCCACCGCCCAGCTTAGAGTTATGTTTCTGTTTCTCTCTCCTTTTTGGTTTGTTAATAGATTAATTTCTTGCTTTTTCTCCTGTGTAGTTTGCCTCCTCTTGTTGGTGTTGTCCATTCATTAGCCTTTGAAGGGCTGGATTTGTGGAAAGATATTGAATAAGTTTGTCTTTTTTCATGGAATGCCTTGGTTTTTCGATCTATGGTAATTGAGAGTTTTGCTAGGTATAGCAGCCTGGGGTGGCATTTGTGTTCTCTTAAGGACTGTATGATATCTGTGCAGGATCTTCTGGCTTTCATAGTCTCTGGCAAGAAATCTGGTTTAATTCTGGTAGGTCTGACTTTATATGTTACTTGACCTTTTTCCCTTACTGCTTTTAATATCTTTCTTTGTTTAGTGCATTTGATGTTTTAATTATTATGTGACAGGAGGAATTTCTTTTCTGGTCCAGTCTGTTTGGAGTTCTGTAGGCTTCTTGTGCATTCATGGGCATCTCTTTCTTTAGGTTAAGGAAGTTTTCTTGTATAATTTTGAAGACATTTACTGACCCTTTAAGTTGGAAATCTTCACTCGCTTCTATACCTCTAATCCTTAGGTTTGGTCTTCTCATTTTGTCCTGGATTTCCTGGATGTTTTGGGTGTAGGAGCTTTTTGCATTTTGCATTTTCTTTGACTGTTATGTCAGTGCTTTCTATTGTATCTTCAGCATCTGAGATTCTCTCTTCTATCTCTTGTATTCTGCTGCTGTTTGCATCCATGACTCCTGACTTCTTTCCTAGGTTTCCTATGTTCAGAGTTGCTTCCTTTTGTGATTTCTTTATTGTTTCTACTTCCATTTTTAGACTTTCCTATAATTCTTTAAGGGCTTTGACCTGCTTACCTTTTTGCTCCTGAATTTTTTAAGGGAGTTATTTATGTCCCTCTTGATGCCCTGTCTCTTCATCATGAACTGTGATTTTAAATCCAAATCTTCCTTTTCTGGTATCTTGGGAAATCCAGGAGTTGCTGTTGTGGGAGAATTAGTTTCAGATGGTGCCATATTGCCTTGATTTTTGTTGTTAACATTCCTACATTTGCCTTTTACCATCTGGTTATCGCTGGTGTTAGTTAGTCCTGCTATCTCTGACTGGCACTTGTTCCTCCTGTGGGCCTGCAAGTCTGTCTCAGCACTCCTGGGTGACTGGCTCTCCCCTGACACAGAATGCTGTGGCTCTGCCCAGCTCCTGAGTGCATGTGGAGCCTGGACGGACCCTGTCCCAGCTGTTCTGCCATTCCAATGTTCCCCATGCTGCTGGCTGTACTTGCCTGCTCAGTCGCAGGAGAGAACGTGACTATGCTTATATTTTTTAGTCCATTGAAAATATCTTCATTAAGGTGCAATTTTTTCATACCACAACATTCACATAGGTAGCATGTCTATTTCATTGACATAGTGTAAATTGGCAGACATGCATAATTTTCCCCAAAATTCAATTATAAATCACTTCTATTATCCTGAAATAGTATTTGGGAGTTTCAAATGCCTAGAAATCAATTCAGTGCAAGCTTTATTTGTTATCTAATAATCTGAAATATGTATATTTTAACATTTTGAAAGGATTTGATGCAGTATTCCAATATTAAACCTGCTAATACCGCTATAGTGAATCAGATAAATGTATGTTTTAAATATATAAAGTCTATCAATACATAGACTGTCTCAAATCAAGCCAAATTTATCTCCTGAAGGATCTTACATCAATAAACCCAGTAAATGAATAACTAGTTTCAGTTTTAGAATTGACAAGAAGTTACTAATTGGAAATAGTCACCTTTGTGGATGATTAGGAGAGTTCAAGGGTCAAATGCTTAGTATAGTACAGGTATACAGCACATCTAGTCCCTCCATATAATGCTAGATTTCAGTGCTTATGGTAGAGTTTATAAAGTTTTCTATATAGTAAGAAGACTTGGCTCCAGAAACCCTGACTATTTAACTGGCTTGAGATATTGTGAAATGGATGGTAACAGTTAAAATACCTTAAGTGTCAAGCACTGCTTCTAGCATTTTGCTCATTATTCATTAATTCATAATTCTGCTAATTAATATTCAATAATTTAATGTTTGCATGAAACCTATGCTGCAGGTGGGAATTATGACTTTTACTATATAGATCAAAGCTTATTAAACTTTTTCCATTCAAAGCTTATTAAACTTTTTCCATTCATGGTCCCTTTTCACTGGAAACTTGTTATCAACTCTAGGAATATAACTGAAGCACCTTCTAATAATGAGCAATAAAACTTTTTATTTTAAAATAGTTATTAATATACACAGAGTATCATTTATTAAAGACTAAAACAAATGTGCATAAAATGAGATTGTTGCTTTTCTTTTTTATATAACTAACTAAATCTTACCTGAATATTTGTATTTGTTATGACGATACATAAAGATGGTTAATAGTTTTCAGAGATGATCAATATCTTATTTTATAGTCATTACTGACTTACAGACAATTCCAGTAAGCATCTCTCAGCACTTTGAAAGACCTTACATTATCATCTATGGCCAAGAATGATAGCTTATAAGACGGCTTACTGTACCATTCTCTCTGTCATCTACTCTCTTTTTCTGTCCCCACTTATTCCTGACCTGTCTCTTCCTTTCTTCCTCTTTTTTTCCCCTCTCTCTTTCTCTCTTCCTGTCCTTTTCCCACCCTTTTTCTGCCTCTACCCCTCTTCAGGTCTCTGCTCTCCTCCCTTCCCCTAATAATAAATAATAAATCTTTATACTAGGCCTACCATATGGTGTAATTCCTCAGGGGGACATCTTGGCAAGGCCCAACAAGCTACTTCTTCCTTCCTCATTATAAGGCAATATAAAACATAGCAGTCATTAATATTGTTTCACACAAATATGTTGTGCAAATAACAAAAGCATATTCAAGACCATTTCAGAAATGGTTAGAAATGACCTCCTTTTTTTTTTAATTTTTATTTTCTATATTCTATGTTTACATTCCAAAGGCTTTCCCCTTTCCCAGTTCCCCCCCACCATATGTCCCATAGTTCCTCTCCCCCACAACTATTCCCCAACCCCTCCCCCCACGGTTTCTTTACAAAACTGGATCCAATCTTTACAGGCCCAGGGTCCTCTCCTTTCTTCTTCTTGGGAACCATTTGACTTGCTAATTGTGCCTTGAGTATTTAGGGCTTCTGGGCTCATTAATATCCACTTATCAGTGATTGCATTTCATGTGTATTCTTTTGTGATTGGGTTAACTCACTCAGGATGATATTTTCCAGGTCTAACCAGCAATTAAAAATAATGAATTCGTGCAATTTGTAGGTAAATGGTTAGAAATGACCTCTTAATATTAACTGAAAATTATTTTAATTTTTTAGAATGTGAGTCAAGCCAGAAATTGAAAACAAAAAATTTAAAAGCAAACACAACACAAGGCAAAGATACACAGATTTGATGACAGCATATTGTGACAGTTAGCTTTAACTGTCAATTTAGCATAATTTGTAGTGCTCTAAAAAGTGAAGGACTATCTAGATGATGTTAACCTAAGAGCATGTCTGTGAGGAATTATCTTGATTGCCTGCATTGATGCGGGAATATATTATAGCCTAAAGGTGGGTGGTGCCATCCTGTAAGTTGGTGTATACCCAGTCCAAAGTGTACTTACACAAACACGTACATTCCAATCTTTCTCTTTTCCTGATTATGGAAGCAATTAGCAGCTTCAGGCTCTGTTAGCATTGACTTCTCCACCATGGTGGACTGGAACCAGGAATTGTGGCTAAACTAAATTATGTTTTCTCCATTAAAGTTGCTTTAGTCAGGTTTTTTGTTTTGTGTTTGCTTTTGTTTTGCATCGTGGCTCTTAAAAATAAGACACAGAATACCTGTTAGTCCTAGGAAACTATTAATTCTTTGTTTTCTACAATAAAAAATGTGCATTTCTGTAAGATCAGAGAACTTGTATATATAGGGAAAGCATTGCAATTACCAGCCCACAGTAGCATATAATAGAAATTCAAATATTCTAACAGCATTTACCGGCAGTGCATAGGATAACAGAATGCACACTGAATGCACCTTTTGCATGTGTTCAGAACCAAGGCTGCACTGATGTCACATAGGCTGGCACAGGCAAGACTGAGGGAACTGGGGATTTGTCTCACTTCATATGAAGCAAGCATGAAGAGCTGATTTCTGATTTCCAGCACCTGATAGAATGAAAATCAAGTACATAAAGGGCAAGGGATTTAAAATTCAGGAATAGCAGTGTGTGCCTATGATTCCACTACTGGGGAGGGAGAGACAGCATCTCTGGGCCTACCTGGCTAGTTAATTTGTGAGTTCCAGATTCAGGGAGAGACTCTGTCTCAAAAAATAAGGTGGAAGAGACTGAGGAAGACAATCCAATGTCAGTCTCTGGCCCCCACAAGCATGTTCATACACATGAAACACACACACACACACACACACACACACACACACACTCATACGCGCACAGTGAGAGAGAGAGAGAGAGAGAGAGAGAGAGAGAGAGACCTAGACCTTATACAGCTTACTTTATACCACGCAAAAAGTAAAAGATCTAAACTCTTGAGTGCTAGCTACTGAAGAACTTAATTTAAACCTTAGAAACAGCTTTTAATGAGGATAACCATGTCAATAAGTTAAAATACCATGTCCCAAGTTTCATATCTAGTAAAAAGTTCTTTAATCTATAATGATTTTGTAGTTTGAACTGCAAGAGACACAAGGGTAGGTAGAGGTGCGAGTGGGGGCTGTTGTAGAGAAATCAGAGGGAATACACGTGGGCAATGGAAGAAAAATAAACATAACAGACAACAATGAAAATATTGAGAGCATGATGTTTCCTCAGGATGTACAGGCCAGACAGAAAAGAAAATATGTAGCCAGTTGTGTGAAGTGTTTCCTAAAGAAGAGATGAAAGTTGCTTTCCAAGCATAAAGGGAGCTGGGTCAGTGACTATCAGTTTTCAAACACTAGTGCAGGACAACAGACTCAGACATATGTCTCAGTGACAGCTTGCAGATGCTCGAAATCCGTGCTGGAAGTCCCGGAGATTAGACTATAAATTGCACAGGAGGTCTTTAGCTGCCAAAAATTAGTATGTGTCTTAGCTTGTACTGTCAAAAGTCTATATTATCTTTTTGTGACCAATATCCTATCAATACTTAAAATATACTTTGAACTCTTTATCTCCTTTCATTTCTTCTACATAAAGTAAATGTGAATGCACACATGTGCATTTTAGCAATAAATTAGAAAAACAGAAGAAAAATTTACATCTGCACACCCACAACACAGGCAAGGCCACCTGTTCCCCCCCCACACACACCCAACACAGCCTTGCCCAACTCTAAACTATTTGTCAGGTTATTGCATGTTTCAAGAAACCAAACAGAAAATACTCTTCCAATGAGAGATAAAGAAAGTGAATAGCTAAATCAGCAAGGACTGAGAAAGTGTTAGCAAAGGCAAATGATTTCATAAACTGCTCTGTGTTCCACGTGAATCTACACAATGGGATCCAAAGAATGGGTCAGATTCCTGTAGTGTCCTCTACACAGGAGATACTGTAAGGAAGTGGCCACGAGACAGGATGTTCCTAATCTAGCAGAGATAAGTCATGGAGACCAGTGGAGCGAATAGGTATGCTGCCAGGGAGGTGTGAACAGGCCACTGTGGAACAGTGAAAGACCCTTGACCTCTGGAGCTTAGAGCAAGGAAAGAGCATTGTTAGAGGCCTGGGGCTGGGACATCTAGGTAGATAGCAGAATGCCCTGTGCTCACTTTGTATCTGAAGGGAAGTTAGGCTTCCTGAACCCTGGAATGAAGTGTGAGCATAAAGAAAGCAACCACAGCATTCAGGATGTGACACGTTCGAGAGACCGATAAGTGAAGTTAGGCTGGAGTGCCCTTAGATGGTTGCTCATGTAACTCTCCTACATGAGAGATAATGTTTGATTTCCAGTAGCCCTCCTGTCAATCATTTCTCCTGCACTTGATACTTTAGGATTATGCTTCTCAATAAATCTGAAAGGCCACTAACCCCTTATTCTAGGCTAAGTACTTGACATTTTATTTTAGGAAGCAAAATTTCAATGAGTGCAATTTCCACATTTCATCACTTTGTTGTTATTAATTAAACAGAGTTTCATGCAAGGACTCAGATGAGGTATTCTGAGACATGGTAGAGCAGTCATCTCTTCCCTCATTACTCAAGTCAGATTATCAACTTTACTTTCATTTATTGACATCCAAACAACACAAAATGCATGACTCCATTTTGTTTTACTCCGTTCTACAGGAACCCAGTATAAAAGCTAAGTCCCTAACAACGGTTAGCCATGATGTTTATTTTAACAATTTCCAACACAATTTGAGGATTCACTTCAATGGTTATCATCATTTTGTAAAGGTAAGGAAATAGAGCCTGAAAGGTTCAGTGATGTGACTGATGTGACAAAGGTAACAGAAGGTTGAGATTCTAAGGCTACATGCTTAACTCGATGCATATTAATTTTATACTACTCAGCACCTTTGTTATAATAACTGAGAGTGACTCATCCACTTAAGAGAAATCTTACTCATTCCCGTTTATAGTAAGAAATGAGGAAAGTTCTAGAGCTGATGAGGAAAGCAGTGTTATACAAGGCCTCTTATTCTTTGGTATAACTGCATGTAATTCATGATTAAATAGGAAAATGCTCACAGCAAATCTGTTTAGTAGCTATAGTGATTATTTGGATGAAGGGAAATACAAATTTGACTGGTAGTTTGTGATAATATCATAGGAAGTTGTGATGTCTAGCATGTCTGTGCCGCCTCCCTGCCTTTAACTGGTAACATCTCAGCTCAAACTGTTGTCTGCAGATTAGAAATATTAGAAACCACGGCAAGCCAAAAACACTCAGCACAGAAACAAATGAATGAGGGATGTAAGTGTATCTAGGAACAGTGTGTGATTGATTCGGGACTAGTATGTTTGAGAAACACGTCCTTACAGGAGTCAAGACCTAATTTGAGACTTGTATGTGACTGCCTAGGTTGGCAAGATGATGATTTATTTAAAAACAAGAAAGAGATGTTACTGGGAGTCTGTGATCCATGCAGAAATGAGCTTCACTCTCAATTTAAAGTTATCAATTTGTCTTGCTACCAACATGCAATGACACATTGATAATGAGTAATGTTATTTTTAACATATACAGAACCAAAGAGGCAGTTGCTTCTCAGCAAGCATCATCTGGAATTGTTTTATCAACTGTAAAATTCGTAAATGTTTTTATTATATTTATTCATAAATTTTGTAGAGAGAGAGTGTGTGTGTGTGTGTGTGTGTGTGTGTGTGTGTGAGAGAGAGAGAGAGAGAGAGAGAGAGAGAGAGAGAGAATGAGAGAGAGAATGCATGAGTGGAAATCAGAGGACAATCCAAGATAGCTAGTTGTTCCCTTCTGCCACACGTCCTGAGAGTTGAAATAAGGTCATAGGGTTTAGTGGCAAGCACCTTTATGTGCTGAGCAATCTCCCCATTCCCCAACCCCATCCCATCTTCTGTTTTGTACATGATAGAGGTGAGTCTCAGAGAGTTGATTTAAACTCATTATTCTTGCTAAACCATTTTTGTTCATTTGACTGATCACTTTTTATGATGGGAAACTAGTAGGCCATGCACCGTTCCATTAAAAAGCAAATAAATGTTTTTCTGAGTTAGCATATAGTCTTGTGTGTATGCTAATACTGTCAATGAACTACTGGTTTTACAGAGATACCAAAGTAGATGTCAAATCTTTATCCAACATCTCCACTTCTGAAGACATTGTGAATGTGTACATTACAAATGTGCATAGGACTGATTTGAAACCTCTGAGTTTACCTCCTTGTATCTTGGTTTCTTCACTTGTAACAGAATTGTAACTTCAAAATCTGGGGTATTTTAAGCTTTGTGATGGGATGTTAGGTACCAGTTTCTATGTCTTCTGTCTATGAATGTACTGCATTTTAGGTTTTGAATTGAAAATTTCTTGAAACCTGCCTGAAGAAAGGAACATTTCCTATCTCTTAAGGTTTTCTCCTTCCTGAATTTCACAGTGTCCCCAGTGATAGAGAGGAACAGCACACTCCTAGTATCTTTAGTTGACCTACCATCATGAGCTTATCAGCGTGTCCTGTTTGGTAGTTCTACTGTCCTAAACAGTGAGATTGGCCACCTGACTTTGTTGCTTCCCCACAAATCATCACATGTGCAACCCAGAAACGTAACAGAGACAGTTATCTCTTATGCTCAAAAGATAAGGAAATCTCCTAAGGTTCTCATTTGTTGTGAAGCACTTGAGAGACCACTGTAGGGCTCCTGGGAAATCTGCACTTGAAAATGCCTCTCCATGGCAGCCAGGCAGAACTTGAAGCCTGTTTTCTCTCATCCACGCTCAACTGAGTGTGATGAGACTGATAGTATACTTGTCTCTGTCTCCAAGCTAGAAAAGGGAGAGGTGCATTTCCTGGGGATAAGATAGAATCTAGGTTCACAGAGGATCAAGTCCTAGTGATAACCAGGCTCACTGTTTACTTGTAACAGGCAAGTAAGTTTCCATTAGCCTTGGCATCATTAGCGCACACACACACACACACACACACACACACACACAGAGAGAGAGAGAGAGAGAGAGAGAGAGAGAGAGAGAGAGAGAGAGAGAGAGAGACTTCTCAGTAATTAAAAACAAAACCCCACCAGAAGGTAAATATCCATGGAGTCTTGGCTTTCAGTTTTCTGTATATCAGTAATCTCATAGCATCTTAAAACAAATAGGATGAAACAAGGTATGGGTAATGGTTTCTCTTAAGTTTTTTCTAACTGTTGGGATTTGTCTCACACTTTAGTTTTCACTTATGAAGCCTCCATACACATATGGAGTTAAATTTTACTTTAATTCCATAAATTCAGAAATGGTTAATATGACTCATCTGAGAACCAGCCATTGCAATGACCTTTGTCTAAATGTTGGTTTTTCATTGTCACTTGATATTAGAATTGAAAAGAAAGGATGTAAGTCATGGTCTCTGCATCCCTGAGTCATTGTTCCTTACCTATGTAATGCCTATGATCTAGCTGTGATCCATAATTGGAGGTTGGCTTGGCTTACAACTCTAGGCTAAGCTAAGATTTCTGTGATAAAGGTTAGAATGGGACCAGGTATGAGGAAAGCCCTACATAGTGAGATGAGTAAAGAGACCATCAGCCATTAGCAAGACAAATGTTAAAGGTTACAAGGTGACAGAAGTCTCAAAGAAGTAATTGTGTAGGCTGCCATTGTGATAAAATCTTGTGGTGAGTTTTTCCCAGCATCCCAAGACAGTGAAATTGTTCACGAAGATGACACACTTTCCTGTCATCCAATTAAAAAAAAAAAACAACAAAAACAAACCTATTACTTTCATCTCAACCCACCAAGAATGCCTCAACAGTCTGCTACATAAAATGCTTCCTTTTAAGGGTTATAGATCACAAAGAGGGAAGACTGTCTGAGATACCAAGGTCTTGTAGGGAACACACACATACATACACATACACACACACACACACACACACACACACACACACACGTATGTATGAGTTTCTAAATCAGGGCATATTTGGCTGAGTTCTAGTATCATTACCTCATGTAATCCTTCTGTGGCTTCCCAAATGTGGGTTTATGATCCCTCATCTGGATACCCACAGGATATGCTAATGTAGCCAAGAATGCCTATTACTAACTGATATCCAGACTCCCTTTCCTAATAATCAAATTCCACTTTGATTTGTGCCATCATTACTCATGGAGTAATAATACCCTTTCCCACAAACTAGCCTTTGGAATTAGATTATCACCATATGTATCAGTGGCTTTTCTGTCCTGGTGACAAAATACCTGATAGAAGTGACTAAAAGATTTTCCATGGGCTGGTGTGGTAGCATATGTCAGTAGAGGTAAAGGCTGGGAGGAGGGGGTTTATAAGATGAAAGTAAACCTGGCTGACATCTTAAAAAAGAGAGAGAGTACAGAAAAATAAGTAGCTCATTTATGACAGAAGGAGTATGTGGGTAGAGGTTGTTTGTGCTCAGGTTTACCAAGAATCTGAGAGAATGATAAGGAAACAGGGCCTGGCTATAGTCTTCCAGAGCAGCTTTTGAAGACTCCCTCCTGGGGGGTGTTAGTTCTACCCCAAGACTTCACATCCTTAAAGTTCATTGTGTCCCACAAGAGTGTCAAACTCCCACACGTCAGACTGTGGGAACGCTTGGTTTGAAACCATTATACCATCTGATTCACTTGTGGCCAAAATGAAGTAAGTAATTTAGTCAGTATAGGTTTTTTAGTGGGTAGATGTGATGGGGGATATCCAAGAGCCATCTTGGACCTCATGATTGATGTCTTTGACAATGGGAGCCTTGTGCTCACAATAGCAAAGGAGTAACATGAACTTGAAGACCATAGACTTAGTGGAAATTGTTTGTCAGAGCTAATGCTATATAACTGCCAGGAAATTTGAAATGAGATGCAAAAATGTGTACCATCTAAAGCTATGATAGGGTTTCTTTTAACTGCAGACAACTGTCTCACAACCAATTATTTTACCATAAAACTTAACCCATCAGTTTCTTCCTCAGTTTCTTAATTCTCTCTATATACAGACTTGAATCCCATTACAGTAGCAGGACATGGTCTTTCTGGTCAATTGATGGATTAAATGACCATTTTCAGGAATTCACTATGAAAGCAGAATGGCTAACAGATCACGAAAGATGATCTTCTAGATTGGGAAGGTCTTATGGCCAAAATATTAACCAAGTGAAGAGTTTGGTTTGGTTTTTTCTGCGGCTCTGTGGGTTGAACTAAGAACTTGGGGCATGCTCAGCAAGCACTGTACCACGGAGCTGTACCCCGAGTCTGAACGGAGATTTGCAGCATACACTCACTGAACAACATGTGCACAAAAGAAAGGCTAAGGGCATGCAAAAAGTACAAACCTTAGAAAGAGTTGCTCAGTATCAGGAGAGAGTTTCCCACAAGTAAAATAGTTAAGTTCAAAATGTGTGTGTGTGTGTGTGTGTGTGTGTGTGTGTGTGTGTGTGTTGGGGTAGCAAACTAGAGCAGTGCCCAAGAAACTCTGAGAGCTATATCTTAATTTGCTTTGATCCTAAATCTCTCTCTTCTGTGTTCTTCAACGTATTTTTTTTTTTTTTTTGCAAAGTTTGCAATCTACAGCCTCCAATGTCAAGGAGCTGTTACTAAGAAATACTAGCAATCCATAGGAAATCAGGAAGAGATAGGAAATATGTCCCTGCAGATTTTTTAGTGCAGCCCTTAGCGAGATGATGACAAAGCATCCGTGATTATGTCTTGGAAATGCTGGTGGACTCCTGTCACCATGACAGGAATTCAGGGTTGCAGCAGGGTAGAAAGGTCTAAGCATCACAACCCGTCAGATCCTCAGTAGCGTGAATCCACTGCCTAGGCCAATAAGCTTGTTTGCACAGTCAGGAATAGTAGTAGTGTTTTCACTCACTGCGTTTGTAATCTGTGACTAAGGTCGACTTTCACCACTTTTATTGCCAATCATTTTATTACCTGCTCATCCCGAGACCTTTGCAGATACAGAACTTGAGACAAATGAGACAGAGCTTGTATTAAAGGAAATCATATAAAAGCCATTATCTCTGGGACAAAATCCGAACGTGCATGAGGTTCTTGACAGTCGGACTCGTGCCCGCCTGCAGCTTCCTTTCACTATACACATTGTTCTGGCATTAATCTTTTCCTGCTGCTACTTTATAATACTAATTTACCACCTTGAGTTTTATCGGTTCATTGACTCATCGTTGTCATACCCGGATTCATTCTGAAATAAGTTTGATATGTGTAATGTGAGATACAAAGTGAACATTCTGCTTATGTGACTGACAGTACATTACCTGTTTATGGAGCACAGTAACGAGAAAGCTAATTACCAGTATACTGCTGTCTTCTATGTATCTCTTGCCCAATGACTTCTCCACTCTCACACCATATTTCTGATTATACTCTTGCTGTTTTTAAAGCGTTGCTGTTTTTAAATACAATCCCTAGTGTTTCTATAGTGTTTGCTTATTGTTTAATATTATAGTATACAAACATTAAATATAATTTTAATGCTTATTTTGCCACATGTGGTGCTGTATGACTTTATCCTAGCACTTAGGAAGAACAGGCTAGGGGCTCTTTATGAGCTTGAGAGCAGCCAGGTCTACATAGTAAGTTCTAGGCCAGCTGCAGATACATGATGAAAGTATGTCTCAAAAAATATTTGTCTTGTGTCTTTTTCATAATATAGTTGATGCTGTTTCTTGATAAGGCATGTGGTTGTTTATTTTTTACTAATATCAGTTTTCCCCCACTTTCTAGCCTTTGGACTTTAAAGTTGTTTAGATTATCAATCACCCTCTTTTCATTGCTATTTTTGAATTTTAAATTGGGGGCTCCGGCAGCACAGGCTAGCCTTGAATTCTCGAGGAAGCGCCTTGTCCCAGTGCTCTTAATGCCAGTGTATACCCCCAGGAGAGCTCTTCAAACTCACTTTCACCATCACTGTTATGAAAAACATCAGACACATCTCTTGTTTGCATGAAATAGACATATTTCTAATGCATAACTAGAATCATGATTGTTAGTAAAATTATATGTAAATTTTACTTGTGACAAGTACACATTTTCAAAAGCTTTTTTATTTTTTTATTTTTTATTTTTATTTACCAATTTAGCCTTTCACCAGAACCACATGATAAGCAAGTAATAAGCATGCTTACCAGGGTTGGTAGTATAAGATCCTAACTTTTGCTACAATGGTTCATGTGAATAAAGTAATTGATTGATGTAGTGTTTTATATGTGTGTGTATGTGTATGTGAATATGCATATATATTTTGATGAGATCTCTATATAGTCCAGGCTAGCTTAATATTTGAGGCTTTCCTACCTTGACCTCCTCAGAACTAAAATAAAAGGTGTGTGCCTAGCTTCTCCTATTACTTTCATTTTGCATTGTAAAAATTCTAGTTAATGATCTGCTTTTGTATTTGTTCATAATTATTAATGAAAATTTAACAATTCATTTGATCAAGGTAATATTTCTAGGAAGAGTCCAGGTAGAATTCAGAAAGAGGTTGGTTTAAATTGTCCCACTGGAATAAATGCATGGTTAGTTTTAGTGATAGAGGAAAGAATGTGACATACAGAATGTTTATGATCAGATATAGTTGTATTTTTCTTACATGGGTATGAGAAGATGAAACATTTTCTTTTCTTTTTTTTCTTTTCCTTTTTTTTTTTTTTTTTTTTTTGGTTTTTCAAGACAGGGTTTTTCTGTATAGCTCCGGCTGTTCTGGAACGAACTCTGTAGACCAGGCTGGCCTTGAACTCAGAAATCCACCTGCCTCTGCCTCCCAAGTGCTGGGATTACAGGCATGCGCCACCACCGCCCGGCTGATGAAACATTTTCTCTTCATGAATATGGACGTTCATTAGTTAATACATTAATACATTAGTTAATATAACTAAATGACACCATAATTAATTAATATCATTAATATCAGTAATTAATATCTTTAGTTAATAAAATACTACATTCATAGTCCATCACTGAAAGAAAGTTGGCACCAGGAGAGTGGCATAATTCTGTGACCAACAATAAGCAGGACAATAAGCAGCACCACTCCATGGCCTCTGCATTAGCTCCTGCCAGTAGATTCTCACTGTGTTTGATTTGCTGTCCTAACTTTATTTACAAGATAGACTAAAGATGTGCAGGCACAATTCAAATAAGCCTTTTCCTCTCCATCTTGCTTTTGGTCATGGTGTTTTATCATAGCTACAGTAAGTCAAACTAGAATAATGAGTTCAATGTCATTTCAGCCATATACTCTCAATTTGGCTCATTTGTGACTACTGAAGACTCTTTGCCACAGTTCCTTTGGCTAATTGCACATAGCATGACTTCAAAGATATATTGGTTTTCTTCTGATTAATTGCTCTCCTTGATATTTTTTTATTTGTAATTGTCTTTGACAGCTCCACATGGTTTTAAACATTATATTTTATATATGGACTCCTTTGGGTAATTCAGAAAAACATAACCATTATGTGTGGCTTACAGGAAAAAAAAATACTTTACTCCAGTAGTAGGAGCTGACAATTTCAAAATCTTGAGAGAAGCAGATGCTATTGTCTGAAATCTAAAGATAGTCTGCAGATCAGCTCTTTTTTCTCTATCCATAGTTTACTCTATCCATAGTCTACAGATATAAGCATTCATCACATTTGAAAAATACCATCACAGACACCTGAACAGTCACCTACGTATTGTAGCCGAGCTACATGAACCATCGTAATATGAAACAAGAATATTTGCTTTACGTTTTTAATCCTGTTCAAGAATCTTACTCACTCTTAGCTTTTTACATTTTTATAAGCAAGATACAGTCAGCTTGTCAGTTAGAACATGTGCAAATAATGTTGACGGATCTTGGAACTGTAACTCCATTTGGATATACTAAATTCAGATGTGGAATGAGAGCTGCATGGGAGTCAAGCGTGACTTCAGGCACGTTAGGCAGATACACAGAAGGAATGGATACCAGCAAGTCTGGGTGAGAAGAGGCAGAGTTGTGTTCGCAAAATATTGTGCGCTGGACATGAAAATCTGAGGGTTGTCGCAAGTAACGTACTTAGAGCCATTTAGACACTGCCTGAGTGAATGCAGACAGGGACCAGAATTGCAAGAATGATGTTGTCTAGGACATTCAACGTTTCAATATACACAAGATCTGAGAGACTGAAGGACGCAGCAGAGAATAACAGAATAAGTCTAGAGTGCCCCTTGGTTAAGAGGAAAACCAGGGGAATGGTACCCTAGAGAGCTAGGGAAGAAAATGGTTCAAAGCAGAGTGATCACTGTGCCAGAAGTGCTGGAAAATCAAATTAGGCAAATGTATATTTACTGCTCACTAGACATAGGACTTTGGGAGTCACATTAGAGATTTCAGAGTCAGGTAGGAACTGTACAATCTACATCAATGGAATCTAGAGGCGTGAAAGTTAAGGATACTTCATTTTATGTGTTGATTTTTAAAACTTATTTATTTACATTCCAAATGTTGCCCCCTTTCCCAGTCCCCCCTCCAAAAGTATTTACCCCATTCCCCCTCCCCTTTGCCTCTAGGAGAGTGTTCCTCCACCTCCACCTCTACCCTATCATCTCTCTTCCCAGGAGCATCAAGTCTCTGTGGGACTAGGTACATCCTCTTCCACTGAAGCCAGACAAGGCAGTTCTCCACTACATATGTGAGGGGATCGGGGTGTGTAGGTTGGTAGGAGGGGCACGGCACAGACCAGCCCACGTATGCTTTTTATTTGGTGGCTTAGTCTCTGGGATCGGTCCATGGTAGTTGACACTGATAGTCTTCCTTTGGGGATACCATCACCTTCAGCTCCATCGATCCTTCCCCTAACTCTTCCATAGAGGTCCCCAACCTCAGTCCAATGGTTGGTTATAAGTATCTGCATCTGACTCAGTCAGCTGCAGGTAAAGCCTCTCAGAGAACAGCCATGGTAGGCTCCTGTCTGCAATTCCAACATGGCCTCAGTAATAGTATCAGGGTTTGGTGCCCACCCCCGGGATGGATCCCAAGTTGAGCCAGTCACTGGATGGCCCTTTTAAAAATGTTTTGTTTTGTTTAATTTTAGTTCAATTACAATGTTTCCCCTTCCTTTTCCTCCTCCCTAACTCTTTTATCTACCCCACTCCTCTCTTTCAATTCCGAGGCCTCTTATATTGTTATTTCATGCAAAACCACATTGGTATATACATATATATCCTAGCATATAATCTGAGACATACATGTTTCTTGTGTATATGTTTTTAGGACTGACCATTGGGCACTGGATGTGCAAGTGGTGTGCTCTTTTCTGAGGAGAACCACTTTTCGTGCTCCCAGTTTTATGCAATTTACAGGCTACATTTTTTTTTTTTTGAGAACTCTTGTACTGTAAATTGAAAGGATACTGCAGAAAGCAGGTGTTTTGGGGGTATTATGGGTCTTGTTTATGTTTATTGTTTAGATGAAAGAAGCTGCTGCATGCTTCTAGACAAAGGTAACCAATGATTTATATAAGAAAAAAAGACTGATAAAGCATGGTTTTAAACTCGTTTTTCAATACTCAAACTCAGGGGTGGTTGCTTGTATATTTGCTTTTCTTACCTGGAATTCTATACAATAATAATTCTCATCTTTTATTTTGTCCAGTTACAGTTGTTTTTACAGGCAATGAACAAGACAGAACCTTACTTAAGGTCCCTGGTCAGTAACAGGACTTTGTAGTTGATTGATGAGACTTGTAAAGTGTTAATGGCCATCGGAAGCTTAATAAATTACTGGCAAAGAGGACCTTTGTAATGGTGATTCTGGAAAAAGGGTCTTGCCTTATTCTTAAACACAAAGGGATGGTGCTCCATTGATGTATTTTAGAGACTTGTTTTCCAGTGATTAACAAAAGGGACAGACACTCTTCTCAGTCTTTAACCACACAGGATGCCTGATTTTCCAAGTCCTTCCTGTCCTTAATCCAAGTAACAGTTAAGCCCTCTGCATGACCCCTAATGATAAGACAGTACTGCTGTCAATGATCGTCAATAAGCAACTATACAATATATGACACACCAGTGACAGAGTCACAAGCCTACTTGATCATTAACCATGCAAAGCAACATCCCTTATTCCTCTTTCCCTTATTTCCTACCCACTGCTTTCCTAAAGCACCAAGCTTTCTCATAGTTTCCAACTGAAGAGGCCCGCAGTGGGGACTGGAGACTCCCAGGAATCAATCTTCACCAGCAGAAGGGATTGCAAACAGAGCCATGCTCTCTCTCTCTCTCTCTCTCTCTCTCTCTCTCTCTCTCTCTCTCTCACTCTCTGACAGCTTCTAAAGGAAATGCATTCCCACAGTGTCTACTGTAGGACTTGAGGGCAGACTTGAAGAAACTACACACAAAGTAAATAGGTCCATGGATTGATCAACATTCATCAAGACTGCTTTATTTCTCATCTACAGTTTTCTGTGAGAAAACAATCACACGTCTACAGCCCTCTTTTCAACTCGTTATGGAGCAAAGCAACATGAATCAGTGAAACTGGAAAGTGCAGGGTGTGTATGTGTGTGTGTGTGTGTGTGTGTGTGTGTGTGTGTGTGTAGGGGTGTTTGTGGGGAGATCTGTGTATGTGCATTTGTGTGTGTTATTTTTTTTCAATCAGCACATTTTCTTTCGGAATGAAAATGGAAAATAAATTCTGATGATGAGTGTAGTTTGTATTTTTCCAATAGTAGTTATCATAGGCATCCATCCCCATTTTCACTCATAAAGATATATATATATATATAATAACTAAAGAGCTTCTACACTTTGTGCTATGTCCATGCAGACATGTTAGAAAGTCTCTAGAACAATTGCTCAGAGGCTATGGAGCTGTGGAGGATGAAGTGTTTTGAACCCATGATATGTAAGAAATTTTATTGGGACTTCCTTGTTCTGGTTTTTGTTTGTTTGTTTGTTTGTTTGTTTTGTTTTTGTTTTTTGGGGTTTTTTTCTGATTTTTCTATAAACCACCATTTTTTTTCAGAAATAATTCTTCCAGTTATTAGAGGGTTGCTTTTATTTGTTTTATTTTCTTCATCTTCACTAAAGTTTGAGAACATGTTCTAAGTACTTTGATTCAGGTGTGCTTCAGGTCTCATCAGGAAAACATTTACAAAATACAATTTATCTACTGCTCCTTGCTGGTTGAATTTTACTCTACTAAGGAGACTTTGCATTGGAAGACAACGTCATACAAGCAGACAGGAAAATTAGACGGTTATATTTGATAAATGAGCAATATAATGTTCAAGTTCATTAAGACAGTAATGAGAATCAAGCATTTGATTTAGAGGAGAGACTTCGGGCTATAGCCCTATCTCCCTTTCACAGTCTGGCGAGCATTGGCTCCCCCCCCCCCTTAAAGCTGGAGCTAGGTCAGACGGCAGAGCTATGGGGAATTACTAAGAAACCCAGGAAAGTCACAGGATAAGGAAGAGATTTGCTTCTATGGGAACCCTGCAGAGAAGCCAGGGGAGAGAAAGGTGATAGATAACAGGGCTTAGCCATCAAGCTAGGACAGCGCTATGTTTTATCGTGGCTTTTTGAATGAAAACAACACAGCATCCACCCCCACACCCCCACCATGAAAGTGAAAACATCTGGGTTCTATACTGGTAAATGGCTGCTAGTTGGTTTTATCTTCCCTGCTCTGTCTGGATAGAGAGATTTAAGTGGTGTCATCAAGGATTCCCTCTGCCTGTCTTGGGCTTATCTTGATTAGCTGCTTTTTAAGACCACCTTCTGTCTGTGCAACCACGAGGGATAACGATGACAAGAATTTCTCTCACACTTAGGAAAACTGTCTGCCTTTCTTCCAGAAGCTGCTTAGATATTTTCAGATTCAAAATCGTTAATCATGGTATAAAATCCTTCATGCCTAGTGCCTCTCTGTGAATACAAAGATGGTGGAGACCAACAGTGTTTTGGGAGTATGGCTGACTCTTTAAAATTTGAGTGTGGTGGAAAATGGATGTTATAGTATAATGTGGTCATGTTGGATAGGAATATTTCTCTTGAGTTACTGCAGACAATTCTCAAAACAACCCCTAATATGCTTTATTATTTTATTTTACATATAATACAACTATGAGAAATAGGCAACGAACTGGATGGAAATGTTTGCAGTAACCATATATCTTTGCATTTCCAGCCTATGGGAAGGGCTCAGTATTCATCAATTATAATTGGTACTGATGCTGGCGGGTAGAACAAGGATCTCTTTATATGCATTCCTTCCCTTGTTACCATCTTCACTTCCTACATATAGACCTTGGCCACCCTGGTTCTTCCCCTACTTGTTCTCTGCATCCTTCTTTGTTTTCCAAGTATCATTTTTTTGTTACTCTGATGTGGGCATCTCTGCTCTGGGTGGAGTTCTAGGCTTCTTCATATGTCTAGAGATCAATCACAATACTGTAGGCTGTCTTGCTGCTGGATCATTGACCTGAGTGCTTCGGTGGGAAAGAACGATTCTCGAGGGTTGCTTTCTGCTTAGCTAGGAGCATTCGAAGCCTTTGGTGAGCATCCGGGCCTTGGAGCCTCTAAAGAAGCTAGACATATGAACTGATTAGGTTCAGTTGGCTAAGAGAGAGACTGAGGCGAGGAAAAAGTGAAGAAACACGAGAGAAACTGAAGTCGTAAAGAACTGGAAGGACGATGTTTCGAGCACAGGTGGCCTGACGTCTCAAGCCATGTTGTAAAACTGTTTCTCACTGAATCCCAAGAGCCCACACGAGAGAGGAATAGACAGCCGAAGCTGAGTGGGCAGGAGGCCAGAGAGGCATTTCCAAATGTAGAGGACAGAAGTCTTGGAATTGTGTGGTGATCTCTAGAGGGGGAAAAAAAGAAGAGAGAAAGGTGACTCCGGCAAACCATGGGAAAAGCCATCAAGGGAGCAGAGGTCTCCAGCGTCCATCAAAATCGAATGGAGTAAAACATCAGATAAGGTGAGAAAGTCAGGCAGGCAAGAAAGTAGGCAGACCTCCAGGGAGAAAGGGGAGTCATCAGTTTCATGGGGGCCTGTGTGACAGAGCCACTACCTTGTCCTGGGATATTTGTGTACTCTGTGTGTGATGATTAGGTTCCTTAGGGACAAAATGTCTCTTTCCAGCCTTAGAGTCTACAGATGTAAATGTCATTTAGTTTGTAAGCCATTTACTTCTTTGTTATGTTTAAAACAGTGAGTCTTTTTCGGTTCAGTGGAATCCAGAGCCAGGCATCAAATCAGCTCACACTGAATTTTAGATTGATGCATGAATGAAAGCTACCCCTAGCCACCAGCAGAACAAGGACAGTGAAAAAGGCAACCAACAGGATCTCTGTCAATCAGAGGGTATAAGCCTGCAAAATACACAGTGTCCTTCAAATTCCAAGCATTGTCTTCCTTTAGAGGTTATATAAAAAATGCAACATATTACATCCTTAACAAAGAAAACATAGGCCACTGGGAATGACATAAAAGATCAGGAAAAACAAACGTACGATTCAGTTGTTAGAACGGTTACAAGCAATTAGGAAGGTGTATGTGTGTGTGGGGGTGAGTGTATATGCGTGCTCCACATATGAGTAAGTACCTTCAGAAGCCAAAATATGTTGGGTTCTTTAGATCTTTAGTTAGAGGCAATTGTGAACTACACATATGAGTGTACAAATATGGGTGCTAAGGACTGAACTCAAGTTCTCTGGCCAATGAGTAAATGCTCTTAAACACTGAACCATCTCCTCCAGCTCCAAAATCATATCATTCCATCCTTCTCCTCTTATTCAATAATTGACTCTCTCTCTCTCTCTCTCTCTCTCTCTCTCTCTCTCTCTCCCTATCTATCTATCTATCTATCTATCTATCTATCTATCTATCTATCTATGAAATGTTTATACTGATTCGATTGTAATGATGTATTTTTTCTTTAAGGTGGAGTCATAATTCTTTCAGAATATATCCTGTCTGTCTCTGTCTGTCTCTGTCTGTCTCTGTCTCTCTGTCTCTCTCCCCCTCTCTCTTTCCCTTTCCCTGTCCTTCTCCCTGTCCTTCTCCCCCTCCTTCTCCCTTGTTTTCAGAAAAGAAGGGGAAGGGGTAACTCGTCAGTCAGTGGCCTGAGTCATTCTAGGCACCCTGCCAATGAAATATAGACTAAACAGTACCGAGAATATTAATTTTACCTCACTATACATGCACAGGGCCAGTGATGCATAAAGCCTGCCTTCTAAGACTGACATTAAAAAGGTTGTGCAACTGTCTAGATTCCAGCGTCACCAACTGTCGTTTAAGGGAGTTGGAAGGAGATAAGAGAACAGACCTTGGGGAGCAGCTTAAACATGGCCAAGCAGTGATGGCAGAGACAAATGTAGACCTATCCCAGTGTGCTGCAGGGAACTGTACACCTTCACTGCTGAACATGGAAGAGAAACCGCGAGTCGAGGCCTAAAAGAAAAACACAGTTGCTTCCAGATACCCTAGCGACAGAAAAGGCTGGGTACAAAGAGTATTCCAGAGTCTATCATGGATGCAGAATGTAACCTTGTGGTACAGTATGTGCTTAACATGTGCACACTATTGATTCAATCTGCAACATCAAATAACAATAACAACCACCATCATCGCCATCATAATCATCTTTTCGGTGAACTCTAATAGACATACTGAAAAATTATCAAATTGAGTTTGTAACTAAATAAAATTTTTCACCCATCAGGTATTCACAGAATCACCACTCATAGTGAGAAGCATAACATCCTCTACATTACAGAAAACACAGCCATATATGTCTTTAAGCAACAATTCTCTCAGGGTAAGTCACACATTAACCTCTAATGTCACTGGGTTCGAATCATTGTTTGTGGACATTATACTAAGGGACTAAGCAGTGACTATCCTTTGGAATTCACTCTTTTTTACTTTATTTCATACTTTATTTGCTCCTTCAGCTGTAGTTTATATTCAGTTGCACAGCTGCAAAGTATTCTTAACACATATGCAGATCTCATTTAAAGATTCTACCACTGAAGACATCTGGATGCCAAATATCAAATTTTTAATGTCTTACTGATTTTGATTTACTGACATTTCATTTAAGTCCTCTACATGTATGTTTCTAAGGAGGATTTAACTTTAACGCCTGATTTTTGTTATGTTTTGGTATACGTGTTAGTCAGATCTTATAACAAGTGCTTGGAAATATCTCCTCACTCTTGGAAATTTTGCATTAAATTGATATTATTTCTTCCTTATATTTAATTTTTAGAAAAAATAATTGTAACTATTACAGGTCCCCTACTCCCTCTCCTCTTCTCCCTTTGATCCACAACCTAGCAGAAGGCTTTCATCTAATGGAGTCTTGGTCAGAGTTCCAAATTTAGTCAAAAATTACATGAATTATAATCTTGCTGACAGCAACACTAACTAAATATATCAATTGTGTAACTTTTGTCCATCATGGGTGTCTGTGTCTGTATATATAACTCTGTGTGTGTGTGTGTGTGTGTGTGTGTGTGTGTGTGTGTGTACTTTTGTGAGTGAGTTCTGTATACATACATAGACAGCACATGTCTGTAGCTACATATATAATTGAATGTGCAAAAAAATGAGTTTTCATAACCCAGGGATATTTTGTAATTTTAGGGACACTTGTGGTTGTCATAACTGCAGGATGAGAAGTACTTCCAAAATTTACTAGCCAGGAAAGACTGACATGACAAACCTTAAATTGCAAACACAAGACAATTCTACTATAGACTTGTCTAGTTGTATTGACCACAAAAAGTAGAGTAAAACATTTTTTTTCCTGTGGCCAGATCCTGTTTGTATCTCTGTTGTATTCTTAGATCTTTTTGCTATATGCAATGATATATTCTGCAGAAGGTTAAACCCTTAATCATTATTACACTTTTATCTTTGTCAAGTAATGCTTCTTGCCTTTAAGTCTACTTTGAATGATAAGAGCAAAGCCAAGTCAGCTTTCATCTTTTAGTGTCTAATAACTCTCTATAATTTTATTTTCAACTATGCTTTAAATGAAATTAAAAAGTGATGTTTGGAAACAGTCTAAATAGGGTGGAAAGATGGCTCAGCAATTAAGACCATTTGATGTTCTTGAAGATCACTGGGATTTGGTTCTCAATACCCACAGAGTGGCTTACAATCATCCTTAAGTCTAATTTCAGGGTCACCAACACCCACTTCTTCACCAAAGAGAGCATCAGGCAGGCATCTGGTGCACATACATGTATGCAGGCAAACACTTATGCACATCCAATAAGAATGAATAAGTCTTAAAAACAAAACAGAAATATCTTGTGGGTGATTATATTAAAACTTGACTTTAGGGCTCTGTGTCTGTTTTCATCAGTTTCTGGATGAAGTCTCTCTAATGACAATCAGGTTAACCATTAATCTATGAATATATGGGTGGAATATCACTTTGTCCTTATTACATGCTGGGGAATCCTCTGGGTATATGCCCAGGAGTGGTATAACAGGGTCCAGCATGTAATACGGGCACATGCTCCACTATGTTTATAGTAGCCTTATTTTATAACAGCCAGAAGCTGAAAAGAACCCAGATGTCCCTCAACAGAGGAATGAATACAGAAAATGTCATATATTTACACTATGGGATACTACTCAGCTATTAAAAACAATGAATTAATGAAATTCTTAGGCAAATAGGTGGAACTGGAAAATATCATCTTAAGTGAGGTAACCCAATCACAAAAGAACACACATGGTATGCACTCACTGATAAGTGGATATTAGCCCAGAAGCTCAGAATACCCAAGACACAATTCGCATATCAAAATATGTCCAAGAAGAAGGAAGGAGAGGCCCCTGGTCCTGGAAAGGCTTGATGAAGCAGTGTAGGAAAAGACCAAGACAGGGAAGCAGGAGGGGGTTGATTGGGGAACCAGGGGAGGGAAGAGGGCTTATGGGACTTTCTGGGAAAAGGGAACCAGGAAAGGGGAAATCATTTGAAATGTAAATAAAGAATATATCTAATTAAAAAGAATATCACTATGTTTCTTTTTGTTGTTTTTTTGGTTTTTGTTGTTTACTTGTTTTTGTTTTGTTTTTTGTTTGTTTTTGCTATCTGTGTTTAGTTACTAAGTCTCTGGGTCCTCCAGCCTCTGGTTTCTGGTCATCCAGGTAGTGTCAGGGATGGGCTCCATCCCATGGCATAGGTCTGAAACTGGACCGATCATACATACATAGATTTTATAGAAAAACGTAAAGATGGTAAGGAACATTTTTAATAGCTTCATCTGTTTTGGCATTATTTATACTCGCATTGGTGTGATACAACTATAATTTTTGCTACAGTAGTTATTATTTATTAAAGTTCAAATAAACTTGTTTCTTTTATTCCTACCTGCTTCTTTTTCTATTCCAAGATTCTACCCTGATTATCATATTACATTTAGTAGTATTCCTAGTCAAATATTTTATAGAGTGAACCTCACCTGTGACTCATCTGATGTTGTCTTCATGATCAGACTAGATCTAGTTGCCTATTTCAGAAAGAACAGAAAGTTCATTTTCATATCACATTGAGTACATATAATCAATATTACTTTATTATCAGAAATGGAAACCATGATACTCTTGACTATGTTGTCTAGACAGGGCACTCATACGCTACAGTAAAGTTTCTGCCCCTCTCTCCCTGTTTCCATTCCTAAGAGGTCTCTATTGTGCACTGCACGCATAAAGAACAGGGGCTTATTCCCTACAGAATTTGTAAAGAAACTTTATCATTATTTGAGAAATACATACATACATACATACATGTCATGTTTTATGGTGGTCTATGTACATACTATCCTGAACACAATTTTATATTTTTGAAGGTAAAAATACCCATTTAACTTACATATAATCTAGCAGAGAAATTTCTCCTCTCCTGCTCTATTTTTTAATAGCTTATTGTAAACTATTGAATATTTGTTTTAATGTGAGTTATAATTCATTTATAATTTATTCATTTTTTAACTAAAATTGTTTTAATAATGGTGCAGTACCTTGGTTTTCATAAATACATTCATTCTTTAAAGCTCTCTAATGATTATAAAATGAGTTATTTTTTCTTTCTTCTTATTGTATATTTTCTCTATTTACATTTCAAATGTTATCCCCTTTCCCAGGCCTCTCCCCTGCTTCTATGATGGTGTTACCCCCACCCACCCACCCACTCTTAACTCCCCGCCCTGGCTTCCTCTACACTGTGTCATCAAGCCTTCAGAGAATCAAAGGCCTCCCCTCCCATTGATGCCTGACAAGGCCATTCTCTGTTATATCTGCCACTAGAGCCATGAGTCTCTCAATGTGTACTCTTTGGTGGTTTAGTCCCTGGGAGCTCTGGGAGCTCTGGTCGGTTGATGTTGTGGTTCTTCCTATGGGGTTGTAAACCCCTACAGCCTCTTCAGTCCTCTCCCTGAGTCCTCCACTGGGGACACCATTGGGGACCCCATGCTCAGTCCAGTGGTTGCTTCCTTCTCAGTATTTGTCAGGCTCTGGCAGAGCCTCTTAGGAGACAGCTATCTCAGCATGCAATTCTTGGCATCCACAATAGTGTCTGGGTGTGGGATAGACCCCCAGGAGGGGCAGTTTTTGGATGGCATTTCTTTTAGTCTCTGCTCCACACTTTGACTATGCATTTGCTCCCATATTTTGTTCCCCTTTCTAAGAAGGACCAAAGCACACATACGTTGGTCATCCTACTTCTCAAGCTTCATGTATTCTGTAAATTGTATCTTGGGTATTCCGAGCTTTGGGGCTAATATCCACTTATCAGTGAGTGCACACCCTGTGTGTTCTTTTGTGATTGGGTTATCCCACTCAGCATGATATTTTCTAGTTCCATCCATTTGCCTAAGAATTTTATGGACTCATTGATTTTAATAGCTGAGTAGTACTCTATTGTGTAAATGTACCACATTTTCTGTATCCATTCCTTTGTTGAAGGACATCTATTTTCCAGCTTCTGGCTATTATAATTAAGGCTACTGTGAACATAGTAGAGCATGAGTTCTTGTTATATGTTGGAGAATCTTTTGGGCATATGCCCAGGAGTGGTATAGCTGGGTCCTCAGGTAATACTATGTCCAGTTTTCTGAGGAACCACCAGACTGATTTCCAGAGTGCATGTATCAACTTGCAATCTGACCAACAATGGGGAAGTGTTCCTCTTTTTCCACATCATCACCAGCGTCTGATGTCACCTGAATTTTTTATCTTAGCCATTTTGATTGGTAGAATCTCAGGGTCATTTTGATTTGCCTTTCCCTAATGACTAAGGATATTGAACATTTCTTTAGGTACTTCTTGGTTATTTGGTACTCCTCAGTTGAGAATTCTTTGTTTAGATCTGTGCCCCATTTTTAATAAGGTTATATGGTTCTTTGGAGTCTAACTTCTTGAGTTCTTTGTATATATTGGATATTAACCCTCTATCATATATAGGATTAGTAACGATCTTTTCCCAATCAGTTAGTTGATGTTTTATCCTATTGACAGTGTCCTTTGCCTTACGCAACCTTTGCAATTTTATGAGGTCTAAAATCAATTCTTGATTTTAGAGCATAAGCTGTTGGTGTTCTGTTCAGGAAAATTTCCCTTGTGTCCATGTGTCCAAGGCTCTTCCCCACTTATTCTTCTATAAGTTTGAGTGTGTCTGGTTGTGTATGTTGAGGTCTTTGATCCACTTAGACTTGAGCTTTGTACAAGGTGGGAAGAATGGGTCCATTTGTATTCTTGTACATACTGACCACCAGTTGGACCAGTACCATTTATTGAAAATGCTGTCTTTTTTCCACTGGATGGTTTTAGCACCTTTGTCAAAGATCAAGTGACTATAGGTGTGTGGGTTCTTTTCTGGGTCTTCAATTCTCTTCCATTGATCTACCTGTCTGTCTCTGTACCAATACTATGCAGTTTTTATCACTATTGCTCTGTAACATAGTTTGAGGTCAAGAAGGGTGATTCCCCCAGAAGATCTTTTGTTATTGAGAATAGTTTTTTTTATCCTAGGTTTTTTTGTTATTCCAAATGAACTTGAGAATTGCTATTTCTAACTCTATAGCAAATTGAGTTGGAATTTAGATGGGGATTGCATAGAATCTGTAGATTGCTTTCAGCAAGATGGCCATGTAAAACAAATTCTTAATTTGGTGCTATTGGTTGAATCAAATGTGCTGCTACTGAACTATGATCATAGCTTTTTAAATAAAGTTGTTATTTTGCTGAAATTAATTAAACTCATATCATGGATGCATCCTTCACCTGAGCTATTTCCCAGCCAGAAATAAGTTTTTTATAGATGTAATTTAAAGTGCGTAGTATAATTTTTAAAACTTACGATATTTTGATAATTGATATTTATCAACAAAAACTCACTTCATGTCTCTAAAATAAATTTTTATTATAATGTGTTACAAAACTCCATATTTATCATTTTCTCAGTATACTGGTAGATGTTTAAATCCCCTAAAGTCAATAGTAGTTCAATTCCTTATATAATTTTAAGTAGGAAACTTATTGTTTATAGAATCAACATTTATTTTTATGTATTTTAGAGATTTTTATTTGTGTTCGTGTGCATATGTGTGTGCTTGTGTGAACGTATCTGTGTGTGTGTGTGTGTGTGTGTGTGTGTGTGTGTGCACACGTGCGCCAGTGTTTGTTGAATCCAGAACTGGTTGCAAGCAAGCTGCTGGCATGGATGCCAAGAAGTGAGTGAACTCACGTCCTCTATAAAAGCATGCATGAATGTTTCCATCCTTAACATTTATTTATACATAATACACATATATTTTAACATATTCCATTGCTTTTCCTTCTTTTTTTTTTTTTTTTTTTTTTTTTTTTTTTTTTTTAGTTTTTTCGAGACAGGGTTTCTCTGTGTAGCCTTGGCTGTCCTGGAACTCACTCTGTAGACCAGGCTGGCCTCGAACTCAGAAATCCGCCTGCCTCTGCCTCCCAAGTGCTGGGATTAAAGGCGTGCGCCACCACTGCCCGGCTCCTTCTTTTTTAAAATAGATAACTTCTAACTTATTTCCTTATTTGTATGATACTAAGCTGGCATATACTTTATGTCTACATTACAAAAATTCAATCCATTGTTAGTTTGATGTCAACTATCAGTTTTTTTGTTGTTGTTGTTGTGTTTGTTTTTTTTCCTTTGGTTTTTCTAATTCTTTGTTTACATTCCAAATGCTTTCCCCTTTCCCGGTTCCCCCATCCCCATATGTCCCATAAGCCCTCTTCGCTCTGCCCATTCTCCAATCACCCCTCCCATTTCTCTGTCCTGGTACTCCCCTACAATGCTGGACAAAGCCTTTCCAGGACCAGGGCCCTCTTTTTCCTGCTTCTTGGGAATCATTTGATATGCTAATTGTGTCTTGGGTATTCAGAGCTTCTAGGCTAATTAATATCCACTTATCAGTGATGCATTCCATGCGTATTTTTTTGTGATTGAGTTTTCTCACTTAGCATGATATTTTCCAGTTCCAATCATTTGCCTAAAAATTTCGTGAATCCATTGTTTTTAATTGCTGAGTAGTATTCCATTGTGTAAATATACCACATTTTCTGTATCCATTCCTCCATTGAGGGACATTTGGGTTCTTTCCAGCTTCTGGCTATTATAAATAAGGCTGCTATGAACATAGAGGAGCATGTGTCCTTGTTGCATGACAGGGAATCCTCTGGTTATATGCCCAGGAGTGGTATAGCAGGGTCTTCCCAGTGTCATGCCCAATTTTCTTAGAAACCACCAGACTGATTTCCAGAGTGTTTGTACCATCTTGCAGTCCCACCAGCAGTGTAGGAGTGTTCTTCTTTCTCCATATCCTTGCCAACACCTGTTGTCTCCTGAGTTTTTAACCTTAGCCATTCTGACTGGTGTGAGGTGAAATCTCAGGGTTGTTTTGATTTGCATTTCCCTAATGACTAATGATGTTGAACATTTCTTAAGGTGCTTCTCAGCCATCCGAATTTCTTCAGGTGAAAATTCTTTGTTTGGCTCTGTACCCCATTTTAATAGGGTTATTTGGTTCTCTGAGGTCTAACTTCTTGAGTTCTTTGTATATATTGTAAATTAGCCCTCTGTCGGATATAGGGTTGGAGAAGATCTTTTTCCAATTTGTTGGTTGCTGTTTTGTCCTTTTGACAGTGTCCTTTGCCTTACAGAAACTTTGTAATTTATGACGTCCCATTTGTCAATTCTTGATCTTAGAGCATAAGCTATTGGTGTTCTGTTCAGGAACTTTTCCCCATGTCCTCAAGGGTCTTCCCTTTAGTTTGATGTCAACTATCAGGTTTTTTGTTTGTTTGTTTTTTTAGGGTTTTTTTGTAGTTACTTCAAAAGAGAATTTTTGCACTGTATTCTCTGCCCATTTGAAAATTTGATTCCTTGTTTTGGTTTGCAGTAGTTTGACTATGATATCCCTACGCATTCTGATTTGCTTTTTTACTTAAGTGAATTTTCTGAATCAATGAATTGATTTCATTCATGCATTCTGGAAAACTACCATCAGTTGATTTCTACAAATATGGCATCATCATCATTATTTTTCCCCTTCTCCTCCTCTTCTTTCTCCTCCTGTTCTTCTGCCTGCTTCTCTTTTCACAAACATGAGATCTGTTTATGCTCTCCTGGCTGGGCTCAGACTCTTGGGCTCAAGGGATCTATCCCTCCTCCTCAACCTCACAATCAGCTGGAAGCACAAGTATGTGCCACCACCACCAGGCTCCCTCATTCCTCTCTTCTTTCAGCTATTCTTTATTACTCTATATTTATCATTAACATGTGTTTCATTTTTTTGCTTCATTCTTTTCTTCCTATTCTTCCTTTTTCTCTCCATGAAGGTGTGAGGTATTTTTTTCCTCCCAGTGGTAGGGGTCTGAGTAGTTTGTGGGAGTTTCATTTTTATTCTTGAGATTAAGTCTCATGCACTGCAATATTGCCTCCTCAAAATCACTGTGTCCAGCCAGTGAGGACTTTCAACATCTGACCCTCTTGATTCCTTCTTTCCAGTGCTAGGATTGCAAACATGCATCACCACACATAATTTATGGGGTTCTAGAGACTGAATCAGGGGCTTTGTTAATGCTAGGCAAGCATTTATCAACTAAACTACATCCATATCCAAGTGGTAGATGAAATTTTCTATTTACCTGTTGTAGGAGATTGCTAATTGAGGTTTCTATTTGAATCCATTTACTGATAATGTTCATAGAACTGTTTAGATTTTGTTTTATTGCTATGTGTCCATGCCAGGCAATCAAGGATGTCTCGGACCTCACTATGAAGACCAAAGTGTTTTGGACTCTTGGTATTCCTCCTGCCTGGTCACACTACATTCTGGAATTACAGGCCTGGACTCCCATGCTCAGCTTAACTGTGCAGTTTTTATTTCTAGGGTATTAATTTGATGCTTAGAATGACTCTAATTACAGCTATTATCTATAGATTTTAATAGTTTTCCTAAAATTTTCCTTCCAAAAACTAATTTTTTTACAGTAAATATTTATTGATTCCTCATGAGTTTCACATCATGCATGCAGTTCAGCTCATCTCCCTGTCCCCTCATATCTGGCTTTTTCACTTGCAACCTTGTCCTCCAAATAAAATAGAAACACACACACACACACACACACACACACACACACACACACTATCAAGAACAATAACAAAAAACCAACAAAGTGTAGAAAACATCTCATTGTAGAAGCTGTAGAATATCAGTTTGTCCCACAGTATATTCTTCTGTCTACACATCTTCACTTACGAGTGTTCATAGCAGTGAGTCATTGGTGTGGTTCAAGATCTCTGGAGTCTGTGATATCATCAATATTGGATCCTAATAAGGATGTCTTCCAGATATCCTGCTGTTTCCCTGTGTTTTGGAGACTCTGCAGCTTTGGACAGCAGGACCTGCCCTTTCACAAATCCTACCCATTCACAGATGATATAGATGTTGGGGTGGGCCATCCCAGAGCCCTGAATCTGGACCTGGATGATAGAAGAGCTGGTCAGCCCACTGGTTCTCCCTTATCAGCACCCCAGGGCAGCTCTCCAGCACTCCTCTGGCTGGGTCCGCCCAATGCCACCATCAGGAGGAAGCAGGATCAGCTCTCCTGCTCTCCTGTCCTTGGGTTTAGTTCATCTGCACCCACTCCTCTAGAGATAACTCCATTGTGCTTGATGGTTTAATGTTGTTCCTGCGTTTCACCACCATATGATGGGTTTATAAATGGAGAGAGAAGAAGGGGATTAGAGAGTGTGGCAAGGCAGTGTGGGGGAAGGGAGGTGCGTAGGTGGCCTCATTCCCAGGCACCTCTTCCCACTGAGGGACCACACACACACAGACATGGTATAGAATAGAGTTTATTCAGGGAAGAGGATGGGAGTTAATGGTATAGTGGAGGCAGAGAGAGGCAGAGAGAGAGAGAGAGAGAGAGAGAGAGAGAGAGAGAGAGAGAGAAGAGAAGTAGAGAGGAGTAGAGGCTGGCCATGACCACATGGAGAGAGGGGGTAGGGGAGTAGAGCCCAAGAGCGGCAGAGAGGTGAGAGTACAGAGGTAAGAGCCATGAGAGAGGAGGGGCAAGCAGTCCCTTTTATAGTGGGCTATGTCTATGGGGCGAGGCATACCTGGCTATTGCCAGGTAATTGTTGGGTGGAGATGAGACAGAGTACTAACAGTGCTGCCCAATCAAGGCAGGAGAAGCACTCTTCCAAATGCTGCCGCCGGGTATGGGCCAGCCCTTCTGCTCTCATACCGTTGGGACTGGCTCACCCAAGCATTCTTCATCAGGGCTAACTCCACTATGTTATCCAAGCCAGGTCCAGGTGATAGCTCAAGAGCTGGTGAAGTACAGGACAGGCTCTCCAACTCTCACAACCCTGAGGCTAGCTCTCCTGACTGTTGGAAGTGACAAGGGGGGTGAGTATCACTTGTGAACCTGTGCCACCCCAGGGCAGACAATTGGCTGGGTCAGCTCTCTCACATGCACACCTTCTGGGCTGGCTCAACCATACCCCTGCCTTCAGGGCCAGCTTTACTGTGCTGCTGGATGAGGAGCAGGACCTGCTCTCCTGAGTCCTGCCAGTGTTAAGAGATGAGGTCATTTCTCCAGCGTCCTGCATCCAGTGAGGGACAGGGCCAATTCTATACAGCTCCTGGACATATAGTTGTGTCAAATTGCCTGTCTGCCTCAATGTTGGGGTACCTGAGTGCCTCCCACAAGCTGCTCAGGGGAGGCAGAACACAGTCGTGATAAGGGTCCTGTGTCGTGTTTTCCTGGGTGAGAAACATCCCGGGCTGGGGGGATGGGTGCTGTGGTTCCTGGCATCCTGTGTACCCAGAGCTGGGCACTGCAGGGAGCTTGGGAATGAGGTCCAAATGTCTGTGCTTTTCCTGTGTGCCAGGCAGGAAGGGGATGGATGGGCTGAGAACTGGGGTGTAATCTGATTTAGTTCTGAGTGAGTGTCCAGAGTACACAAGGACTGGAAGAGAGAAGACCTTCTCTGGGAGATTTAGGAGTGGCTCTTTACATTGAAGCCGCCCCCCCCGCCCCCGTCCCCCCCCCCCGCCCCCGTTCCCCCCTTCCCCTCCCCTCCCCCGTTGGTGATCCTTGATAAAGGAGATGGTCTTTGCTTGTCCAAACTGCTTTATTTGACAGCAGATATGAATGCATACTTTTTACTTAGGGTGAACCAGGGATTAAATACCCCTTTGCAGGTAAGAATAGCCAGGAGGGCTAAGCACTCAGGGCCTATCTAGATAACTCATTAGCATGGAGAACTCGAGGTTTTTTAATGCTATGATGAATTATCGGGGTCCTCTCAGTGGGGTGTTGTGGTTACATGTCCTAGTTCAGGTAGTTTGTCAGGGAGCTGGCCTCATGCCTACCATTCTTAATTCTGAGACTTCCCAGGGTTTAGACTTGTTCAGCCTTACCACTCCTGTCTGATGGCATAGCCCACTTGCCCCACACAGGTTGTCCCTGGCAATGGCCCTGACCAGGAGCATCCCCATACTCTATGGTGTATTATGAGCCATGGACACTGACATCAACTGTTGCCCTTGCATAGCTATAGACTTAGACATGGCCCTCAGTGGCAGCTTGGGCTGTGACCTCACCATGGCCGCAGGTGGTGGGGCTTGCTACTCACAGCAGGCTGCAACTCTTCATCCTCAAACGTCTAATTCCTTCTTTCTTCTCAGTGAGCAAGCTGCTCAACATTTCTTCCTCTCCCATCTGACCACCACATCCTCACACATGGTGATGGCCCTAACTGCAGGCTTGTCAAGCACCTGGCAGGCCTCTGAGTGACATCCTTCATCCGTGCAGCATAGCGTGTCAGCAAGAAGATGTCTGTGGCCCTCCTGTGCCACACCCTGGAGAGCCGGTCTGTGAATGGCACAACTGTCTTCTTCCTTTTGCTCTCTGCTGCCTGGATTTGAACCAGTTTGATTTGATTTCTATGAGTCCTAGGCAGAAGACAGCTTTGGCCACCAAACTGGGCATCAGGCTAGGATGAACAAAGGATTGCTATCTGCTCTGCCCATGACTGGTATTAAAACAACACCAATAAGGTATCTCTGTCCATTTCCAGAAAGTGAAAACAAACATTTACAGGCACAAAGGTATATGCAGTGGGGAGCATCCTTTTCTACTCAAGCTCCGAGCTCCGCATGTCCCCATTATTACTGTGCTTTGTTTGCCAAAATTTTCTACATGATGTAATTGGACAATATGTCCAGTTTCCATGGACTTATTTGTGATATTTCTTTCAGAAGCTTTTGTACTTTCTCTAGGATATGAATCATTTATGGATATACTTGTATATTTTTTCTCCTTACCAAGAATCAAACCAGCACAGAGAGGGATTCTGAGAGAAGGGGTCTCTGGGAGTTACAAAAGAACAACTACAAGTCAAATCATGGTACAAGATTCTGTTGAGATGTCTTTCCAGACTATGTCTCTGTCTCTGTCTCTGTCTCTGTCTCTGTCTCTGTCTCTGTCTCTGTCTCTGTCTCTCTCTCTCTCTCTCTCTCTCTCTCTGTTTTGCTCTGCTCTAGACAGTCTTCTTTTTCTGTTCTAAGAGCTCTGTGGTTGAGACAGTTCTCTCTGCTAGTAAACATTCTAAAAGCTCTCTAGATAGCTCATGGGTTTTCTGATCAAAGTCAGAAAAGTTGCTATAAAAACATTATCGGATCTTCTGACCAAAGCAGAAATCCTGTTAAGAAAAAAATTCCCGAAGAGCTGCTCTTACTCTCCAGAGATCTCCAGACATCTCAGCTCTAGTTAGAGAAAATTCTAAAGAGGTTTCGATCTGTGGGTCATGACTCCTTTGGGAAGTTACATATCTGATATTGACCATAACCATAAGAAAATTACAGTTATGAAGTAGCAGAAAAATCATTTTATGGTTGGGGGGGGCTCACTACAACATGAAGTACTATATCAAAATGTCTCATTTGAAAGGTATATTTACACAATGGAATACTACTCAGCAATTAAAAACAATGAATTCATGAAATTCTTAGGCAAATGGTTGGAACTGGAAAATATCATCCTAAGTGAGGTAACTCATTCACAAAAGAACACACATGGAATGCAGTCACTGATAAGTGGATATTAGCCCAGAAGCTCAGAATACCCAAGACACAACCCACATATCAAATAATTCCCAAGAAGAAGGAAGGAGAGGGCCCTGGTCCTGGAAAGGCTTAATGCAGCATTGTAGGGGATTGCCAGGACAGAGAAGTGGGAGGGGTTTGATTGGGGAATGGGTGGAGGGAAGAGGGCTTATGGGACTTAGGGGGAGCAGGGAACAGGGAAAGGGAAAATCATTTAGAATGTGAACAAAGAATATAGAAAATAAAAGAAAGAAAGGTTGAGAACCACTGTCTCAGGAGGCGTTAAGGAACAGTATTCAATGTTCCTTAATTCTCAGATGTACGGGCTCTCATTCAATGAAATACCATGCAGCTTCCTTGATTTCTGTATGAGCCAAGTCCTTAGTTTTACCCTAATTTATATCATCTTCCCTTTTATGGTTCTCACTCTGGATGCCTTGGAAATCCCTGAGATTTTTCAGCATGAATTCATCATGTTTTTTTGATGTTTGTGAGCATACATCGGTCCTCCATGAATTAATCGTGCTATTCAGAAGTTGAAGCTCAAAGTGTATTTTAAAAACTCCCCTGTTTACTTTGTGTGACCAGTTATAGAAAGAGGTTCAAATTTCTCTGAGTCGTAGGTAGTTTATAACCTAATGTGGACAACTGAGTCTAAAGAAACAAGTCGCTGAAGAGGTTATAACTGTAAATAGCAGTTTATATTTAGTGTAATATTTTCTCCTCTCCTTAGTACTCAGAGTTGATATTAAGCTAAATGCCTAGTCTTTCCAAAACAAAATTTATCAGTGGTTTGCATGGACAGTTTTTCTTTTCTTTTCTTTTCTTTTCTTTTCTTTTCTTTTCTTTTCTTTTCCTTTCTTTTTTCTTTTCTTTTCTTTTTTTTCTTTTCAATTTGCTTCTATTTGTTGGGGTAAGGGGCGGAACATACATGGCATGTTACACACGTGGGGGCAGAGAACATGCCTAGGTGTTCGTTATCTCCTCCCACCATGGGATTTCTCATTTCTTCACTCTTGGATGCAAGTGCCTTTACCTGGATGTCATCATGTCTCCCCCACTCTTCTTAAAATTGTTAAAATTTGACCTTGAAGCCTGGACCAGAATTTGCCATCCACCTCCAATTAGTATCCTTCCACACTCAAAACCTGGGATTGTTAGCTTATTCTACTACCAAGCTCGGTCACAGTCCCCTTTTCAACTAATTAATTAACTAATTAATTGCTTTAGTATATTGCTTAATTGAAAATAGAGTCTTCTCTTGTACAGTACATCACAGTTGTCTCCCCCCTCACTGCTCTCAGCTTCCCCCTACCTCCCCTCTCCCCCAGATCCACTCACCCTATTTTTCCCTTTCAGAAAAGAGCAGGTCTTCGAGAGACAACAGCCAAACATGACAAAACACAATCCAGTAAAACAAGCCAAACCCCTCGTATCTATGACGGACACAGCAACCCAAGAGGAGGTAAAGAGTTCCAAGAGCAGACAAAAGAGTCAGAGACATATAACGTCACCTTTTTAAAGAGTAACTGTTCATAACTAATTCTGAGAAGCCGGAAGTAGTCACAGTCACAGTCACAACTATTTTAGAACATAATGACTTTGGGATTAATATTTTCTAATGTTATATTTTCAGTGTATAAGGCAATTCTTGCACATTATGTGTAAGGGAATGGAACTTCTAGAAAAAGTTACTGAATATTTTTAGATTTGTAGTGATGTCTTTAGATGTTGATAAAGTAGTTTTCGTTGCATATAGGTTTGTCCTTTAATTTGTGCCCATTATATGTGACCACCGACACAACCATAAGGTATACTTTATCGTCATGGACAGTACTGTTAGAATAACATCACCAATAGAACTATCACTTTATCCCCAATGTTGACTGACACATTTTGTCTGCCTCACTTGTTTGAATGGTTTGATAATATTTTCTTTTGTGTATGCCATTTCTAGAAATTTCATCATTTATTCAACCAGTACTGATCACTGTGACAGTAATGTTACCAAAGAACTGGGCACTAAAAGATGAACAGTTAAATATACCATCCCCCTACACGGTTCACTGTTTATTGAGAACATAAGAATCTAGTCGTTATTATTCTAATTTGAAAATATATTCCCTACTTTATTCTGTTTTGACGTCATGTGGATTAAATAGATTTTAAAATATGTATAACTTATTACATATTATATAAATTTATTATATATTCTTTATTATTGTAATAAAATAATAATTATTTTACATACTACTTAAACTGTTGTAAGGTTAGTTTGGAACTCTCTGTGTAACCTAGGTTGGCTTCCAACTCAAAAGATCAGACTAGTCTCCTGATTGCTAAAATTGAAGGGTCTGACATCAGGCCCTGTAAACTGTTTACTGAGTATCTGTGACTTAGGCTCTTCATCTCTGAGGTTTCTCTTAGAGAGAAAGCAAGGCAAAAGCCCAGAATGCACAGGCAGAATGCCTGGCCAGCGTCCCGGCTTGTCCACTCCTGCCAGAGTGACCCTGTGCAGGCTCCCTGAGCCCTTCTTTCTCAGTGTCCTCATCTGTCAGACAGAGATAATAATAGTACAGATTTTATAAGGTTGTTGAATTATTAAACACATTGATGTTTGCACAGAGCTCAAACCGGAGCTTAGCAAACTGAAGTGTTATGTACATGTTTAGTAAATATGTAACTTAAAAATGGAAAAAAAAATATAAAAATAACTTGATCCCAGAAAAGCCATCTTTCTTTCCTTTCCAAATACTCACAAGCATGACTTTTTAAAGAAAAACTCCATGTAATGAAATACAGCAATTATTCTGTTTTTTTTTTTTTTTAGATTTTTAAAAGAGAATAATAATTTAGATTATTATTCTCTTTGGCACAGAACATTTTTAAAAGTATTATTTCAATGTTAAGAAGGCCTTTTTTCCAGGGTAGAAATACACATAAATACAGAGATAAATGCTTATTTAGGTAAGAGTGTGAATATTTGTAGATATAATTAATATGTATTGTATGTATATTAAATAGATATATTAATATAAATCATATAAATTAAATTAAATATTATATTTAAATCTATAAAATAAACACATAATATAATAGAGTATATGTGTATAAATATACGTAAGTAAATTGACCCCCAAAAATCTCATTCTACACCCTTTTTTTATGTGACTAAATGAGTTCCTGATAGGCTGCTTAGTCAGTACTCTGTGGTCTTAGTACCTTGTAGTATGAGTACCTTGTGACTATGGTGTTTTCCCCCTCTTGTTCACTGGCAGGTCAGAATTTAGGGGTACAAAGAAGAAATAAAATAGTACTTTGATCTAATTCTGACCCATCTTACTTTGTGTTATTTTCATAAACAGAATCATGTTTATGTTAGAGTATTTGGCAACAGAGAAGCAGGGTGGTTTTTTTTTTTTTTAATTTAAAAATTTCTTTTTTATGCTTTAAGGCCAAATTTGGCAGGGTGGAGTCCCACTCTTGGCTTAGAAGCCACATTCGTGACCAGTCCCTTGCCGGGAGGACAAATAGCCGATTGTGCTGCAACCAGTTGCTGAACTATTACCAGAGCACGGAAAACGGAGCCCCAGACAGAGGAGGTTTTAGCCACAGCCTTTGAAGTAGGGGTGGAAGGTTCTCCGGTGCGGGAGACCCACTTTATCGGGGTAAATATTTTATCCTAACTTTTGAACTAGAGACGCTGTGGCACTAAACTGACTGACTACCGGCAGTGTCTAGGATAAGAAGAGGAAATCATTTAGGAAAAAGTAAAGAAAAGACAAAAGAAGGGCCGGAGAGATTTTCAGTGGTGTCTAGGCGGCTGAATACTGCTAAGTAGCCAAGCGGCTGTGGAACTTCCCAGCAAACAATTGTCTGGGTGTTTTATTGACCTGCGTTTGGTTTAGCTGTACTTGATTGTCTCTTTCAGTGCGGAGGGGGTGGGGGGGTGGGAGGGAGGGTGGAGGAGCCTGGAAAAGTTGTGCGTGATGTAGTTTATTTTCCTTGTCTTAAAAAAAAATTGTTCCACGTTTTAAAGGCTCCGATACCACAATGCCCCAATCCACTCATCCTGTGTTAAGAGACTTGTGAGCTTCTGGAAAAGGTTGTTACCTTCACCCTCCTTCCTGATTTCCTTTCTCCAGTTCCCTCCCTAAACTACCACCCAAATCAATCCCAGTCAAAGGGAGGCCCTTACAAAAGAGCCCCCTCCCGCTGAGTGGAGCCATTTCACAGCGGGACTTTTGATTCCTCCGTCTTTGTTTTGCTTTGGCTTTTGTTCTGTAGCCCCCCCACCACCCCCCCCCCCGTCTGAGGCCCTGGCATTAGCTTTCTCCGAGGCCTGCGACGCCGAGAAAGTAGCTAACTTCAGGTGTTCCTCGATCTTGGTAATCAATGCCCATTTAGATGTCTTCTAAGACAGAGTTCGTTTGCCGGCTCTCGACAAATCTTCCCCAAGTTCTAGAGCCTTTAGCTTTTAAGAAGCACTGATAATTTTCATTGGCATCTTAGCAAACCAAAGTAGGGACCAATCAAAACTACATGTACCTTTACTGTTAAACAATCATCCGTAAATTTAGTAGAAAATCCATTAAAGAAATACCAGAACTTGACTATAAGTCTGGTGGTCTAAATGGTCTCCATAACCAAATTTCCTTTCACAAGCCTCTGAGATTTGATTTATAAATTTGAGAAGAATAACTTTGTGCCTTTACAATGTTCAGACATTTTAGTTGTTACTTTGAAAGCCTAGGCATAGGGAAGTGATAAAGTAAAAAAGAAAAACAGAGTCGACCAAAAGAAAACCCCACGGGCTTAGACGTGTTTAGTCTCCTGACGCTGTGGGACCAGGACAGGTTTGAGACCTGAAGTCACAAATGACACTAGTTAATCTTCACATTTCTTCCTACGGCTTGGACTTTGGCAACTGGTAAGACAAAAGACAAGTACTTTCATGATTTTCTTAGTATTCAAAAAGGGAAATTTAGGGTAAAGATGGGATAGTTTTTTTTTTAAAAAATCAAGGGGGAATGAGTCCTAAGAAAGCTAATGTCAAAGCACAATAACAAAAGTTGTGAGTTAGAAAAAGAAGCAAACATAATAATCTTATATCCGCGAATCTGCAAAGAGTTCTTCTTATCAAGCCAGTCGGTGCAATCAGAGGTTGGGACTGTCCCCAGGTAGCGATTTGGGGTCCTTAATTAACACTGCTCAGACTGTAATGGAAAACCCAGTCTAAATAGAGAGATGATTGGATAGAAAGTTGTGATGCCCAACAGTTTGCTTGCTGTCCTGTTGTCATTGGTTAGCAAGATGGAGTGGACTATAGAATCAGGCAGGATCCAGTCTAAATAGAAGGACCTTAATTAGTTATTTTTCAACTTATAAATATGAATGAAGATTTTTTTTTCTGTAGTATGATGCGCGCACGCGAGAGAGTCCAACACATGTGTAAACAGTTGGGTTAGAATGGCGGCTCATGTCCAAACAGACCACACCAGGCCAGTACAGTTCCACATGGGGTTTATCGTGGGGGAAGGGGTGGTGGTGATGAAGAGAGTGCGAGGGGTCAGAGGGGTCTGCCTTTTATTTGGACTGTGATATATATGCTTGCTGGTTAAGGTGGGAGGTGAGCCAAGCGGATTCTGGGAATGTATGGCGGTTGCCATGGCCACAGATGTGCCTGTCCCTGTTGCCTATATGTGATGTCACTGGGTTCCCAGACGATCTGCCACACAGGTTCCTGATACCAACTTGAACCAGGCTTGATCTTGCTTTCCCTATTCAAGTCATTCCTATTTACAAATTTTGTAAAATTCCTAGTTGAAGAACCTGAAATATTTTAAACGGAAGTAGCTAACAAATTGAAAATCTTGAAATTAATGTTTCTTTCTTTTCTTTTCTTTTTTTAAAGAAAACAAAGCAAATACACCATACCCTTTAACTATTTATCAATTTCTTTTAAACACAGAAGATTCACTGCATAGCTCAAGTTAGGGAATCAAATGGCTTTTGAACTGCTTTGAATGGTGAGAAATTCAACTTCAATACCTTCCCAAGTATATTAGAAAGCACAAAGATGTTTAGAAAAGTGGGCGCCAGTTTGAATATGCACCTATATTTTATAGGGATGTTGGTAATCTCTTTGAGATATTAGGATTCTGTGTTTTCTTATGCCTGGAGAAATCCTGCTGATTTCAGAAGTTCCACCTCATACTCAGTACTGGGCTTTCTCCCCTGAGAGCTACTTCAACACTGCCTCCTGGTGGTAGAGAGAGGAGATTTATTTATTTTTTTTATTTTTGCAAACAAATTAAAAGGTGTAGAGTGAATTGGTTTTTATCAAATAGCCATAATAAAAGGATCTAAAAGTGAACTAAATTTAGAAAGCCAACAAGGAAAGAAACTCAAATCCAGCTGATACATGCCTACTACTAGGAGAGACGACTGTTAACCCTGAAATGAGTTGATACAGAAAAGAAGTGTGGTGGGTATTCTTCTGGCAGAGCATGGATTGAAGGAGTAACAGTCAAGTATTGAATAAGTGAAGAAGATGGGGGCTATTTCATCTTGAGAGTTTTGGCGAGGGATATTGCTTTGCCCTGTAGTCATTCTAGTAAAGTCTTCCATACTCAGGAATTCAGTCAATGACTGAAATGTCAGAGGTGGAAAGGATATTAGTGGGGTTTTTTGTTGTTGTTGTTTTGTTTTGTTTTTCAAGACAGGGTTTCTCTGTGTAGTCCTGGCTGTCCTGGAACTCACTCTGTAGACCAGACTGGCCTCGAACTCAGAAATCTGCTTGCCTCTGCCTCCCAAGTGCTGGGATTACAGGCGTGCACCACCACCGCCCGGCTGATATTCGTGTTTTTAAGCCCAAGTCACTCTTTGTCTCAAATGACTGGCCACACATTCCATAGGCAATTAGTGATGAATTGTAGGACTAGAAGAGTAATTTGTCATTGAGTGCCAGTTAAATGTGAGCTACTGTGATGGGTAATAAAGAAATAAAATGATAAGCAATTATCGTAATGTAGTCACTGACCCAGTGAAAATCAGAACCATTCCCTTTTCCTGTGAACAGATACTTTAAAAAAGGAATTATATTGGAAACTATCCTTTGATTAGTGATATATGAAGGTTGAACAGTAAAATTCCTGGAACTGGTTTGAACCGCTAGCCTAGGCAGAATCTCATCCCTGTAACTGTCAAGAGCAAAGATATCCACTTCAGGTGGAGGTGTTTGATATTTAAATAATTGTAGCTGGATCTCATCTTCACACTTCTGGTCAATGCCTATAAAAGTTTGGGTGTGTTGAAAATAGACTCCCCAGAGAGGAAATTCACTCCAGTCAACATAAAAAAAAGGGCTTACCTGCCACTGCTTAAAATCATTACACCATTCACTGCTGTAATCATCTAAGCATGAATTCCATGAGTTAGAGCACAACGTACTTCATCATAATGATTAATATGGCTAAATACTAATAACTGGACTGTGTTTTTTTTCTAATAGCATAATTGATTCCCAGTGTATTTCAGTGTGCAGAGGCTCTAACTATGTAAAATATAACTGTAGGTAGTTTTTAACTTTGTGCTTACTGAACCAGTAAAGTCTACCTTTTTCTTTCCTTCTTGTCCTCTTTTCCAGCACAATGCCAAGGGAAGCAGTAGGTCCCCAATGGAACTCTTTCAAAATCCCTTAGTTCTTACCTTTTCCTGGATGGTTAATGGGAGAGTCACTCCCAATAATCCCTTTAATAAGCAATTTAAGGATTTAGGCTTTTAAAATAAATGTAATATAGGGTTTAAATGACACACAACTTATTTTTCCATTATAGCAAACATTCTTGCCAAGTATTTCACGTATCTCTTTGTTTTTACAAGTCGAAGATGTACCCCTTTGCCCCTATTTTTTAAAAATAAGTAGCAGATACCTATCATATAAGAATGACTTTTAGGATAAATCCTTTTTTGTTGTTTTAATTTTTAATTATATGGTAAAAGATATTGATGGCTCAGACATGATCACCAGAAAAGGCACCAGCTAAGATAATCCAGATAAAGTGTTCGGCACGATACTAAGCACTCGTAATTTCAGTTAATGGTAGCAGTTTCTTTTCCAATTGGACCAGGCCACTGGCATATGAACTGATAAAGAGCAGCTGTCAGAAGTATGACTTGTTAGGTGATTGTCAGGGCATACACTGGCTGCCAGCAGAAGTTCAGCTAGGGGAGTGACTCTTGAGGTTCTACTATGACAAATACTATACAAAGTCCAAGCAGGCATATGGTTATCAGAGTAGTTACTAAGGACATCACGGATTCAGGCTTCTGGAGAACTATCCTCAGGGTTTAAAACTATGACAACAGTGGAGTGGAAACCACACAGAAACCTCATAGTAAGAGTATAATTTTGGTGTAAGACGGAAATCTGTCATTAGAGATTTTGGGAATAAAGTAGACTGCTCAAGGCAATACACAAATAATGAAAATGTAACTATGGAAACTGGGATAACAATCAAAGCCAAGCAGACCGAAATGACTCTTGCAATGATATTGGCTCTCCTTTGGGCGTAGGAGGAAACCCCTCCTGAATCTTCCAGCACACACCTCTAAGCTCATTTGAGGGTCTACCAGCACAGACAGCAACAGTGAGAAGAAAGCCATATGGTCAGTTCTTCACTGGAGGATCAAAAGAGTCAAGGAAAAATCCTGTAAGCCCCCATAAAAGTCAGTAACAATAGTAAATATACAAAAGCATGTGGTAGACTGCATATCTTTCAAGACGTATGGAGTTACTTATACATTCCTCCTTCCTTTTTTCCTTCTTAATCTCTTTCTTCAAGGGAATACGCATTCTTCTTCAGAGAATACACATTCTTCTATGACTCAAAATACATACACTAACCCAACTCTGCTCCCTCCCATGGATCTTGGCAAGAGGGATGTCGGACTCTCCACTCACTTGGAAGAGTAAATCACGTAAAATGGATAGACTTCCAAAGTATTGCTAAGATAATTTATGTCCAGACATAGATATTACAAGGGATAGAATTTTGGCTAATGTCTAGGGGCAGGATATGTGCGTGGATGAGGTTATAACTGTATGGCTAAAATCTATGAGACCGAAAAGCTCACACTCTAAAGACATCAGCTCCTGACATCTCAATCCTTGACCAAAATAGAATGACACCTGTCCCTGCTACTATAGTATATACTATATACTATAGCGTAAGACAATAGTTCTTACTTTAGGGTAATGGATCCTGTAGACTAGACTAGTTCTTAAACTATCTACAGTCCAATGAGAGAGACCAAATTGGGTTCAACAGTGGGTGGATTTTCTATGTTTTCATACAAGGGAAAACAGGATTCATGTTTAAGTGTACAGCCAGTGACTGCAGTCTTTACAGAGAAAGAATCATGCTACAGTCAGGAGGTATGCATAACTGGTCTTGGTCAAACTGTGGGTCTTTGTGCATCACTCTTTCAGGTCTAGTTCTGCACGGGACTGCTAGTTCAGGAAAATCCCAATTGCTAGTAGGAGGATTCAGCTGTGTCATGCCATGCTCCCTTGAAAGCTCACTCCTAGTTCCTCATGAGATGATAAGGCTCACAGTCGCTAGAATTTGAGATATTCTAGAAAGAAGAAATGCTTCAGTGATGGACTAGTCCAGAGAACAAAATGAAGTTATCATGCATAATACCTACTCCTTCCTCAAATCTTGATGGTCTATGGTGTAGAGAGCTGTATTGGGGTATTGTAGAGAGCCATATTGGGGTGCTATGCCACCTGGCAATACTTGACACATTGACCAAGATGAAGTTCCTCCCCCAGCCTTCGAGCAAGAATTCCTGTGCTAGCCATAATCCCCTCTACCTAGGGTGGAGCGCTCAGACCAAGGTGAAGCCCATTGTTTTCCAAGGATAGCCTCTTCCTGAGAGACACTAGACAACATGTGACCCCAGTGTCCTGCAAAGCAAGCAAGCCGGTTCTGCAGACCTGTTTCCAGCCTTTGGGGGAAGTTTTCCTCGCATATATGTGTATATATATATATGTACATATACATATGTACATATATATGTATATATATGTACATATACATATGTACATATATATATATATGTATATATATATATATATATATATATATATATATATATATACATATATATCTGGAGACCTTCATTAAACTTTGAGCCTTGAGCAGGAAATCTTGTCTTGTTTCCATGTTTCTCCTGTCACCCTGTTCCTATCTCCAGCTTTCCTTCCAGGGAACCTGATAACCCATTCGAATATATGGAACCATAGTTATAAGACAAAATACTTTGCAGAGATAATGGGAGAACCTCAGAAAACATTTTCTGTTGTTAGGGGCTCTTTTAGTGTTTTTTTTTTTTCCGAGACAGGGTTTCTCCCGTGTAGCCCTGGCTGTCCTGAAACTCACTCTGTAGACCAGGCTGGCCTCGAACTCAGAAATCCACCTGCCTCTTGTTAGGGGATCTTTTTGCCTGCACATCTCTATTCACTGAAGAGACGCAAGGAAGTTCCTGTTTAGTCTTGCTATGGATCTTTAGAATAAACTGACAAAGATTCAATAGAAGAAAAGAAGTATAAGATAGTAAACAAATGAGGAAGAATTGTGGTGGAAGGGAAGATCACAGGAGTGCAATTAAGCCAGTGTGGAACCGTATTCAGAAACACAGACATCCTTTTCAAATCGGCAACTGCATCCAGGTAATTGCATCTACTTCCAGGTCACAGAGGTGACCGACTCCTCATGCGTTCCCTATGTAGAAATGGGATAATAGGTGGATATGCCTCATCGTACCTACTACTTAGCTCCCAATTCTTCTTCTTCTTCTTCTTCTTATTATTATTATTATTATTATTATTATTACTGTTGTCATTATTACTGTTATTTCTATCATTGTTGTTGTTGATGATGATGATGAATATACATGCATGGCCATCATCTGTGTGACTACAGCACTTGTTTCTTTGAACATGAATTCTGTCAAATAATTATACTTCCGGTAGAATATTTGACTGATGTAAATGAGTCTAATTGTATAGCTTATTTTTATGTGTTTGTTTTTTTTTTCGTTTTGTTTTTTGTTTTTAACAGAATGAGTCTTCTACTCAGTAAACTGCTTGAGTCTTTTTCTGCTACCCTGGAGTTGGGGAAATGAGAAGATGGTGTATTTTGTATTAGGAGTGGGTAGGGTTCTCCATAAACTATATAGTATTTTTTGCTGAAAGAAAGTTCCTTTGTGTGATAGCTTTATATAGAAACTATTTTCTGATGTAGAAACTAGGGCCATAACAGAGGAATTCGGGACTACTCTCTAGTGAAAAGAAAACGATGGCATCATAGAGGAAGGATCGTCAACAGCTTCCTAGAGTTACATTGATGCCAGTGGCTGTGAGCTCTTTTCACTCTTAGGTGGAGTTAAACGGTCTAATACTGATGTCTGCCTGGATGTCCTGCTGCTGAGGATTTGGCAAAGGATAGAACACAAGCACCCCCATTAAAATAAATTTAAGGGGACTGTTCCTTGTTATTATTGTTTCAAGGGTTGCTTTGGGATTCGTAATTTCTTCCCACTCAAATAGCTATTTTTATGAGGCTGAACTGAAAGCCATGTACTCCTTTGTGAAACATAGCACATGTTTCTTGCTTTCATAAATGATTCTCACAGATCCATGTCGTTTCCCCGTGGAAGAATTCCCTTGTCAATGCAGCTTCATTTCACACTGTTCATCTTGATAATCCTGCCTCCTTGTGTTTCTCTGCTGTTTGTTTCCAGAGAAACTTTTGCAGTAGCCAAGACCAAGTCAAAAGTAGACTTTCTACTCAACTCTTCCTCCCACGCCATTTGTCCTTGGTTGGTGGGGAAATGGATAACATATTTATTATAATAATATAATATAATAATAATATTATAATAATAACAAAATTATTTTTTTTTCCATTCAGATTAGATAGGGATGAAAACCTCCAGGCCACAGAAGAGATTTCTCTACTTACCTAGCATGAATCTCCTATTTTTCAGGTGGCAAAAGAGAGCTATAGGTGTCTGAAAAGAAGACTCAGCAGTTAAAAGTTCATGTCACTCTTCCAGAGGCTCTAAATACAGTCCCTAGCTCCCATGTCAGGCAGCTCATAACCGCCTCTAACATTAGTACAGGGAGACTAGATGCCTTTGCCTGTCTGCAGCAACTGATATATGAACATATCTGATCCCGTCCAAATTATTGATTGATTGACTAATTGATTGATCAATTAATTAATTAAATAATGTAAAACAAATGTCGGCTATAAGTCACAAAGTTATCAGGATATTTATTATTAATGTGAACCATAAAAAACCTGGACTTACCTTGTTTCCACTTTCCATTTTCATTTTCTATTACCCCTCAGCCACCCTAACAATGATTGCATTGGAACTAGGTCAAGAATTCTGCCACTGGTCAAGTGTGGTGGCACATGCCTCTAATCCCAGCATTCAGGAGGGAGAGGCAGGTATATCTCTGTGATTTTGTGGACACCCTGGTCTACAAAAGTGAGTTCCAGAACAGCCAGAGCTATATAGAGAAACCCTGTCTCAACAAAACAAGCCAAAACAGAACAACAACAACAACAACAACAACAACAACAACAACAACAGAATTCTGCCATTTATTTATATATCTAGCTTCCAGATACTCTCTCACTTGTCCCTTTGGTGAATGTTAGGATACCAGCAAATAATAAATAAATCCTATCTATATTTCTCCTTCTAGCTTGTTATAAGAAGAAACTGAAAATCTGTTGGACATTTAAATACTTTTAATAAAATCTAATAATAAAAATTTATAAAAACTAAAAATGTTAATAAATTTTTAATTAAAAAACCTTTTTAGTGAAGTCTAATGAACTTGGTTATTTAAAAACTAAGACTGATTAGGGAAATAGTTCTTCCCAACATATGACCCATTTTGCATTCTTAGACTTCCCTCAATAGCTTGAGCCATGTTTTGTTTTTGTCCTAAGAGTTTTCCTTTCACAAATTATTTTTTGTGTAAAAATTACAGTTATTTCACAAAAATGCGGATGGAAAAGATTTCTCTTCTTCCAAGGAACACTTAACAGTGTTTGGAGAAGTTTTGGCTTTTACTAACTGGGGGTGTATCGAGAGGCAATGTTTGTATCTAGCGGATGGAGGCAATTTTTGTATCTAGTGTACGCTAGTAACGCAGAAGAGTTTCCCGCCACAGAGATTGCCCAGGCTGAAATATCAGTAGTGCGGCCCAGAGAAACCAACACTCCTCCCTATGAGCCTGTGAAAGCTGTGCCTGATATCAGTCTCGAAGCAGTCATATGAACTAAAACGATCACCGCGGAACTCACTTCTAAAAGGCACTTCTTCAAGCACCAGACTTTTCTGCAAGTTTAGAATCAAAGTAGAATTGCCCTACAGCAAAGGCCTGTGGGATAAAGGTTAGTACATCAATATCCATACTCAGATCAGGGCAAGACCTTGCCATTCTAATGAGCATGAGGCATGCTTGACATGGCTAACATTCATGTCATAAGTTAGGGTCATATTCCCTGCCCATAGTTATCACTTACATCCTTAATGCTGGTTAGTGTCTTGTGAGTTAATTCATGTAACATCTTCCCACTAAAAGCTTTTTGAAGAAGTGGACCCAGATTTAAGAGTCAGTACTTAACCCTGGTAAGAAACACACATGAATTCAGTGCCATAAACATGGGGTAGGGATCTGGGCACTTTGCCAGGCTTGGCCATGAACCTACTGAAAGGATGAGAATTACAGCCTAAAAATCCCCTGTGTTTAACTCTTAAATGACCCCAAAAAGTCAGAAGTTTAGCCCGCTCTTTGTTAGAAACTAGGTGAAAGGCCACATTCCTTGAGCCCACTCTTTGTTAGGAACTAGGCAAAAGGGCCTTGAATATGTGATCCTGGCCCCAAAACAGGAAATGTGCATGTGACCCTGGCCCTGTAACAGGAAATGCGTATATGACCCTGGCCATGTAACAGGAAATGAGCTAACTAGTTGTTATATGGCTTCTACAGGAAACTGATTGGTCTTCAGAGTGAGGACTTGGATAATTGAAACTGATTGGTTTAGAAGCTATGCAGTGGTACAAATCAAGTGGCTCGCACTGCACGGGCTCTCGATGCTAAGAATGATTGGTTTGTATTACTTGGGTTTTGCTGTAAACCTATAAAAGTTGTCCTGATTCTGCACTCATAGTTCATAGTCCTCTACCCCTGTGTGGTGTATGGCTGTGAACCCCAGAGCCTCTGGAATAAAAATCCTCTTGCTGTTGCATCAAGACTGTTTCTCGTGAGTGATTTGGGTGTCACCTTCCAAGGTGTGGGGTGCTGGGGCACCCTCATTTTTTTCGGGTCTTACACCTACATCCTTGCTTGATGGGTAAACAACCATTTTAACAAAGGGTTCCTTCCTATTCATTATCTCTCACTGTCAAGATCTGATGTTATTTTTGTGATTGTCATCCTTCTAATGAATACTAGGCTAATATGTTTTCTCTAACTTATATGGAAGGGGTAAGGTTAGTACAGAGAGGAACTGAAAGGTATGGTTCTCCCACAGTGTCCTGCAAGCTTATTTTTGCTAAGGAATTAACTCTTTAGTGTCTTTTATCTCTGCTTTTGATTTGTTTTTGTTTTTGTTTGTTGGCTTGCTTGTTTCATCTGCTATAATAAACAGCCTGAATACTATGAGATAACTGATCCAGTTTAATTTGGAAATTATACTTTGGTATGATTGCCCATACATTATGTTTATACTTTCATAGGTAACAAAGTATCATGTCATTTCTATGAGTTAATTTATCCAGCAATTCTATTCTCTGCTTCAGAAGAACATCTGCTACTTGGGCTTGCTTTGGTGTTGTTCATTCACAGGGATCAGACTCTAGAGCAGTATGGGAAGATTTTGCAAAATTATAGGGCACCTATCTCAGGATTGAACATAAATTAGTTTATAAAATGACATTGGAGTGGCCAGCTGCTACAGTCTCTGAAGAAAGTTCTATTTAGAAGAGTTGACACAGTTCTGTCCAGGTAAATAATAAAAGAGGACAGGATCACATTCTCTGAATTTTAACATTACAAAGCTTCTTTGGAAACTAGCCTTGACAATGTAGAAAGGAGGTAGACCGCCATTTTACCATTTAGGGTGATAGGCATGGAATCAAACTGTGAAGACCCAAAACAGTCATTCATGGAGTAGAAATCAAGTCTGAACTGCTGACTCTTGGATCCTGTGAGTTGGACATAGAATCTGGAATGTGGTAGACATCTGCTTCCAGGAGACACAAAAAATGTTTATCACAAAAATAAATAAAGAAATGACTTATCGCATCTGACTCTGACATCTTTTTTTTTTTTCTGGAGCTATCATACATTTGAATGTAAAAGACTGCCACTTAACTAAAACATGGCCAGAATAGCCCAGGATGGGCTTAGAATTAAGAACAGCATTGCTCTCCAAAGACCATAATACTCAGTTCAGTGACCTGGGTCAAGATGGGATGCTTTATCTCTTTTCTTTATTCAATTCTGCTGTCATAAAATATTAAGATTCTTTAGCAGTATGGTCTCATGAAACTCTATGTCAGCTTTACATGTAGAAGCCTGCTTCTTTTGGACAACACGCAGATTTAAAATCCTATGTGAAATCCAATTAAGGACTGGAGAAGAAGATCTTGGACTCATTCCCACCAAAACCACACCTGTGTTTTTGTTATTATATAAACAGTACAAATAAATGGGGGCAGCATCTGTGCTCCGGTCCACGGATAAGGCTTCTGGATTGAATAAACAAATACAGGAGACCAAGCTAGTAATAAGAGCCAAAGTCCAAACCACAAACCGGAAGTTCCAGTGCTTTCCTAGTGCCGTATATCAGTGTTCAGAGCCTCCTTTGCCCAAATAGAAATGGAATACAGATTGCACAGAATCTGAATAATCTAAAACAACTGTCATCTGCTATGGGAGTAAAAGAATCACAGAATAGCAAAATGAAGACTAAGTGGAGTTCATCTTAACTGGATCGGAGTCCCTCTTGCTTGCTTGTTATGTGGTCGCACAGTGGGATTCCTTACTTCCTAAAAACACTTTTTCTGAATACAGATGAGCGTACATAATCTATTCCTCCCCAGGTGTGCCTTATTTACAGTTTCAATTGTTGTGATAAAACATCATAACCAAAGGCAATATGGGAAGTGTAAGACTCTGAAGAGCCTTAACTTATGGAAACCCCTGAGTGAATCCCATGGAGATGGGAATCGCTGCAAAACGCAAGAGGAATTTTATTTAATATCTAGCATGCTGGGGTTACCCTGCACATGGAGAGAGAATGACTGTGCAGCCTGCACAACGGTTCTTTTACACAGTCCTCAGGGCACCTGCCATTAGGCACAAGGTGATCGGCAGAACAGTGTTACCTTTAAACTAATTGGTTGTTACGGAATGAGGTAGGTCGCCAACGGACTCTGGGCCTTCCCTAGCCACAGGGACCTTCCTATGGTCTGAGGAATGTAATTTAGCCTCTCTCTCCTGGGAGGGGCCAGTGTTCTATGACCTTTCTAAAGTTCCTGAACTAATTCTTTTGCAAGAAAAGGGGGTATTTCAGCTTTTAACTCTCAGGTTATCTTTAGTCATTGCTGGGGGAAATTAGGGTAGGAACTCAAGGCAGGAACCTGGAGGCAGGAACTGAAGTGGTAGCTTTGGAGGGATACTGCTTACGGACTTGCTCCCCGCAGCCTCCTCAGCCTGTTTTTATATGCTATTCAGGACCCAGGGCTTGTGCTGCCTACAGTGAGTTAGGCCTTCCCACAGCAACCCTTAATCAAGAAAATGTCCCCACAGGCTTGTGTATAAATCAATATTCTGGGGGCATTTTTTTCCAATATGACTAGGTTGGATCAAGTTGACAAAAATTAATCAGACAAAATACCAAGTCTTTTATTCCCCAGTCGGATCTTTTGTGTTTCTTCTTTATTTTTTTGAAATTTTGTCCCTGTGGGTAACATTTTATAAGCTGTGCTTTGGCAAGTAGGAAGTTGAAGAAATGGCTTTAGTGCTAATAAAACAAAGGTGTATTGGCTGAGAAGCATGACACTGTTCAGGGTCTTTTTGTTCACAGGTGGAACGTAGTGGTGATCTCAGTAGTTCCACTGTAAACTTTAATACTATTACATGCTTTGTAAGTTGACTGGAGCGTTATGATTGGAATTGAATCTTGGAAAAAATGTGTGGGTAACTTTGATTAAAACAGAAATGCTTTGCCCTAGGTAAGAAACCACAGGGGGGAAATGTACAGGAAAACAGAAGCAACATTGACGCCAAATGCTTATCTTCATAAGTTGTTTAGAAGACAAATTATTCTTCCTAGACTTACCAAGGCCAGTATTTAAGAATGAAGAAAATAGAGGGATAGTTATAAAGAAATAAGTACACTATTTAAAATATTAAGAGAAAAATACTACTGTGTTATCTGATAATTCAGATTTTACACAGAGAGAGTTTGAACCTCACCTCTGAAATTTCAAAGAAAATTAGTGAGGCAGGATTTATTGTATTAAATATTGAGGTTTATACTATTCATAGAAGCTAAATGTACACTACATTGTTGGCATACTTAAACCTCAACTCCTAAAAAAGATAATGTGAGTTTTATGGCCAAAATAAGAACACAATCCAACTTTCCAATCAGATATTGGCCTAGAAAAGAGACAAAAATAGGGAAGAAATCTCTGCCATGTCAAAAATGGGCTTCCAAGAGACATCCAAATTAAGTTCTACTCAGAGCCTGGCCTAATGGATGGTGGTTTTGGGAGACTGAAATGGTGCTGAATAGTTTAGATTCTGTGAGGGTGGTCTCATTTTGATAAGAGCATAAATTGTCTTTTATTGGATTTGGATATTTATAATATGATTTTCAAATCCCTAAATAAGCAACTCATCAGCCTCTTCTATTCCATCATTTTCTTCCTCTCTCCCTCTTTTGCCCCTCCCACCTCCCTCCCCTCTTTCCTTCCTTCTTTTCTTCCTTCCTCGCTAATCTTCCTTTTCCCCCTTCCTTCCTATCTTCCTCTCCCCTTCCTTTCTCCTTCCCTTTATCCCTCCTTTCCTCCTTCCCTTCCTTCTTCTTTCTCTTTCTCTCTCTGTCTCCCCCTCTCTCTCCCCTCCCCCATTCAATATATTACAATTTACACAGTCTAATATATAACATGTTTGACTTACAGATACAGAATTATGGCAGAGATTATTCTAAAACACTGCTAAAATGCCTATAAACACCAGATATAATATTCATGTTTAACAACCCACTGAGTTCACATTAATGTAAAGCATATAACAAAATAACACTAAATGTCAGGTTTGGGCTTTTTGACTACTATAGACACTCTGGGAGTTAGGAGAGTAGAGCTGTCTCACCATTGGTTTAGAAGAACATCCTAAATCTAGGGCTCAGAAAAGTTGACTGACACCCTCACTTGAATTCAGAATGAAGGCCTACAGCTGGCCAATTTGAATAGTAGATGAATAAATGACACTATGCATCACCAAAGGTCAACTGGAAGGAGATCCTCCAAAACTAAGTTCTAAATAAAGGAAATAGTTCCGAATAGAATTTATTCCATAAGTTCTATTCCTCATATGAAGCTAGGAATCACAGTAATATTAATCTATAGTCCCGATGCTTAAAAACCAACAGATTTTCCTAAGCTACTGATATTCCCTGAGACTTCAACATTTAAACAAATCTACTTCTCTCTTACTTTTATTCCATCTCATAGAAAGTTTCCTAAGAGATCTTAAGAATATAGATTTCCCAATCTAAAATTCTAAAGCACAATAGGAAATAATCAACTATATGAGAAATATATTTTAGTTATGACAGTACATGCCTAACATGCAAAAAAAATCTCTGAGTTTAATCCACTATAATTTTGAAACCTTTAGAGTGAATTCAAGGCCAACCTGTGTGATACGTTGGCATCTGTCTCTAAAACCAAGGAAAGCAAATCAGATCAAATCAAAACATTAACCCACTGTGAACAAGTCCACAGTCCCAGGACTAACCATGTCCACTAGCATTTTCTCTGTCTACTACAATTATTGGCTAGATACAAAAGACTAATTACATTAGACTAAAATAGCTATAAATATATTTTAAAATGTTTTAAAAGGAGACCATTGAAAAGGAAGCATCACTTGGAGCCACCCATCAAGCTGAACTCGGGGAACCTGGTGGGAGGGCTGGCAGAAGGACTGGAGGAGCAGGGGGGGGCATTGCAACCCCATTAGAAGAACAACATAGATGGGCCTGACCACGTAGTTCTCCCAAAGTCTAGACCACCAACTAAGGAGTGTACCTAAATGGATCTTTTTCTCCATTGAGGCAGAGGATGATCTTGCCTGACCCGGAGGGGTGTTTATTGCCCCAGAGTAGGGGGAGGTTGGAGAGGTGGGGCAGTAGAGTGTGGGTGGGTGGGGGAGCACCCTCATATAGGCAAAAGGGAGTGTGGAAGACAGATGTGGCTTTGGGGGGAGGGTGGTGGCAGAGGGGTAACCGGGAAGTGGGATATTATTTGAGATGTAAAGGGACAGAATGATTAATAATAATAAAAGAAAAAAATTTAAAAAAAAGATGTAATTCACCCATAGCCAGTTTCTAACAACCATGTATAACTCCAGCTCTAGGGGATCTGACATCTTTTGTCTATGCAGTCATAGTACTCATGTACACAAACCCATACACATATACACATTTTTTTTCTTTAAAAAAATTATATATTTATTTATTTTTTCTTTTTTATTTTCTATATTCTATGTTTACATTCCAAAGGTTTTCCCCTTTCCCAATTACCCCCCCACCATATGTCCCATAATTCCTCTCCCCCCCCCCCCCCCCGCTATTCCCCACTCATTCCCCCCCACACACACGATTTCTCTGTTCTGGGTCTACAATACTGGATCCAATCTTTACAGGCCCAGGGTCCTCTACATTCTTCTTCTTGGAAGTCATTTGACTTGCTAATTGTGTCTTGAGTATTTAGGGCTTCTGGGCTCATTAATATCCACTTATGAGTGATTGCATTTCATGTGTATTATTTTGTGATTGGGTTAGCTCACTTAGGATGATATTTTCCAGATCTAACCATTTACCTACAAATTGCATGAGTTCATTATTTTTAATTGCTGAGTAGTACTCCATTGTATAAATATACCACATTTTCTGTATCCATTCCTCTTTTGAGGGATATCTGGGCTCCTTCCAATTTCTGGCTATTATAAACAAGGCTGCTATAAACATAGTGGAGCATGTGTATTTATTGTATGCAGAGGAATCCTCTGGGTATATGCCCAGGAGTGGTATGCCAGGGTCCTCTGGAAGTGACATGCCCAATTTTCTGAGGAACCGCCACACTGATCTCCAGAGCGGTTTTACCATTTTGCAATCCCACCAACAGTGGAGGAGTGTTCCTCTTTCTCCACATCCTCGCCAGCACTTGTTGTCTCTCGAGTTTTTAATCTTAGCCATTCTGACTGGAGTGAGGTGGAATCTCAGGGTTGTTTTGATTTGCATTTCCCTGATGACTAATGATGTTGAACATCTTTTAAGGTGTTTCTCGGCCATCCGAATTTCTTCTGGTGAAAATTCTTTGTTTAGCTCTGTACCCCATTTTTTGATAGGGTTATTTGGTTCTTTGGGGTCTAACTTCTTGAGTTCTTTGTATATATTGGATATTAGCCCTCTGTCGGATGTGGGGTTGGTGAAGATCATTTCCCACTTTGTTGGTTGCCGTTTTGTCCTTCTGACAGTGTCCTTTGCCTTGCAGAAACTTTGTAATTTTATGAGGTCCCATTTGTCAATTCTTGATCTTAGAGCATAAGCTATTGGTGTTCTGTTCAGGAACTTTCCCCCTGTGCCCATGTCCTCCAGGGTCTTCCCAAGTTTCTTTTCTAATAGTTTCAGTGTGTCTGGTTTTATGTGGAGGTCCTTAATCCATTTGGAGTTGATCTTAGTACAAGGAGATAAGAGTGGGTTAATTCACATTCTTCTGCATGTTGATCTCCAGTTGAACCAGCACCATTTGTTGAAAAGGCTATCTTTTTTCCACTGGATGGTTGTGGCTCCTTTATCAAAGATCAAGTGACCATAAGTCTGTGGGTTCATTTCTGGGTCTTCAATCCTATTCCATTGATCTACCTGCCTGTTGCTGTACCAATACCATGCAGTTTTTAACACAATTGCTCTGTAGTACTGCTTGAGGTCAGGGATATTGATTCCCCCAGAAGTCCTTTTATTGTTGAGAATAGTTTTAGCTATCCTGGGCTTTTTGTTGCTCCAGATGAATTTGAGAATTGCTCTTTCTAGATCTATGAAGAATTGATTTGGGATTTTGATGGGGATTGCATTGAATCTGTAGATTGCTTTTGGCAAGATGGCCATTTTTACTATATTGATCCTGCCAATCCAGGAGCAAGAAATATTTTTCCATCTTCTGAGGTCTTCTTCAATTTCTTTCTTCAAGGACTTGAAGTTCCTGTCATATAGATCTTTTGCTTGTTTGGTTAGAGTTACGCCAAGGTACTTTATGTTGTTTGTGGCTATTGTGAAGGGTGTTATTTCCCTAACTTCTTTCTCAGCCTGCTTGTCCTTTGAGTACAAGAAGGCTACTGATTTGCTTGAGTTAATTTTATAACCAGCCACTTTGCTGAAGTTGTTTATCAGCTGTAGAAGTTCTCTGGTGGAGTTTTTTTGATGGCTTAAGTAGACTATCATATCGTCTGCAAATAGTGATAGTTTGACTTCTTCCTTTCCAATTTGTATCCCTTTGACTTCCTTATGTTGTCTAATTGCTCTCGCTAGAACTTCAAGTACTATATTGAAAAGATATGGAGAGAGAGGGCAGCCTTGTCTAGTCCCTGATTTTAGTGGGATTGCTTCTAGTTGCTCTCCATTTATTTTGATGTTGACTACTGGTTTGCTGTAGATTGCTTTTACTATGTTTAGGTATGGGCCTTGAATCCCTGCTCTTTCCAAGACTTTTAGCATGAAAGGATGCTGAATTTTGTTGAATGCTTTTTCAGCATCTAATGAGATAACCGTGTGTTTTTTTTTCTTTTAGTTTGTTTATGTAGTGGATTACATTGAAGGATTTCCATATATTGAACCATCCCTGCATCCCTGGAATGAAGCCTACTTGATCATGGTGAATGATCGTTTTGATATGCTCTTGGATTCGGTTGGCAAGAATTTTATTTAGTATTTTTGCGTCAATATTCATAAGAGAAATTGGCCTGTAGTTCTCTTTCTTTGTTGGATCTTTTTGTGGTTTAGGTATCAGCGTAATTGTGGTTTCGAAGAACGAGTTGGGCAGTGTCCCTTCTGTCTCTATTTTGTGGAATAGTTTGGAGAGTATTGGTGTTAAGTCTTCTTTGAAGGTCTGGTAGAATTCTGCACTAAAACCATCTGGTCCCATACTTTTTTTGATTGGGAGGCTTTCTATAACCCCTTCTATTTCTTTGGGGGTTATGGGACTGTTTACCTGATCTACTTGATGCTGATTTAATTTTGGTATTTGGTATCTGTCTAGGAAATTGTCCATTTCCTCCAGATTCTGCAGTTGTTTTGAGTATAGGCTTTTGTAGTAGGATCTGATGATCTTTTGAATTTCCTCCGTTTCTGTTTTTATATCCCCCTTTTCTTTTCTAATTTTGTTAATTTGGATACTGTCTCTGTGCCCTTTGGTTAGTCTAGCTAAGGGTTTATCTATCTTGTTGATTTTCTCGAAGAACCAGCTCTTGGTTTTGTTGATTCTTTGTATGGTTCTCTTTGTTTCTACTTGATTGATTTCAGCCCTTAGTTTGATGATTTCCTCTCTCCTACTCCTCCTGGGTGAGTTAGCTTCTTTTTTTTCCAGGGCCTTCAGGTGTGCTATTAAGTTGCTAGTGTATGCTCTCTCCAGTTTCTTTTTGGAGGCACTCAGGGCTATGAGTTTTCCTCTTAGCACTGCTTTCATTGTGTCCCAAAGATTTGGGTAGGTCATACCTTCATTTTTATTGAAGTCTAAAAAGTCTTTGATTTCTTTCTTTATTTCTTCCTTGACCAAGGTGTCATTGAGTAGAGTATTGTTCAGTTTCCATGTGTATGTGGGCTTTCTGTTGTTCTTCTTGCTATTGAAGACCACTTTTACTCCATAGTGATCCGATAGGAGACATGGGATTAGTTTGATCTTCTTGTATTTGTTGAGGTCTGTCTTGTGACCAATTATATGATCAATTTTTGAGAAGGTACCATGCGGTGCTGAGAAAAAGGTATACTCTTTGCTTTAGGTTGGAATGTTCTATATATATCTGTTAAATCCAACTGGTCCAAAGCTTCAATTAGTTTCACTGTGTCCCTGTTTAGTTTCTGCTTTCCTGATCGGTCCATTGAGGAGAGTGGAGTGTTGAAGTCACCTACAATCATTGTGTTAGGTGTGATGTGTGCTTTAAGCTTTAGTAAAGTTTCTTTTATGAATGAGGGTGCCCTTACATTTGGCGCATAGATGTTCAGTATTGAGAATTCTTCTTGGTGGATTTTCCCTTTGACAAGCAGGAAGTGACCTTCTGTGTCTCTTTTGATGACTTTAGGTTGAAAGTCAATTTTATCTGATATTAGAATGGCTACTCCGGCTTGTTTCCTGGGACCATTTGCTTGTAAAACTGTCTTTCAGCCTTTTACTCTAAGGTGGTGTTTGTCTTTGACACTGAGATGTGTTTCCTGTATGCAGCAAAATGTAGGGTCCTGTTTCCATATCCAGTCTGTTAGTCTGTGTCTTTTTATTGGGGAATTGAGTCCATTGATATTAAGGGATATTAAGGAATAGTAATTATTACTTCCTGACATTTTTGGGCGTTATTTTTGTTTGTTTGTTTGTTTGTTTGTATTTGAGTGGTTCTCTTCTTTTGGATTGGATGAGATGGGGTTTCTATCTTATTTCTTCTGGGGTGTTGTTTCCCCCCTTGTGCTGGTATTTTTCCCCTATTATCCTTTGTAGGACTGGGTTTGTACATAAGTATCGTGCAAATTTGGTTTTGTCGTGGAATACCTTGGTTTCCCCATCTATGGCAATTGAGAGTTTTGCTGGGTATAGTAGTTTTGGCTGAAGTTTGTGTTCTCTTAGGGTCTGCATGAGGTCTGCCCAGGATCTTCTAGTTTTCATGGTCTCAGGTGAGAAGTCTGCTGTAATTCTGATAGGTCTTCCTTTATATGTTACTTGTCCTTTTTCTCTTGCTGCCTTTAATATTCTTTCTTTGTTTAGTACATTTGGGGTTTTGATTATTATGTGACGGGAAGTATTTCTGTTCTGGTCCAGTCTATTTGGGGTTCTATATGTTTCTTGTATATTCATGGGTATCTCTTTCTTTAGGTTGGGGAAGTTTTCTTCCATAATTTTGTAGAAGATATTTGCTGGCCCTTTAAGTTGTAGATCTTCATTCTCATCTATCCCTATAATCCTTAGGTTTGGTCTTCTCATTGTGTCCTGGATTTCCTGAATGTTTTGGGTTACCAGCTTTTTGCACTTTGCATTTTCTTTAATTGTTGAATCCATGGTTCCTATGGTATCTTCAGCATATGAGATTCTGTCTTCTATCTCTTGTATTCTATTGTTGATATTTGCATCTATGACTCCTGATTTCTTCCCCAGGTTTTCTATCTCCAACATTGTCTCCCTTTGTGATTTCTTAGTTGTTTCTGCTTCTGCTTTTAGATTCTGTATGGTTTTGCTCAGATCTTTCAGTTGCTTGTTTGTGTTTTCCTGTAATTCTCTAAGGGATTTTTGTGTTTCCTCTTTTATGACTTCTGCTTGATGACCCATGTTCTCTTGTATTTCTTTAAGTGATTTTTGTTTCTCCCCCTTATTGGGATTCATTTTTTGCTCTATATTCTCCTGGATTTCTTTAAGTGATTTTTGTGTCTGCCTTGTATGGGCTTCTAGTTTTTGATCTATTTTCTCCTCTATTACTTTAAGAAATTTATCTAAGTGATCCTCAATCTGCATCTTTACCAGTGATTTTAGATCTGAGTTTTGTTTTTCTGGTGTGTTGAGATATCCGAGATTTAATTGTGTTTGCCTTGTAAGGGCTTCTAGCTTTTGATCTATTTTCTTATGTATTACTTTAAGAGATTTATCTAAGTGTTCCTCTATCAGCAACCTGATCAGTGATTTTAGATCTGAGTCTTGTTTTTCTGGTGTTTCGGGGTATCTAAGATTTATTGCTGTTGGGGAACTGGGTTCGGATGCCGCCATACTGCTTTGATTTCTGTTAGTAATGATCTTATGTTTGCCTTTTGCCATCTGGTTAACTCTGGTGTTTGTTGGTCCTGTAGTTACTAGCTGGTGCTTGACCTTCCTGTGGGCTCGAAAGACTATTTTCCAGCGTCTGGGACACCTGAACTACTGCCCTGTAGGGCTCCTGCTCACAGATTGCTGACAGGTGGCCTGAGTCTCCCGAGGTCTTAAACTCAGAATATCCCAGGTACTTGGTTCTGCCTGTTGGGCAGCTGCTCTGCACTGCTCCTGCTCAGGGTTTGCTGTCTGGTATCCTGTTTCCCCAGGGGTCTTAAGGTTGGGGTATCTCAGTTATCTGGTTCCCCCGGCAGGGTCTGAGCACCTGGCAAGCTGGCTAGGTCTGGCTTCCCTGCTACCAGCTGGATGGGAAGCTCCAGGCAAGATGGCGCTGCCTGCAGGGGGTTCGGGGTCTGGCCTGCGAGCACAGAGCGCAGGCACGGCCACTGTACCCCAAACCGCTACTCTGTGTGCAGCTCCTGCTCCAGACCTGAGTCCCCGGAGGTCTTAAACTCGGGCTGTCTCGGGTACCTGGTTCCGCTGGCAGGGTCTGAGCACCTAGCAAGCTGGCTAGGTCTGGCTTCCCTGCTACTGGCTGGATGGGCCATATACACATTTAAAATAAAAATATATAACATGGTAATGTGGATGAGGAAAAGCTCATAAGGCCTCAATCCTTTAACTGATAATTGATTAATAATTGATAATTATAAAATTATTTGATTATAACTAAAATAATTATACAGTATATTTTAAAATATTATATATTTTTATGTGTATAATATGTATGTAACAAAAATTAAATAAATAATAGGCCATGATTTGAAAGACAGCAAGGAGGGGTACATGAGAGAGTTTGTGCAATTAAAATATCAAATATTTTTGATTGCTTTAAGAAATGGAATCTCAAAAAGAAAAAAGAAACAGTTAACATAGGAAGAAAGGGCTTACTTATGCCACAATCTGAGCGTGCAGTCCCTCACTGTAGGAAAGAGATGTTCACAGAAATGGGAGGAGCATGCAGTCCATCCCTGTAGGAGAGATATGTTCACAGAAATGGGAGGAATCTTTGCCAGAAAACAGACGAATGCTTGTGTTCAGCTCCCTTTCTCTATTAACCAGCACAGCAGTATATATTAGAGAGAGGAAGAGAGAGAGAGAGAGAGAGAGAGAGAGAGAGAGAGCAAAGAAAGCAAAGAGAGAGAGAGAGCGTGCAAAGAGAGAGAGAGAGATGGATAGATGGATAGATGATTGGTAGATAGATAGAAAGATAGATAGATAGATAGATAGATAGATAGATAGATAGAGGAATGGATGGATAGAGAGATAAATAGATGGTAGATAGATGGATGGATGGATGGATGGATGGATGGATAGATAGATAGATAGATAGATAGATAGATAGATATTGATATATATAGTGGTGGTTTGAATATGCTTGGCCCAGGGAGTGGCACTTTTAGGAGATGTGTTCCTTGTTGGAGTAGTTATGGCCTTGTTGGAGGAAGTATGTCACTGTGGGGGTATGCTTGGAGACCCTCTTCCTAGCTGCCTATGGTGGCTTTTCATAACAACAAAACCCTAACTCTGTGTGTGTGTGTGTGTGTGTGTGTGTGTGTGTATGACAGAGAGAGAGAGAGAGAGAGAGAGAGAGAGAGAGAGAGAGAGAGAGAGAGAAGCATCAGAAGGGCAAGGCTTTTCTAAAAATAATGTTGTTTTGGGGTGTGCCAAAAGGCTGTGTGTTCAAGGCTTGATGTTAAGTAAATTGCTCAAAGGTTGGGATTTTGGGAAGAAATTGGATCATAACAGAACTGTTCCAGTGGATTTAAAATTGCATGAACTGTACAGACTTGCTGGAAATTATGAATGCACCTTTAGAAAGCACATTTGGTTTTGGTCTGGATTTTTGCTGTTGTTGTTGGTGGTGGTAATGGTAGTGGTTGTGGTGGTGGTATGTGTGGTATGTATGTGTGTGTGTTTTCTCCATCATAGGAAAACCAACTTAATAATAACTTATAATTTTACAGCATGAGAGACTCTGTTGAAGAGACAATTAGTAAATATATATACATGGAAAATTTCAAGGAATCATTGAAGAGAAATGATATAGAAAATTTAAAAATGATGGTTAAAACTGTGGAGAGCAAAGCCGGGCTGTGGTGGCATACACCTTTAATCCCAGCACTTGGGAGGCAGAGGCAGGTGGATTTCTGAGTTTGAGGCCAGCCTGGTCTACAGAGTGAGTTCCAGGACAACCAGGGCTATAGAGGGCTGTCTCGAAAAACAAAAAACAAAAAACAAAAAAACTGTGGAAAGCAGAATAAGAATAGTGTGTGTAAGTGTATGTGTGTGTGTGTGTGTGTGTGTGTGTGTGTGTGTTTGTTGTTGTTGTTAATATGAAGATAGAAAGATTAGGAAACAGGATATGCCCTTTTTCCCTAGAAAAGAATTTTGATAATATTATTTCTAAATATTTTTTTTTTTGGAAAGCAGTCACCCTCACAAATATATGTCATTTGCCAGTATAAATAAATCCACCAGTAGATTTTTTTTTATCTAAAACTGTACCCAACACAAAGATCTGAAATTAACCAGAAAAAAAATCAGAACAAAGTACCTTTAAGGAAAGTATATTGGACTGAGAGGAGTTTCTGTCCATAGGTAATAATGGAAGCCTAGAGACACCAGTGCAATGTCATGCTATTGCTAATTTGGAAATGTCAATAAAAAGAACCATTAGTTTCTTTTCATAGTGTTACAACCAAATATGGGACAAGAGGCTCTTAAATGGTAGACTATTTACCTTGGCTCAGAGTTCAATTGAATGTTTACCTTGTAGAAAAACGGGTGGTAGTAGGAACTTTCGGTTCATGTTGCTGACCAGCATTCATAGAAAGGGGCACACTAGGCTTAGCTGATTCCACATTCTGTCCCTGCCTCCCATTTTCATCAGTCCAGGGCCCTATGCCTGAGATGGTCCCACCCAACATTTAGAGTGTGCCTGTCTTCTCTCCTCAGTTCAATCTCTCTGGAAATCTTTCAGAAATATACTCCAAATTGTGCTTCATTTGGGTGTTTCTTAATTAAACCAAGAAGACAATAGAAATTAGCCATCATAAATCAATCTCTTATCAACTCTTGTTGTGATCATAAAAAGAGAAAGTGGTGAGAGAATATTTTCTATCGCAGTGTGGGGGGAGGGGCTGCCTCAGCAGGCCCATGCCAAGGCATCCCTTCCCCCTGAGGGACCAGACACACGAAGGTATAGTATAGAATAGAGTTTATTCAGGGCATGGGGATGGGAGTTAAGGGGGTAGTAGAGGCAGAGAAAGGCAGAGAGAAAGAGAGAGTAGAGAAGCAGAGGCCAGCCATAACCAAGTAGAGGGAGAATTTTTATTTATTTTGTGAAACAAGATTTCCTGGCTAGTACACGTAGGCTTGGAACTTGAAATTTTTCTGCTTCAGATTTTCAAGTTCTGATATTGTAAGAATACATCATTGTGCCTGACAAGAATTCTTCATTATAATTGCAAGTGTGGAGACTTGAAGAAGAATGGTCTCCATAGACTCGTATATTTTAAATGCTTAGGGTGTGGGATTAAGAAGCATAGCCTTGCTGGAGGAAGCATGTCAGGAGGAGGGAAAGGGGGGGTGCCTTTAGGTCTTGCAAACCCTTGCCAAGCCAAGAGCCTCTCTCTGCCTACTGCCTGTGGATTTGGATTTAAAACTACCAGATTCTTTGGCTGCCTTCATGCCACTGTGTTCCCTGTCATGGGATTAATGGTCTAAACTTCTGAAACGGTAAGCAAGCCTCATTTAAATGCATTCCTCTATAAGAGTTGCCATTGTCAGGGTGTCCCTTCACTGCAATAGAACAGTGACTAAGATAGCCAGTAAAATTGATAATACTTCAAGTAACTTCCCCTTTTCTCATATTAGGGATCAAACTGAAGGTCTCATTTATGTTAAACTATTTTCCAATGTGGTATATGTATGCAATGGAGTACTACTCTTCAGCCATTAAGAACAATGAATTCATGAAATTCTTAGGCAAATGGATGGAGCTAGAAAATATCATCCTGAGTGAGGTAACCCAATCACAAAAGAACACACATGGTATGCACTCACTGATAAGTGGATATTAGCCCCAAAGCTCTGAATACCCAAAGTACAACTCACAGACCACATGAAACTCCAGGAGAATGAAGACCAAAGTGTGGGTGATTCAGTTCTTCTGAGAAGGGGAACAAAAATACTCACAGGAGCAAATATGTAGATAAAGTGTAGAGAAGAGACCGAAGGAAAGGACAACCAGAGACTGTCCCACCTGGGGATCCATCCCATCTACAGTCACCAAATCCAGACACTACTGTGGATGCCAAGAAATACTTGCTGAAAGGAGCCTGATATTGCTGTCTCCTGAGAGGCCCTGCTAGAGCCTTACAAATACAGAGACAGATTCTCGCAGCCAACCATTGGACTAAGTGTGGGGTCTTCAATGGAGGAGTTAGAGAAAGGACTGTAGGACCTGAAGGGGTTTGCAACCCCATATGAAGAGCAAGAATATCAACCAACTAGAACCCCCAGAGCTCCCAGGGACTAAGTCATCAACCAAGGGGTACATATAGCTAGGAGAGGATTGCCTTATCAGGCACCAAGGAGAGGCACATTCCTTGATCCTATAGATGCTTGATAGATGTCCCACTGTAGGGGAATCGAGGTCAGAGAGGTGGGAGGGGGTTGGGTGAAGGAAAATCCTCATAGGAGTAGGGGGAGGGAGGATGGGATGGGAGCTATCCAGGAGGGGGAAAATTGGAAAAGGGGGTAATATTTGAAATGTAAATAAAGAATATGTCCAATGAAAAAAGAAAGTATTTTCCACTGACTGAACTATATTATAGTCTTCAGTTATTTAAAAAAATAAAGGAAAAGGGGAATAAGTGAGAAAAAGTCATAAAAGGTAATAGGAAGTATATGGAATGCATCACTGATTTCATTAAATAAAAACGATATTTCTAAATCATAGGCAAGAATATTGCATTTTGAAATGGTTTTATGCTGCTCGCAAGCAAGATATCTTAAATATCAGAACCGAGAAATAATGTCATAAGAATTAAATCAAAGTAAAGTTGGTTTGACTATACTAGTATCAATGTAGTAGGTTTAATATTTCATTTATTACTGGAGAGAAGACAGAGATTTCACAATAAGTGTATCCACTTGGCCAAGATGCAATAATTCCAAATATGTACCTACTCAATGACAGTCACTAAATGACAGCCACTCAAAGTGTATGAAAAAGGAGACAGAACTGAAACATTCTGCCATCTATAAATTTGTATTGTTTGAAAACAATAAAAATGCCAACGTTGCTGAGCAGTGGTGGTGCACGTCTTTGATCCCAGTACTTGGGAGGCAGAGGCAGGTGGATTTCTGAGTTCAAGGCCAGCCTGGTCTACAGAGTGAGTTCCAGGACAGCCAGGGCTACCCAGAGAAACCCTGTCTTGAAAAACAAACAAACAAAAAACAAAACAAAACAAAATGCCAACATGAAGAATTCAGATATGAATACAAGACTTATGGGCTGCAAGAATTCATATTCACAGGCAAAATCCTATTACTTTCAGCCTTTCTATTGTCCAGAAGGAAGTCAAAGACTCTATATGCATCCTAGTGCAGGTATTCACAGGTCATGATTCACTGGAGGTTACTTTGGGGGTGCTTCCCAAATCAGACTATCACACATCAATTTGTTAAGCTCTTTCTATCTTGCCTGTTAAGCAGCACATACTGTAGAAGATAAGACTAGGGAATGAATCGCCGAAGCTGTCTGCTCTCAAGGATACGGTAGACAAAAACACATTAAAAATATAATAAGCAAAGAGCATGCGAGATGCCCGAGGAATAAACAAGAAATATGAGGGGAAAACAGCTGCCCAGTATCAGGGATTGGAAGTCAGGAAGACTGCAGCCTGGAAAGCAAGCTTGGGCTGCCCCTGGGCAAGGAGAATTTCTCATTCACAGATGGTGAGTAGAAAAGCCGTCTCAAGTCCAGAGTGCTGCGTGAGGAAAGCCCACGGGATAGGAAGTGCTGTGGAAGGGCACCAACGGGGAGTGACTTTTAAAATCACATTATCATGGGGTCATCTAAGTAGCTTAATTAATGGAGTGCCTTCCTAGAAGTGGAGGAGGGCTGGGCCCCCCAGCACTGAAGCAAGAAGATCATTCTCTGTTACACAGTGATTTTGAAGATGGACGGTGACACTCGAGACCATGTCACCAACCAACAAGAGGGAATAATCAGAGACCTAGCAGAACTGGCTCATGATTTTTCATTGTAGTCACCATTTTGTGCCTTCTTGTTTTCCATCTAGGCTGCCAGGTCCTTGCAGAGGACAGTTTATTCATTATGCCACCTTCCTCGCTTCTACACCGAAATGTCTCTTAGCAGGCACTCCGCCCTATGCCTGGCGGAACTCTTGTGACATGAGTCAGTGAGGCAGTAAAGATTACTTTTTGGGGTGTGTCTGAGTGGGGTGGGGTATTAGTGTCTTCTCTTCAGCCAAGGGACCACCTGTCACCCCACCCAGACCCTGTGTGTGCTGCTGTGTGGCCTCTCTCACAGCTGCTGCACCCACCCATCCTCAGCTGTGGTTGCGTCACTGGGAGGATGAAGGGATCCCCCCCCGCACCCCTCCCCCCACCCCGTACCAGCGCACATGGTTTTGTTTGCGATCCGGAGGGGCCCCAGGAGAAAACACAGCAGCTAGCCAACAGTGCTCACGTTTCCTGGCTTTCTATGTTATGTCCTGCAGGAGGGCGGTCTGCATGACTAAGGGTTCTTGCACACACGAGAGAGAGTGCTGTTCGCTGAGGCCATGACTGTCTGTTTGCTGCTGTGTTGTAAGCTTTGCTCCCCAGGCAGCATGGGAGGGGTTTGGGTTGCTCCTTTCATTCTCTTAAGAGATGAAAGGTCAGTGAGCAATTGTGAGAACACCCCCTACCCTTGCCAAGTGGGGAGTGTTTAGGCTGTGCCTGGCAGGAAAAGTCCACTGACTCACTTGGGACAGAAGTAGGCGGAGGGGTGGAAAGCCCTCAACCCATAAACAAAGCAACGGCATCTCCAGACTGCAGACCTTGACTGAGACACTCAGATGACCCTGTTCTCACTTAGCACTACACTCACAGGTAACCTCTCCTGTGAGGCGTCTTGGGGCAGTGCCTGTCCAGTAACACCCTCAGAAGCAAGGCTGGGAGTCAGAACAGGAAAAAGAAAAGGGGGGAGGGAGGGAAGAGGAAGGAAAGAGAAAAAGGTAGAGCAGGAAAGAAGGAAAGCGAGAGAGGCGGGAGAGGAAGGCTGATTGTGTCTGGCTAGTTCTCATTTCTTCGTACTATTGATATTATTTCCAAATCCCCACAAAGGAAAGGGAAAAAGCAGATAATCCCACGTTTTGTCTGTCACTCTTACGTTTTGTCTGTCATTGACAAAATTTTAATTTTATTATTAATTTAGTTAATTAAAATTTAGAATTTTAAAAAGTAATTGTTTATATTCGTAAATAACACTTAGAAGGCAGATTAAAAAATTAAAATATACAAGAAAGCTTCTTGGTTGATTTTGTTTGGTTTTTCTCTCTAAGTTAGGAGGATACATGGAGTAAAATCCCAGAATTATGGAAAATGCTTGGCAGACATAACGGTAGTGGGCATCACGAGATGGCAGCAGGCATTCTTGCAAATGGCTTCCTCTTTCCAACAGACAGGATCTGGGCCAAGAGAGCATTACATGTCTTCTTTACCCCTCTGGAAGTCTAAGCTGCCCAGATGATTATCTTCCCAGAAGGAATTTGTAGTTCTGTATCTTTAAAAGCATCCCTCTCGTTTCTCAGTCTGCAAAACAGGAGGAGTAAGTATGAGCAGGCTGCACTCTGATTCCCCCAGGAAACTTTTAAGTTGAAGGGTGGGGGCACTGAGCGAGTTCCAGGAAGCAGAAGACACAGGGTGTAGGTGTCTGCAGTCTGGAAAGGGTCAGTGGATTTGGAGTGAGGCACAGACATCTGGCATCTGGTTGCACGTTCTATCTCATTAATTCTAAGGATTTGCTCCTCTGGAGGTTTGACTTAAGATATTGTGGGAGGGTCTGTTAGTGCTGGAGTTTTCTTTGCAGGCAACAGTGCTAAGGTCCCGGTTATCTTCCTAGCAGGAATAGTTGCCTCCAAAGGAAATATGAAACCCCCCCCACGGAAGATGTGGGAGAGAGAAGGGAGAATACATGGGTGCTGAGAACAACTAATTGGTTGTTGACTGGTCATACCAAGGCCCTGGGAACTGATAGGATGGAGCTTGCTGCTCTCCATCTAAGAAACAGCTCACAACTCAAGTGGAATGAATAATAGCTTACTCTGGAATTAAACATGCATGACCATGGCTTGGGGACATAGATTTAGCTTACTCCAAATTACAGGTTCCAAAGAATGGACCATTTCTTGAAGTCCTTGAAGTCTTTATAGTGACCAAACAACAAAAAACGACAACAACAAAATGTCATAAATCAAGATGTAAAAAAATGCAATGGTAGAAACTTCAGGTTTACTTCAAGAGGAAGGAACCTCTGTTATGGGCCCCCTAGAACCTCTCTGATGGAATTCTTAGCTGTTGAACTGGTGGAAATTAATGGTTGATACATGCTGAAAGATTTTGTCCGATAGTCACAAGGATGATTCATTAAATCTATAGATGGGCAAGGAATGTTTATTAAGGGATTGTGGTAAGGGGGCTTTTGCAGTATTCTAGTCTCTCCACTTTGAGGTTCTAAACAGTCAGTTTGTGGAAGAGTCAGGTTAAGGCATGGCTTATTTCCAGTAACTTTTATCCACATAGTCCTGACCTTAAGACCAACTCACAGGGCCAAGTCATCTAGCAGGAGGTGAGTCTAGGGTAGCTTGGGTTACAAAATCACAGAGACTACTAGACATGATTCTTGACTTCTGGGTGTTTAAAGCTGCTATCAAGATAAAATACGTCTTACATAGACACACATACATCAAAAGGCCTGATGACTTGTTACTAAGATTACATACCACAAATTTCCTGTGTGTTCCTGTGGGATTTGGTTGTGTATGTCATTCATTGCCTAATAAGGGGTGGGATTTGAAATTCACCCCGACTCTTCTGGAGATCTGTGATGGCCATTCTTGGATATTACCTTAATACAATTCAGTCTTTCATTCAACAGTTTCTGAGTCAAGCTCCTCACTTTAGTTCCTACCTTAGTTTCCCTTGAAGATAGACTATAGCCTGTAAGATACTAATATGGGTGGGACACATCCAAATAATATTAGAAAGCCATACTACAATTTTACATGATATTCAAGTAAGATATTAGACCTAGAATCAAAGTCAATATTAGCTTTGAGGCTATTTGGATAAAATAAATGTTTTTGCATTTGAGAAAAGCATGAGCTCATATGCTGGCTATCTGGGACCCAGACGGTGGTGATAATTGAAAAAGTATTGGAAACTTAGGAGATGGGACTTAGTTGCCAGAAGTTATGTCTAGAATGTTCAGGTTTTCAGAGTGGTATGTGGAGATGTGGGCCTAAAAGATAGGCCCACAAAGTTAGGCCTTTGGATGTATTCCCCTAAGAAGGGATAATGGAATTCTTACAAGATTCAGGTTAGTTCTCATGTAGGCAAGTTATTATAAATTGAAAACAATACAAAACGAAACAACAAACCCAACACTGAATACTAAATGGTAGATCTCTCTTCCCCATTTTTATCTTTCCTTCCACTCTACTCCCTCCCCTCTGAGTACTCCTACCTTTCTTCATTTTTAATCAGAAGTTGACATATGTAATGATGGATATAAGTTTCATGATAGTGTTATAAATTTGAGCCCTTCTAAAACCAGTAGATAAATTTTGTAACCCAAATTCGTAAATGCTAAGGAATTTAAGAGTAAATTCCAATGTGAAGATGAAGGCCCAAGGACCCAGTCTGGGCTGAGAGATATTGGTGTAGATACTACAATATAAAAGCCTTAAAAGTCCATTGTCCAACACCAGTAAAATATGTGTCATAAATCAGTAGAAATTTCAGAGAAGTCACGCATGTTCATAGCAGAGCAGTTATCAAGCTAATGGCAATCTTTCACGGCCCTAGAAAAGACCTCAAAGCTGAAATTACTAAACCATTGAAAGGGGAGAGGAAGAAGAGGAAGGGAGAAAGAGAAAAAGACCAACAGGAGGCAGTCACAGAGAAAGAAAAACTGAGAGAGAAACAAGAGAAACAGTGAGAAGGGGGGAGAGAAAGAGAGAGAGAGAGAGAGAGAGAGAGAGAGAGAGAGAGAGAGAGAATTTACTATTCACACTTCATGCATCTTTTGCATCTTTTTGTTCTGAGATGAGGTGATATCCTCCCATACTGGTGAGATGGTGTCCACACCACTGAGTATGGATGGCCCTTACTCATTGATATAGTTACTGTTCTTCTCTAGAATGGCCTCCACAGGTATAGTTTTACCAGCTCTTTGTCCTGCTCTAAGCTGGTCAAGTTGACTTTTAAATTTAAGCACTACTCTTCTAAAGGAAACTTTGAGAGGTGAAATTGAATCCATTGAGCCTGTGTAAAGGAATTGGATAGGAAGACTTGGGAACCAGGGCAATAGAAGATGAAGCTGAACTATCTGCTGTATTTTATTGAATACATCTTAAATATCTGGGGAAGATATTGAAAGGGGAAGATCCTGGACAGCTTGGAACTTTTCTCTAAGTTGGCAGTGGTTGGACATTCTTTAGCTTCTACCTTTTCTACAACCATCCTGAACTACCAGAGGCTTGATGACTGCTCCCCTAAGAGTACATATGTCTTGTCCTCAACAGCCATGGAGTCTGGCTGTGCTGATAAGGAAATACTACTTCTCTGGTTGTTTTTGTGACCTTTCAGTCAGTGCTGAGAGCCCTAGGCAACAATGGCTAGGTCTATCACCAGTGATTGATGTCCTATCACATTCAACCTGTCAACAAGTCTCCTTGTTATTCGTTGCCCTGAAAAGAGAAGGATGTTTGTACCTGCATTAGCCAGTCAAGGGCCTTTTCTGTGATTAGAGAAAGTAAAATGTCATATATTCTCTTACCTTTGTGAAGGTATGAAAAGTCTTGCAACTTCTAAAAATCATCAAATGTAAATACACAAATTCCTAATTTTCATTTTTTTTTGTTTTGTCAATAGAATGTAGAATCTAACTTGTGTCCTTATCAATAACCATCTGTGTTGGACTTTTTTTTTTGTTTTTTGAGCCAGGGTTTCTCTGTGTAGCCCTGGCTGTCCTGGAACTCACTCTGTAGACCAGGCTGGCCTCGAACTCAGAAATCTGCCTGCCTCTGCCTCCCAAGTGCTGGGATTGGCATGCCTCACCACCGCCCGGCTGTGTTGGACTTTTATGATTTAGGTGTTAGCACTTCCATTCCCTAAAGCAGATCTACTTGTTAGAAGCGAATTATTGTGAGGATAACAAAACAAAACTAAAAAAACTTTTTGCATATTTGAGGAGACTGATAAATCGTTATTCTAATAGGATGAGGGGGAAAACATCAACTTGAGCTTTCTTTCTTTTTTTCTTTCCTGCTGGTAGGTGCTGAACCACAGAGAAGCACAGGATTACTGTAGGTGCAGATGCGAAGGACTCTGGTTGCTTTGTGTATGAGTTGGGACCAGGATGTAGAAAGGCTGTATACTCCATTCTTAAAACATGGGCTTCTCTGTTCCTCTTTTATTGAGGCATTTTCTCAGATTCTATCAGCTTTTCACATTATAATACCCTGAATTATAGGCTAAAACTGCTTTGGATAGGATAAAGGATGGAAATAATTGATTATTAACCCCCAAAAGGAGAGGTTGAGTCATGGCCTTGATGAGTAGGGCTTCCCTCATTCTTTCTTTCTTATTTCTTTCTTTCTTTCCTTCTTTCTTTCTTTCTTTCTTTCTTTCTTCCTTCCTTCCTTTCTTCCTTCCTTCCTCTCTCTTTCTTTCTTCCTTTCTTCTCTCCCTCTTTCCCTCTCTCCCTCCCTCCCTTCCTTTCTTCCTTCCTTCCTTCCTTCCTTCCTTCCTTCCTTTCTCTTTCTCTTTCTTTCTTCCTTTCTCTCTTCTTTCTTTCTTTCTTTCTTTCTTTCTTTCTTTCTTCCTTCCTTCCTTCCTTTCCTTCTTTTCATTTATTCATTCTCTCTCTTTTCTAAAACAAAGCAAAAAAAAAAAAAAACACCCTAAAAGAAAAAAGAACCCAGCAACTTCTCTGGTTCCAACAGGCACTACAGCGTGTAGGAAAACCTGCCTCTCATTTCTCCTGAAACATGTTTTCAATTTAGGATCTGAATTTGCAGATTGACTTGTGAATATCTCAGGGAGTCAATGTCACCGTGACATAATGTTCCCTAAAGGCTGGTGAGCAGTCAGAAGAGAAATGGGCTGTCATTAGCTGGTTGTCAGTGGCCAAACGTGTGGAAGTGGTCATGGAAACCAACATGGGAAAATGGGTGGAAACAAGGTATTTCAGGGGATGGGAGCAACTCAGGAGAAGCTCACAAGGATGAAATCACAGCAGGCACTGAACAGCTCTCTCGGTGTTAATGCCAATCCTGAAAGTACATTAAGAAATGTAATTACAGCCGGGTGTGGTGGCGCATGCCTGTAATCCCAGCACTTGGGAGGCAGAGGCAGGCGGATTTCTGAGTTCGAGGCTAGCCTGGCCTACAGAGCGAGTTCCAGGATAGCCAGGACTACAAAGAGAAACCCTGTCTCGAAAAACCAAAAAAAAAAAAAAAGAAAAAGAAAAAGAAAAAAAAAGAAAGAAAGAAAAAGAAAAAAAAAGAAAAAAGAAAAAAAAAAGAAATGTAATTACAAGCAAGGAGTTTAGGAACTAGACCTGAAAGGGAAAGTTTCCTATACTTGAAGAAATTACATTTGAGTGTTTTTGTTTTATTTTTTTAATTCTTCATGATAGTATCAGTGACCAAAGAGAGTAACCATGAAAGCAACAGCAACTACTGCCATCTGTGACTTCTATGCTTCATGTCTCCTTGTTTGGCAGTCACCTTGCCTGGTTGTGTAGGTCATCTTATGTAGTAACCATTTGCTGGGAGATCATTGTTTTAGATGAGAAAACAATGAAAAATCAACAGGTGTAAACTTCCGCTTTCCTGATGTGTTCTTAGTCAGTAACTCAATTAAGATGCACTTAACTCTTCTTGAACGGGAACAAGGAGCCACTGGAGTCTAAACTGAAGGTCTATGAGGACAGAGGAGGGCAAGCCTGCTGTATGTGTTTAGTCAGTGAAGATTACAGTAATGGAATCTGTTTAGTTTGTGAATTTACATCATGTATGCATGTTTTCTTTCTTTTCCCATACCACCCCAGAAACTTCTTTGTTTCACCTGAGTGAACTGTCTAAATGTCAGTGTAGGTTCCCTTATGGCAGAAATACATACCCATGTATCTCCAAGGAGATACTCTGATAGTTTGTCTTACTTACACAATGTTAGCAATGGTACAAAGAAGCCTATTTCTTTTGTAGTTGGGAATCCCCAAGGAAGTCTTTTTCTTAGAGTATATTTCTGTGCTGGGTGTGGAAGAGTGATTTGGAGGGAAGACTGTCCCTTTTTGGTCTCAAGAGCCTTCTGTGATAACAGACTAACTTGCTAAGAACAGCATTTTGTTCAAGAGATAGACTGTTGTGGGTCATAGAAGTCCCCTTACTATATAGATACACTGGCCTTAAAATTCTGTCAAAAGAAATGCTTTCTGAAAAATATGCAGTGTACAACTCTATGGTGGATTTTTTTTTTTTTTTTTTTTTTTTTTTTTTTTTTTTTTACAAATTCCTCAAGTTCATTCATCACAGCTCCTCCTAAAACCAAAGCTCCACCACTTTGTTGTAACATGTTTCTTTGTGAAAGTGTTTGTATTTAACTTGGAGAAAATTCAAACCTCAAATCAGGTAGATCATGAACTATGTATCTGCCAGATTTTATATGGTGTGTGTGTGTGTGTGTGTGTGTGTGTGTGTGTGTGCTTCTTCATAGCTGCTTGACTTACTTTAAAGATCTCTGCCTGAATTTTAATTTTCTGAGTTGTGTTAAAACAAGGGATAATATTTGCTTCTTAAGTTTTTTGGTTTTGTTTTTTTTTTTGTTTTTTTAATTTTTTTGTTTTTTGTCTTTTTGTCTTCAAATCTTAGATGTCAGACTTTAAACAGGGTGTCTTTTGCTTAACCAGAAATCCAATACTCAAAAAAATACTCTCTATTTTGAGAGTCTGATAAAAACTACACAAGTAGAGCTGGAATGATCAACTAGTACATCGAGAAAATTATAGGGCTAACATCTCTCAATCAAAAAAATTCTTACTTTCCCTCTGTCAAGAATATTTCTGTATGTCAGTAGCAAGCAACTTCCCACACTGGATTAACTAGTTTCTAATATTTAACAGTCTTTCATCATACATATCATAATTTTTATAAATTTGGATTATCTATTAGTTTTATTAACTTTATTATTTTGCTATTTCTATATTGTATATCACTAAACGGTAGCTGCAGGTTCTTGGTTAATACCCCGCCATCTTGTCATCACTTGAGAAAGACATTTGTTCAGATCTGTCTAGCTTAGCTTTTAGAGACTTTTAATCTTAAGTATCTGAAGACTTCTTCTCTTTTCATGTGTCTTTCATCATGTATATACATGTGTTCATCCATGCGTTCATGTGTGTTTGCGTGTGTCTATGTGTCCGTGTGTCTGTGTATATGAGTGCTTGCAGTTGTGTGCATGGGCATGTGTATGTTGGCTGTGCACAAGCTTTTGAGTACATGTGGATGTCAGAGGACATTTCAAAAGTTCACTATCACCACCTTCCATTGTGGAGAGCTTTGGGGGGCTGGAATTTGACATCCAGCCAGGATAAGGAAGTAAGCTCAAAGCAGGAATCTGACTTTGGGCTAGAACTCAGGAAATAAGCTCAGATTAAGAACATTTACATTTGAGTTAATGCAGAGCTCAGAGCTGGTTCATCTGAGGCACTTGTGGCAGTCCTTTTGTCTTGGTCATTCTGATTTGCCCCTAAAAAGGTGTTTATGGGATTTTGTTTATTGCCTTGCTTGTTCCTTGACCCAGAACTGATCTTATTATTTTGTATGTACTTAGAGTGGTATAAAAGAGCCAGGCAGTGGTAGCATAGGACTTTAATACCAGCACTTGGGATGCAGAGGCAGGCAGATTTCTGAGTTTGAGGTCAGCCAGGGTGAGTTCCAGGACAGCCAGGGCTACACAGAGAAACTCTGTCTCAAAAAAACAAAACAAAACAAAAAGTGTGTAAAAGCAGACTGGAAAAAAATAAACCTGCTTTCAGAACTGGTTGGTGTCCTGCTACAGTGTTGTCTAATTGTCTTTTTTGTTTTTAATGCTTATTCCTGCCCTGGAGAACCTGTTGGCTGACTGAGTCATTCCATGGAGGTCCCAGGGATTGAACTCTGGTCCTTAAACTTAAGTGGCTCCACCCACTCAGCAATCTTGTTGGCTCTCTACTGTCTTTGTAAACCAGAGGCACTTGCTATAGACTACACAAGATACCTGATATTTGTGTTAGATATGTTGTCTAGATTAGTTATATCAAACCACATGCTACTCATCAGCTTTTATATTATTAGCAAGAATGATTGTGTTCCAAGGTAATCATTAGAATAAAAGCATTACAGAAAACATAGAACTGATGAATGCCCTTTCATCCTGCATGTAATATATTGAAGAAAAACAGAGGCCTCCATTAAAACAATGGTGGTATCAATTCTGTTTGTTTCAGTTGGACATGACTGTGGGGGAGAAGTTAATGCTGCACAATCTCATAGCACAATCCAAAACTTTATCTTCAGTTAATCTCATTTTCTATGTCTCATACTTACATACACAGTCCACTACCTCCACGCTGCATCCTTAGCATTTTTAATTTTAGCATGTACAGATGTGTCAAAGATTTACTCTTACAACTTTTAAAAAGTAACTTAAGTTGGTAATTATGAATATAAAATGCAGTAGGAGAAGTGTATAACATCTGAGCCTGTTTTCAAGCAGTTGGCTGTCTTACTAGTTCATTTGGTATGGAGAAATCTAAGTGACTGGAACCAGTGAAGCTTTCTCTTCTGGGAGCAGGGTATTCAGTGTCCCAGGTATTCTGTGCTTACATCATGAAAACACGAAACAAGCTCTACACATTGGTAACTTACATGCCTGTTACCACATTCAAAAATCTATAGACAGTCAATGTGGCTAAGAACTAATCTGCTGAATGTCAAACAAAGTAGCAGAACTGCCAAAAACAAACAAACAAACAAAAAACCTCTATTGGTAAGGGACATTGATATGAATCAATATATTGTTGTTTCAAAATTCAGTTGTTCCATACTCTTAGGATGTGTAAGAAAACATGTTGGGACTCGGGCCTTGCTGAGTTGAATGAGTCTGAGGAAATTCTGAATCTACAATAACATGACTTTTCAAAAGCCTCCTTCATTTCTTTTCTCTCAACCGCCTAATTGAATAGAGCACTGTTCTCCTCTTTCAGTTAACAAAACCTATTCCTATTCTTTGAGCTGCATTATTCTCTATGGATGATCAACTGTTGTAAATGTGGTTTGGCAACCGGCTGCCTTTGAAGAAGTTCTTCAGAAGTCAGGGGCTAATGGTATAAAACCCGGAGCTGCCTGGTTTCTTGTAAGAGTGTTTGCCTAAGATTGAGATCTCAGATAAGTCTCTCGTTGCTGTCTGGGAAAGGAAATGGCCTTAGACAACTCAAAGCAATGCCTAGTGCAGAGCTGCTGCAAGCAGATTTCTCTGCTTACAGGAAAGGTCCTAATTTGATTTCCTCTACAAATATTGGGTGGCCAAAGTCTCTTCATTTAATACCATGGGAGCTGCATTTTGAGTCATGGGTATACATCTTCAAGATTCTTTTTCAGATCTCTGCTCTCGAGGCTCTGCGAATCAGATGACAAGAAAGGAATCAACAAAAGCAAGACAAATGAGTTTCTAGTGCCAAGACTGAGGCCAGGCTCCCCAGTTCTGAGGCCAAAGTTCACCACTCAAAGTGACACCTCATATTCTACGTAAGTGCACTTCTTCTGAGGGGTTAAAAGCACCTGACAGATATTAAGCGTTTTGCACAGTGAAAAGAGACATAGACATTATCCAGGAAAGAACTTCACTTTATTTAAGTCCTCTGCTCCATTCAATTTAATAACACACTTCTTTTGTTTTCCCATATGTTTTCCTTAACCCCTACGAACACACTCTGCATCCACTCACCTGATCTGTAGAAGGACAGAATTATCTTCTTGGCATCAATACTAGGCACACAAAACTTGAGAATTTGCCCAGGGTCAACCCAAAGTCACTAATGCATGAGACTGAGTACTCTAATCACGTGTGCTCATTAAGAAATTCTCATTTTTCTAATTATTTGTTTCTCAGGTTATTTTTCATTGATCCAGCATAGTCTAATAATGTGCACAGATTAATTCGGAAAAAGTGTTCAAAAGAACACGGAAAATAACTGAACTGCCGTGGCGAAATGGAAGTGTTTATAGTGACACTGTAGTTCAATGTCTTCATTTTACTGATGAGGACATTGTAGCCAGACAATGGCAGATCCTTCATTACTGGTGGGAAATGGAAATGCCTTTGATGGCTTTCCTTTGAAGCTGGACCTTAGCTGCAGCAGTGATTAGAGCAAGTGCTGGCTTGGGAACTGCTCCTGTTCAAGATCCACCTGCTTATGAACTGCGCTGCACCCCTGGAACATAGTCCTCAGAAAAGGAGAGTTATGAATTAAAGGAACCACGTCTCCCAGTCCCAGAGGACCAAAATGGCCCGCTAGTCCTCCTCACACTATCACTATCAAGCTATCACTATACTTTTATCTTCAACGGAGTTGCGCCTCTGAAGTCCATGCTTTATATGGAGTCGATGAATGATGACTAATCTCTTTTCTACAGCAAACCCAGGTGTCAAACTCACCGACTTTCCAGTCTTCCATGTGTTCTTCTGGAGCAGGTGAAAAGGAAACTAAATAGCTCACATTGCTTCTGATAGCAAGTTAGGTATCAAAAGTTTGGTATAACACTCTAGAGTTTTCCCAAATGGTTGGCATAACCGTTCTTCTAGAGATAAAATTGGCCTTTTCCACATCGCACTCACTGCTAGACTCCCAAACTTCTAATTAATCATAGTCTAGACACATTTCATATCTGACACTGACTTTGGTATTGTATTTTCTGAAGTACAACTCTCTGTCTTGCTTCCTCAATGATACATAAAGCCCATTAAAGTAGGGACTACATAATTGATATCAGTAAATGTCTGACATGTTACGTATAAAATAGGTATATAAATAATACTTTAGAATATTCATTCTGATTTGAAGGTTATGGTTCCAAAAAGACATTCCTTTCTCACTTTGATCCTTTTATTCATCTTTCCCACATCTACAGTGGCAATGGTTGCTTGAGTGTATCAAGTGTTAGATTTGTTCATCTCGCACTTCAATTCTCATAACTACACGGTCATGATTTAGCCCCAGTTTCAAGTTAGAAACCGGAAGCTCTGAGAACCTCTATCACTTGACTGTGATCTCATATGCTGAAAGTAGGTCACATGTTGTCCAGGATCCACCTGTTCATGAACTGCTCTGCTCTCTCTGGTACTTACTCCTCAGAAAAAGGAGCATTATGTATTAAAGAAAACATGCCTTTAGTGTGCTCAAAGTAGGACGCTGGAATCAGAAGGGCATCTGCATCCTCCTTGCTAAGCCTTCATCCTTTTTGTTTGTTTGTTTTTGTTTTGTTTTGTTTTTCGAGACAGGGTTTCTCTGTGTAGCCTTGGCTGTCCTGGAACTCACTCTGTAGACCAGGCTGGCCTCGGACTCAGAAATCCGCCTGCCTCTGCCTCCCAAGAGCCTTCATCCTTTTAAGATGACTCAGCACTGCTATATTATGCAGATAAACATACTGAAGCTGTTGAGCGAAGGCAATGAGTGGCTGGACACATTGCTAAAGCAGATATTATTGGCCACTAGAGTTTCACTTTCAGGAATTCCTCTCTCGGCGGTGCCCCTTACCTGACAATAATACTCAGGGTTTCTCACTTCCATCCACTCCCAGCTTCATTCCCTTTAAACTCACTCATTTGAAAGTCTAAATGACCACTAACGATGGCTGTATTCACTTTTCCGTAACTCTGGTCAATTGCTGGTTGGCAAAGTCAAAACTCATAATAGGCAACTCTTGGCTGGCAGAAGCTTACATACACACCAAAGAATGTGAAAGCATCAAAATGTACTGCCAGCCTATTGAGCTTCCTAAAGGGTCACAAGAAAAAAAAGTAAGTAGGTTTTTAGAAAACTTTGCCTGAACCCTTTGGCAAAACTCTAATATTGTATGCAGCCTTTCCAGGCTCATTCCACTACAGTTGTCGTCTGTACGAAATAGAATACAGACTGAGACTCCCAGAGTGGATATAATCCAAAGTCCAGGAGCTCCTCTCTCCTTGGTAACAGCAAAACAAACAGGTACAGGGCAGGTGTGATGGGAAGAAGAAAGTCCTGGCTAATAGGTTATGCCTAAGGGTCAAAAGTACCAGTAAAACTACGGGTTATATACCACACCTATCTCTTATATTTAATCAATTAAATTATATTACTTTGAATTTTAAAAAGTAAGGTAATTTCACTTTTTTTCTTACATGCTACAAATGGAAACCAGAGCTTAATACAATGCTCTACCCTGCAGCACCATCCCGTGGGTGAGAATACAGATTGAAGAAGAATAAGCCTGAGGCCCTGTATTTAGTTTTGGCTGTGAACCTGATAGGACCTGAGGCCCTGTATTCAGTTTTGGCTGTGAACCTGATAGGACCAGTCGTCACAAGCTCCTGTGTCCATGACTTCCCAGCCATGATGGGGATACCCTCCGATGGTGAACCAAAATGAACCCCTTCTTTCTTAACTTGCTTCTGTCGGGGTGTTTCATCACAGCGACATGACACTAAATCACCCTCATGCCGCATCTTCTAATGGAAAAGTCTAACCTATTTAAGAATAACCTTTTTTGGTATTTTAGTTTCCGATAGCATTTTTTCTTTGTTATCATGCTTAAAATTCATCTGTGTCATCTCTTCTACTGTGTGTCCTCTGTTGCTGTGGGGAGGAGGGCATAGAATACACCCAAATATGAGCATCAGAAATGGAAACCCAAGTGTTAGAGCTTGGCTGATGTCACCAAATGGCCAATGAGGAGTCAGTCTTCTGGCTCCTTCTCTTTGACAGTACCTATCACTGCCCCTCCCCTCATTGGCTTTCTGAGCATTATTTTATCCTTCACTGTCAACTTCTACCCACCCTCCCATTGTGGCTTTGCTGATCATAGAAGGATAGCAGCAGAGCAGTTTACTCCTGTGTCTTAAGTGCTGACAACAGTTCCGACACAGTTCTTGAGATGTTTGTGACTTAGAAGAAAATGTATTACAATCAACAAGGAGATTGATAAGCGTCCTTGTTTAATCACTGCATTTTAATTTTAGGATTTTTTTTTATCTTGTATTTCTAAGTACTGGGAATAGAAGCCAGGGCCTTACCTTACCACTGAGCTGTAATAGTCCTATTTCTTAAGTTGATTAATTGAGATCTTTACATGTTTAACTTGTAAACCTGATGTTACTGAATTCTGGTGACTTCTATGGCAGAGACATTCCTGGCAGTTTTCCTAACTGGGAACCTCTCTCTCACACACTGTGTTCCCATACATCCCATAAGTTTGATCTTATTCTTTGTTGAAATTTCCCATCAGCATCAAAAGATAGAAGCCTCAGAGAGGAATTATGCAGGTTCCTTCTTTTGTACCATCAAATCCTATAGTTTTGGGGAAGATACTTCCTTTGGTTACTTTCCTAACCATTTATACCAATTAACTATGGGTCTCCTAACAAATTCTTTATTTCACGTGGATTAATTGAAGACACTCAGGTTCAGTAATAAATTCTGTTCCTTGTTTAATTGGCTTCTTACCAACTTACAAAAATCTCTCTAATAATGAAAGTTGTAGTGCTTAGTTGTGAGTCTCTGGTTGACCCTCTTCTGAAGTTGTCACACGAACTCTAGAGACAAAGTCAGTGAGAAGGAAAGGGTCCTGGAGGTTTTCTTGAGCATTATTTGATCTCTCAGTGCTAAACAGAAGCCCTTTATTTTACGGTGTAACCTTTATGTCTCCACCATGCCATTCTAAAACACTATCCTCAGAGAATTTAAAGTTTAAACCATTGCAATTGTGCGGAACTAAATAAATACCTGTGTTATTTTGACTGAGAGTATTTATTGATTTCTTCCTAATATTTCCATCCTTTTCCACACTAAATAATAAATGCCTCACCTCGGAGCAGTATAGTGGGGGATAAAAGCATAGCCTGATGCCTGGCCATAGGTTGGTATTTGACACACATTAATTTCTTTTCTTCTATATCTGGGTAAGTGCAAAGACATATGTATAGATTATCGACTGTACTCGTAGGACACATTTCTCACACGGATACAGATATTCTTTACTATGTTTGGTTAGAATAAAGGTTCAGGAAGCATTGCCAGCTCCTGCCCACAACAGTGACTAACAATAAGTTAGACAATTTTGTACAATAGAGTTTACTCGCGGCAAAACAAAGAGCTTTGATTGATGACCTTTGAACAGTCCCAGAAAAAGCTTGGCATCTCATTTATTTTATTTACCTATAGCTTATCATTTTAAGGTCATAGGTGAATGCCATTTTCTACTAGTGCTCTTTATTGAGAGGAGAAGATAAGAATATTTGCCTGATATGATACTAAGTTTAGTATCCCTCTCCCTTTTATGGGGACTAAGATATTTTTTTTCAATCTGTGCCTTTGTAAATTCTTCATTGACAGGAAGAGAAAAAAATTACCTGCAGTGCTTGAGTTTTCACCACTTCATTTAGAAAATGGGAACTCCATACACACACACACACACACACACACACACACACACACACACACATATGAGAAAGAGAAAGAGAGAGACAGAGAGAGACAGAGAGAAAGGCAGAGAGAGAGGGGAGAGAGAAGGAGAGACAGAACATATAAAGTAGTTAGTTAATATTCATAAATATATAGGTCTAGAAATAAATGGCTATGTGTTTATGCTAAAATTGCTTAGAAATAGCTTCAGAATCCATGTGAGAGCACAGGAGTTGGGAAGGCCGTCTCCCAGGTCCTTCAATCCAAATGAAAAATCTTATTTGGAAATACAGAATTTTAGGAAATACAAAACTGAGTGCTTGAAACAAAAAGTAAAAACAGGTATAAAATATGAACCATTTCCTAGTTAACTGAACTTATTAAACACAAAAATATACCATACCAAAAAGAAAACTTTTAGGACAGTCTTATGAATATAATGCCTTTTGTGCTTACTGTTTAAAAATATTTTTTTTCTGTTTTTTGGGGGATTATAATATAATTACACCATTTCCAATGTTTCCTGTTCCCTTTCCTGTATCCAATTCATCCTTGCATCCACCCACCCCCTTGCTCTTATCCAAATTAAAGGCTTCTTTTACTTTAATTGGTGTGTGTGTGTGTGTGTGTGTGTGTGTGTGTGTGTATGCATTCTCAGGGCAGATCATTTTGGTAGGAGTACAACCAATTGTTGTAGTCTTCCCTGGGAATACTATTTCCCCAGATATATGCTTTTCTAAGTTGCCTATAGTTCTTTGTGCAGTCTTGAGCTTCCCTCTTGCATATTGGCATGTCTACTGCATATCTCTTGTTGAGAAAATGGCCAAGTAGCCATATTCTTGTGACTTCACTAGTGTAGTTCCTTTGACATTTCTAGGAGACAAATTCTCACACAAAACTTGGTGTTTCCTTGGCTCTTACAATCTTTCTGCTTCCTCTTCTGCAATAATTTCCTGAGCCCTAGGTATGGTTGTGCTATAGATGTGTCTGCTGGGACTAAACTCTATGACTCTACATTTCATGGCTATATATCATGGTCTCTATTAAAGGCAAACAGAGGATTCCTTGATGAGGGTGTGAACTCCAATCTGTGGGAATAAAGACAAATACTTAGAATGTAGTTAGGGATTATGCTAGTTTAGAAGAGTTGTAATTGTAAATTCACCAAGATTCATGGCTCTAATAGCCTTGGTTCCTTGGCTAGGTTTCTATTACCAGAAATTATTTATTTTTGTTGCTGTTGTGGAATGGGTCTTAAGTCCAATTATAGAGTGCTTGGTTACAACTCAGATATGCATGCCACTATTGCACTCTCAGGATTACAGTGCCATGCTAGTCATCATTGTGGTTCATAGGCATCTTAGCTGGCTAAAGCCTAAATGGTCATTTCAATTTTCCTTTCTTCTTTATGTGAAATTAAATGTGCTGGTATATATTTTATGTTACAAATGGGAGCATGGTAGCTTCTTCTTGTTAGTATATTATTAGCATCTAAACTGCTTATAATGCACTTTATGAGAATAGACATATTCTAGCTCACCTCTCCTTAGCACGGCTGCTAGATTAATTAACATCCATCACCTTTATTAATAATGTAGACTTTAGTCCACAGTATGCAGAAAGCTTATGACTAACAGGCTCATCTCTAGTGTGTCCATATAAACAACTCTTCCCATTTGATAGATTGAATGGTTACTGAGTCAAGTGTGGAGGTTTTAAAACAAATTTTTCCCCAAATTATGCTATATCATATAATACATCTAATGGGGTTCAAACCCATTATCATGAACATAAGCTAAGCATTATTCTAATGTCAGTAATCTGTGTCCTTTGTAAAAATGTGAATATTCTACAAAATGGTATCAAAATAAGTGGTACGGATGGCATGTAAATTAGTGGTAAAACATGCCTAGCAGATGTAAGGCCATGGACCTTAATCTTGAATTCTGAAAAACAACAATGACAACCACAAAAGACAGAAAAAAACAAGAATATGGGTATATAAGAGAAATTCAAGAAATGTGCTGAAAATGTCTAAAACGTAATAGTCTATGTATGGTATGCCTGCTTCTGTGGTACAAATCATACACAATGTGAATATGATTTTTGGTGTGAGAATCAATTCCCAAAGAAAACACTTGGCCTTACATCAAAAGTCTGAATAATGCATTCATTTTTAAGGGCTTTAAATTAGATTAAGCACATATGCATCTTTCTCATGATTATTTTTAAGCTGTTGATGAATTGGTCTACTGTGGATTTTAAGATGAGGAGTCTCCCACTGTATTACAAAGAACTCAGGAAAAACACTGTAATTCAGAGATAAGTTGGATTTCTCCTTGTTCAAAAATCTAATTAAAATGTATGCTGAACTTCACTCTTGTGTTCTATAAAAACTCAAAATAATAGATCACATTCCTTATAATTGATAGTTTTTCTGGGCAGCCTCTGAGTTTGGCTCCTGAGTCTATGTTCAATTCCAAACTATGATCACTCTTCACTCATTGCTGCCTAAATGTGGAAGAAATGAAAAATACACTTTAGCATTAGACATTATTAAGCAACAATTCTTACTATTAATGTTTTTGTATTATTTTTGAATCTTAAAAATAACTCTGCAAAGCAATATTAGTTCCATTATGTCCTTTAAAGTCAAGTGAGACTAGGAGTTATAACATATGTGAAAATTAAACCACAGATAGTGTGTGTGTGTGTGTGTGTGTGTGTGTGTGTATGTATGTGTGTGTTTGTGTGTGTATATATATATATATATATATATATATATATATACATTTCCCTAGATTGTAGAAAATTAAATGACAAGATCTATATTTTAACTTGTATCATTATGTCTCCAAAATTTAAGGGCTTTTTTGCAATGTGTAAGTAGCATATTAAGGGAACATAAAACTTCCTTGAATGCATCAAAATAAGCCCCCCATCACACACTGAGAGGAAAACATCTTTCTAGCACAAATATAAAATAGTGTAATGTTACAGCTTCAACTGATGAGTTGCTTTTGGCCTCCATGAATTCGCCGGTGCTTCACATTTTTTGTTTGCTCCTATACTTTGTCCATTGTTTTTATTGTGGAAATATTACATGTAATTTTATATCTTCATGATCTATCTAAATCATTATATATAATATATATTATACATATATAGTAGTTGTTGATATTAACACAGAGATAACAAAACAATACTTTCCAGTTTGTGAGTTTGTGGCTGTAGTTGGTGTGTGTGTGTGTGTGTGTGTGTGTGTGTGTCTATCTCATCTACTTCAAGAAATTTCTCCTATATGGGTTGAGTAAGGTACTATTTATGGGTATTGCAGTATGTTAGTGGAAGGCATATTATTGATGTTTCTTTACCAGAGTAATAGTAACTCACACACACACATGCGAACACACATGTAACAATACTATTCAGAGAAAGAGGCTATCACCTCGAGAGTGGGGGGCATGGAAGGAGTGCCAGGAAGGTAGCCAAGAGAGCCTGGGAGGAGGAAGGGGAGGGGGAAATTATGTAATTCTACTTCAATTAAATACACAATCAAAAGAATATTCAGAAAAATAGTCATAATGGATTGAGTTTTTCCTTTATAGGAGATCAAGTGTTGCATCCATAATGCAGAAGTTACTTCATGAGCTTGGCATCTAGACTGAGGTATTAAGGATTAGAAATATACAAACAAAACCTACAAAACCACAAACTCCAAATCAAAAATCAAAACAACAAGCAAGAGACAAATAAGCCCAACAATACAAAAGAAAAAAGTCAATACAGAACAAAAGAACAAAAAGTCTATAAAAGAACCAGAGTTCATCCTGTGTCCTGGGCATGTGGCCTGCTCGCAGTGTAGGCAGTTCATCCAGTGATGCTCTATGGTAGAAAACTGACCCTACCCTTGCCAGTGTTCATCAACTGCAAGTAGCTTTCTGATTGGGGTTGGACCCTATGTCAGCTGCCTTTCTCAGCATAGGGAGCCCATCTGGCATGAACTTGTACAGGTTTTGTGTATGCTGCCTTAGTTCTGTGAGTCCATACGTTTGGTAGTCTCACAAATATGGAGATTATCCACAACCCCTGTCTCTGGCTTGTGCAGTCTTTCTATCTTCTCTTTAATCTAGTTCCTTGGGCTCACAGGGTGCTGGTTTGATGAAGATACCTCATTTAGGATAGAGAGCTCTAAGGTCTCTCACTGTCTGCCCATTGCCCAGTTGTTGATCTCTTGGTTAATTCTCAAATACGTCAAGAAGAAGCTTCTGATATGGGCTGAGTGTGGCACTGGTCTGTGGTTATATCACTATATAGAGATACTGTGACTTAAAGTAAAAGAAGTCAAAGCAAAACCAAACAAAATCAGAATTAATATGGTAAAACACTAAAGTGAAACAACCACTAAGTCATAGTATAATTTGAACTTAGGAATTCTGACTCCTAAGCCCATGCTTTTAGGGATATCTATGTAGTGAAGAGCTGTGCTCTGTGTATTTGGCACTTAGTCACAGGGAGCACAGGCTTTGTAATTTCATTCGACTCTAGTGTACACATTATTTCCCAAAGTCAAACTTTCTCATGGACCAGGAGTAATTTTTGGTCTACTAGACCCATGGCACTTTGATCTGAACCAAAAGTTATATTATAATACCTAAAAAACACAGAGAAAAAATAACAAATAAATTGTTAAGAAACTGCAAAAGAAAATGGATAAGTTGACTCAGAAAAATGAAGGAACTTATATTGAAAGAAATCTCAATGCAACATTTCTCTTCTCTATAAATTCATTGCCATTTGCAATGGAATCCTTAAATACCTTAAATGGAGACACAGTAAACTGTCTTTGTTATTCTTGTATGAGTTAGTATTGGTCTTTGGTTTTCCTAATTTCATATTCTTAAAGTCACTCATTACATGTGAAGGCATTGCCAGTAATTCAGTTCCAGTAAAATCCAGAAGAAAAGTAAAGGTGTAAATGAATTTTTTTCTGAGAAGGAATAAATTATTATGTGGTTCTCTAAAACTTCTCCATGAATTATTCTTGCCATTCTTGTTTTCTGCAGTGTAGAAGTGGACACTTAGCCATCATCATAAAAATTCAGAGAATTGTTTAATAATTCCTAATAAAATGGCCTGCCAACTTATATTGAGTAACTGATGGATGGGTTTTTAACAACTTCAAGTGTTAACGTATTTTGGCATCTGATGCTTTACCTGGCACAAAAATGACTTCTTTGCTGCTGTTGCTAACTCTCTTCTTTTCTATCCAGTGGTTACGAGAATCTGCTTCCTTTTATTTTAACATTTATGATTGGCTCTTTAAGAAAACGCTTAGAGTTATTATAAAGACTAAACAGCCAATAAGTAGTATATACTACAGAAATGCAAGGAAGGTTCACAAAATGTGTTGTGAACCTGAAAACTTGAGGGCATAGTACTAGGGCCTAGATACTTGATAGTTACACCAAAATCAAAATGACTGAGAAAAGTATCAACATAATATTTGTGAAGGAATAGGTGATGAATTCTCATACTGATTATACCCTCTAAGTATATGACGGTGCATAAAGATTTCTTTGTGATTTACATTGCCACGACACACCTACTTGCAAGTATTTAGAAAACAAAATTGCATGTTAAATAGTAATAGCAACATATCAAAGCTACTGGGCACACCATAGAGCTGAACTGAAAAGGGATCTGGAATAACACTGTGAGTATTCCTTATTGGTCACCCACGGAGTTCAACTGTCCACGTTTCTGACTGAGTTTCTTTGGGAAACTGCTTCGAGTCTCATATTCATTTCGTCATGCTTCTTCACGGGGTTACTTTGATATTTCAGTAATTGAAGTATCAGCAGCAGCGTGTGGATGGCCATCATTGAAATTGTAATCTGTCTTGCTCTGTGTTCTCTTCTCTCCCTAGCTTGTTTAGTCGACTCTGCATCTGGAACCCAGGGCTTAGTGCACGGCCGTCAACTGCTTTACTACAGAATGTTTTACCAGTTCCTCATACCATCTCTACCTGTTGGACATTTAGCTTTTTGAAAACTCAGGGGAATCAATGCTTTCCAGGACATTTACTCATATTCTGAGATATTGAAGTTGGTTAGCTATTAACAAAAAAGTAGCTTTCATGTACTCCTTTTTTTTCAGTTTTAAGATATATTTTTTTCTGTTTATCCATGGTTTCTCATTTTTCTTTCTTTTACTCTTATTCTCAATGATGTTTTTGTTTGCAAGATGTTGGGGGTTCCCTGCTGGAGGCCGTAAATGAATATAAACTATCTTTGAGCCCCTGGACTCCCTATGATTGTTCAGAGAGGTAAATCATAACAAATAGTGTTCCTTTGTTTAAATGACTTTAATTAGCTTTTCTGTTACCGTTCAATAAAATGGTAGCCAAGTAGTGATCTAGTCTTGGCTCACTGGAAACTCACTATGTAGACTAGGCCGACCTTGAACTCACAGAGATAGACATTGTTTCAGTTAGCAAATCTTTGGAACTCAAGATAAATCATATTTTGCTATGTTTTATGACCTTAACATTACAAACATATCCAGCCCATCCTCAAATGTTACACTGAACTTGGAGGCTTGGAGGAGAGAGCTGTTTACATGTAGTGTTTGGTTGCCATCACAGAGTCGGAAGCAACAACCCAGGGTCACCTGTCTAAGCCTACATGCCTCCATATAAAGATCACTTCCCAGATCATTGATTTAATCACTACCTGTTATTTAATGGTTTTTCAGAGATTTTGTATTTATTTTGCTTCAAGTTTTAAAATACATGTTTTATTTTAAAATACAAGATCATTTTGCCACATTCCTGTTTAATTTCCTGTGGAATAAAAAACAGTGATGTTTGACAGACTGTTATGTTTCCCTTCCTTTATCTTGTTAAGAAGAATGAAGCTGGGCTGGAGAGATGGCTCAGCGGTTAAGAGCACTGACTGCTCTTCTGAAGGTCCTGAGTTCAAATCCGAGCAACCACATGGTGGTTCACAACCATCTGCAATGAGATCTGACGCCCTCTTCTGGTGTGTCTGAAGACAGCTACAGTGTATAAAATGAATAAATAAATCTTTAAAAAAAAAGAATGAAGCAGCAATTTTAATATAATTTCTTCTTTTCAATTTAAAGTTGCCACGCTTTCTGTGAACACATATTTTCTAAGATATTACATATTTAATATAAAAATACTCACATGTCATGAAGAGTTTCTTTAACTTCTCTAGCCCCTCCCCCTGCATTACTCTTCTTTCCTACAATCCTAGAAACTTTTCTAGCTAAAGTTAGACTCTTCCAGGAACATACAGAACGGTCTGTGTCTGTGGCAATATGCCTATCATAAGTTGCTGGGTTGGATATTCAGTTGGTAGGATGACATTTCAGGTTATCTTCAATGATACTGCTTTATCAATAGTCATTACTTTTACTGAGATGTGAAGGCCTCTCCTCAAAACAGTTTATTAGATTTCCGTGGTGGTTTTAGGCTATAAAGATAAGAAGTCTGCCAATGCTGTTGGAAAACACAATGGATTGTTTCACAAGAGGGTATATCCTTTCTACATAAGGACTTGAAAAGGTCAGCCTTCACTAAAAGAGGAGAAAGACCCAACCATGTTTTATGGAGCTCTTGGGAGAAAGGAAAAAAAAGAGAGCAAGAGAGAAACTTCCAAGTAGTTGTATGGATGACATACCACTGTGTGGCTTAGAAGCTTGCAGCTGGTTGCAATCAGGCCTTATACAGTGAGTTCTCTGTGTCAAATGCGCCCATGCGAGCTATCTTTTACAAGGCACTTTTTACTCTCATTCTTGAATATAGGTTATTATTATGATGGTAACCCATTTTTATTTGTCTGATTTTAATCAAAGAAAGGATTTTTAGTGGATCTTTTCTTGTGGGTTAAAAAAAAACTAAAAAAAAAATACTAAAAGACACTTCTTTGCCAATTTAATTACATTAATTTTGGAAACCATGGCCTCCTTGATGTGCTACTTAGGGATTTTTTTTCTGCTATTTTACATGTCTATTTAATATGGTATAGAGTTAATAGATAATGATGGTAATATTTTCAGAGAAGACCATCACAGTTAAAGTTAAATAATCCTAAATTAACACCAAAACCAATGTTATTTTTGCTTCTACTTTTAAAAGCAAATATACAGTTCTTTTAAGAGATAGTCTCATGAAAAGTAGCTATTTTCATAGATTACAAAAAAATGTTCTCTTTAGTGTATATGTTAGATATACTCTGCAGAATCTCTGAAGTTTACAACATGTAGCCAAGCAGTGACTGTTACATTACATGGAAAAAGGTGAGATTATTGTCTTCAGCATCTTGAAACATGGAATTTATCATACATTAGTTGGGTAAACCTTGCATATCATCTCAGGTTTTTTTTTTGGATTTGTTTGTTTATTTGTTTTCATTTTTTTAAAAAATAAGAATGATCTTTTATGATAGAGAGAGCCTAGACAAAGACAGAAAGAGGCAAAGAAGATTTCAAGATGAAACATAGAAAAAGATGTAGCCATAAGCCAAGCAATGAGAACAGACCCCAGAAGTTGAAAAGGGCCAACATGGATGCTCCCTCGAGGCCTGGAAGATTCACAACCCTGCTGGAACACCAAGTTCCTGCTGCTGACTCCAGCACTGTGACAGAATAAAAGGCTGCTGTCTGAGTCACCAGGTTTGTGGTAATTTATTGAAACAGGCTCAGCAAAGAATACAACGAACCTTGAAGACCTAGAAGACAAAGGCAAAAGCACGAGTTCCCCAGTGTATGCCCAGCACAGGAGTGGTTGACATCTACTGTGCAGCGCTTATTGTTTTACCTTGTTAACATTTTCTGTATGGTAGAATCTATTGTCTGCCTCAATCCAGAACTGAAGCTACACTGCAATACCCCTTCTCTATAAGAGGTTTGATTTGGATTGATACGGAGGATACAGATCTGTGATTAAAATTCAAGGTTCCCTCTGTCATCTGAATTACTAGACATTCTCCATGCCTCACTTCCTCAGTCTTCGTGCCTTCATGTTTGTGTCCCAACAATAACACTGGTGTAACCTGGTGGCAGTAATGTAGATGTCACCACGGTGACAGACTATCTGAGACAAGCAACTTGACAGAAAATAAGCTTTATTTTATCCCCCAGTTTCAGAGTTTTTGGTCCATGGTCAGTTTGGGCTAGTGCTTTGGGTCCTGTCAACAGACACATAACAGGGGCTGTGATGGAGCAGGGCTGTACACATCATGGCTGCAAAGACTCAGGAAGAGATAGGAGGGGCTAGGTATAACATAAGTCATTCCATGGCATGCCTCCTCTTTTTCTATCATTTCCTAATGATGGTCCACATGAGTTCATCAATGGCTTGATGTCTGGATTGGGCTTGATGCATACTATGACCTAATCAGTTGTTTCCCCCACGCTTAAAAACTGATAACCAAGTCTACGCACGTGGATCTCTGGGGAGTCTGGAAAATTTGAAACAAATTTATTAGGTAGTTTGGCATACCGTTCACTTCCACTGGATTCATAGATAAGTGAAATGAAATATAAATTATATTAAAAGGCCAAACAAGAGAAAATATTTATTCCCTATAGTTGAAGTCTTTTCTGTTTCCACCAAATAATGATGAGACTTAATTTATGAATTGTTAAAATGGATTTAACCTGGAGGTGTCACTTAGGTGTATGCACATCTGTAGTTATTACATATCCACACTGTCTGTGTACAGATAGAAATCACAGCATACATATTCATGTAAAATGTATATGTTCCTATATACCAAGACACTTATATTTCATGTGGATGCTTAATATGATATTTGCTTTTCTTCCATTAAAAATTTATAAAACTGAGTGCAGTACCATCAACTCACAGTTTTCTGTTAGGAAGTTAGATGCATGAACGATTGAAAAGCTCAAAGAAAGGAACTGAAATTCTGAGACCTCTTGACTGACTCATCAAGTTGGACTGGGCTGCTCTTTGACCTACAGTGGGCTTACATGAATCTCATACCTTGGAGCTGATGCTTCAGGTGCCGGCATCCTTTGTAGGACACTGCTCCAAATACAGATGGTTTACAAGCAGTGGCAGCTCATGATTTGCTTGCTAGATCATCCGTGGACCTGTGTTGTATACGCTAATTTCTGGAACTTCTAGCAAAAACCTAACCGAGTAAAGCTAGTGAGGAAAATGTTAATTCAAACTCCTTTGTTGGCAGAGCATCTCATTGAACCACAGGGAACTTCTGAAATCACTGAAACCTATTATTTGCACTTAAAAATTGTGATTTGTAAATTAGTTCCATTCAATAATAGCAAATTTCTTGGCAGCTCACTGGTGAGTTTGTTCTGACCCAGTGCTGTATACCAAATGTGGAAATAGTCTCAAAGGTCCCTAGATATTAAATGTGGATTCTGTGAATACCATTGAGAAGCATTCAGATTCTGAAGGGGTGAAGTTTGAGGAGAAGATATTGTCATTTTGTTTCTTAATGTTCTGGGTCAGAGATCCTCAAACCTTTTTTTGTAAAGGGCTAGGTACTAAACAGTTTGCAACTGGAGGTCATGTTCCTTTCCTCTTATGTTGTCTTTGTCTCTCTGCCCCTCTGTCCCTCTGTCTGTCTGTCTGTCTGTCTGTTTGTGTCTCAGTCCCTAACTGTCTGGCTCTGCCTCTGTCTCTGTCTCTTTCTATGTCCCTCTCTGTCTCTTTGTCTCTGTCTCTCTCTGTCTCTCTGTCTCTGTCTCTCTCTGTCTCTCTCTCTGTCTCTCTGTGTGTGTGTGTGTATGTGTGTGTGTGTGTGTGTGTGTGTGTGTGTGTGTATACGAGCATTTTGATGATGCAAATTGAAAATAGGGTCTTACAAATGCTAGTTAAGCGTTATACCATTAACCTATACTAAACCATATCTTAAATCATCTCTTTTCCCTTTTGTTTCTTAAAAATTTCAAGATGGATCCTTAACAAGTGTTTCAGTGTAACCTTGAACTCAATATGAAGCTGAGATTGCAGGCCTGTGCAATCCTAGGCCCAGTTCCTATATGCTCTTAACAACTGCTAAATGCCACTGTAGCTCAGAGCAGCTGCAAAATGTATGTACTCCAGAGGCGTGGTGAAGTCCTAATAAAACATTATTTATGCTGAAATCTGAAGGTAAGTATTCATTCTTTGTTCTTTTATTTTTAGTAGTAAAAGCGATGTAAAATCTTTTCTTTGAGTTCACAGGTCCTAGAAAAACATTAGAAGGGTTTCTTTAGCCTGTCAGCCATAGTTTGTTGAGTACTGTTTACCAAACTGAACACAGCCCAAATGCACAGGAACTTCCTGAGGAGTTTCAGCCTGGGAAGAAGGGGGTCCCACAAATGGCATTCTTCTAATAGCCAAATGGCTTTGTTCTTAGAAGATGGCCTTTTCTCCAGGAGCTATGCTTAGTTCTAACTACAAGGGGCAAAAGTAACTGAAGCACAGACCAAAATGAACTTCCAAATGAGCTGATTCCCTCATGTTCATAGTCCTAAATGAGGTTAACTTGCTTCTTTTACATATGTGCCATTTCTTTATTAAGACCCACCGAGCAATCTTTCATTTTGCAAGCCCTAATCACAAACAGACATGAGGTTGGACCGTTTATGATACTACAAAGATTTCATTCAGTGACTGATTTCATCTCTTCTAAAAAAGTAGTATTACCTATAAGTTGTAAGTAATAGGGTGCGAGCCCTCCTCGGTTATCAGGAAACGTGGTACTTTATTCTGAGCTGCAGCCTGACCAACTCAAAACAGTTTGGTGAATGTTTTTCATTCATTCCTTCTCTGTCAGACTTCTCTGAGCAAGCCAGAAACTAGGCATTTTCACCTTCATCAAGGTGGGACAGTCAAGCTCTTCATAATTTATGTTTAATTTTTGTGCTTACCTATGTAAATCCTGTGTTCTTTTTTCAGAAAAATACCACCAGACTGTATCTTTACTTCCTTGTCCTAAATAGGGTGTTTTGGGGACTGCCTTCTACTGGAGCAACTTCACACACACACACACACACACACACACACACACACACACACACATTTAGCTAATAACATGTTTCAGTAATTAACTATGATTTTGCAGCAGGAAAAGAATACCATTCCTTACCTTTGGTTGCTCCTTTTAACATGAAGTCAGAAGGAAAATATGTAGGGTATTACAGTGAATGACCAGTAGAAATGACTTAGTGTGAGTGGTAAGATAAGAATCATCCAGAAAAGCTTGGAGGGGGGATAACAAGTTTGGGGATTCCCTGTCCTGTTTTAGGGTTATGATGAAGAAAGATTTCAACCTCTTGGGTTGAAATCTATGGAATCCCCAAAGAGAAGGCAAATCACCAACTTAGGTACCTATCCTTCCCAACTAGTTAGACAAAAATTGAAATCAGTGGGAGCATAAATAGCATCTTAGCTATATCTTTGCATTGGTCTAGTTTGGCCAATGAGCAAACTATCCAAGGGAGAAAAAAAATCTTAAATTTTGACCTCTGAGAATAACACTTATAAGGGTCATTGCAGTAATTTTGAAATAGTGCAAACTTCCCAGAAATTTGATTTTGGGGAAAATTATAATTGAGAAATGCATATTCAGCTGAACTCTAGAATTTTAGATAATTGGTTTTAATAAGGCATCCTTAGAAAGCTTTTAAAATCTCTTTGGTAAAAATAGCAATTAAAAACAAAATCAGCCTTCCATATCTATGGGTCCAGTGAAAAGATGTAACTTATCACTGATAAAAATTACTCAGATAAGCAAATAAATAAGTAAATAAATGCATAAGCATATTGACAAATAAATAAGTTCATAGATAAAGCAGAAAAGTTTGGGGGAGATAATTTTTTTCTTTTCACCATTATTGTATCCCCCTTACCAACATAACTCAAACCAAGATTCTGTCAAAAACAAAGCCTCCCTGGGAACCTCTTCAGAAATTGCTGAAGTTTCTTTATTTCTAGCTTTATTACTTTGGCTCTGTCTTTTCCCCTGTTACTGCATCCAATGATGTCACAAGCTTCAGTTTGTGTCATAAGAAAATAAATGATTAGCCAGGCAGTGGTGGCGCATGTCACACCTTTAATCCCAGCACTTGGGAGGCAGAGGCAGGTGGATTTCTGAGTCTACAGAGTAAGTTCCAGGACAGCTGGAACTACACAGAGAAACCCTGACTCAAAAAACATAAATAAATAAATAAATAAATAAATAAATAAATAATTGCTGAATTAAATGTGGGTGTCATGGAGCTTCTGGGTATAGCCATTTCTCTGTACTCTTTCCTTTGTTATGCTAGGCAATAACTTAGCAAAACCAAGAATTAGTCAGCATAAATAAAATCTCAAACCAGAGGAAACATCCTTATCTCTCTAGCAGAGACAGGTTGAGTTGTTGGCATTCTCCAGGAATATATATAGGCATCTTTGATAATAGATAATTGGGTCACGACTCAGAAAACTGTTTTCTTATTCTGTGGTTGGCATCACTTTCTTCCAGGAACAGAACACTAGCATCTTCTTATTTGAAGCTTTCGTTTGTGTACAGTAGGGTTGATTAGACTGTCTCTTGGGCCTTTTATCTCTTAGAATATGTAGATACACAGACCTTATTCACTTCTCTGATAAATGCCCTCTCAGATAAACATGCTTTCATCTAATGTGTTCCCAAACCAAGTCCCTTCTTTCTGTCTGCATCTGTGGGAATTCACTTTGCCTGGGAATGGTGGGAACTCACTTTCTCTGGGAATGGTGGGAGAACAAGTTTGGGGGGAATGACACTTTTTAAAATAGGACAGCTACTAGTTTATAAAGCCTACATTGGCCACAAAGTAACCTAGGGACTTGGGCAGTATTCCCTAGGACACTGTGCATTTCAAATTTGATGACATTTCATCCCACTAAACAGCCAACTCCTCAAAAGAAGTTTCCAAGGCATTACATTGAAGAGCCATAGAAGTGACCCATCTTTCTTTCATGGGTATATTGTTTGAATCTTAGACAATTTCCATAAACTCAAGCCACAAGTAGAACTAGCGCCTAAAAAGTGAACTCAAACAGACTTAATAGACAAAGAACTTTCCCATCTTCTGACAGGGATCGTATTGTTCTTGCCAAAAATCATGTTCTTTACTCTGAGCCCCAATAGCCTAGGTGTGGTTGGGAGAGCTCGCATAAATTAAAGGAGATGACACTGCTGTGTCTTGCTGTGTCTATTCAACTTAAGTAACTTCTTAGAACCGAATTCCTTCTGTTGATTGGGTGTCCATTGTGATTCTAACCATGCAGATACTTGATGCTCCAGGGGTAAGGGGATTCCCAAGGGAGCCCCACCCTCTCAGAGGAGAAGTGGAGAGGGGGTTGGGGAAGGGACACTGTGATCAGGAGGGGAGCAGCAGTTGGGATGTAAAAAAATTAATGAGTGTGTGATCTATTGTTTCCCAAACTCTAAGCAGCCACTATACTCCAATTCCAGTTCAGAACACTTACTAAGTCCTGAGATCAGTAGTCTTACGTCTTGAGAGCTGACATGTGAATGATTTTAATAATCCAGTTGAGATCTAATTGTATATCTTTTCCTGTAAGAGTAACAATTTAATGAGAATAAGTTGGGCAAAATCTGCTACTATTAAATAATCAAATGGTCTTCTCCCTACTCTACCTTTGTCACATCCCAGTCCTGCTCCACCTTGTTCTGTCTTTCATCATGTCCTACTTCCATGTGCCCCATCTCTCCGAGTTTTTTATACATTTACTTTAGTGCCAAGGAAGGAATTCTGTTGATAAATTATTATAGCTCATATTAATAAGTCCGTTAACGGTAAAATCTTCCATGCCTCTACCTCATTCTGACTTCCTGATCCCTCCCATACCACCATTTCCGCCATGTCACTTCCTGGCACCATGTTTTATTAATTTTAGGGATGATGAGAGAACCATGAAGACTCATTTCACCAAGTCTCTCAATGTCAGCAGCTGCTAAACTCCTCCTAAACATTCTCATTTCCTGCTTTGTTTGTGGTCATCGAAAGCAGTGACAAGCCTCCGCTTAGACCTTTGCCAGCCAATAAGACGAAATTCATATTAGAAGACAATAAAGCAGGATGTGTGGGAGACTCAGACCTACCCTAGTAATTTCAGAATGTATTAATTTGTATAGAAAGGAAATAAATATTTAGGACATGGTTTTCATTTTATATAATATCAGAGTTTCTTATTGATCCACTGGAAGGAAAATACAGTTTTGACCTTCAGTTTCTTCATAATAGCACCACATTTCCAGATAATAAAGGAATTGTTTCAAATGCACTTTTAGGGAAAAAAAAGGAGTCTTTATAACCTTCTTCCCTTGTGAACTTATAGTTGCAAAATTATTCAAACAGAATGAAGGGAAAGCCTGCTTCTCCTCCAGGTAGGTCACCATCATGGTGGTATCTGGATTGGATTAAGGATTCCAAGTAAACTTTCATTGCTTGTGTGAAACAGAAACAGAAGCAGGGATCTAGTGAGATTGTAAACACTCTGCACAGGGGAAAAATTTCAGGACCCGTAATCTTCCTGCAGGAGTTGGTGGAGTTGAGAGGAACAGTGGGGGAGGGAGAGGTTATGTCCCTCCTGCAAAAAAAAAAAAAAAAAAAAAAGATATTTTTTAAATGTGTAACACCAAGGGGACCACACCCTGACATTTTGTTTTACCAGATTTTCATAGCCAGACTGGGACTAGTGAATAAAAAAAAAATCAATAAAGTTACATTCTGAGCTCTTTGTCCCTGTGTTGCAAATAAATAACAGGGATGTTAAAAAGCAACATGTCTATTATATATATATTTTTGTTTTTCAGAGGACACACAAAATAAACCAACATTTTGGTCAACATGAACTTTATCAGGGTCAATTACTTTTGTTCCTCCAGGGGGATCAAATAACGAATTCAAGACCAGACCTTTGGCCCTGAGGGCACTTCATCAGGATTTTGTCCACCATTGAAAATAGCATGTTCCTCTGCCAGTCCACTTTATTTTGTTAAACATATTGATAAGGTAGATTATTTGTACATTAATTGTAGATTATAAGTAGTAAACACCCAGTTAAACTCCTCTAAGATTGGTTCTATTAACATTCTTTCTCCTTGCTGTGGATTAAAGGAAATTTTGAACACTGGTTTAATGAAATTTTGAAACTGGTTTTTAAAAGACTAAATTTATGACAGAAGATGGTGAAGTCACATTTCTTATTTTCTAATTTAATATGTATCATACCAAGTCACTTACGATCTAGGGCACAATATTTTTTTCCCCAGAAAAAAATGACAAAGATCTAAAAAAAACTTGGAAGAAACTAATCTCAATCAATGGCTCATTTCGCTACAATTGTAATGAAGAAGGAAACCATTGGATCACCTTGGGTTTCAAGCAAGAAAGAAGCAGCATGCAGGACAGAAAGCAAGCTTAGTATCAAAGATACCACTAGCATTTTGAAAACAAGCCAAATGCTTCCATTGTACATTTTCTAGTGGTGGGGATGGAGAAGATAAAATGCAAGCTTAGATCCGTACAATGTCCATGCATTTTCTTAGATGCATAGATAGATGGGTACTATGCATTGAATGATCTGCTGTGAGACTTCAGGAAGCGTTAAAATTGAAGTAGAGGAAGGTGATGTGACTTCTGCTACGATTTACCCACTTGTATGTGAAGGGCAAATGAACTTTCCAGGTAAGGAGACACAGAAAACATAGCTTTGGAAAATGTATGCACAACATTGTTGAGAGGCCGTAAACAATTTCATTTTACAGGCAACAGAAGTCAACGGAGTCTACAGAACCCAAGGTCAGAGAGTTATTGTGGAGAGCCTCTGGAAGGTGCTTAAGGGATTGGAGTAGGATAATTGTTTGGTAGGAAGTGGGGGAGTATACTTCCTGGGTCAGAGTGAGATGTAGTAATGTTGCAAAGACAAAGAGGTAAAAGAAAGACATTGGAAGCTCAGGTCAGACACCTCAGAGGTGATATTGCTGGACAAATCTTGGTGGGTTTTCCACATCTCATCCTTCAGTTCAGTCTTTCTGTTGGGCTTTCAGCTGACCTCACCCTTTCATGGCCCTTAATGAGCCAGTTGTGTTCCACGATCCGTTTAACCTGAAAGGTCTTTTAGATCATGCTCATGAGTATCTTCTGTTCTGTTTGTGGTTTACAGCATGCTAACACACACTAGCACTCATCACAATGATTTGATGAATGCTGAGCAAGTGGGCAATTACCTAGGGTAATTATGAAATTAAAATTTTCAGATAACTGGTCATCTGCATTATTTCTAGGACACTAGACACAAGAAGCCACTTTCTCTGATTCTGCCTTTTCTTATACTTCCCAAGTCAAAGCAGTCACTAAGATCTCTAAGTCACCTGTACTGCACCCGTAATTTACTTTCTGCATGACAATTGATGGTGTCAGAAACAAACAAACAAATAAAAACCTCAGTGTTCCTTTCTTGGTTTGTTGTTCTTACAATGAGTTCATTATATGCTGTCCGGGAATTTAGTAGTGACAAACAGCCACCCTTTATTCTCATGATATCCCAGGTAAGATGTTTAGGTAGTGCTCATTCAAATTGTTCTCCGTTAAAACCTTCCAAACCCCCTCACTGTGAAGGCAGGCAAGATTATGGTCATCTTAAGCTATAACTAGCAAGTTGTTGAAAATGTTGACTGCCTCCAGAAAGCTCATTGCATGCTGAGAGCTGAGTCATGCTTTCAGGACCTCTCCAGATAATTTCAGGAGGACCAGATTTTGTGTGTGTGGATTTTGAACCTTTCCCCAGATAGGTAGCCCCACAGGAGTCATCATGCTGATCATTCTCTTAGTGATTTGGTCTCAAAAATCTTGTGAATGTCCTCTGCCTCACACTGTGGCTTGAAACGTCCATGTTCTCCTCCTTAAAGTGGAGGGGGAAAACAGAAGATAAGAACATAGGAGTCATAGTTTGGTCAGCCGCATCTTTTGTGACATCAGCTAAATTGCTCCTGCCTATTTTGATCTTAATTACCTTGAATGTTGCCAAAATTTTTGCCTTACTTCTTAAAGCCCTTTTACAGCATTACTTCCTTCTTCAGCAATTGTCTGTGGAACCCTGATTTCTTCCTGAACAAACTACAATTCTCAATTTCATTTCACATTCCTAATATTTTCCAGCATGATTGTTATGCAAATTATATTATGATAAAATTTAATTTCCTTGTCTTTCTGCTTCTGTTATTATTTTTCACTTTAAATTATTTATTTATATCTTAAAGTGGAATATCCTCATTTTACTCAGAAGACTTGAGATATATCTGAGCTGAAAATCTCTTCCCTGAGGTCTAGATTTCATAGGACCGGAAGGGACTGTGCAAGTGGCTGAGAGAGGAGCCCTGGCTAGCTCTACCCAGCTGTGATATCTATAACCGGAACAATGCTTTTATTATTTTTTGTGGAACATTCTTCTCTTGAGAATAATGCTTCTTCAAATCTTCAATAGCAAATTAATATCCACTCTTCAAGATCTAAGCAACCAAATGAAAACAACAAAACAATAATTCAAATTCGAATGTCATAGAAAACTCTCAAAGTCCACTTCTGAATGGAAATGCAAAGCAAAACAACATATAATAATAATTTTTATAATCATACTAATAATTATAATGATTTTTCTGAAATACTAATTCTTTACTCTTCCTTCTACTTCTCTTTGATATTGCCATTGTTTTTGGTGTTATATTAATCCCACTTGCGATTATGATCATGGTTTACTAAAGGAAAGAGGCTTCAGTAAATTTTTATTTTTAACTGTGAAAAAGAGAATGGTTTTCTTTCTTTCTTTCTTTCTTTCTTTCTTTCTTTCTTTCTCTTTCTTCCTTCCTTCCTTCCTTCCTTCCTTCCTTCCTTCCTTCCTTCCTTCCTTTCTTTCTTTCTTTCTTTTTTGGTTTTTCAAGACAGGGTTTCTCTGTGTAGCCCTGGCTGTCCTGGAACTCACTCTGTAGACCAGGCTGGCCTCGAACTCAGAAATTCACCTGCCTCTGCCTCCCAAGTGCTGGGATTACAGGCATGCGCCACCATGCCTGGCTCACGGTTTTCTTAAAATAGACATTCTCTCATGTATTTAAACATTTGGAGCAAGACTTAAACAGAGTGAACAGTAGAACAATAAATACCGGAATGCTTCAGAATTAATGAAGATATATCACTTTTTAGAATTATTGATAATTTTTCAAGCCATTTGATTGATACTCGGAGACTCCTTACATATTGTTTCTGATTTGGTACATCTTACAGATATTCTTTAATCTGGAAGTTAAGAAGTTAAAACTTGATGTTGTATTGTTGGTTTATTTTACTTTATTGTTACTTTTTTTTTTTAAATTAGCAATTGCTCTGTAGCATGACTGGCCTGAAACTTGCTATATAGATAAGGCTAGCCTTGGACTTTCAATGATCCTTCAGCCACTGCTAACTGAATGCACCAGTATATTAAGCAAAATGTTTTATCAAAGGAACATGTTATACACATTTATTCTTTTTATGCTTGTTAGTTCAGTCCTTGCTATGTCAGGAGGACTTCAGATATGATGTATATCACGAGGATGCTAACATTATAGGATGAAGCAAATATTTAACAAAATATGAAAAAGAGAATGAAGAGAGTCACTTTTTCTACAAAAGCTCAAAACAGAACAGTGTGAGAAAAAAAGAAAATAGTTCTTTGTGGGACAGTTAGGGTGGGTGTCAGGGAGGCCTGAGTTACATAATTTGAAGCAAGGAAAGAAAAGGAAGCCAAGAACACAGACAGAGAAAATGATTAAAGCAAGAATAAAGCCGGGCAGTGGTGGCGCACGCCTGTAATCCCAGCACTCTGGGAGGCAGAGGCAGGCGGATTTCTGAGTTCGATGCCAGCCTGGTCTACAGAGTGAGTTCCAGGACTGCCAGGGCTATACAGAGAAACCCTGTCTTGAAAAAAAAAGCAAGAATAAAATCCATTAAAAATATTAAAAGTATAAAAATCCATCTGCCACATGAGAAGCAGAGAAAGAAGACCAGTTCTTTGTAATACATCGAAACGAGAGGTCAATTAAGACAAGGTTAGAAAGGTAAGGGCCAGAGCATCTAAGAACTTTAGACAGCTAATGATAAGGAATCTGGATTCATCCTAAGTGGGACTGAAAGGCCTCAGGAAAATTTTAAACGTAAAATGCATTCAGAGTTACCATGAAGAATTAGCCATGAAATATTATCCTCAAAATACATCTTCCCATGCACATATAAGATGATAAAATAAGTCATGTTCATAACTTCTAGTTCAAACCATAAAGCAGCACAGAAAACAGTTTTTATGCTCATACATTAGTCTCCATGTTCAAGAAAATTAGTAAGAGAAACAGTGTGTTTAAAATAATACATAACTCGCTGTAGACCTAGTTATGACCTAGAATTGGAAGCAACAATCGTGGTGGCCAGCGATCAGTCACTGTACACTGTGGTTATCAACAGCAAAGTCCCTTTCCTGAAATGACCATTAGCAATTTTCTAGAACATTCTTTGGTCACTGAAAACCAGGAAAAATATTGGGTAATGTGTTTAAATGGCTTTCATTGAGAAAGCCAATTGCAGCTTTTAGACATGCAGAATCAGTCGGATGAAAAAAAAGACAACACTGCTCTATGGCCAGATGTTTTATCAACATAACATGGAGCAAGCAGACATTGGGAAACAAGCTGTACACACTACGCCATCATAGACGGTAGGTTTCCAGGAAAAAGACTTTCAAGTTAACAAACTTATTTAGAAAAAGTAAAGGTTTACTGTGATAGTTTTCATACTGAATGACTCTCCCCATATCCACAATCTCTCCCAAGTAATTTCATACTTTCAAAGTTTAAATCTTTCCTTTCCTATTTAGTAATTCTTTGAACTAACTTTCCATTTCCATCGTCATCCATCTACTGCCGCCACCCATATTATGATTACCAGAAATCAGGGAAATGGGATAAATGACAGTTATACAGTAATGTTTCCTCCCTTTCCTCTGCCCTCCCTCCTTGAGGTAGTAGCTAAGGTTGACTTTGAATCTCTGATGCTCCTTCTTCTACTTCCTGAGTGCTGCAAGTACAGGTGAATGCCATCCCGTCTGTTTTTAAGCAGTGCTGTGAACTGAACCCTGCAAATGTTTGTAACTGTGACGTGAGAGATTCTCATACCTTCTTTTTGCTTTCACAGGTATAGGCACATACATCTGTACAGATACCTGTGCACAAAGTCACAGGGACACATGCATGCACGAATGAATAAATAAACTAAATTTCATTTAAAATGTATTCTTTAATAAATGACAAACTCCACAAACATAGTGAAGTGTAGCACAGCACTGTACTTATGTAGTAAGGAAAATGACTTAAGAATCACCAGGATCTCTGTGCTCAGGGTTTTGATGTGGCCATTTGTTCTTAAAGTTCTTGGAACATAGCTTCTCTAAGAATAGAATTAAAATGTTTCCAATTCACTTTGTATACCTCCCCAGATTACTAACTAGAGTGAATTCAAAATAAGTATATTATTGAAAACAAATGTAGTTGTTTGGGTCATAAATGTCCCCCTTAGTCTTGCAGATTCAAACATTTAGTCTCCAGGTAGTGGCACTGTTTTTAGAAATTGTGAAACTCTTCCTCGCTGGAGGAAGCATTTCCCCAAGGGTGGGTTTTGAGAATTTATAACCTCAAACCAGTTTCAGTTTGTTCTCCATTTTCTGCTTATGTATTTATATTCAGCCTCTTCTGAGCTTCCTAATTCTGTGTCCATGTCTTTCCCATTCTTATAACCTCAAGCCCAGTGATGGAACCATACACTAAAATTAACTCTTCCTTAAGTTGCTTCTCGTTAGGGTATACTTTCACAGCATAAAAATAAATAAATAAAAATAAAAGTAATGAATGCACGTTATCAGTTACTCATATTTATTACTTATTGCTTTTTATCTCTCAAAGAAAATTCCATGAGACTGTGAAGCATTGTTTGTTTTGATTATTGGTCTATTCCTAACGCCATCCCTAATTTGTGCTATACACTTACTTATCAAGCTTCTGTGGGACTCAGCTAGCTCGCAGCAACTGATAGGACAGATAATGAATAAAATATCAAGGGATGAATAGTGTTAGTTCTTATCCTTTACTTTCCATTTATTTGTGGTATTAGAATTTTTAATACAGAATCACTTTGACAGTTATTAGGAAAATCCAGAAATAGGAAGCAAGAGACAGAGTACCTTCAGTTGAACTCATTAATACATTCTGTACTAACTTTCCCTACTCAATAAAATCCACTTGTACTCAAAATTAAGTTAATTACCTTTCATCACCACTGTATTTGTGGGGCATGATTCTAAATGCAATTCTACATTCCTTATGATTTCTAGATAAATATTCTTTTTTTTTTTTTTTTTTTTTTTTTGGTTTTTCGAGACAGGGTTTCTCTGTGTAGTCCTGGCTATCCTGGAACTCACTCTGTAGACCAGGCTGGCCTCGAACTCAGAAATCTGCCTGCCTCTGCCTCCCAAGTGCTGGGATTAAAGGCGTGCGCCACCACGCCCGGCCCCTAGATAAATATTCTTGATAATTATTCATGATGACTTGAAAGGAGTAGTTACCCTGGGGTATTTATTTATTTATTATTTTTTTTATTTTAGTTTTTCGAGACAGGATTTCTTTGTATAGCCTTGCTGCCCTGGACCTCACTCTGTAGACCAGGCTGGCCTCAAACTCAGAAATCTGCCTGCTTCTGCCTCCCAAGTGCTGCGATTAAAGGCATGTACCACCACTGCCTGGCAAGGGGTTTTTAATTTTAACATCCAATAAAGCTATACTTGGCCTCAGTATAGCTCAAAGACTTAGTCTCTGGACATACATAATGTTTATGTATGATTATGTCCTTCTAAAGTGTACCAGACTGCAAATATCATTTATGCTTCTTTTTCAAAACAAAGATTGCCTAATTATAGAGAAAAAAATTAGATACATTGTCTTAAGAATCTACTTTTAACCTATGTTTCTATTAGCTCTGGTCCTATTATCCTAAATAAGACAAGATCAGCACAGTCTGCAGAATTACAGATACCAAGTTCTCACTCATTTGTAGAAACTAAAAGTTTATCTATTCAAAGAACCCAGCGAAACAAGAATCACAAGAGGTGAAAGGGCAGAAGCTAAACATGGAGAGATGTTTGAATAAGCCATTCTAAAACAGTGAGGAGAAGGAGACATTGGTTCTGGATTTCTGGCATAACAGAAAAATCTAAGATTATAATTTAATATAAATTAAAAAGCATAACATGTAACTTCTCACTAAACAGAAATAATGATTAATGTTTCAGGAACTGGAAAGTATATGATAGCTATATTTGATCATTAGACATTGTACACATATATCAAATTATCATATGGTATTTGAAAAATATGTTTCCAAATCTAACTATTTAGCATACAGCATAGTATGTATGTTATATGGGAAACCTAGGATCACACAAAAATTGTCTTTCATTTTGATCATATAATCAGGTTTATCATGCTATGGCCTTAAGAAAACTGACAAAGAGTACATTTTGTAGGTAATGAGAAGAACATTGAAAAAAGTACATGTTGAGAGCAGGGTTGTAAGAGACTAGGTAAGCATTGGCTCAATGAACTTGTCAAAGTAGTTCCAAATAAATTCTGTGCTGCCTTATCGGCCTTACATAAAACAAACAGACTCGCACATCTTTCCTACATTCACGCATGCATCCATCCATCAGTAAAATTTAGCTGAGCACATACTGGATAATGAACACAGTGGTAGGCTGTAAGGAACTTTGGGAGCTTAAGATACAGCACGCCCCTTTGAAAGAGTCTGTGCTGGGAATCTAAGAAGGTCAAGTGTCTCCTGCTTCCTCCCCCAGGGCAGCTCTTGTCAAGCTCTCTTGGAGCCTTCTCTTCATTTCCTGGAGGGACCCGGCCAGTGTCAAAGCTGCCAGGAATCCGCAGCAGTTTGCACAATGTGACTCTGACTTGCTGGAGCGGCTCACGTGCCCAGCTGTTTGGAAGGCAATATGGAAGGCAGCTGTGTAAGCCCACAGGCCTGGTTTGACCACCCAGGAGCTCTCCCTAGAGGGGAGAAGCAGGAGCTACAGCCCACCTGGCTACTGCAGCCCACAGGAGGGTCACTGCGGTGGAAAAAAGCCTATAAATGATCACCTTTAGTACTGAACTGTGAACTTCAGGACTTTTGAGGACAGTGTGGAATTCAATGAAACTTTAGGTGCTAAGGCTTAGCATTTAGTCATTCCTGTTACTCTGAAGGTAAACAAGGTATCAGAGATGGACTATAAGCAGGCATAGAGCTTACTTAGTTCATATAGAAGATATAGAGCATAATATTTGTGACAGTGTGCTACTGACACCTGGGGTTGAGCCACCTTGTCTAAACAGAGAATTAAGAAAACCAATCTCATACAGTTATCTGGAGAACTAACGGGAGAAAATTACATGAAGTAATTGGTTTCATAGAGTACTGTAAGGGTCACTGACATTGACTTAAGCATTTTTATTCCCTCCTCATTTTAAGTTGTCTACCTTTCCTTGGGTTTTTGATTAATTTTTACCTAGCAAGTGAGTCTGAACAGATGAAGTTGTGTTTGTGTGTGTGTTTGTTTAAACAGGATATAGAGAAGCCTAAGGATCTAAAAGACTTGTTCCTTGTCTCTATGACCTCTTGGACTATCAAGGGAAATGAGAAGGTACTGTGCACAGGCTACATGTCAGGATCTGAAGGGGTTTCACAGACTCTACACTCAGTCACCACAGCTCAACATGAAATGTTTTTTGGAAGGTTCCTGTGTGGCCTTAGTCTACTGGTGAAGTCCCAACTGAGGTGCGATTTAGTTATAAAGATTTCAACTTCATCAATGGGCCAATAGTCCATTGAAGAATTCAAACTGAATGGGCTGTTGGAGGTACGGCCTGTTAGGATGAATAGGTCAGTGATGGTATGACTTTAAAAGATTGGTCTCGTGCTTGGTCTTTTCTCTCTCTCTTAGTTCCTGTAATGCAGTGAGCCACTATATTCTACCACGTTCTTCCTACTGTGGTGCCATGACTTACCACACACTTACCACACAGGCCCCAAAGGACAGAGCCAAGCGGTTGTGCATTGAAGTTCCTGAAATAGTGAACTGAAATAAGTCCTCTGTCCTCATGTGGTCTCATTAAATGTTTTATTTTGTCTCAGTAACAAGAAAAGGCTAACGTATATGAAACACCCACAAGGCACACATGAAGTTGGGCTTTCAGCAACCTCCTAGGTGACCTTCAGTTGAGCCAGATTGCAAAGACAACTGTCTTATAGCTAGATAAATGGAAGGGTGGTTCTGAGTTAAGCTAAGCATGTCATGTTCCTCAAATTAATCAATCAACTTTCTTTTATGTGTACTTAGAGTAAGTGATTAGTAGCTTAATAGGTTTGGCAACTTTTTATTTTCTAAATAAAATAAAATATGAAAATATAAATATATGGCACTTTAAAACACTGTTCAAATCAACTTTCTTAAAAAAACCATTGCTGCTATAAAACTGTTTTCTCCTTCCTGTTCTATTGGTTGTTAAACATTTTGTTTCACATACCAATTTGTGTGTGTGTGTGTGTATATATATATATATATATATGTACATATTTCCCTTAATAATTTTTAGTTTGCACAAACAAGGATCCCATATTACGTATACAAGAATTTCAAGCAACACATAGTAGGCCTGGCATATATTATAATGTTAATATTTAATAAGTGAATGAGTAAATTGAAAATATAGTGATATTTTAATATATCTATAGTGTGTTGGTAGAAAAAGTGAAAAGTGAAGAAGAAATGATACAATGAATGTGTTTTAAAGAAATTATAACAACTTCTAACTATTCATCTCCCTTTATCTGTAACAAATAAATGCAGGCCAAGACCATGATATTTAACAGATTCATAATCTTATGTCAACACTGACGTCATGGAGATCTGGAGCCCTCAAAGATGTGAGAGAAACAAGAGTAACAGTCAAACTGTAATGTAATTGAATATTAAAATAGTCTGTCTTTCTCAAGGTTCTCCAGAGACTAAGAGAAAGAGTTTATGACCAAGGGCTGGTCATGTAACTGGGGAGGTAGGCAGTTCCCAAGGCCTTATGAGACAGATCCACAGGATGGATAGCTAGTACTGCCAATATGACTTCAGTTCTGAAGCCATCCATCCAGATGGAGACCCTGAAGTAGCTGGGGTTTCAGCTCAAGTCCAAAGTCAAGAAACAATTTACATCCCAGTTCAAATACAGTCGCATATAAGCCATTCTCTTTAAATTGACGTCAATGTGGTGGTTTTATGAAGACATTCTGACATGAAGCCCACCCCTGTCAGGGGAGTTGGCTACTTAGTTTTGTCAATTTCACAAACACTAGAGTGATTTTAGAAGAGGGAACTTCAACTGCCACCATTAGAAATGCCTGTGGGATTTTCTTGGTTAATGATTGATATAGAAAGGTCCAGCCCACTCTGGGCAGTCCCATCCCTAGTCAGGTGGGCAAGCCAATATGGATCATTTCTCTATGGTTTCTGTTTCAGCTCCTGCTTACAGATTCTTGCCCTGAGCTCCCACCCTGGCTTTCTTTGATGATGGGCTAAAATGATCTTTTCGCTCCCCAAGCCTGGTTTTGACCAGTGCTTTATCATAGCAACAGAAAGCCAATTAGAACAGGAAGACATTAATCTACCAATTTTGATGTTAAATTCATTCAAAATCACCTAAAGAATTCCTTACGAAGTTGTTTAATGCAACATCTGGACACACAATGGACAACCAGTTTGACATCTACAACTACAGCAGTTCCCAGTGCCTTTGCACAGTGATTGAATTGAACTTTAATAAATCTCTATAAACAAAGGTGAAGGAAACTATGACAAACACTAAGAAAAAAACAGCTTTCTTAAGTGCTAATAGGAAGTAGAAAAGTGGAAGATTATGTTGGGAAAGTGAATAGATGTGAACTAAAGGGAATGGTTTTGAGAAATTGAATTCCAGAAATTGGAAATCCTTTGGAAACCTTAACCTTAACCCTAACCCTAATCATTGACACTTTCCCTTAGCCAAAATGGCCCATGATCAACCAGAGAAAACCACAAGAGAAGAGAAGAGAAGACAGAGAGAGAGAGAGAGAGAGAGAGAGAGAGAGAGAGAGAGAGGCGGAGGAGGAGGAGGAGGAGGAGGAGGAGGAGGAGGAGGAGGAGGAGGAGGAGGAGGAGGAGGAGGAGAAACTACATCCAGCAGCTTGGAGACAACCCAAAAGATAACTTCCTAACCACAAGCTGGGATTCCCATTGAGCCATAATTCTAGTGGAAAACAGTAGGAAAATGGACAGGAGCATTTGTGTGTTTAACATTGTATCTTTCATCAAACTCTACTTTCACCAATGCCTGAAAGACAAGAAACCAGGATGTGAAAATCCTGCTGGGTTTCCCATATTTGCTTTTCCCCTAGAACAACAAGAAATCTCAGTCAAGATGATCTACACAGGACTGTGGTATAAAATGTTTGACTTGCTCTTATGGTGTTCATTTAACAAATGCTTGCTAGTTCCATTTTAAAAGGCCGATACTAGACCTCTTAAATGACAATTGCTATTAGACACAAAAAGAACACGACACCCAGCATCTAAACCCCCAACTCCTCCCATTTCCCAAAAGGAACTCTTCACAATTGTCCTTTATTGCTCATGAAGAATGAGATATTGAGATGGAAAGTAGAGAAATCTTACCTAAATAAAATGTATAGCCAATTTCATCACTATCAAGATCAAGATCAAGGTGGGAATTGAGCATTGGCTCTGAGATGGAAGGAGCAGGTGGGAAAAGCTGCCCATCTTTGGATGTCTTCACTTTACCTCCTCCATTTATCCCTATACATGCTTGGTGATGCTCTTCAGAGGCTGGAAATGCGGGCTCTTGTTGATATCTAAAAGGAGTGAGTCAAAGGGACCTGAAAACGAAACATTTACATCTCTAATAAAATCTCTTCATTTCAGAAGATGGTATTTATGGGTAGAATGTTGCCTATTATTTGCATATAAATAAAATCATTTTTAAAGTGAAAACAAAAAGGAAAAAGAAATGTAAACCCCCCACCCCCCCCAAAAAAAAACCACTAACTGTGAGACAATTATTTCACTGAAAGTCAGGTGCAATTTTTAGCAATCACTGAGTCAAATCAAACGTATATTGCTGTTTCTCATGCTGATCCTGCAACGTCTATGCTCATTACAATTTTATTACAATTAAAAACATCAGGGAAAAAAACGCGAGAAAGAAATCAAGTAAAATCACACTCTAGCCCCAGCACAAAATTGACTTTTGAACTCAAAACCTTGATTTGAATGTCAACCACACCATTTAGTAGGTGTGAGAGTTTAAGTTTATTTAATTCTTTGAACAATCAAAATCTTATTAATAAAATGGCATTTTGAACCTTATTACGCATTTTTAAAATTAAAATACTATACAGAACTTACATATATGATGCTTATCTTTTTTTTTTAAATCACAGACAATGTCTCATAAAATTATCATTATTGCCTGATTGATGAGTTTAATTTGCCTAAAGCTATCTCAGTAATTGCTTCACTCTTCTCCACTTAAGGTGGCATGGCTCCCATGAATTGTAAAAAGGGGCTTGCCCGTTGTAGTCTTTTAAATGGTTGTCTTTGATCTCAGAGTCACATGTGCAGCTTGTAAAGAGCGTTGTCTTTCTTTTGGGAAAGCTACAGGGTTATCTTTGTAAGGCTACCAACAAAGACTTGTAGAAAGTGTGATTCTATCTGTTTTATAGATCCCAGTCTTCTTCCTGGCAGTGTTTTTTCCGCAAACAAAGTGTTTTCCCACAGGAAAGTCTGTTGGTAAGGTCTGCCTTCCCATAGCTACAGTTTAGTGCCACTTCTCTTTTAAAGGCTCAGTAGAAATCCCCAGAAGTGAACTTCTAACAAAAAGTATAATTCTCTAGAACTATGTTTGGCATGAGAAATAACCACCATTGTTAAAGTTCTTGTTAGTAAAATTGGCATAAATAATCTTGTGCCAGCCAATACTTCTTTATGTATTCAGATGTGATGTTCTTGATGATCTCAATGTATACAAAATTCCTTAAAAGACAAAATTAGGAAGGTAGAGTAAAAGATCTGTGGTTTCCAGGATTAGAGCCAAGTTTGAGGTGGGAGGGGGCATCAGTAAAGAGGTGGGGACAGAAGCACAGGATCATAGAGGGTCTGGCAAAGCTGCTGGTGGGTACTGTTTGAATCTTGACTGTAGTGGTGGATGCTTGAACTTGCACATGTGGTAGCACTGAGCAGTGTGTACACTTGAGTGCATAGACATGAGGTAAGGTAAAGTTGACATAATCAAACTAAAGTTAATGTGTTTCATCCGTGCCAACTTCTTTGGTTGTGCCATGGTATGCAGAATTTTACCTCTAGTAAACACAAAGAGGATACATTCTCAGAATTAAGTTCCACTGCATTTGGATCTACTGTTTTTGCCAGAAGCTTGAATACAAAATACACGATTCAGTGTTATTTATCTGCCTTACTGCATGATAACTATGTTAGGAAGTGAACGATTTTAGGCCATTCCACATATTAATAACACCTTGAGCTTTGTGTGGTACCAGATTACAACCTTTTACCTTTACCGAAGCCTGTAACAAAGAACTAACTGCGGCTTCCTCAGCCTAAGACAGACACAGCAGACAGATGTGCACAGGTGTCATTTAACAAATGAGGAAAATGTCCCCTCTGAAGGACAGGGAAAACTTGAGTGTGTCTTTTCCTGTGTGTGTCTCAGGGAGAGCCAGCAGCCACTTGGGTCTGCCAGGATACCAATCCCACCAAGGCTGGCAAGCTGCCACCAACGAAGACAGTGGTCCTCAACAAGTCTGGGATCAATTAGGAAAAGTGAACTTCTAACCTTCATGAACTGTCACTGCCGAGGCCTAGCCTGGCTGATCTCTGAGCTCCCAGGGGTTAATCACAGCTGTCCACGGTTGACAGGGCATCCTTTTTTATTCTTTACCCTAACACATCGAGTTGTTTCCTCTGGAGGACAGAGTTCCCGTTCTCTCTATTTTTACAGTAGAAGGAAGAAAAGATAAGACTAGACTTATTTATGAATAGCTGCCTATGACTCAAACAGTGGTTGGCATTTATTGGGTATCCAATACCTTTTTATCAAACACTTAACTGAAAAACTTTAAAAACATTTTCTGTTCATGTGTCTGTGTCTTTTTACCAGAAAGTCAATCAGCCCTCAGTTTGAATACTAGCAAGGAATCAAACATTCTCTCCCTCCCTCCCTTCTCCTGCTCCCATGTGCATGTGTGCATCTAGACATTTTCTTCTCATTTGCTTCAAATATTCTATATATAGGATGCTATTCTCAGTACCTACTTAGTAGATTGTGAAATACATAGCTGTTAAAAGACAGAACTACATGTATATATGACCAATTCAAGCCCAGCTATTGTAGTCAAACCCGTTCAGCTTGTAGTCCCAAGTCTAATCTTTCTTTGGACTGAGCATTCATTATAAAGGCATGCAATCTACTCTAGGCAAGGCAAGTGCCCTAGTTTGGATCTTAACCAATTATTCACAAAAAATTAAAAAAAAATTCACAACTCCTTACTTTTTACCATCTTATAACAGAACAACTGGGGAAAAAAAAAAACAAACCCTAGCTTAAAAATAAAGCAATGTTTTCAAATGGTAACTAGCATAGTAAGCAGTAAACTCTGGCTTTTCCTTGTCTTCTTTGAATCTGGCTCCTAGGTTAAGCGTATATTGTTGGGTCTTCTGTCTCAATATAAAGTTTGCACCAGTGAGAATTTTAGTGCAGTATTAAAGCTGACTACCCATTAAGGTGCTGATGTAGAGCTAATTCATCAGTCAAGTGATGTCTCTGTCTCAACAAGTTCATATGAAGGAAACATAAGATAGTGTCAGTGAAAAAAAAATTGAAATTAGAAGACTTTTTGCATTTAGTTGCCAGTTATATTTTTCATGACGATGTTTTTCATTAATGTATTAATCTATTAAGTTTAGATCCCCACTGCAGCCCCCTCCCCTCTATCCCTGATCCTCCCCTTTCCTCAAGTTCCCCACCTCACACAGTGCTCCCTTCCACCCCACTCCCTTTCTCCTATGAAGGGGTGGAGACCTCCCTAGGTATCACCCCATCATGGAGCATGGAGTCACTGCTGGACTAAACACTTCCTCTCCCACTTAGACCAGACAAGGCAGCTCAGTGAGGGGAATGCAGTCCATAGACAGACAACAGAGTCAGGTATAGTTTGCCCCCACCTGCCCGCTCCAATTGTTATATATGGAGACCAAGCTGCATATATGCTACCTATGTCTTTGTGTGACAGGGTAGGTCCAACCCATTCTTACTCTTTGGTTTGTGGATCAGTCTCTGAGAGCCCCCAAGATTTCAGGTTCGTTGACTCTGTTGGTCTTCTGGTAGAGTTCCTATCCCGTTTTGGTCCCTCAATTTTTCCCCAACTCTTCCATAAGACTCCCAAACTCTGTCAATTGTTTGGTTGTGGGTCTATGCATCTGTTTACATAAGCTGCTGAGTGGAGCTCTCAGAGGACAGTTATTCCAGGCTCCAAAAGACTGGATCCAGTTTTGTAGGAGAGTACCAGAACAGAGAAATGGTGGTGGGGGTGATTGGGGAATGGGCGGGGGAAGAGGAATTATTGGATATATGGTGAGGGGGGAACGGGGAAAGGGGAAAGCCTTTGGAATGTAAACAAAGAATATAGAAAATTAAAAAAATTTAAAAAAATAGTGTCAAGGATTGTTTTGTGCCCATGGGATTGGCCTCAAGTCGGACCAGTCGTTTGTTGAGCATTCCCTCCATTTCTGCTCCATCTTTGTCCCTTTACATCTTGTAGGCAGGACACATTTTGGGTAGGTTTTGTGAGTGGGTTGGTGTCCTTATCCCTCCACTCGGAGCCCTGCCTGGCTACAGAGGGTAACCACTTCAGGCTCTGTATCTTCTACTGCTGAGTCTCAGCTAAAGTCACTTCCATAGACTCTCTGGCACCTTCCCGGATCCCAGTTCTCTGGCACATCATAGGGATAGCTCCCCTCCATGCCCACAGCGGATTTTTGTTCTTTCTCTCTGTTCTTCCTATACCTGCCCCCTCACCTGATTCCCCTCCCCATCTCCACTTCCACCCAGTTCGTCCATCAAACTCTGATGTCTATTATTTTATTTCCTCTCCTGAGTAAGATTTAATCATCCTTCTTTGGGCACTCCTTATTTGGCTTCTTTGGGTCTGTGGCTTGTAGCATGGTTATCCTGTACTTATAAGTGAATACATAACATGCACGCTCTTTTTGGTCTTGATTATATCACCAGGGTGACATTTTCTAGTTCTATACATTTGCCTGCAAAATTCATGATGCCCTTGTTTTTAATAGCTGAGTTGTATTCCATTGTGTACATTCGAAGAACAATGCTCTAATGGGAAGTTGATTGGGCTTATAATTTTGGGCCATGTTCTATTCCAATAATTTCATTCCTTTTCTTCTTACATGTTAATCCTCTCATTAATTTACCCCACAGCTGATTTTTGATCATTAATAAAGAGGACTGGACACTAGACTCTGTAGAAAACACGAAGTTCTAACACTGTACGTGCAACTATTACCTACCAAACTATAAGTATGGAACATCTTTCCATAGCATCCCATGTCCCATGCTCAGTAATAGCTAGTGCTTATTAATACTAATTAAACGTGCAATAACTTTAAGCTTTAGTCTTTTCCTTTTAGAAATGTATTATGATGCCAAAGATAATGAGACAGTAAAGATTAAGGGTTCGAAAGAAGGATGTGTTAGTTTTGGGGTCAGAGTTATCCAGCTTATTTTATAGTAGAGAGGTTAGATTAGGTGATTATTTAGTAGTGTGATTTTTCTATTTTAACTACCCATGTACCCAGATCCCATGGACCAGATTGAGACCTGAGAAACTGTTGTAAGAAGCATTCACAGCAATGCTTAGGATTGGGTTAGTGCCAGTGACAGACAGCACAGCAGAATAAACATGAGCCTCAGTAGGTTGGATGAAATCATTGAAGAAGTTAAGAAAGAAGGCTTGGGCATGTGTAAATCCCTTTCTTCTTCGCTTCCTCCAATCTGGCCAAGCAAAGTTCCAGAGAGTAAAGTGTAAATAATAATCTTCCAGAATATAAATAGGGTTCATAAATGAAGGCTTAGTTTTAGCACTCTTCATTCCCATCTAGAGTTCAAGTCAGATATTAATTTTATAAAAGTATTATAAATAGGGGCTTGGCTATTATGAGCACTTGTTGGTCTGATGGAAGACCTGGGTTTGATCCTTAGCCCCTTCATGGCAGCTTACAATCTGTAATTCCAGTTGGAGGTGTCCTCTGACCTCTGTATTCAACAGGAAGACATGTGGTGCTCATAGAGACAGGCAGACAATACACTCATGCGCACAGAGTAAATAAACCCAAACAATTTTAAATAATTGCTAATGATACGCACGATTATTTACTATAATGCTGACCTTCATCAGCATTCGTGTGTTCTATCCCCTCCCCCAACTTCCTTTCTCTTTCTTTCTCCCTCTCACTTACTAAACTAGGCTACATGCCAGGCTGGGCTTATTCATTCTGAATCTTATGGACCCCAGGAGCTTTACATGGAGTGAGCTAATTAAGCCAATTACTGTAATTACGATGACTGTAATAGGGATATGCAAAGAAGTCTGCAAGTTAAGTCAACCACTAATGTATGACTTTGCAAAATCACTTAACCGCTCTATCAGCATTCTCTGCCAAGCTAAACTGAATGAATGAGTCTAAAACCCAGAAAATTCGGTCCTTAACTGTTTTAAAATTCCTAATAGCAAGGATTTGTTTGCAAACCAAAACTGAATTCGTTCTCAGCAATCTTACAGGTGCCATTTTATACTTGTACTTCAGAGGACACTAGGATTCTCAGCATGTTGAAAATAACCAAGATCTTTCCCCAGGCAGACACATGCTCTCCAGGGCTATTTCCACAATAACATTTATTTTAGAAATGATATGCTTAGTCTGCTCTGAAAACTACAACTCCACTGATTAGGCAGCTGGCCCTTCGAATTATTATTTGGGTTTATAATTATAGCTATTTAATTGCTGAACAATCTTATAATAGTTTTAAAAGAAGCTGGTTGTGTACACAGAGCAATTTCAAGCTTGTTTCTCGTCTTTATCCCTTTTCATCTTTAAAAGAGAACTGAAAATAATTCTATTCTATCCTTACACCCCAGAGTACAATTAGCTTGTCCCATTGCAGGCGCAAACACAAGAGGTCCAGGAGACTCCCTTTTGGTTGAAGTAAGGAACGATTGGCATGATTTGCTTTAGTTTGATAAACACAGAGGGCTGTTCTGTTCTGAGACCTCGTTTCCTCCACTTGGAAAGGGGGTGTTTATTTCCAGCTGTGGGGAATTACTCACAGGAGATTTAAACAGTGAAGAAAGAAAACATCCTCCTTTCTTTTTGAACCCGCCCAGCCCACCAAGGATTATGGACTTAGCCAATGGAAAGATGGGACTCGGTTCACTGCAAATGCCCCTTGAAGGACAGCTACTATATCTGAAAGGACTTACAAAGAACCATTAACAGCATCTGGTTGCTTCCAGGTCTTTGCTTCTTAAGTTAGTGATTCAGTTAGAGCTGGATTTAAAACAAAACAAAACAAAACAAAACAAAACAAAACAAAACAAAACAAAACAAACCCTAACCTGAAACCTGGAAAAAAAGTGAGATTTTTTTCTAAAATCACAAATTCTGCTATGGATTCAGCAGGGACTTTAATCTCACTCTTAGCCAATAAGAAAAATTCAACCTTTCTTACTTTAATTTTAGATGAGTTGTGTAGAATAATGAATTCTAAGATCTCTCTCTCTCTCTCTCTCTCTCTCTCTCTCTCTCTCTCTCTTTCTCTGCAATATAATTAAATGTATTCAATTTCTTTGCAAACTCTTATATATATATCCAATAGGGTATAAAGTGCAACACCTATCTCTAGACCTCTGAGTCATTAAAATCAAGTGTATGATGGCATACAGTAGTACATCCTACAGGCATAGAATGGAGGTAGAAGAGACTGTGGGCTGAGGTCTAGTAATAAATAAATGCCAAAGTAGAGACGACAAATTGGTATATTCTACCACTAGCACTTCACTTAAAATATACATAAAAATTCCACATCAAAGAAATGCTGAATGTTTTCTTTTTGATCAACTATAAAAACCTGTAAGTGACATTGCTTAGGACTCCTTTAAATATTACTATTCCATCTTTTGTACATGATTAAGTTTCTATTAATTCCCCGGGTTGCCCTTGACATTTTCTTGCAATATTATTACATCAATATTGGATTAAGTTTTGGTTATTTGGTATTTTTAGTTACGGTTGGATTGACATCTAATGTAATTAACAAGCTTGCTGGTAGAGAACCCATTAAGTAGTTAAATCATCTATAGTCTTCCATTTAGAATGTCAACAAACAGTTGGTCTTTTAACTACCTAGTTCATGTTTTTGGAAAACAAATGCATATGCATTTGGAGACACATATGCATAGTTTTGGAAGCTGATCTATGAAAAGGAAATTTACTATTGCTATGAAAGAAAATGCTTGTTTAGGTCAATTACCTAGTAGTGAAGCAGAAAGACAACAATATGGTTTCTAAGGAGAATTGAAGTGACAACGTAATACTTTCTTTGAATCTTTTACATTAAGAGCGAAATGACTTTAAGAGGCAATTACCCCCTTTCTGTTCCTTCTCTCAACTTTACCTTTCTTTTTACTTCATTTACTTATGAACTGGCTTTCATACTTAATTTTTTAATTTGTTTATTTAACTACTCATTTATTTTGTGTGCATGTAGTATATTACAACTAATTTTCATTACAAAACTGTACAGGAGAATATGAATGTGATCAACACTAGATAACAGTAAATATTTGAAACAGTAGATATGCCGATTATCTTAACATAAACATGTACTGCATATACAATTGGGATATCACACTATATACTACAAATATATGGAATTATTAAACACAATTAAAATTAAAATTAAAAGATTTTTCTGAGTGGAATGAGTAAATTCAGCTACATGTCTTAATTATATAAAATGAGAAAATTGGCCCTTTCCCTCAGAGAAAAGACCTGGAACAGGAAAGACCCCAGATTTTTGTTGTGTTAAACTATCCATTGCCTTATCAATATTTGCGAAAGCCCTGCCTTGGTACTGTGAGTGCCCACAAGCAGTTCTACATACAACTTTGTCCTCTGGAAAGGCTTTTGAGTTACTGAATATAGTTAGAAAGGTTACTAGAATAAAGCCAACGAGAAGACTTTAAAAGATGATTATTCAGTGATCTAAGGGATTAAAATCTGTCCATTCATGTTTAGAAAATGTACACTATTTACCCCAAGCTTGCAGCTGTTATATTCTCTTGAGAAAATACAACACAATTCCTCTTCATGCCAGGTTGTCTCGATTGCCTAACTTTGATGATTCAGACAGAATCCCAGAATAGGCATTTATAAAGGCAACGATGAAAGGAAGCAGAACCTCAGACCTGAGCTCGGTGCTCACTCTTACAAGTGTCTGAACTCCAGCCCTGTAAATTTTTCATAGCCTTAGCTTGCCAGCATACAGAGGGAGATTCTTTCTCCAGATTAAACCATCACAGGCATTTCTCTACAATGTATTCTGTTCTGTTGCCATCTATTTCCAAAAGCAGAATGATGGAAGCCCCCAATCAAATAATTAAACCAGAAAACTTAAGCTCCCAGATAAAAGGAGAGGAAGGGAGAAGAGAAAATACATTTTCCCAGGAGCGTTCACACCCTCACAGATCCGGTTTCCAAAGCAGGTTTTCTTTGAATAGTGTTTAGATTTGCCAACGGGCTATTAGGATATAAGACTCCACACACAAGTCTCCAAAAAAAGGATCTGAGGTTTGCTATAATTTTCTCATTTTCCCATAGATGGGTTGAGCCAAGAGGAAAGGGTAAAAGTGGGCAAAAGATTGTGGGAGCAGGAAAAAAAAATGCGTTCTGGATCTTGTCCAGTTGTCTTCAAAGGATAACCTCTTCCAAACAGAGTGAACCTTCAGGAGGAGATTATGCAAAGTGCCCGCCTCCCAACACTCCTGAGACCCTGCCACCCTAGTCCTTTCAGATTTGAGGATTAAGAAAATGAGAGGAATGAAAGCATGTATTTATTCATGATCCATGTCAATAATTATTCTTCTGGACTGTTCTGGGCTGGATTCTGGTGTTTTATTGGTAGTGTGATCATTGCTTGTATGTTGTTGGGGGTGGTATGCCTCTGTATTATCTGATAATTCTGTGTTTATTTTTCCATTATGACACTCAGTTGTGTAAGCCCTGGCCAGATTTCCTTAGCCAAATGATAGAAATCGGAGTTGGAAAAGACCTATTAGGTCATTTTACCCTCACTCCTGCCAGTGACTCTGTTGTCTCTAAGCTAGATGAAGCGCCCGCCCCTTCCTTTGGGAGATTAGTTTCTACAATCCAATTAATTCACACTGCCAACTCATTTTCTCTGGCATTCAATTCACAATTAACAGCATTGTTTTTCTTAATTCAACTCATTATTTGCTTGTTGTTTTCAGATTTTAATCCACTCATAATCTCATTTTCCAATTTCTTCCTGAAGCTCTCCTTTTATTTCATTTTTCTTCTCTTAGAGTCTTTTTCATTTATTTAGTGTTTAATAATGGAGTTTGTCCATTATTATTATTTGCATGACTTCGAAGTTCTTTGGTTAAAAGATAATGAACATTTCCATCTCTCAAATTGGCCTATTTTATTAATGGCGGTGGGGGAGGGGGTGATACAGTGGAATTAAACAAATAATCATGATGTCTGAAATTTTTGCTTGGGAAAAATTAGTCTTTCCCCAATATTTTGCTACTATTTTCCCAGAAGCATTTGGCAAAACTATTAGTCGCTCGAAATATGTATAGACAATACTGTATCTTAATCTTTCAGGTGTGTGTGTGTGTGTGTGTGTGTGTGTGTGTGTGTATGACGGTGAGAGGAAAAAAGACAAGCAGACAGACAGACAGAAAATATGTGTTCGCATGTGTCGGAGTTTTTGCTGTGAAAGTAATTCTGGCTACAGAGATCAGATGGTACAGTAGAGGCACATCTAAGAGACGTAAGGGAATAAAACTATACTGCTGGCCTTGAGAACTGATGAAATGTGGCCTCCAGTTTGCAAATCTTACTTGCTGAAGTGGTGAACCCATTTTAGGATGAGGTGAACCTTGGAGTATCTGTGCTGCAGATCCTCAAGTAGACCTCGCTCTATAACAAGGCTTTGCCCTCCTGAAAATTTCTTTCTTCATTGCCTAAGTCCGAGGTTTCATTCCTGCATTTCCTGGTCTCTCTCTTTTACAGGCTTCATTTTGGCTTGTCCTTTCCCTGCCTTCGTAACAATGTTGCATCTGCCTCCTCGTGATGTCCTGCTTGTCTGAGGGAGGAGCCCTTTTCTTGGTTCTGCCCTCTGACTAAGCTCTCTCTTGTGGCTCTTCCCTTCCCTGAGGAACCAAAACCATCTCCTGCCCAAACTCCCTCTTTTATTCTTCTTTTTTATTTTCTATATTCTTTGTATATATATACCTTAAGAAATGTTCACCATCATTAGTCATTAGGAAAATGCAAATCAAAACAACCCTGAGATTTCACCTCACACCAGTCAGAATGGCTAAGATTAAAAACTCAGGAGACAGCAGGTGTTGGTGAGGATGTGGAGAAAGAGGAACACTCCCCCACTGCTTGTGGGATTGCAAGCTGGTACAACCACTCTGGAAATCAGTCTGGGGGTTCCTCAGAAAACTGGGCATGACACTTCCGGAGGACCCTGCCATACCACTCCTGGGCATATACCCAGAAGAATCTCCAGCATGCAATAAGGAAACATGCTCCACTATGTTCATAGCAGACTTATTTATAATAGCCAGACGCTGGAAAGAACCCAGATGTCCCTCAGTGGAGGAATGGATACAGAAAATGTGGGATATTTACACAATGGAATTCTACTCAGCAATTAAAAATAATGAATTCATGAAATTCTTAGGCAAATGGCTGGAACTGGAACATATCATCTTTCTTTTATTCTTACAGATTAGTAGCTAAAATACCCTGTAGTTCCAAGTTTAAGTTCAGCTCTGTCAGGTCAGTGTTCTGACTGAGAGTGCTTGCATGATTATTTCAGGAAATTTTGTACAGAATAATCCCTTAAAAATAAGAACATATACAATGTCCCACAAAACTCCTGTCTGCTAGCACCACGGCCTCCACTTACCGTTCTGCCATTATGTTGTGCTTTTTAACTCGGTTCCTTTGTTGATGCTAAGATTCTTGTTTCTTGATTTTAGGGTTTAAATCTATTTGCTTGAATTTAGAGATTGTCTGTGGGTAGTTAGACTCTACAGCGAGACTTTATTCTTTCCCATATATTGCCATTTATACCATTTCCCCCAATTGTGAGTATCCACTTCTTTGTTAGCTTGGTTATTTGGAAGGTTTTAAACTCTACGATGCCTGAAGATGGGACGTGCTGGTTGCTTCCTTCTGCTGAGGCTAGTGTGTGACTCAAACACATTAAAAACCACAATTGTAAAAATAGAAGTGGGCAGAGTAAGTCAGCCCATTATTGATATCAGTTAATTGCCCCGCTAATGCTGGCCTTTCCATTCACACCTGTGGTCATATAATTTGACTTACATTAGAAAGTTGTCCCTTGGTTACCTATGACAGTTATTGTATCTAGAGTTTAATGGCTTCGGGTACCAGTATTATTTTTTACTTCAAAAGACTCTTTACTGATACTATTTAGGAGCGGAGGTCAGCAAGAGAAGGGGAAAGTGTGTTTGAGTAGTGAACAGAAGGCACAAGGACATAGTTGCCAGAGAGGCAAGGCTGTCTAGGGTTCTTTGACTCTGCCCTATGCTTTTCAGATGCTTCTAGAAGATCTAGATACCCAAGGAACCTCATACCAACTTCTACATACAAAAATCTCCATAACTCTATCAGCATTCTAGTTTAGCAAGTTTCTGGATCAAGGGCTGACTGGGTGTTCTGGTCCTGGCTCATGGAGGAGACAGATGCTTTTGTGTTTTCGTCTCACATATTTTAAGTTAGGGAAATTCACCCCTCCAACTCTTCATCTAAATAGTTACCTCCCCCAGTCAGGAGGGAAAATGTATGACAGGGATCTTAGTTACATTTCCATTATTGCCTTTAAAAAATGCCATGACCAAGGCGATTTATGGAAGAAATGTAGGCTTATAGTTTCAGAGCATGAATCTGGGAGCATGAGAGCAGGTAAGGAGGCATGTCACCGGGGTAACAGCCAAGACATCAAGACATCCTTATCTGCAAACACAAGAAAGAAAGAGAACTGGAAATGGTGTGGGATATTTCTTTTTCAAACAGTTCCTCCAACTGGAGAAAAATATTCAAATATGTGAGTCTTTGGGAGTCACTCTCATTTAAATCACCCCACAGGACAAGCAAACAGCTCACCAAATCAGCATATCAATCATAAACAGCTAACTAGTCTTACAGTGATACCCAACATTTTGACATCAAGACATACTATTTTCACCTGCAAAGCTCAAGAACCGTGGAGGTGAGTCACACACACACACACACACACACACACACACACACACACAACAAAAACAAAAAATAAACAAAACAAAAAAACAAGGATCATCTCATTATAAGTACAACATTTGCATCTATCCTGAAGTACAGGCTGCCTGTAGGATGCACGTTGGATGCACTTGCAATGATTTGGGGCATACCCGTGGGGTGTGGTACCATCTTCCTTTTTACCATGTTAACTTCTAAGTTATTACTTCTGTAGGACTTGCCTGCTAGAAATCTGCACTTCTAGAATGTATTCCTCTTGAGAGGAATTGGTCACTGGTTTGATGAATCAGTCTTTTTCTGATAACACTGGTTATCGTAGCACAGTATTAGACTGGAAGCCTAGAAGCAGAGATTGAGACTCCTATTCCTATGAAAGCAATGCATAAGCGGAATCTCCCAACCAGGGTCAAAGTGCAGCAGTATAAAGAAAGGGAAAGTGCTGTGCAAGAAAGAGATTGTGGTCAAGGTATAGAAGACCTTCCAGGAACATGGCAAGATCCTGGAGAGAATACCTTTCAATCATTAACCACGTGGCTAGGTTGTCCTTTCAAGGCAAGAAGGTAACTCTTTACATACGATATCAGTTGGCCATTGCTTTTCAATTACTCTCTAGGGAATGTGTATAGCTCTTAAAGTGACGTAGCTCACATCAAGGGGCTGCACGATCCACAAGAAATAGGCATCTGTGAGCCATCAGCAGCTGACTTTCACAGAAACTAGATTTGGATTAGATCAGAAAATGAAAGAGAAAATGGGCAGATTCTGCAGATTTAAAGTAAAAGTCATTAAACTCGGCTGAAATCAATCAGGAGTTATTTGTCTTTCCTCCCTCACCCCATATACAAAAATAAATAAATAAATAAAATAAAAACAAAAAACAAAACAAAACAAAACTAAACTAAAAAACAAAAACAGAAAAGGAGAATTAACCACAAATAATTTTCAAGGTATGATGGTATGAGTACTCTTGGCCCAGGCAATGTTACTATTAGGAGGTGTGACCTTGTTAGAGTAGGTGTGGTCTTGTTGGTTGAAGTGTGTCACTGTGAGCATGGACTTTAAGACCCCCATCCTAGCTCCCTGGAAGCCAGTCTTCTTCTGTTTGCCTGCTGGGCAAGATGTTGAACTCTCAGCTCTGCCTAGACTATGTCTCCCTGGAGGCTGCCATGCCCACCTTAATGATAATGGACTTAATCTCTGAACCTGTAAGCTAGCCCCAATTAAATGTTGTTCTTATAAGAACTGCCTTGGTCATGGTGTCTATTCACAGCAGTAAAACCCTAAATAAGACACACGGTATGAAAAAATGTGGTTAAGTTCTCTAACATTTATAAGATGCAGAACACTGCCTAGCAGCCTCAAAGACATACTGAAAAGATCTCATATGCCACTCTAGTTTATGGATGTATATTACCATTTCAAAGCTAACAGGTTTTCTTCCTTCCTTCCTTCCTTCTTAAAAAAGATTTATTTATTTATTTATTTATTTATTTATTTATTTAATCTATGTGAGTACACTGTAGCTGTCTTCAGATTCATTAGAAGAGGGCATCAGATCCCATTACAGATGGCTGTGAACCACCATTCAGTTGCTGGGAATTGAACTCAGGACCTCTGGAAGAACAGCCAGTGCTCCTATCCACTAAGCCATCTCTCCAGCCCAAACGTTTCTCTTGAATGTGACTCTGCTAAGAACTGGTCTGTGATACCTTACTGAAACATCAATTAGTTACAACACATAGACTTTCAAACACTGACATCTTGATTTTTTTGAGAAAAGAATTCTATGAATGATTCATCAATAACAAAATAACCACAATCACTGTGTTTTAAAATGTCCCTATGCCCAATTATCCAAAATATGCATCACAGTGTAATCATTATTATTATTTTCTGTAGTCTTTGAACAAACATATGCATAGACAAGTTTATAACTTAACCAAAGAAACACAGCTAGTGAAACAACGTAGGTATGAGTTTTTTTCATTATTTTTGGGTGTGTCAAAATGACTTCAGCGTCTCCCAGCTGATTGTGTTTTTACTGTGACTATGAACCGAAGGGTCAATAGAGTCACTGGCTTTGCTTGTAAATTTCTTGTTTTCCCCTCCATGTGTTGAAATCTCAAAATCTAGTAATGTTTTGCCTCTCAGAGTTAACAATGCTTCAAGCGTGCCATCACCAGTAGAACTAGCTCATAGCTCATGCAACGGAGGCTACACTGAAATCAGCTTTGTTTTATCCAGGCCTTTTTGAAGCTTACTGTCAAGAGCAAACATGAGTATTCTACAAAATAAACATAATAAGCTGATAACCCAAGAAAATACATTTAAATTCACTTACATGATGCCTGTCTTGTTTGAACACAATAGAAAAGTAGCATGTTGACTGTGTTGCCTTCCTATTGCTGTGATAAAATGCCATGGCCCAAAGCACCGTATGCAAAGATGAGTGTGTTTCGGCTTATGAGTCTGGGGTGAGAATTTGTAATGGTAGATGCAGCATGGCAGCAGGCAGCTGGAGCAGTAAGCTGAATGATCACATCTTCACTCACAGGCAGGTGGTAAATAGAGAGAACTATAGGCCTAGTTCTGTAGTAGGATTAGACTGTAAACTCTCAAGGTCTACCTTCAGTGACTTATTCCTTCTAGCAAGGACTGACCTCCTAAAGGTGCCAGAACTACTGCCACCCAAGCAGAGGCATCAACTGGCAGTAAAGTGTTTAAATACATGAGCCCATGGGGGGACATTTCTCATTTAAACTACCATAGCACTGACAACACTCCAGGTACTTCTACTAATAGAGGGCAACTTACCATTGCCTTACCTTTGCTTTAGGTCTGGATCCTTTTGGTTGTAGATCCTATCTCTTTACTCTTGGATTCTACACATTGTACAGTAGGTGAAGTTTTAAGGTTCACTGGTCTACTTTACTACTGCCCATTGGTCTACATTGGACATATAGAAATGTTATTTTTTTCCATAGAAATTTCACAGTTGCAGCAGGAGTCCATTTCTTCTGAACTCTTGAAATTTATGAGAATGCCAGCCCTCCAGTGGCGGCAGTCTTAATTTTAACTTTATGATCATAATTGTGTTGTTAGGTAGCTGGGCGTGGTGGTGCACGTCTGTAATCCCAGCACTTGGGAGGCAGAGGTAGGCGGATTTCTGAGTTCAAGGCCAGCCTGATCTACAGAGTGAGTTCCAGGACTATACAGAGAAACCCTGTCTTGAAAAAAACAAAACAAAACAAAACAAAAAACAAAACAAAAAACAAAACAAAAAAAACCCCAAATAATTGTGTTATAAGATCATAGCTATATGGAGAAAGAGATAAATTAAGAGAACAGAATGATAATGTAAGATTTATTCACATGTATAAATCTAGTGATTGTCCTTTATTTTGTAGATTGGTTAGCTGGTATATATTTTTATTCCTTTTTGAGGTTTGATGTGACCTAGGTTTACTGCATAATTTGTAGTATGCTTGATATATATATATATATATACATATATATATATATATATTGAAAGAGTATGTTATCATACTTATTTATGAATATTAGGACTTAGACAGTTAATGTCACTGGCCAACCCTTGCATCACTAGCCAATGAAGAACACCTATGAATTCTGAATTTTCTGACATCAAAATAATTAGTTAAATGGAACTGCTATCAGCCTAATCCTGTATTAATTAAAAATGCTGTATGTTCATCATTAAGATGTCTCGATAAGTATCACACGAATATTTGATACATCATAATTTTTAGACTGTCACACCATTGAAATGTGTGGAGGCTTCAGCAAAAGGGACTTCCTGTCTAATAATGTTGGGCAACTAACGATGATGGTAGTCTATCTTGATTTGGAAGCCTCTGGAGTCACCCTGAGTAAATTCTTAAAGATAAAGAATCTAGGTCTTAAAGTTGGGTGTATTGTTGTTGTTGTTACTGCTGCTGTTTGTTTTCTGTTTTCTTTTGTTTTTCCTTTAAAAAAAGATGATGTGTTCTGGGAGCAGCATTGTTTATGTGGGATATCCCTGTTCAACAGGGGATCACTAGTAGCTATATCTTGAACTCCTGATGCTCCTGTCCAAAAGCCCATCTCTCTCCTGCCTCTTCTCTTTCTGCCTCCAACCAGGAAGTCCTGCCCACTCACCCAGTGATTGGTTTCTTTATTCATTAGAAGGGTCACATAAAGTCCTGAGTGTGGGATTTACTCCTCGTCCAAAAAGCCCCTCTTAGAGAAATTGAATTAACATCAAAATACAAATAGCACCAGGGCTATCCACAACAAAAACCTGGTGGAAGATGTTCTGTGCCAGAGATGAGATAATAAACTCCTCAGACATTTGAGGAGGTTTAATTTTTGGGGCACTCTCTGATCCCAAGATTATATAGATCTCTTAAATATTTGCCACAGAAAACAATGTGGAGTCTAGGTTAGAGTGGATTGATACCAGAGTCAGACTACCTAGAATCATGACTGTGATATGCATGTGTATCAGCATTTCAGGTGCATTTCAGGGAAGTAAACTGAGTTATAGTCAATGATTAGTGGATGTCGGGAGCAAAGGGAAGGAGGGGCATGAGCTGCCCTACAGACTTCTAGTTCAGAGAACTGGGTCAATGGTAATTTCATAGGGTGTGGTATGTGTAAACAAAAATGTCACTAGTGGCTGATAAAAAGAAAAATAATAAAATAGATTCTTCTTTCATATCCTGTCCATGGTTTCCTCTCCCTCCACTCCTCCCAGCTACCTAGCTCACCTCTCCTCTCCCCCAGATCTACTATTGCTTCATTTCCATTTCAGAAAAGAGAGCACGTTTCCAAGAGATGACAGCAAACATGACAAAACAAGATACAATAAGACAAGACAAAAGTCCTCACACTGAAGCTGGACAAGGCAACCCAAGAGGAAGAACTCTCAAGAGCAGCCAAAAGAGTCAGAATTATACCAATGCCCACTGTTATGAGTTCCCCCAAACCACCAACCTAACAGCCATAACACATATATCAGGAACTTGTGCAGAACCATGTAGAGACCTCCAGATTATTCTCTCTACATAAAGTCCAGCTATGGGACTAGGCAAGGCACTGATCTGTGAGTATAGCAGAATATCATTGGAATAATTTTAGTGATACTATTACTATTACTATTACTATTACTATTACTATTACTATTACTATTACTATTACTATTACTATTACTATTACTATTTTTCCAGCTATGTTTCATTCTTACCCTAGGTCTATGGGCTATCCAATATACAGTCTCTGGGTCCTGGACATAGAGGCAGTATAGGACATGGGCTCCCTCTTATGTCATGGGCCTTAAGTGAAACTAAATATTGGTTGGCTACTTCCACAAGTTCTGCTCCACCAATGCCTCAGCACATCTTACAGGCAGGACAGATTATAGATGGAGGTTTTTGTGGCTGGATTGGTGTCCATGTCTCTTCTTCTGCAGAGTACCTTTTTGCACCAAATAAAAAGAGACTAGAGCATAAGAATGATGGCCCCATTCCTGTACCAGCTCAATTTCACGATGTGCAGTGAGCTATGTGTATGATATCCTTGACAAAGGGGACCCATTGTTAGTTTTTAGAGAGAGACTTTCTCCCCTAACATAAGCCTGGGTTGTTTAGGAATCTCCATGGTAACCCTCAGTCAGCAATCCAAAGGAATGCAATCCAGTCCAAACACTGGAAGTCCTGACTGGCTGCAAAAGGGTGCCAGTTCAAACTCCATATTAGTAGGAGTCCTTACTAGGGTCACCCTCATAAATTCCAGAAAGTTTCTACTACACTGGGCTTGTGCACACATGTCCAGGGCTCCCCAATTCCATCTGCGTCTCCCTAAATCCTCTTCCTCCATCCCTTCCACCCCTTGCCTGATCTTTCTTGATCCAGACACCATCTGCAATTTTTTTTTATTTCTTCTTCACAGGGAGATTCATGTGGTTTCCCCAGAGCCTCTTTACCCAACCGCTCTGCATCTTTTTTTTTTGTAGTATCATTATCAATTGCTTAACAGTTAATATTCATTTATAACAGAATACATGCCATATTATTCATGCTCTGTCTGGGTTGCCTCACTAAGGATGGTTTTTTTTTTCTTAGTATCATCCATGTGATTGCACAGTTCGTGTGTTATTTTAATAGGTCAGTAATACTACATTATGAAAATATACCATATTTTCTTTATCCATTCTCTACTTAATGCACATCTAGGTTGTTTCCAGCTTCTGTCTATTATGAATAAGGCAATAACGGACATAGTTGAGCTAGTGTTCTTGTACTAGGATAGAGTGTCCTTTGAGTATATGCCAAGGTGTGGTATAGCTGAGTCCTGAGTTAGGTCAATGACCACTTTTCTGAGGAACCACCATGTTTATTTCCATAATGGCTGTACAAGTTGGCACTCCCACCGGCAGTGGAGGAGTGTTCCCTTGCTCTACATCCTCACTTGTCACTTGTGTTGTTGGTCACCATTGTGACAGGTGTTAAGATGGAATCTCAGAGTAGTTTTGATTTGCATTTCTCTGATTGCTAAGGTTTAGATTCCTCTGTCGAAAGTTCTGTTTAGATCAGTATCCCATTTTTAAAAATTGGATTATTCGGTTTGTTGATATCTAATTTCTTGAGTTGTTAACATATTTTGGATATTAGTCCTCCACTGGATTTGGAGGTGGTGGAAATCTTTCCCCATCCTGTAGGCTGCCTCTTTGTCCAATTGCCTGTGCCCTTTGCCTTATAGAAGCTTTTCAGCATAGCAGTACCATTTATCAGTCATTGTCATCAGTGCCCTATCTATCACTGTTCTATTTAGGAAGTTTTCCCCTGCACCAAATCATCCAATACTGTTCCCCACCTTCTCTTCTATCAGGCTCAGTTTGTCTGGTTTTATGTTGAGATCTTTGATCCACTTGGACGTGAGTTTTGTACAGGGTGTTAAATATGAATCTTTTTGCATACTTTGACATACAGTTTGACTAGAGCTCTTTGTTAATGAAGCTTTCTTTTTTTCCAGTATGTATTTCTGACTTCTTTATAAAAAATCAGGTGTTTACAAGTGTATGAATTTTTGTTTGGATTTTCAATTTGATTTCATTGATCAGTATGTCTGTTTCTATGCCCATAACATAAAGTTGTTTTTTTTTTATCAATAAAGTACTATAAAGTAAAGTACTTTAATGTAAGTAAAACTTGATTAGGGATGGCAGTACAACTTGAAATCAGGGACTGTGATACCTCCAGCAATTTTATTTTTTATTGCTCAGCATTGTTTTAGCTATCCTGCTTTTTTGTTTCTTTGTTGGTTTGGTTTGGTTTGGTTTGGTTTGGTTTGGTTTGGTTTGGTTTGGTTTATCCATATAAAATTGGGACTTATCCCTTCAAGGTCAGTAAATAATTGTTAGAATTTTGATTGAAATTGCATTGAATCTGTATGTTGCTTCTGGTAGGATGGTCATTTTACTATGTTAATCTGATAAATCGGTGATCATGGAAGAGCTTGCTATCTTCTTCAATTTTTTTCTTCAAAGCCTTGACGTTTTTATCATACAAGTCTTTCACTTGATTGGTTAGTTACCCCCAGGATATTTTCTATTATTTGAGGTAATCATGAAAGGTATTGTTTCCTTGATTTCATTCTCAATCCATTTGGCATTTATATAATAAGGCTATTGATTTTTGTCAGCTACTTTGCTTAAAGTAGTTTTTTCAGCTGCAGTTATCTAGCAGAATTTTTACTTATGGATACTATCATATCATCTGCAAAGAAGGATACTTTGCCTTCCTCCTTTCCAATATGTATCCTCTTGATCTCCTTCAGTTGTCTTATTGTTCTAGCTAAAACTCCAAGTACTATACTGAACAGAGATAGAGAATACATAATCTTGTAATGTTCCTGATTTAGTGGAATTGTTTTACATTTCTTTACATTTAATTTGATGTGGCTATCTTTTGTTGTTTACTTTATTATGTTTAGGTAAGTCCCTTTTATACATTATCTCTCCATGCCTTCTATCATGAAAGGGTATGGAATTTTGTTAAAGGCCTTTCTTGTATCTTATGGGATGATCATTTGCGGCTGTTTTCTTTCACTTTAATTAAATGGTGGATTACATTTACTGATTTTTTGTGTGTTGAACCACCCTGCATCTCTGGGATGAAATCTACTTGGTTGTGGTGGATTATATTTTTTTATGTATTCCTGGGTTTGGTTTGCAAGTATTTTATTGAGTATTTTACATCTGTCTTCATAAGGGAAATTGGTCTGTAAGTCACTTTCTTTGCATTTATGTAGTTTGAGTATCAGTATGCTATATCCTCCTAAAATGAATTGTGTAATATTCATTCTGTTTCTATTTTGTGAAATAATTTGGAGAATATTGGCATTTGCTTTTCTTTACAATATGTAAGTATGGTAGAATTCTAGAATTAGTAAAACTGTCTGGCCCAGGACCTACCTACCTTTCATTTGTTTGTTTGTTTGTTTGTTTGTTTGTTTGTTTCTTTCTTTCTTTCTTTCTTTCTTTCTTCCTTCCTTCCTTCCTTCCTTCCTTCTTCCTTCCTTTTTTCCTTCCTTCCTTCCCTCCTCCTCCTCCATTTCCTTCTCCTCCTTCTCCTCTTCCTCTCTCCTTCTCCTCCTTCTCCTGTTTCTTCTGCTTCTGCTTCTTTTTCAGATTTTTTAAATGACTTTTTTACTTTTCTAGGAGTTACAGGTTTATTTAGTTTGTTTCTCTGATCTTGACTTAACTTCGATAAATTGTACCTATGAAAAACATTTTTCCATTTCTTTCAGATTTTCACTTTTAGTAGAGAACAAGTATACTGGATGGTTTTCTGTGTCAACTTTACACATGGAAGAGTCATCTGAGAGAAATGAGCCTCAGTTGAAACAAAGCCTCCATGAGATCCAGCAGTGGTAAGGGATTTTCTTAATTAGTGATCAATGGAAAAGAGTCCAGACCATGGTCGGTGGTTCCATCCATGGGCTGGTAGTCCTAGGTTTTATAAGAAATCAGGATTAGCACACCATGGGAAGCAAGTCATGGCTCTCCATGGGCCTCTGTATTAGCTCCTGCCTCCAGGTTGCAACTTTGCTTGAGTCCTGTCCTGACTTCCTCCAGTGATGGATTATGATCTGGAAGTATAGGCAAAAAAAGCCTTTCCTCTCCAAAACACTTTTTGGCCCTAGTGTTTCATCAAAGTAATAGAAACCCTAAGACAATTAGTTTCTAAAATATGTCCTTGTGATTTTCTGAATTTACTTTGTGTTTGTTGTTATTTCCCCCTTTATTGTTTGATTCAGTTAATTTGGATATTCTCTTTTATTTAATTTTGATAAGAGTTTATCTATCTATTATAAATAAGGCTGCTATGAACATAGTGGAGCATGTATCCTTATTGAATGCTGGGGAATCTTCTGGGTATATGCCCAGAAGTGGTATGGCAGGGTCCTCCGGAAGTATTGTGTCTAGTTTGCTGAGGAACCGCCAGACTGATTTCCAGAGTGATTGTACCAGTTTGCAATCCCACCAGCAATGGAGGAGTGTTCCTCTTTCTCCACATCCTTGCCAACACCTGCTGTTTCCTGAGTTTTTAATCTTAGCCATTCTGATTGGTGTGAGGTGAAATCTCAGGGTTGTTTTGATTTGCATTTCCCTAATGACTGACTAATGATGTTGAACATTTCTTAAGGTGCTTCTCAGCCATCCGAAGTTCTTCAGGTGAAAAGTCTTTGTTTAGCTCTGTACCCCATTTTTGATAGGGTTATTTGGTTTTCTGGGATCTAACTTCTTGAGTTCTTTGTATACATTGGATATTAGCCCTCTGCCAGATGTAGGGTTGGTGAAGATCAAAGAACCCAGATGTCCCTCAACAGAGAAATGGATAAAAAAAATGTGGTACATATACACAATGGAGTACTATTCAGCCATTACAAAGAATGAATTCATGAAATTCTTAGACAAATGGATGGTGCTGGGGAACATCATACTAAGTGAGGTAACCCAGTCTCAAAAGAATACCCATGGTATGCATTCACTGATAAGTGGATATTGGCCTAGAATCTTGGAACACCAAAGACACAATCCACATACCAAATGATGTCTGAGAAGAAGGAAGGTGTGGACCCTGGTTCTGGGAAGGCTCAATGCATCAGTGTAGGGGAATACCAGAACAGGGAAGTGGGAAGGGGTGGATGGGGGAACAAGTGGAGGGAAAAGGGCATATGGGACCTTTGGGGGACAGGGAACCAGGAAAAGGGAAATGAAATGTAAATAAAGAATATATCCAATAAAAAAAGAAAATATATTTTACTTTACTTAAACTTTCTAGGTACATTTTCAACATCATCATATTTAGAATTTAATTAGACTATATACACATATAGGAAAGAAAGTCTAAGAAATTCATGTACATTCATAGATAAATGATAAATCCACAGTAGTTTAATATAGAATACTAGATTCTTTCAGAAAACACCCTAAATTATAGAACATTGCTTGACCCTTCTACAAGACAGAGTATTCCACTGGCTTGATGTGGAAATGGAGGCTATACTCCTTCTACAAAAAACAAAACAAAAAAACCCAAAACAAGTTTATCTATCTTGTTTATTTTCTCAAAGAGTCAAATGTTTGCTTCATTGGTTCCCTTTATTGTTCTCTTTGTTTTCTAATGTATTGATTTCAGCACTCAGTTTGACTGTATCTTGCTGTCTACTTTTCTGACTGTGCTTTGTTCTTTTTTGTTTAGAACTTTCAGGTGTGCTGTTGAATTGCTAGTATGATATGTCTCTCTTTTTTTTTAATTTTGGTACTTAATACTGTGACCTTTGCTCTTAGCACTACTTTCATTGTATGGCATACATTTTGTATTATAAATATGTATTCACTTCCATTGAATTCTAGAAAGGTTTTTATTCATTTCTGATTTGAGTCACTTTTTCATTGAGTAGAGTGTTGCCCAGTTTGCATTAGTTTGCAAGCTTTCTGTCATTTCTAATATTGATATCTGATATTGATATCTAGCTTTAATTTATGATGGTCTGATAGGATGCAGGGAGTTTGTTAAGTTTTCCTGTATCTATTGAGACTTGCTTTATGTCTAAGTATATAGTCAATTTTTGATAAAGTTCTCTGAAAAGAAGTAATAATCTTTTGTATTTCAGTGGACTGTTCTGTAAATATCTGTTAGGTTCATTTGGTTTGCATCATAAGTTAGTGCCAGCATTTCTCTTTTTAGCTTTTGTCTGGATGGGCTATTGAAGTTTCTCACTATCAGTGTGTGAGAAATAATATGAGAATTAAGCTACAGTAGTATATTACAAACGTGGGCGCCTTTGTGTTATGGGACTTATGTAGATGTTAAGAATTGAAATATTATCTCAATGATTTTTTTCCTTTGATGAATATGTAGTGGCTTCCCTATAGTTTTTTTTTTAATTAATTTTTGTTTGAAGTCTATTTTGTTAGATATAAAATGTCTATACCTGCTTGCTTCTTAGGTCCATTTTTTTAGTGAACTAACATTTTAGAACCCTTTAGCCAGAGGTAATGTCTATCCTTGATGTTAATGTGTGTTTCTTTTAAGGAACAAAACAATAGGTTTTGTTTTCATATGCATTTTGTTAGTCTGTGTCTTTTGGGGGTGAAATTTGAAACCAATGATACTGACACATACTAATGACAAATGATTGTTAAATTTGTTATTTTGTTGTTAGTGGTGGTGGTTGTGTGTGTGTGTGTGTGTGTGTGTGTGTGTGTGCATGCGTGCGCACGCGTGCATTGTGCATGTGTCTGCATGTCTGTTACCCTTCTTAAAGTTTTACCAATGTGAGAGTCTTTATTTCCTATGTTCTCATGTATATGTTTAACCTCGATTTGGATTTTTCCTTGTAGCACCTTCATAATGCTGGACTTATAGTTATTTTTTAAGTTTGATTTTAATCACAAAATATACATTTTTTTAGTTTTTTTTTCGAGACAGGGTTTCTCTGTATAACCCTGGCTGTCCTGGAACTCACTCTGTAGACCAGACTGGCCTCGAACTCAGAAATCCGCCTGCCTCTGCCTCCCAAGTGCTGGGATTACAGGCGTGTGCCACCACCACCCGGCTAAAATATACTTTTTATCTCCACTTACAGAGCTTGAAAGTTTTACTGAGTATAATAATCTGGAGTGATATCTGTGGTTTCTTAGGGTCTGCTGCACATTTCTCCACTGAGAAAGGAGGTGCAGTTCTTTTTTCTTTAATTTTTATCGATTCTTTGTGATTTTCTTATCATGCACCCAATCTCACTCATCTCCCAGTCCCTTAGGTTCTGCCCTCTGCCCTTGCAACCTCCCCAACAACAACAACAACAACAACAACAACAACAACAACAACTATCATCTTGTGGATCCTGTACTGTGTCACGGTGTTACCCATAGTCTATCCTCACCCTTTTGTTCACACTTCTTTGCTTGTAAATGTTCATTGCAATGAGTCATTGGTCTGGTTTGAGGCCTCTGACTTCTGTCACACTATCAATACTGGATCCCCACAGGGATTTCCCTGGGATATCCTGTTTCTCAATGTGTGTCATCGAGACCCTGAAGCTTTGCGTCTAATGAGTCAGCCCTTTCACATGCTCCAGAAATTCATCAATGGGATCGATGTTGGGGTGGACCAACTCTAAGCCCTGGATCTGGGCCTGAATGGTGGCTGAGCTGGCCGTCCTGCCAGCTGTCCCACACTCATAGGATGGATTCTCCAGCATTTTGCTGCCTATAGCACTGACTAGTTCATCGAGTGCTGTAGGCAGCAAGGGGCAGAGGCAGGTCTCCTGCTTTTGTATCCTAAGCACTGGTTCACCTGCCACCACAGCAACTAAGGCCAGTTCTACACTGCTGGCCAGTGGAGACACAAGACCTACTACACCAAACACTGTAACCAGAGAAGTGCAGGGCCAGCTCTTCTGCCCTCAAAATCCCGGGTCCAGCTTTCTGCCTCCTGCTGCAGGTAGCGAGGGGCAAGAGAGGAAAGCCATGAATAACTTTAATAAGTCTGCCTTCATATGTTACTTGGTCTTTTTCTTCCACAACTTTTCATATACTTTCTTTGGTCTATAAGTTCAGTGTTTTGATTATTATGTGACAGGGTCCTTTCTATTCTGGTCAACTATTTGTACACTCATACACATGTTTTTCTTTAGGTTAGGATAATTTTCTTCTATGATTTTGCTGTAAGTTTTTTCTTGGCCTTTGATCTGATATTCTCCTTCCTCTATTCCAATTATTCATAGGTTTGGATTTTCCATAGTTTTCCAGATTTCCTGGATGTTTTGTGTCAAGAATTCTTTAGGTTAAAGATTTCTGTTGTATCCATTTCATTTATTGTTTCTTCAACGCCTGGTATTCTCTCTTCCATCTCTTACATTCTGTTGGTACAGCTCACCTCTGTAGTTCCTGTCTGAATTCCTAATTTTTTTGTTTATAGGAATGCCTCTGTTTCTGTTTATTTTATTGTTCCTATTTCCATTTTCAGGTCCTGACCAGTTTTGTTTGTTTTCTTCATTTGTTTTCTTCCTTGCTTTCTTTAAGGGAAATATTCATTTCCTTCAATCAATTAAGAAATTTTGAAGAAATATTTTCTTGTGTATGAAATGCCATGCAACACTTTGTGCAAAAGAAAGAGAAAATGCTGATTAAAATATATTCTTTCCCATAAAATCAGTAACAAAGAAGAAAGCCTTTGAATATTGGCATCTTTCTACTGGTGATAGTAAGGAAAGTTTTCAAAAATACATGTTCTGTAGTCCTAAATAATTTATATATATTACAATGTAAGAAAATATCACAAATAATATTTACTTGTATATTATTTTACATAAAATCAGACAAGTTATTTAAGTTTTAGAATGAAAGAGAGGAGATAATTCTGGTCTTCTAGTGAACTCATACAAATAGACTAAGAACTGTCCATAGGGTTAATCTATATTTTTATATTAGAGTTAATATCTCCTTATATAGCTCAAGCTGTCCTCTAACTAATTACTCTCCTACTTTCCAAGCACTGGGATTACAGTTGTATACTAACATGCTGTGGCACCTACTATTTTTATAATATTTAAAGTTTGTCTGAAGAATATGTAGGAGCATTCTTAAGAGAAAGTATGAATTGCTCTAAAACATCTTCAGCAAAATGTCAAGTATTGAGGCACTTGAAAAATCTGAAGTCTAGAAAAGCTTACTCTGTGTGGGGAACGGTACAATGGGTAAATACTAGATCATTTCTGATTTCAGTCTTACGCATTGTTTGAGGCTTAAATTTCTGTCATTTACTTATCTAATATCTCTTGAAAAATATATATGTATGTTATTCTTCTAATCACCAGAAATGCAACGGTACTGTGAGAGTGTTATGGTAATGTGAGATGGAATATTCTTAAGAGACTTGGGCAATCTTCCATTTGCTTCTCTATATGCCATGCCAAAATCATTCTTATATAAGATGCCACATTTAATTCTCAGGATCATTCCATGAACTGTCTTTTTGTTATGATTGACAGTGTGTAAAGTATGTGAAAAGGCTTCAGAATGTCAGAAAAAGAACCATCTGTTTATAGCCCATAGGGCTAATCTAAAACTCTTTGTGATTCAGTAGAGTGTCTGTAGTGGATTGCCTTGCCTACAAGGGTCCCTGTGGTTATGACCTATCCAGAAAGTAGGGGTAGAATTTATTGGTTTACCTACATTTAACAGAGACCCATGGACCAAGAGTAAATTTCCATCACAGGATGTGAATTCCACCTTAGGAACAATGTGTCAGTGAATGAGTATTCTAGAACGAGAGGTATTGTAGTTGATACCTAGAGCAACAAGTGATGCTTGGCACTAATGAATGATCACACTGAGCAGACATGATCTCCAGAGTTGTGGTACATGACATGGTAGCCATTGACCTCAGCAGCTTTCAGTTGTGTGTTTTTCTTTGTCTGGAACATAGGATTCTGGATCGGTTTGTAGGTTAGGATGCAGTCTACACAGAGACTGTATTTAGTAGTATTAATCAGATGGTGGCAAAGTGGAAAGAAAAGTAAATTACGGGAGGCAAATAAAATTCATAACTCCAAATTGATGTGGCTTGGCTTCGTTATTAGTGTCTTAACTCCTGTTCATAGGTTCTATCTTTTGTCACCCCATCTCTACAGGAACATACAATGCAGATTTCAGTGTTACCGTTAAGAATTCTATCTTTTCCATGTCAGCACCAGTTAGCTACAACTCTGCATCAGTGCATTGCTCCACACCTAGTACTCATTTTGTCATCTAAGGTGAAGAAGAGCTTCCGCTCTGCAGTATGGTGATGATGTGACAGTGAGTAAAGCTGCCACATAGGACAGTTTGCCTGTGACATACAAATCATGTCAACATTCTACTCACTGACCAGAAAGAGCATCACATGACCAATCCTGTCTTAGTGCAATAGAAATATGATTTTCCCGCTGTTGGCTGTGTCAGTCTTATAGCAAAATGGAAAGATGTATAGCCTTCCTAATGAAAAAAAGAAAGAACACGTAATGAAGCAAATTTGTATAATTGAAAACCTTAGTATTTCCAATTATTTGGGGGGGGAGTTGTTTCTCTGCATGATTATGGGAAACAGAAAATAGAAACCAGTCTGCTCAAAATTAATGAGACAGGATTTTTACAGGAAACTGAAACCCTTCTTTTCGAAATGTACAAATACGTCTTTATCTTCACTGTCCAGTGGGATGCCTTCACAGCCGTCGGGCATGAGCTGTCCAATGACGACAATCCTTCCACACATTCCAAATGTCCACTTGTGATGGCCCCTGCGTTCAACGGTGTGGGTGAATGGCTATTTGTACACCTGCCAATGAAAATGTGGTTCAGTGGAATGAGGCCCTTGCCACCACAAAGAAGTCTGAGTGATTCATAAAGGAAAGGTTGTGAGTCAAAGTGAGTCAAAACTGGTGACTCTAACCACATGAGATTTCAGTAGATTGTACTTCAAGGATCAGGAGAAAATGTATCACCTTGTCCTGAGCATCTAGCAAAGTACTCAGGAGACTATGGGTTGGAACAATGTTTCGTTGGAAAAGAAGTTTTATGTTTTTTAGTTGTTATGTATGTTTGGAATTTCTGGGGAATAGACACAGGATAGGTAAGTATTCACCCACAGAGCTATATCCCTGTCTCTTAACTGTTTGAGTCTTCAGAATAACGAGGAAAATACAGATTTTTGGAGTTGTGTATTTAGACAAACATAAATGGGTTTTAAAGGCACTTTATGTACTGACCAAGATATGTTCTGATCTCTGGCAGATAAGCACCCCTGTATTTGAAAACATTTTATATATTAGTTTCATTATTCTTTTTTTTAATTTTAAAGATCTATTTATTTATTATATGTCAGCTGTCTTCAGATACCCCAGAATAGGGCATCAGATCTCATTACCGATGGTTGTAAGTCACCATATGGTTGCTGGGATTTGAACTCAGGACTTCTGGAAGAGGATTCAGTGCTCGTAACCACTGAGTCATCTCTCCATCCCAGTTTCATTATTGTTGCTGAGACTACTGTGGCAGACAAATATTAAGACTGAAAAAAATCTCTAGAGACTTAGATCATATCTTAAAGTTTTTAGGAGTCTTAGATCTATAATCCTAAAGATAATATACAAATATGTAATCAGTTTATTTTACTAGTATTGTATGTGATTTTATATATAATATATTAAGTAATTAATAAAAATGTTTATTCCACTTAGACATGTTAAGGTTCACTATTAAAATGATTTTAATCCAAACTATTTCCTGTGTAAAAGTCTTTTGCTAAGTTTATTAGGTATTGGTTAAGAAGTACTTGTACTTACTTATTGGAGTATTTACTAATTTTTTTTTTTTCAAATATCATCTTGGTTTGAAAAGGAGCAGCTAGGTTGTTTACTACAATTAGATGCTACTGTTTTGTGCCTTTATTTTATGTGTGTGTGAGTGTGTATATGTGTGTGTGTATGAGTGAGTGAGTGTGTGTGTGTGTGTGTGTATGTGTGTGTGTGTGTGTGTGTGTGTGTGTGTGTTTGTGTGTGTGTGTGTATGAATGCCTGTATATAGACTTTTGAGACAGGGATCATATATCCCAGGCTATCTGAGGCTTGCAATTTGACCAAGGATGACCTTGAACTCATAATTTTCCTGACTAATTCTTTAGTTTGTCTGTTGCTTTGGAAATGTAAATGGCAGGAGAATATACACATCACAGAAGAAAAGCACTCTGGACTTAGACTTGCTTTTTTAGCAAAAGGAATGAGGCTTATATACTTACTTGTCTCCTGAATATACATATTCTGCTGGACACTTCTTTCAAATATTTGCCCCATTACCTGGGGATTTAGCTCAGTGAAAGGTCATCTGTCTGACCTCCACAAGACCCTGGTCCATGTGATAATACTGAAAAAGAAGAAAAAGTATCATTATTTCATAGTATGAATTGTTAAATAATACTTGCAAGCTTCAGTGCTAATCTGCAGATCTTCAGTAACATGCCTCCTGAAAGTATCTTTTTTTCTCCTAAAAGTATCTTAAAATATTCTTAGGAATGTAATACTTTATTTGAAGGGCTCCTAAACAAGATTTTGATGTGACTTCTCATACATACACAGCACAGAGATCTTCAGTCACAACCTGTATAATTCACTCATTCATGAAATTTGTCACTAGTTTATCAATAGTAAACAGTGACCCTAAGATCCTAAAACCCTGTCTAGAATGGTGAATTATAGTGATACAGGTCTTCAAAGCCATGATAGAGATCCAAAATATTTTCCTCATGATCTTACAAAAATCACACCAAGAAAAATTTGTATCTCTGGGAGCATCCTTTCCCTCCCACTACTCTCTGATCTTCTGTAGACTAATTAAGACCTTCTGCTTCAGGAAAAAAAACTAGGCTTATGTCCTCTCCATATGTACTGGCATATTTTCATTTGTGGGCTATCATTGAATATTTCATGGACATTAGGAATGGCATGGCATTACTTTATGAACTAGATGACTGGTAAAGCCGTTCTCTTCAGGCAGATGATCCAAATCTTCAGAAGTCCTGTTACTTTAGAACAAAACAGACTTCATATTATTTTTTTCCATCTCTACTCTTTTTTTTTTTTAACTAGAACAGTGGTTCTCAACCTGTGGGCCACAGACACTTTGGGGGTTATGTATCAGACATTCTGTTTATCAGATATTTACATTATGGCTCATAACAGTAGCAAAATTTGCAGTTATGAAGTAGAAACTAATTTTATGGCTGGGGGAGGTCACTACAACATGGATTCATATTAAAAGTGTATAGCAAGTTTGAGAAGCTCTGATCTAGAGACTAACATTTTGGAGGTCAAGCAGCCACTGGTAAATTTGCGGGCTGAAACAATTTGTCTTCTACTTATAGATTACATGGTACAAGTGTTCCAGTTACTCGGTATGAACCAGTGAGATGTGTCTGGGAGGATCCAGCATGTGTGTCCAGCCTTGTGTCACGGATTCTCCGTGCATTTTCTCTGACAGCTTCCATGTGGGATGCTAAGAAGGTATGAAATGGAAGAAGATCGAAAATGTGAGGCTTGGGTGGGGCCCAAATCTTCCAGATGTGACTGTTTTCATACTTTCAATGTGAATTCAAGGACCTACCCTCCTCTTTGTCAGAGACAGCAAGTGCCTCATCTCATAATCAGAAAAACATGGTCACCAGAGTGGGGATATCAGCAAACAGCGTTGCCTGCAGGCTCCTCTGGAGGCACCTCCACCCGCATAAGGAACCCAAGTGTCACTTTTCTTTGTTCCACTTGAGATGTCAAAGACATGTCAGACTACATTATTTATTTCTAAGTAAAGAAATTTGACCCCGTCTTCTACGTAGCTCTCTGTGAGAACCAATTTAATCTCTGAATAAACAAGAAACTTATAGGAGGAAATTACTTTCAAGTGAGTAAATGTTTGTCTGACTGGAAGTCCATCTTTCTATTGGCTTCCCTCAATGCTACAGGCACAGGCTTAGTGGTGGGAGGAAGTGTTTTAAGCAAAATTCCTGTGGTCATTTTTTCCATTTTCAGGCAATGGGTCACTTAGTGTGCCTGGAGATTTGCCAAGTAGTTTACTTTTCTGCTTCGTTTAAGCTAATTCTTTATTAAGTCACATTTCCTACCCAAATGGGAAAATAGACAAATGACAAAGAATGAAGGAATAAAAAAAATCAGACCAAATGGAACAAAACGATGGCAACTGATTGAAAGCCATTATGCTGAATCCAGTAAAGGAATTGATATAATAAAAGGAAATGCATAGTTTACTATTATTTCCTTTGAAATAAAAAAAATCCATTAAAAGTTGTATTACAATTAGTAGAAGCAGAATGTAAGCTATTACCTCCCTTTAATTTAGTGTCACATATATTAAATATTGGAAAAGTGCTTTGGGTAGTCAGATTTGAAACTCAAGTAATTCTAGTTTTATACCTAATATATATATATATATATATATATATATATATACACACACACACACACACACACACACACACATATATATCTATGTATATATATATACCATGTTTCCATTACTTAATGCTTAGTGCTTTTCCTTGTATAGATCTGTAAATTTCCCCTTTCCTCCTTACCAAATGATCAGCCTGCTTTAGTAGTGGATCTTAAGTGTGAATGAGAAACCAGATAGTCCCTAAATGGAATCTCTGAATATGTGGGAAAGGATCAATGAGTTTGAGGAACAAGACCAGAGAGCTCCATCAACTGGTGAAAGTGATGGCTATCAACCATGATAATTTGAGTTTTATCCTTGGATTCCATGTGAAACTGGAAGGAGAGAATTGGCTTCATGAAGCTGTCCTTTGTCATCTGAATGTGCACATTGGCATGCGTACACACATATTTGTGCAAGTATGTACATTCTCATGCACACATACACACAAGTACACACAAATATACATACATATGTGCATACACATGCACGTGTGCACACATGCACATAACTTTTTTTTTTTTTCGAGCCAGGGTTTCTCTGCCTGTCCTAGAACTCACTCTGTAGACCAGGCTGGCCTTGAACTCAGAAATCCGCCTGCCTCTGCCTCCCAAGTGCTGGGATTAAAGGCGTGCGCAACCACCGCCCGGCTCGTACATAACTTTTTTTAATGTAGAGCTACAAAATTTCCACACTGGAGTTAGGCAGATGTTTTGCCACGCTTTTGTGATTTTTAATATCTAGGGATGAAACACCATTTCAGATATAACTAAGTAAATTTAAATATCTACCTATAATCCTATAAATTATCTGCATTATTTTACTGTTAAAATAATGCTTTGGAGTGGTAAGTATAAAGGATTAGAGTGGTAAAGGGGTTCCTTAGCTTTCATAAGGATCTGGGTTCAATCTTCAGCCATCACAAAGAAACAAATATGAAAGCATGCTCCTAAAGAGCTTTGAATATTGTGGACTCTGTGTGATTCCAGCGAATGACTTATGTGACTAGCAACAGAATGAAGAAATGACAAACATAGGCACACACAGAAAAGCTGAGGCTTGGTGGCCTGGGTCCTCAGATGACAAGCTGTGTTACCCTGGATACTCAATATGCTTATGATGCACACATGTGCAGGAAAGCAGGGTTATTGCAAACAGCAGAACAAGAAGGCAGGGTGATTGCATACAGATAAACAAGTAGGGTAGCTAGTCAATCTCAGTAGGTGCAGTCTCTGTAAAGGAATAGTGTTCAGGGTGCTATAATGGACATTTTCTACACACACTATTAACATTTACACTTGGTCCAAAAGAAGGCACTGGCACTCTGATAACTCTGAAGCATCATGGTCCTTGCTGTGGACATGCTCATCCCAAGCAATGCACATTCATTCAAAACTTTACTCACCCCTCACTGTGTACAAAACTTCTATAATATAGAGTGACAAATGCAATACAATAAAGAAATAAGGACCAGTGAAATGGCTCCAGGAGTATTAAAGGTGTTTGCTGCTAAGACTGAGATCCTGATTTCAATCTAAGGACACACATGCATTAAGTTTTGTAGACCCAGAACAGAGAAATCGTGGGGGGGGGGATGATTGGGGAATGGCTGGGGGGGAGAGGAATTATGGGACATATGGTGGGGGGAAGTGGGAAAGGGGAAAGCCTTTGGAATGTAAACATAGAATATAGAAAATAAAAAAAAGAAAATGTATACTCAAAAGATATCTTCTGATCTCTTTACATGTTCCGTAGCATGTAAACCCTCTTTCCCACAAGTGAATAAATAAGTGTGTGTGAGTGTGTGAGTGTGTGTGTGTGTGTGTGTGTGCACACACACACACAGAAATTTTGTAAGTCACTGTCACAAAATACCTAGAAAAGTCAGAACTCAGTGGTGGAGTGAGCCGTTTTTCTCTTGGGGGTAAGTGGGAAAAATGAGTCAGGTCAGGTATTATTTTTGTATGCTTAGTCTGGTGTCATCTGAATAGAACTCTCCAGTAGTAATGAACCTGGAGATAAATGTACCAAAAAAAAATGATAACACTGCTGAGAAGGTAACTCAGTCAGTAAAATGCTTGCCTGACAAGCAGGACAACATAAAGGAAGGATGTCATGGTACAACCTTGTAAGCCCAGAGCTGAGAAACCAGGAACAGGAGGAAGCCTCCTGTTGCTAGCCACTTAGCCTGGCTTGTGGATTAGCACCAGGTCTGCCTTTGTCTCAAAATCAATGTGTATGGCTTCTAAGGAACAATACCCAAGGCTAACCTTTGTCTTCCACTACATAGGCACACATTCATCTGCATCAGCACACACACACACACACACACACACACACACACACACCAAGAATTCTCTTTGCTCACCAGAATTACATATAGGTCTTTGCATTTTTATACTTCTGCTCATGTAGCACATCTCCAATGTGCTGATACTGTTTTAGTAATGGAAGAACATTAAAGCGGAATCAGATGAAGAAAGATGACCCAATGAACAAGTGGACACCTTTGTGTCCCTGTAACTTATTGAATTGTCTCCACCACTCCCTTCTAATAGGCCTCCCCTTCAAAGTCAAGTAGACGCAGCTCTGCCTTCAGCTCTATTTACTTTCATTCCTATAGGCAAAGAGAGCTCTCTCTCACTCTGGAAGGAGATTTTTCAGAAGCCCCTGCATGTCCTTCACGTTCACACAGTCTCATCTGGAGCTGCTTGTTAGGCATCGCCTATTCATTGACTGGGGCAGAATACTTAAAGATAGCTTTGTCTCCCTGTTCCTGTTGGTTGGCAGATGCCTCTGAAAGGGACAGAAAAGCCCATCCACTCTTGGACCGTAAGCTAGCCATTCATGTATTGAAGTTACTGGAGGCTGATGTAATGATAGCAACCATTCATGCCAGAGACAAGAGAACTCTGTATGTAATACAGAGAACTGGGGTGATTTTTAACTAGCCATTCCTCAGACAGAAATGATGCCACAGGGCTCTGATTGGCTGGATTTTGATGGATTTTGAGGGGGCTATGAGGTGGTCTGAGCTGGTGTAATACTTCTGGGGAATGAGTTTCTTTTCACTATTTATCTGACAATTAAAACTCCAACTTCCAATATCTTGGCCTGAAGTTAAACAGAATATTTTAGAGATAAATGATGTTAAAATTTAACATTCTGATAAAAGTTTATCATAGGACACTTTATATCCCTGAGGTCAACACCTCCAATCACTCATTTTTTCTATACAAAATCCCCTAAACCTATGTATTGGTTACTGGAAAACTATCTGTATACTGGTCACTGTGTTGTGGTCCAGGATCAAAGTTATAATGCGTTTGATGGTTCTGGAAATTAAGATCTTGATGAGTTTATTGTGGGAATAGTCCCTGTAACCTTCAGGATTTAAGAGAGAAGAGATGAGTAGCCATGTGTTAGGATGCTCATACTCAAAGACTCGCAAGTAGGTGGAGTTATTGTTTAAAGGCTGGTAGTTCTTTTTTTTTTATTTATTTATTTTATTTTCTATATCCTTTGTTTACCTTCCAAATAATTTTCCCTTTCCCGGTTCTCCCCTCCCTCATGGTAGTTCTTTTTAAAGAATACTTGGTTATCTGTACACTATTCAGAGTTAGCCCAGGAGCCTGGGCTCTCGTTAAGACTTTCACGAGTCAATATCTGCCCCCCCCACATTTTTTCTCAGAGTTACATTTAACAAATATTACAACATCAAAATACATTAGAGACTTGAACTTTGTCAGTCCATACATTCAAAAAGTGAGCCAAAATCTGAATGTTCTCCAATATCTCACTGGTAGATACTTTCTTTCAAATATCAGGACATTTTGACGTGAAGTTTTCAGGTATTGTGAAATGTCTACTTGAATATGAGCTGATAAGAATTAGCATGCCATTTTCTGAGCCTGGGCAGACCCATTGGGTTTCACTAATCTTTTTTTTTCACTAGTTTCTTTTACTGAGGATTGATTTTGTTGTAAAGCCTAGATGGAAACAAAGGCCGACAGTCAAGTAGGTTTAAAGAATTGGACCATCCCTTCATTTCCTCTAAAATTTCATTTGACATTTACTTGTGTGTGTGTGTGTGTGTGTGTGTGTGTGTGTGTGTGTGTGTATACATGTGTGCATATGCTCAGGCCACAGTGTGAGAGTACAGATAAGAAGACAACTTGCAGGACTAAGGTTATCCCTTCACCACATGGGACCTGAGAAATGAATTCGGGCTTACAAGTTAATAAGAGAGAGAGAGAGAGAGAGAGAGAGAGAGAGAGAGAGAGAGAGAAGCAGAGACAGAGAGACAGGGACAAAGAGCCAGAGAGAGGCAAAGCGCGATGAGGAAAGAGAGGGAGAGGAGGAAGGGGAGGGGGAGAGAAAGGAAGGGAGGGGAAGAGAGTGGCAGGGGAAGAAAAAGGAGAAGTAGAGGGAGAGAGAGAGGTAAAGGAGAGAGAGAGAGAGAGAGAGAGAGAGAGAGAGAGAGAGAGAGAGAGAGAGAGAGAGAGAGAGAGGTAAGGGGGAGGTTCTAATGCTGTGTTTCCCCAATTGGTTCTTGATTGTTCATAGAAGGTTGGGAGCCAATCTCTGGGCAGAGAGCTCAGATGGGAATTCCGGTTCCCAGGTGGGAAACAGAGATGCTAGGAAGGAAGGAGGGAAGGTCTCCACTACAGGCAGGTGGCCAAGGATGTTTGGTATGGGATAGGTGGAGCAAGCCACTAAGTTTAGGGTGGAAGAAGAGACAGAGATAATAAATTGGTAAGGGCACGTGCGCCTTTCCAGGCAGGAAGGATCTGTGCCTAGAAACTGTGCTTATTAGCAGGCAAGTTATAAAGTAACAAAGCTGTCTGTGTGTCTTTTATCCTTGAATCGGAGGGTCTCAGGAGTGGGCTGGTAGTAAACCCCTCCTGGACCTCAAAGGCAGGTAGAAAGAGAAGTAGGAAGAGAAGTGAATGTAGAAAGGGTTAGGGCTGGTGGCAGCCTATCCTGGAGCTAAAGTGGATAAAACAAAAAAGCCTGAAGGGGTCAGAGTGTGGGCCCTTGTCCTGGTGCAAAGGAGGTAACAATTTATAAAAGAACACACAACAGAGTGGGCAGAGTGCTAAGGAGAAAAAGGGGAGAAGGGACTGGAAAGGAAGGAAGAGGCAGAAGGGGAAGGAGAAGCAGAGAGAGAAGGAGAAGGAGGAGGAGAGAGAGAGGGAGAGGGAGAGGGAGAGGGAGAGAGAGGGAAAGGGAGGGAGAGAGGTATCTTTTTTTCCTTTTCGAGAAAAATCTAGCACCTAGTAATTTAGGATTTTTCTAGAATCTGCTGTGTTAGACATTGGTCAGGAATCTCATGTGGGAGTCAAAGTGAGTGTAGATTCATAGGTAGAGAAGTCCTCCAGTGACTAGATTTATACTCTTCATATAAAAATGAAGAAGAGATTGACTCTAGGGAAAATATATTTCCAGGGATAAGGATAATATAACTCTGTTTCAGAGAACTTAGTACAAAAGACTTTAGCACCAATTAATTAGTGTTATTTCAAATAAAATTATTGTGGTTTCGCTAAGAAATACAAGATAAAGTCAGAGTTTTTGGTGAAAGGGCTGAGGAAAAAACAGTAAATATCACTCCTTCCATTATCCAGGCAGTCACATCATCTTAAAGCTGCAAAGCTGCATTAACTGGTGTGTATCACCCCTGTTCAGTTCAACTATCTTCCAGTATGTGAATCAGTCCCAAATAAGGAAAGTGATATCAACATGGATTTTACATCTCAGTCTCATTTGGAAGTTGTGATACTTAGAGACTTATCCTCTTTTTTTTTTTTTTTTTTGTCTGTGTCTCCTCCATGGTTATTCAAACTCTACTGTAAACACAAATCAAGACAAGCTAGCATGGAAGGATAGTTTTCATACCATAGCATCCAAATGAACAATCTTGAGCATCTGCCTTCTTTCCTTCTTGAGTCATGTCTATCTCTAGCTCTTCCTAAAACTAAATCATATTTTAAACACTAAGTGTCCTCTGTGTTGTTATCATCTTAACTTGAACCTTTTCTCTGTAATGATGAATGAAGGGGATTAGATTTGCATGAGAATAGATGCCCTATGTTGATATGTGCAAGAGATTTAAGAATAACTCCTCTACTCCCCCAAAAGCAAATACTTATAATCTAATCTCCTGAAATGGTGTATGTCTTACATCACATGGTAAAAATTATTATAGATGTAATTAAGTCCATGGACCTAAAATAGGAAGAGTATCCTGGTAGGCCCAATATCATAATATTTAAACAAGTATGCATCAAGAATATTTGATGGACAGGGAATGCAAATGAGAAATGGGAGGAGAAGCCAGAGTGTTGGGGAGGATTAGGGGCACTTGTGCTGGCTTTGAGATATGGGGACCTTACATGGAAGACCTGAAGACCCGGGCAAAGACAAGCCTCCTGGCACTAAAATGACTCATCTGACACAAAGCAATCAGGATGGAGACTGAAGGCACAGATCTAGAACTAGAAGCAAGCAGACGCTGTCAGTGATATGTGGAAGCTTAGTCGTAGATTCTTCTTAATACCCTGTCTTACCAAGCTTTGCTGCCCATCTGACCACCATGATTAGCCAGCTTAAGGGAAAGGTTTATCTTGGTTAACAGTTTTGAAGTTTAAGTCAATACCAGGTTTAATTTGTTGCGCTTGAGACTGCGGCAAGGCGTCATG